>JAMPIV010002290.1:0-650808 GCA_024509875.1 Oreohelix idahoensis | reverse complement strand
TAGGGGACAGAAGAGCCAAGTCATCAGCAAAATCCAGATCATCCAACTGCTTAGTGCCAGAAGTCCAAAATGGATTCCATTTCTGTTGTGTGTTGTCGATGATCTCATAACCCAGTCTATTGCTAGTAAGAAAAGAAATGGAGACAAGAGGCATCCCGGTCGCACTCCTGTTCTTATCCCAAACGGTTCTGTAAGCTGTCCTTCGTGAAGAACTCTGCATATCATGTCTTCATATGTTTTCTTTATTAAATTAATGATCTTCAGGGGAACTCCATAATGCCTCATCAATTTCCAAAGTGATTCTCTGTCTACACTGTCAAATGCCTTTTCGTAGTCCACAGATCCGATGTATAGTGTTGAATTCCATTCCAGACTTTATTCAACTATTATTCTCAAAGTGGCTATCTGGTCTGTACATGATCTGTTTCGTTGAAAACCTGCTTGTTCATCTCTCAGTTTCTTGTCTATGGACTCTTTTAATCTCTCAAGGATAATCCTGTTTAATACTTTTCCTGGCACTGATAGTAACATTATTCCTCTATAATTTGTGCACTCTTGTAAATTTCCCTTCTTAGGCAACTTAACCAGATATCCTTCCTTCCATACTGCTGGCATCTCTTCCTTTTCCCAGACTTTACCAAGTAATTTATATAACATCTCTGTAGCCGTGTCGATATCTGATTTGATGGCCTCTGCTGGAATGTCATCAGGTCCAGATGCGTTTCCATCTCTTAGAAGCTTTATGGCTTTCTTTATTTCTTCCTTCGTTGGTCTTTCACTGTTAATTTGTAGCTCTTCTTCTGCTGGCTGGATGTCCGGGGGGTTTTGTGGAGCTGGTCTATTGAGAAAGTCCTCAAAATATTCTGTCCACCTCTTTATTTGCTCTTGTATATTGCAGAGCAGTTTTCCATTCTTGTCCTTTAAGAAGCAACTTGTTTGCTTGTATTTCCCTGTTAGCTTCTTTGTGCTGCTATACAGTTCTCTCATATTTCCTTTGGCTGCAGCATCTTCTGCCTCTCTTGCCAACTCCTCAATATACTTCCTCTTGTCTCTTTTGATACTTCTTTTTACTTCTTTGTTTGCTTCTGTGTACACTTCTTGAGCCTTGGCTTTGGAACTTCTGGTTTTGCTTGTGTTTAAATCTGCTTTCTTGTTCTTCTGTCCTTTATCTTATTGATGGTTTCTGTTGTTATCCATGCTTTTTGTTGTCGTTCCCTTCTCCCCAGTATTTCTTCACATGTCTCATTCCACACAGTTTTGATTTGCTGCCAATAGTCTTCTGTATTCTCTACATCTTCCAGCTGTTGGAGCACTTGGAATTTGTTGGATATTGTGAGTGCAAATTTGTCTCTTGTTTATTGATTTTTTAGATGTCCTACATTAAATTTTGCATTGTTGCATATCTCTTGAGTTTCATTTTTACTTTGGCTATCGGAAGGTGGTGATCTGATGCCACATCTGCTCCTCTATATACCTTTACATCATGCAATGATGATCTAAACTTCTTGTTTATGCATATATGATCAATCTGATTTTCTGTTCTATGGTCTGGTGATATTCATGTTGCCTTGTGTATTCTCTTATGTGGAAACATGCTTCCTCCTATAGCCAGTTGATTTGAAGCACAGAAGTTTGAGAATAGTTCCCCATTTTCATTCATTATTCCTAGCCCCTGCTTTCCCATGAATTCTTCAAAGCCGGTGTTGACTGTACCTATCTTTGCATTCATGTCACCCATCAAAATTGTGATGTCTCTTCTTTTTACTTTTTCCATAATTTCCTGTAGTCTAGTATAAAATGCTTCTTTCACAGACTCTTCTTTGTCATTAGTTGGTGCATAACATTGGATGGCACTTACATTTATTTGCTTTTCAGCTGTTTTAAAAGTAGCTGTTATTATTCTGGGTCTAACAGCTTCCCATTCAATGAGTGCCTTCTGTGCTTCTTTAGATAACACAAGAGCTACCCCTTCACTGTGGTGTGAACTTTCGTCTTCATGTCCTGAGGACAGCACCAATTCACCTGTGATGAGTTTCTTCTTGTCTTCCCCCTTCCACTTTGTTTCACACATTCCCAGAACCTCGATTTTATATTCCCTCATTTCTGATGCTACTTGTGCCACTTTCCCTTGTTCGTTTAATGTCCGGACATTCCAGGTGCCAAATCTGGAAGTTCTCCTAGAAGAAAGAAGGTTAGTCAGTAACAGAGACTCCTTTCGGCTTTCTCTGTGTTGCATCATACGCCTCCCTGCGAGAAGACCTTCCCCTGTCTTGGATGGCTGTGTTTTATTTTCCTTAATTGACTTGTCCATGTTTGTTGAAGTTTTTTGCGGTTTAAATTTTTTACAGGATGGGGTAACCAGCCCGATGCCCAACCCTCCTTAGTCGCTTTCTACGACATGCATGGCAGGAAACAGTGTTACTATTCTTTGCTCCTCTTTCGGGCCCCGATATATATATATATATATATCCCAACGGGCTGATCACCCGTTTGCCAGTCACTTTGATTATGGAAACAACAGCAAACGGATTGATTTGTCGTTGCCCTAAAGACGCCATTAGGCGTGATGGGAACAACGGCAGAGAAAATCTATTCGCTGTTGCCCTTAAGACGCCACTAGGCGTAATGGCCACTGACTGCTTTGCCGGTCGTTGGCTAAGGACGGAAGAAGAAGAATATATATATATATATATATATATATATATATATATATATATATATATATATATATATATATATATAAAATATATATATATATATATATATATATAAATATTTATATATAATATATATATATTTATATATTTATATATTTATATATTTATATACATCTATGTATTTATATATTTATATATGTATTTATATATTTATATATTTTATATAATCTATATAATTTTAAATTATATAATCAAAATCATATTTAATTATTATTTATTTTTATAATTATAATAATTTAATATATATAACTTAAAATGATAGGTTAATAAAATTTTTTTTCTTTTTTCTTATTTTATTTATATTTTTTAATTATTAATAAAATTTATATAACATTATATAATAAAATTATATAATATTATTGCTATATAAATAAAAAAAGTTATATAATATATATAATTAATATATATATATATATATAATATATAAATATATATATTCATATATATAACAATATATTTAAATATATAAAATATATATATATACACACATATACATATATATATATAACAATAATAATAATAATAATAATAAAATTATATAATATAATTATATAAAACTATAATAAAATCTCCGGTCCAAAATATGTAATTAGATTTTGTTAAAACTATCTGTACATAGTCGCATTTTTAATGAAAACATAAACTGTTGTGATCGTCTAGTAAAACTGTCAATGTCTACAACAGTCATTCGCCAGTTTCCACATTTCAAACTAGGTAAATAGTTCAATTCGATGGGAGAGTGTTTTTTCCTAAGTGCTGCAATTGTAACGGAATATTTGTTGCTAAATAGTGGAATTCTAACGGAATATAAAATTCAACGGAGTATGTGTTAAAAATCCACGCTACTGATTCTTTTCAATAAACCGGTAAGTAAACTAGTTTTCTTCTTTTTTGTTTTGTTACTTCCAATTGTGAATAGATGGAAATTCAGAATAGATGGCGTCTGTGGCCTAATGGATATGAACGCAGTTTCATAATCCAGATATACCAGGTTCGAAACCTGCTGCAGGCGGTTTGGTAGCAGATCGCTTTGTGCGGATTTTTAACAGTGGTATAAGCGCCGTACCGTTCAGAAAGCAATGGCAAACTACTGAATGAAAAAAATGCCTAGAAAAATCACAAACAGCCAATAAAAGCTGGGGTTGATTGTCACGTCCTGTAAAGGATAAGCAACTAACTTACTTCAAATACAAATAATAGTACAAATATGTGCTACTGTATTTGCATCTAATTTTATTTCAAATTATTAGCTAACCTAAACGAAAATGCAAATTGGGTCCGAAACTCATGATCGGGTCCATTTTCCTGCACTACGGGTTCGACAGAAAATGGCGGCCAAATTTTAGTTGTCGTAACTCTTATATGATAAAGGAGCACTAAACGGCAGTAGCCGATACAGTTTGGTACCAGCCACGTCGCAGGAGTTGCCAAAATAATGTCGAATCAACATTAGACTGCCTTAGGGACTCCGACTCCGGATTTATACTCAGGGTTTACTCCCGAAGCCAATTCCATAAATGGATATTCCCGCAAGGCAGCGGTGGTTTGAATTCAGAGTTCCTTTTCTTAGATAAGCTACCAACCAAGGATCACGAGCCCTTTCTGCCTGAAGCTGCTGGTTTTAAGGCGCCAGTCGCTCGCCTTTGCCCCTTATATATATATATATATATATATATATATATATATATATATATATATATATATATATATATATATATATATATATATATACACCAACATTACTGTCTGTGTTGGTGTATCAAGGATGACCCGGAAGCGCTTATGTCATAGGTTTCGCCTCGTGCAAGGGTTATCCTGTGTTTCGCCAGACAACATTACTTCCTGTGTGGTTCCAAAGGTTGTTACAGCCGGGAGTTGTAGTGAGGATAAGCTCTCACTGCAGATAAAATGCTTCTATGGCACGCGCCTCAAGCAGCCTCTGACAACCAAGTCCGGCTTTCACGTGTGGCTCAATTTGAGCCCGGCGGAACTGTTTCCACTGACGGGAAAAGGGGCAAAGGCGAGTGACTGGCGCCTTAAAACCAGCAGCTTCAGGCAGAAAGGGCTCGTGATCCTTGGTTGGTAGCTTATCTAAGAGAAGGAACTCTGAATTCAAACCACCGCTGCCTTGCGGGAATATCCATTTATGGAATTGGCTTCGGGAGTAAACCCTGAGTATAAATCCGGAGTCGGAGTCCCTAAGGCAGTCTAATGTTGATTCGACATTATTTTGGCAACTCCTGCGACGTGGCTGGTACCAAACTGTATCGGCTACTGCCGTTCCTTTGGATCTACCGGCTACGTGGATAGTGGGAACATGCTGCATGGGCAACAGCTTGATCTCCATATAACTGCCCAAGCTCGCGCCCTGGAGAGGACACTCCAGGTTCACCCTATAGGTGTCGGCAAAACACGGGAAGTAGCAGTTACCGGTTATAAGCATTTTGCCCAATTGGCGTAGGGCATGGCGCCAGGGACTACTTCCGACAGTGGGAGAGGTTCTGGGATCTCACTGGACAGCAACCGCCCGCTTTAAGCTGGGCAGCCCGCAATCAATAAGGTGTTATCCCGCCACTGTCTGCTTTCCCCATTGGGTGCATGAGGATTAGGGTCAAACCCGGAACTGTGGACAGCAAATTTTGCACCAAGCAATTATCGTAATAATAGAAATAAGCAAACTCTCAGATTGCGATGCTGGAACGTCCGGACTATGTTGACTGGACTATCCAAAAACCTACACGACGATTACTATAAAAACTACCACTGAAGATATGAGAAATACTATTTTTACTATAAAAAATACCACTACAGATATGAGAATTATTATTTTTACTATAAACATTACCACTATAGATAAGAGAATTGCTATTTTTACTACAAAAACTACCAATACAGTAATGGGAATTACTATTCTTACTATAAAAACTACCATTACAGTAATGGAAATTACTATTCTTACTATAAAAATTACGACTACAGTAATTATAATTACAATTCTTACTATAAAAACTACCACTACAGTAATGGGAATTGCTATTCTTACTATAAAAGCTACCACTACAGTAATAGGAATTGCTATTATTACTATTAAAACTACCACTACAGTAATGGGAATTGCTATTCTTACTACAAAAACTACCACTACAGTAATGGGAATTACTATTCTTACTATAAAAAATACAACTACAGTAATGAGAATTTCTATTCTTACTATAAAAACTACCACTACAATAATGGAATTACTAATTCTCATTACTGATAGTGGTACTTTTTATAGTAAGAATAGTAATTCCAATTACTGTAGTGGTAGTTTTTATAGTAAGAATAGTAATTGCCGTTACTGTAGTGATAGTTTTTATAGTAAGAATAGTAATTGTCATTACTGTAGTGGTAGTTTTTATAGTAGGAATAGTAATTCTCATTACTGTAGTGGTAGTTTTTATAGCAAGAATAATAATAAAAACTACCACAGCAGATTTTAGAATTACTATTTTTACTATAAAAACGACCACTAAAGATATGAGAATTACTATTTTTACTAAAAAAACTACCACTACATGTATGAGAATTACTATTCTTACTATAAAACTACCACTACAGTAATGGGAATTACTATTCTTACTATAAAAACTACCACTACAGTAATAGGAATTGCTATTATTACTATATAAAAACTACCACTACAGTAATGAGAATTGATATTCTTATTATAAAATCTACCACTACGGTAATGGTAATAACTATTCTTATTATAAAAACTACCACCACAGTAATGGGAACTACTATTCTTACTATAAAAACTACCACTACAGTAATGGGAATTGCTATTCTTACTATAAAACTACTACCACAGTAATGAGAATTACTATTCTTGCTATAAAAGCTACTACTACGGTAATGGGAATTACTATTCTTACTATTAACACTACCACTACAGTAATGAAAATTACTATTCTTACTATAACAACTTCCACTACTGTAATGGGAATTACTATTCTTGCTATAAAAACTACCACTACAGTAATGGGAATTGCTTTTCTTACTATAAAAACTACCACTACAGTAACGGCAATTACTATTCTTACTATAAAAACTACCACTACAGTAATTGGCATTACTATTCTTACTATAAAAACTACCACCACAGTAATGGAAATTACTATTCTTAATATAAGAACTCCGCCTATGCCGGTCCCAAGCCCGGATGAAAAAGGAGGAGGGCGGCCTGCATGGAGGCCGTAAGGAGGCAGCCCCTCCACCATGCAAAGGCACAACAGGCCAATCACCTGTTTGCTTTAAACTTTTGATTACAAGCAATACAAGAGAGAAAAATGGACTGATTCTAAAGGCGACGAACTGGAACGGACTACGGACTACGACTTATGGAACATGGAACACAAGAAGTATAATAGGGAAGGAAGAGGAGCTGGTGGAAGAGATGAGGAAAGCAAAACTAGAAATCCTGGCTATAACGGAAACAAAGAAAAAAGGACAAGGAGTCATGGATCTCGATGGCAACACGCTGCTCTACAGTGGTGTACCCATATCTGAAAAAGCTAAAGGGGGCGTGGGTTGCATTGTGGCCCAAAATCCAAAAGATGGTATCAAGGGATGGAACTTTGTCTCGGAGCGCATTATGGTTGTAAAACTAAAAGAGGGATGAAACCATAGTCAACCTGGTCATAGTGTATGGGCCAAATGAGAATGAGAGAGCAGAGGTCAAGGAGGAATTCTTCGAGCTGCTTCAAAGGACAATGGATGACTGTCTAGATAAAGTTCTCATGCTCGGAGATTTTAATGCCAGAGTTGGAAATGACCATGCTAGATGGGGTGGAGTTATCGGAAGATATGGAGAAGATACTCTCAATGACAATGGAAATCGACTCCTTAGATTCTGCAGTGAGCAGAATCTGATCATTACAAACAGAAAGTTCCCCCATAAGCGCATACATGCATACACTAGATGTGAACCAACAAAGAATGAGAAGTCAGTGATCGACTATGCCATTTTTCGGAGAAGCTCATTCAAATATGTCCGAGATGCTAGAGTCTGGAGGGGGCCAGAGATTGGAAGTGATCACTACCTGCTAACAATCAAAAGAACAACTGAAAGAGTTGCTCAGCCTAGGAGCTGCCCAACATCACGCAAGAAACCAGCTAAACGAGCGGGAGAAATGAGCATTAAGACCTACAAGCTGAGAGATCCAGAAATTAAGACCAGATATCAGGGGCTTATTGCTGCAGCGGTGAGCAACACAGAAGAACGACCTGATGACTTAGAAACCCTCTGGATTAAATTCAAGGATATCATAAAGACAGCTGCTGCAGAAGCATGCGGTGAAGTCCGACTTGGGAACAAGAGAAAGAGGACACCTTGGTGGACAGAGGAAGTCAAAGAGAAAATAAGAGAGAAGAAAATGGCATGGAAACAATACTTAGGAGCTAAAAACACAACAGGACAAATGGAAAAATATAGAGAATATGTGACACTCAGAACAGAAGCAAAGAATAAAGTGCTAGCAGCAAAACAGAAGTCCTGGGAAGAATTTGGAGAAAAGCTAGAAAAAGACGCACAAGAAAACCAGAAATTGTTCTATAAGACCCTAAAGAACATGAGGAAGGAAAAACAATGCCCTCTCAAATTTATAAAGGACAAGCAAGGCAAATTGCTTACTGCCCCGAAGGAAGTAATGGAAAGATGGAAAAAATATTTCTCAGAACTCCTGGATGGTGAGCATGGTGAAGCATCAGAAATGATAACCACTAGCACAGAAGAGAAAACCAATGATGGTGAAGATGACATAAAGATGGAAGAACTGAAGGCAGCACTGGAGAAAATCAAGATGGGCAAAGCAGCAGGGCATGATGGTATAACACCAGAAATGGTTCAGTACATGGGAGCATCAGGCGACCTGTTACTCTTAAGGGTCCTACAGGCAGCATGGTGCAACAAGACCATACCAAAGGATTGGGAGATTGCCACCATAACACCAATTTTCAAAAAGGGTGACAATCGACAGTGTGGAAACCATAGAGGCATATCCCTACTCAGTGGCCCTGACAAAATCTACTCTAGAATCCTAGAGCAGAGACTCCGACGCCTAGCTGAGCCACAATTGGATGAGGTCCACTGCGGATTCCGAGCAAACCGAAGTACTCAAGACCTAATCTTCACACTCAGACAGCTGAGTGAAAAGGCCCTTGAGTATAAGAGTGAGATCCATCTTTGTTTCATAGATCTAGAAAAGGCATTTGACATGGTCCCCTGGAGCAAACTTTGGGACTGTTTGACAAGGAAGAATGTTCCAGCACCTCTGATTCATGCTATACAGAGCTTCTACAAGTCTTGCAGAAATTATGTGAGGACAGCAAACCATAAGTCAGAAGAGTTCAGAACCACCACTGGTGTAAGGCAAGGTGATATCCTATCACCTTACCTCTTCATACTCCTTATGGACGATGTCATCAAGGCATGTAAGGAAAGAACAAGAAAGTATTCAGTGGGGTACTGGAAGATGAGACAGGTCTATATTTCGGAGCTGGCATTTGCTGATGATGTTGCCCTGATTGCTAAATCAGAGGCACATCTCCAATCCAACTTGCAAGTCTGGAAGGAAGAGCTGGAGAAGAGAGGGATGGTCATAAGCAACTCTAAAACAAAAACCATGGTGATATCACGAGAAGAAAGTAGACATCAGATTAAGCTGGGAGAACAGGTCCTGGAGCAGGTCGACCACTTTAAATACCTCGGAGCTATTATAGACCGAAAGGGAGGCATCAAAGAAGAGTTGGCCACTCGAAAAGCAGCAGCTGGGAGACTTTTTCAGGCCATAAATCGAGGATTCCTCAGCAAGAGAGAGGTTGATAAGAAAACGAAGATGGCTGTATACCGCTCCACCTATGTCCCAGTCTTGACATATGGATGCGAGTCATGGGCAATGACTACAACCCATAAAAGCCAGATCCAAACCTCAGAAATGAGGTATCTGAGGAAGGTGGTTGAAGTAACAAGAAGAGAAATGGTACGCAACCAGACGATACGTCAAGGCCTTAAATCCCACCCCCTGCAGACCCAAGTAGAACAGTCCCAATTAAGATGGTTTATCCATGTCTGCAGAATGGGAGAAGATCGGATATCACGACAAGCATGGGAAACAAAGAGCCAAGGATCCAGACCCCGAGGACGACCCAGAGTCCGCTGGGAGGATAACATTAGACAATCTTTGAAGGACCGAGGACTAGAATGGAACCAGGCCAGGAGGAAGACAGCCGATAGGATAGTCTGGCGCTCTCTCTTCCAAACCTCTACACCTCACGGTAGAAGAGGAGCGACTAAGTAAGTAAGTAATATAAAAACTACCACTACAGTAATGGGAATGACTACTCTTACTATTTTTTTTTTTTCTTAAAAAACTTAGGCTACCACTACAGTTAATGGGAAACCTGACTACTTTCTTCCAACCCGGTATTTTTTTTTTTTTTTCTTATTCAGTCAAATTTCCGGCGGCACTTAGGCCGACTTTCCAGCCCTTCGGCCCAGTAAACGAAGCATGTTATTGCGAGGCTGGGGGAATTACTATTCTTACTAAAAAAACCTGAGGACTTTCCTTCCAAACCTACAGTCAGGAGCTTCGCTCCACTTCCCTATCTTACACACCACTTCAGAGGGTTTATCACAGGAGAATTTTTTACCGTTCAGGCTATTTTTACAGTCAAATTTCTTACGGCCGTAAACATTTCTTCAAAATCTAACCCAGTAATGGGATTACTATTTTTACTATATTAAAACTACCACAGAAGATTTAGCTATTTTTACTATAAAACGACCAATTACAGATTATGAGAATTATACTAATTTTTACTATAAAAGCTACCAATTACATATATGAGAATTACTATTCTTACTATAAAAACTACCTACGCCCGGGTTTTTAACCATGAACTACCTATAAAAAACTACCACTACAGTAATGGGAATTACAGTACAAAAAACTACCACTACAGTATTATGGAATTGCTATTCTTACGAATGCCATTACACCAGCGCGGCTCCCGTACTCTTACTATAAAAACTACCACTACAGTAATGCTACTTGCTATTCTTTTTATAAAAGTAACCACTATAGTAATGGGAATTACTATTCTTACTATAAAACTATGACTACAGTAATGAGAATTACTATTCTTACTATAAAAAATTACTATTATAAAAACTACTACTACGGAAATGGGAATTACTATTCTTACTATAAAAACTACCACTACAGTAATGGGCATTGCTATTCTTACTATAAAAGCTACCACTTCAGTAATAGGAATTGCTATTATTACTAAAAAAACTACTACTACAGTCATAGGAATTGAATTTTTTACTATAAAAGCAACCACTACAGTAATGGGAATTGCTATTTTTACTATAAAAAATACAACTACAGTAATGAGAATTTCTATTCTTACTTTAAAAACTAGAGCTGCAGTAATGGCAATTACTATTCTTACTATAAAAACTACCACTACAGTAATGGGATTACTATTTTTACTATAAAAACTACCACAGCAGATTTTAGAATTACTATTTTTACTATAAAAACGACCACTACAGATATGAGAATTACTATTTTTACTATAAAAGCTACCACTACATATATGAGAATTACTATTCTTACTATAAAAACTACCACTACAGTAACGGGAATTACTATTCTTACTATAAAAACTACCACTACAGTAATAGGAATTGCTATTATTACTATATAAAAACTACCACTACAGTAATGGGAATTGCTATTCTTATTATGAAATCTACCACTACAGTAATGGGAAGAACTATTCTTATTATAAAAACTACCACCACAGTAATGGGAATTGCTATTCTTACTATAAAAACTACCACTACAGTAATGGGAATTGCTATTCTTACTATAAAAACGACCACTACAGTAATGAAAATTACTATTCTTACTATAACAACTTCCACTACAGTAATGGGAATTACTATTCTTGCTATAAAAACTACTACCACAGTAATGAGAATTTCTATTTTTACTATAAAAACTACTACAACGGTAATGGGAATTACTATTCTTACTATTAACACTACAACTACTGTAATGAGAATTGCTATTCTTGCTATAAAAACCACCACTACAATAATGGGAATTACTATTCTTGGTATAAAAACTACCACTACAGTAATGGGAATTACTATTCTGACTATAAAAACTACTACTACAATAATGAGAATTACTATTCTTGCTATAAAAACTACTACTACGGAAATGGGAATTACTATTCATACTATAAAAACTACCACTACAGTAATGGGAATTACTATTCTGACTATAAAAACTACCACTACATATATGAGAATTACTATTCTTACTATAAAAACTACCACTACTGTAATGGGAATTACTATTCTTACTATTAAAAACTACCACTACAGTAATAGGAATTGCTATTCTTACTATAAAAACTACCACTACAGTAATGAGAATTACTATTCTTACTATAAAAACTACCACCACAGTAATGGGAATTACTATTCTTGCTATAAACATTACCACTACAGTAATGGGAATTGCTATTCTTGCTATAAACATTACCACTACAGTAATGGGAATTACTATTCTTACTATAAAAACTACCACTACATTAATGGGAATTACTATTCTTACTATAAAAACTACCACTACATTAATGGGAATTACTATTCTTACTATAAAAACTACCACTACATTAATAGGAACTACTATTCTTAGTATAAAAACTACCACTACAGTAATGGAAATTACTATTCTTACTATAAAAACTACCACTACATTAATGGGAATGGCTATTCTTACTATAACAACTACCACTACAGTAATGGGAATTACTATTTTTAATAAGAATTCACCTTTCTTGCTATACTCCTCCTCCTCATCTTCTCATATTTGTGAGATAGTTCTCATAGGGTGTGGTAGCAGTTATTAATGTCAAAGTAACTGTTGTGAAAGTAGTTGTAGTGGTTCACACAGCGGTATTACCGACTCTCATATTTATATAGTACACACATATATAGTACTGCGCCTCCCAACCGTTTTCTAGTTGATTCCAACTGGAATATAACTATTATGACTTGGTGACCCCAGTAAAAACCTTTCTGAGTTATAAGTCTGCAGTTTGGGAACTGTTTACTTTGTGTATTTGTACCACCGAGCCCAAATTTAATAGCATGTTTTTCCCGCAAGTTGAAAATTAACTAACTTTTTTGTATTGGCTATAACCCATAATTTCATATCTATCTACCACAAACCACATGATAGCAAAATTCGTCAGAGGAAAAAAACAGAGCCCGTCTGCTGAAGGGGATTTTGGGAGTGTCATGATTAAAAACTGTTTTAAAGTCGCGTAGATTACGATTTAAAAAGGTATCATGTATGTAAGGGGAGCTTATAAAGATCAAGAGGGAAAATAGACGTTTGTGAAGCGGTTTTGTCCTTGTTATTATCAACAACTCTTCATTCCCTGCACTTGTAAATCTCGAACCAGATCAGAAAGTGTTTCAGTATATTTTTCATTCGTTTTATTACTAAATTTCGATTGGCGCTCTGAGCGGCTTGCGGTCCAAATGTGATTATTTTGTGAGCCGCTGACAGCGGCTTGCTGTAGTTAATGTGTTAAATTGTAACCAGAAAAATGTTCAAGTTTTCTTTTTGGTTTGTTCATCTAACGAAAATTCTACTTGATAAGATGCTTGGAAAGAAATACTTCCTGCTCTCGTGCGAGATGTGTTACTTTGGTAAGCGTCATTCTATGCTTCATTGATTACTTTTACATATTATATCCACTTAGCCATGTCTAGTTCTGAAGAGGGAAAGAAATAATAGACCTACTGTACCTTCAGGCTAATCGTACAAGGTGACGTATGAGTTTGTTGACACAAATTGCCACATGAACCACCGCTATAAGATTGAGTGAATACACGCTGCAGGCAGATGTAACCTGGTTCTGGCAAGGTGTTCACACCATTTAACTTATGTTTCTCTATGTAGATGATGTAACCTGGTTCTGGCAAGGTGTTCAACCATTTAACTTATGTTTCTCCACGTAGCAAATGTAGAGTCGTTCTGGCAAGGTTAACACATAATTTAACTTATGTTTCTCCATGAAGCAGATGCAGCCTCATTCTTGCAAGGTGTTTACAGCATTTAACTTTTGATTCTCTAAGTAGCACATATACCCTCGTTTTGGCAATGTGTTCACACCATTTAGCTTATGTTTCTCTAAGTAGCAGATATAACCTCGATTTTAAAATGTGTTCACACCATTTAACTTATGTTTCTCCATGTAGCACTATATGTACTATGTGTCTATGATCTAATAATTGCTTTGTAATGCGGTCAGCTAGCTTCGCCAGTGTATGTCTTTGTCACGGATTGCCTCCCCTGCTTTGCAGTAGTAGTCTAAAAGTGACCAAAACTCAAGAGTATTTAATATTGGCGTCCAAGGTATCTACCTGCGCGCAAGATTACTCTTGGCAGAAATATAGATAGAAGATAATGACACTTCTACCTGAAGGGAGCTTGCACAAGATATTCCCAGAAGTCACGAACAATGTTGCATTGTGCTGAATGTGGTGAAAAATACAGTGATACAACGTTAAAATATCTCCAATTATAAAGATAACGGGTAAGATAAAATGTAGGGATAAAATTATACGTAAGATACGAGGATACATTCTCGCCTACGCCCGCGGTTTCTACCGCCATTGAAACTAACTAGTTAGACATGCAGACGAAACGGTTTACTTTTTTAGACGGGGGGAAACGGAGATAAAAAAGGAAAAATATGACTGAACACGTGTTTGAATCTAAAAGGCAGAAAGACGCAAGTTGTAGTTTAAAGAAAAAAAAAATCACGCCACTAGTTGACACAATGTAAGGAATTGTTAGAAAAGGGACCTTGGCTCTTATTAGAAACAGTCATATCTTGGACGCTTTTACGGTAATTGGTTGTTTTATTTGAATACAGCGGCAAACGCAGTGGACGAAGGTTCAAAAACACATTTCAAAAAACTAACCTTGAGAAAAGTATGATTTTCTTTAATAATAGAGTTATGAAAATAAAACCTAGCTAGTTTGATAGCCCATCTTGAGCAGAGAAATAATATACTTTTAATTATACAGACGGACAGATAACACGGAAGATACTGACGAAAGACTGTATTGTTCACATCAGACTGGCGAACAGTTTTCTGTGCATATTTCACTAAAGTTACGTTTTGGTGTCCTTGAGCCCTAAAAATGCAAAAATCAAACTGTAATGAACTAGAGGGGAAAGTCGGAGGACAGAAGCTAAAAATAACTTAGGAGGCAGGTTTGTGCAGTTTTTACGTGTAGTTGGTCCAAGAAACAAGTGTATTTTTGTGAAAAACCAAGTAGAGACAGACGGACCAACAGACAATAATACATACTTGACTGAGATCTGACTGAAATTTGACTTTTAGTTTGAAGATTTGAAAAAAGTTAGAGGGGAAGTCCGTGATTGGACAAATGTATTCATATTAGTGAATGGGAGACGCGCACTTGTACCATTTGTTAGAAGACTGTCCAGTAACACAGTTCTAGACTGCTAGAAGTGATTTTCCAGAATTTATAAATAAAAATCAGTGGGACGCCCTAATCTAGCTTTCAGAGTTTCTGATCTGGCACTACGATTGTGCCAGATACTCTTGTAGAAGTACAAGAGCAGGTGTCTGTGCAGCCTAACATTTTACTCCAGCTAATGAGAGCAGTGGGCCACAAGAATTCTGTACTACGTCATTACAGGCCAGTAAACTGCAACCTGGCCTGCTGGAGATTCATACACTATTTTTCCACCATCAATAAAGATATAAAACTTGTTAAATAATATTAACATCAGTCCATATGTTAAGGATTATGAACTGTGTAAACATAGATTGGGCATGATGACGCCACCCCAACTAACCATCCAGTGCTAGTGTTCCCAAGACATTATAGATATAATTAATATTACCCATTGTAAAAATATACCTATGTACAAAAGTTATATTTGATTATGCAATATACGTATGCATTTCATTGATAAATACCTTTCATTTCATATGTTCTGACCAAACTAAAGAATTGGTTCAGGACTAATAAATTTAAAAGATTTTAAACTTAAACTTTAACAGCCAGTGTTAGTTCAGTGTATTATAGAGGTTATTAATATTATTAGACTTATTAATTACATGTATGTGTCTGTGTATTTACACACTACATTTCAGTACCCTAGACTTTTAACGTAGCTAACACTCATTATAGTAGAAAAGGTCTGTTTGAGGTCGTAAAGTGGTAGCAGAAAGGCCTCCTGTAATTCCCATAAACTTTTATCTCAGGAGCCTTCACAGCTGACCTCATACAGTACACTAGGTAACATATCAACCATACAATAACATCAAAAACCACTACAAATATTGGGGTCTTGTCCGGGGGTTAAGTTATTAAAGATATTAGGATCTCCTGGTCTGGGAATTAAACTAGTGGGGGCATAAGGGAATAAATTTAAAAGTGTCCCTTAAATAAAAAGTGGAAAATAAAAGTTGATGAATCTTCACAGCCAGTGGTAATTAATTAATTAATTAAAATATTTTACCTTGATAATTACACTTTGTTGTTTACCTTGGTAATTATATACTTGAAATTACCTTAGTCATTGCTAAATTGTATGTTGAGTATGGCAGATCTAGCAAAATTTAGATCGGCTGCTGTGCTGACGGCGAAGGAGATGAATATGGAGGGTCAAGGTTTAATTCAATATGTGACTTCAGAATGTGACAAGTATATTGAAAGGGAAGATAGGAGGTTAGCTGAAGAGAAGAGGTTACAAATTGAGGCTGATAAAGAACTTAAGAGGCTGCAGATTGAGGCTGACAAAGAGGCTAAGGCATTGGAGGCAGAAGAAAAACGACAGCAAAGGGAGGCAGAAGAAAAGAGACAGACTGCTGAGGCAGAAGATAGGAGATTGCAAAGGGAGCACGAATTACGACTAAGGGAGCTGGAATTACAAGGCCATGCTCCTGAAAATGGTGCCAGCCCTTTTGCCTCAGATGCTACGCCTAGTCAGGGAGCCTCAATCTCAGCTATGGAGTTTCATTTAGACCATTTTAGTGAGAAAGACGATGACATCGAGGGGTACCTCAGTAGATTCGAATTATTAGCTACTACATATGGGTTAGAGAGAGAGAGAGAGGTGGAGTCTTAAGTTATCCCAGGGACTGAGAGGTACTTCTTATGAAGTTTTTGCTAAGATGCATATAGACGACCAAGACAATTATGACATGCTAAAGCAGGCTTTGTTATTGAGATATGAAAAGAATGGTGAATTTTATCGTAAGAAGTTTAGAAATGCCAAACTGTTGTCTGGGGAGACATACCACCAATTCTCTGTCAGACTGGAAACCTATTTGGAGAAATGGACTGCTCTGGGGAAGACCCAAGATCTTAAAGAGATGATCATGATAGAGCAATTAAGAGAGTCCATGGCTCCAGACCTGAGAAAATTTCTCACGGAACAAGGTGCAGAGAGATTGGGGGAGGTTTTAAATGTCGTTGAGAGGTATCAGGCAGCCCAGGCAGAGGTAAGTGGCACTAAAAAGAAGCACATAGACAATTTTAAAGCTCCACGGCAATTTAGTAAATTTGATACGAGAGAACAAGGTAATAAAGGCAGAACAAACTTTGATAGGCCACGAAATGATTATCGTGATAGAAACTCACAGTTCAATGACCAAAAATATAACGAAAGAAAACCGTTTAACCAAGGAAAGAGATGGCGCAAATGGTGTAAGAAAGACAACCATAACACCGAATTTTGTAAAAGGAAACCTTCAAACATTGCTGCAATGAAGTCGGGGAAACAAAGATTAAAGGTTAATCCTAATGGACAGCAGGAACCTTATCACCCCCCAGTTTGTGAGGATGTTATTTGTAATGGGGTCACCATAAGGTGCCTATATGATACAGGTTTGGATTATGATTCAGTTGTGAAGTCTAGCCTAGTGGACCCAAGTCAGTATACCACAGAAACAGTGGAAATACAAGGGGCGACTAAGGACATACCACTCATGACACTTCCCATCGCTAGGATAACGGTGAAAACTCGCTATGTGGAAGGAGAAATCAGAGCAGCAGTGATAGATGAACCAATCTACCCTCTGATATTGGGGTGTAGATACGTCTTCTTGGGGAATCCCGAGAGACCTGTGATCATGGCGACAGTGCAGACCAGGTCACAGAAAAAGGAGGAAGAAGGTGAACCTATAAATGCTCATCCAGAAGAGATGAGGAAGGCGCAGGCTGAGGATAGGAGCCTCAAGCCATGTTTCAAAAAATTGCCCAAATGCCACACACCTCCAAGCAAGGGAGAGTACTTTATGAAGAACAAATTGATCTACAGGAAGGCCGGAACTGGAACAAATGGTCACAACCAGCTGGTTCTTCCCACTTCATATAGGGAAAAAGTGATGGAACTAGGGCATGCGATTCCCTTCAGTGGTCACATGGGGATCAGCGCCACGGGACAGCGTATAGCTTGTCATTACTTCTGGCCAGGGATAACGGAGGATATAAAAAGATATGTCAAATCCTGTCCAGAATGTCAAAGGGTAGCTCCAAAGCATTGGACTGCTCCTGCAACTCTAGGGGAAATGCCCATAGTGGGAACACCTTTTGAGAGGGTTGCAGTGGATATTGTGGGACCTCTCACTCGGACCAAGAGGAGGGACAGTTACATCCTTACTCTGGTGGACACTTGTTCTATGTGGGGAGAGGCGGTAGCCCTGCCATCAATTGATTCGAAACATGTAGCAGAGGCACTACTTACAATATTCACAAGATTAGGATTCCCGCATCAAATCTTGACTGATAATGGCTCACAGTTCAAGGGGAAACTAACGGAAGAAGTTTTTAAGCTATTTCAAGCCAGACACTTTCATTGTAGTCCGTACCATCCACAAGGGAACGGCCAGGTAGAGAGGTTCAACGGGACTCTCATTTCTATCCTGAGGAAGCTGGCACATGAAAAACCGGATATGTGGGATCAATTTCTGCCCGCCGCGTTGTTTGCGTATCGGGAGGTACCACATAGTTCAACCGGGATGGCTCCCGCAACCCTGCTATTTAGGAGGCCAATAAAAGGTCCATTGGAAGCTTTATTAAGGACCTGGACAGATGAGAAAGCAGAAGAGACTGTTACCTCATCATATCAATATGTGAACGAGCTGACCACTCGTCTGAAAGCTGGATGGAAACTGGCAAATGATAATTTAGACAAGCCAGGAAGAAACATGCAGCTTACTTTAATAGGAAAGCAAAGGACAGAGAATTAGCTGTGGGAGAGAAGGTGCTTCTTCTACTACCCGGCAGCCAGAATAAGTTGCAAATTGGATGGCAAGGTCCATATACGGTTCTAGAGAAGGTGTCTAGAACAAACTATAAAATTGACAAAAAGGGGAAGGAGAAGGTATATCATGTAAACCTTTTAAAGAAGTATCTGGACAGACCACTCCAGGAAAGTACCCCCTTATTGACCTTGGCTATCGCAACTCAGATGCAAAAGGAACCACTCACCTCACATGAGAATACCCATTACATCCTTGTGAAACAGCCGCACAGGTAAAAGTCAGTAAGCACCTGACTAAAAACCAGAGGGAGAGAGTTCAAAAGGTTCTGGAGGAACATACAGATGTATTAACAGATAAACCAGGACACACAAATTTGCTACAGTATGACATGAAGCTGGTAGACTCAAACCCAATCTGTATGAGAGCCTATTCTATTCCGTTCGCGAAGAAGAAGGCATTGAAAGAGGAAATAGATTATTTGTTGAAAGAAGGGATTATTTCACACAGTGAATCTTCTGTTAGCTCCAGTGTAGTTTTGTTGAGGAAACCGTCTGGGGAACATAGACTGTGCATAGATTACAGGAAACTGAATGCTGTCACAGAAGGACAAGTGGATCCATTACCAGACACAAAACAGTTATTTGCCAGATTGAACAAGGCAAAATACTTTTCGAAGGTGGATCTTAGCAAAGGCTATTACCAGATTCCAGTGAAGCCTGAAGTTAGACCTTATTTAGCCTTTAGCACCTCGGAAGGACATTATGAATTCAACATGCTACCATTCGGACTGAAAAATGCTCCGAGTGTATTTTCTAGGATGATGCGCAAATTGTTGGATCCCCTGAATAATCCATGTATCACGAATTTCATGGATGATATTCTTGTCGCCACGGAAACATTTGTGGAACACATTAACTCTCTGAATATGTTATTTGATAGGCTTAGGGAAGCGAACTTAACTGCTAGACCAACAAAATGTTGTATTGGATGCAAAGAGTTGGAATTCTTGGGACATACTGTATATCAGGGTAACATGACCCCTGACCCCAAGAACCTGGAAAAACTGCAGAGAGCACCTAGACCACAAACAAAAAAAGACGTGCGATCATTCGTGTCGTTATGTGGGTTTTACCAAAAATATATCAAAAATTTTAACTCTATATGTGCTCCTCTGACTGATCTGACTCGCAAAGGAAATCCAGATAAAATTGTTTGGTCTGCGCAATGTGAATTAGCCTTTCAAGAGTTAAAGGAAAAACTCACTAGCAGGCCTATTCTCAAATTGCCCGATTTGACTCAGGACTTTGTGGTGAGAACAGATGCAAGTAATGTAGGCCTGGGGGCGACTCGGTGTTTCAAATGAATGAAAATGCAAAATTAAATGCCAAATAACAAGTGAATAATGAAGAAATATGAAGAAGATAAGTTTACTGTCGGAGGGCTGGAGGTGTGAGAGATCACACAAAATGACAGGGACAGACATTTCGTCACAGTCCTATCTTATGATATCGCATGCGTCCACACCAACTATAAGAGTTTACAATTTAACAAGAAAGAAAGGCTGCAAAAAGAAATGAGGAAATTAAACGAGAAAGAATGAAAGATGGAGTAAGACAAAGAAATAAAATAGACTGTTAAAGAAAGTATAAAGAACATAGCAGTATAAATCGATATAAAACACAACTATGGCATGGGCGGAAACGACAGAAAATAGCGATAGTTATGCCAGATATGGCGCATTTTACATGTGGTGTTTGGGAAATTCCCACTACAGAGTAAGACCAATGTGTGCGTGATCACTCTGTCCACATTTTGCTCTCGATGGAGCGAACAGCCACCACTACGCCTGGTCCACTTACTTAAATCATGAATCAAAACTAGGGTGACCATACGTCCAGATTTGTCCAGCTTTCAGCAACAAAATTTAGTGTCTGGTCGGCTTTTTTAAAATTGCGATTTGTCCAGCTTTTGGTAATATCGGAATGTAACCCGCTGAATCCGCAGTGAATATTTGGATTGTTTTAGTTGGTTCCCTACTCTTCTAAAGGAAGTGAATATTCGCTTCGGAAAATTAAGCGTTTACTGAATTATACTGGCACGTGAAAACTGGACCAAATTCTTTGAACAATCAAGAAAAATAGAGTTACTGAACTACTGATAACTGCTCAATATTTGTTTGCTGTTCCAGGATATAATCCTAATATTGAGATTCTTTTTTCATTAATGGAAAGTCAGTGGACAAAGGATTGACAGTTGAATGTATTACAAGGAAAATTGCAAGTTCAATACAATTATAGAATTTTTCATGCACACATTCACGTGAGTAGTTAGTTGGAAATTCAGACTTGCTGAGAAAACGAATTTCAAGTGAAAAGTACAGTGTTAAAGACTGAATATTTAGTGACGTTGAAAATGTATTTTATGAAGATTTTAAATTAAAAAAAAAAAATTTAATTATAGTATTTCTATATATTTTATCATGATTCCTTACATAAAAGTATTAAATTAGAGAAATTAATGTGTCCTCCTTTACGTCCTCCTCTTCATAAAAAATTTCCTCCGTTTGTCCTCCTTTTTAGTCGAGAAATCAGAGAATGTCCTCCTTTAATAATGAGATCCTGGTTAGTTTACTCAAAGAGCAAAGGCTGTATATACTGTTTTGTTTGCTAACTCTTTTCTAAATGCCAAACATCACTTACAACAGGTAGGTTTTCTGACTGGATGAATGTACTCAGAACTCTGGAGAATCATGAAGACATCATGGAACATAAGAGGGCGATGTTGTGTTGGATAACAAGAAAGTTAAATAAAAATACTGTAGATCAGCAACTTGAAGAACAGATGACAAAAACCATACAGTACTATTTTGAAGTACTGAGGAGAGTTGTAGCTGTTACAAAGTTTTTAAGTGAAGGAGGTTTGGCATTTAGAGGTCATGAGGAGAAGCGAAGCTCACCAAATAATTGAAACTTCATGGGGGCCATTGAACTTATTGCAGAATTCGACCCATTTTTGCATGAACATCTCGAGAAATGTAAAAATGAAAAAGTAATTGCTACTTACCTATCCAAAACCGTCTTTGAAAAATTGATATAAATTATGGGAAAACAGCTTATTTGTGAGCAACACGTAATTGAAGTGTTCGCCAATATTACTACTGCGCTTTAGCTGTACTTGACAATTGCCATTACGAGCTGTGAAACAAAAAGGAATTTGTCAAAGCTATCCTTTATAAAAAAAAAAACAAATTTCGGTCTATCATGACTGAAGAGCGCTTAAATTATTTATGCATATTGTCTCTAGAAAATGACATTGCAAGGAAGCTCTCATATGAAAAACTGTACGTAAAAATGTTGCTAGAAAAAACAGAAATAAGAGTATTGTGTAAAATGTGCTTCATGTAGTATGTTCTGGTAAGTTTAACTTTTCCTTCTTAGCACAAATCTCTTATGGATACATCTTGTCAGCCTTGCTTTTTAACAAATATATTAAAATATTTTATATTTTCCTCATTGCTAATTTTCTTATCTTATAATTTTCTTGGTATGTCTTCAACGAACTATATCTGAATGATGGAGGCAATATTAAAATAGTTAAGATTTAAACAATCACATATACCAAGGTGGATAGTGGTTTATTGATTAGAACATATACCTTCTAAGCAAATGTTCTTCATTCAACTCTCAGCAGACTTGTTTCTTTTTTGAAAATTCATTCATTTGTCTTCAGTATTTATATGTGTGTTGTTGTGAATCTACTATAAAGCTTGAACTTCAGGTCCTCCAAGTAAATTTATCTCTATAATACATTTCTTTCCCATCCTCACAAATTGTTTTTTTTTTTTGTATTTTAAATAAAAGGAGCCCCTCCAAGAGTTCAAGCTTCAGGGGCCCCAAAATGTAGATCCGCCACTCGCACAGGCACGAGGCGAGAGCAACAGTGGGGCGACAAACAAGGACAGTCAATTTCCACTCCAGAGAAAATGTAGCTCTTCGTATAATGTATTGACGTTGGACGCCCCTAGAGCAGACGTCGGCAACCAGTCAATCCTGAACTACCGGTATATCACAGTGGGTATGTGGTAGGTCTTTAAGCGACTATGGCCTGGGGGGGGGGGGGGGGGGGGGGGGGGGGGGGGGGGGAGTAAACAAAGCATTTTTAAAACTATGAAAATTCGGACGATTTTTCCCGCCAGAATTTAAAATCGCGGTGTCCTCGGGATCAAAGATACTTTTTCTACATTCCCAATGAAAACTCTCGAGCTAGGTGACTAAAATATATTTGTGGGGCTTAGGGGTGATCTTTTCTTTGTAAGGGGAGTAAAAACAAAGCATTTTTAAAATATATATAAAATTCGGACGAAATTGCTCACAGAGCCACTGACTGTCAGCACAACATACAACTGTAACGGGATTTCTCATAGAGCTACTGATTGTCAGCACAGCTTACAACTGCCAAGGAATCGCCCACAGAGCCACTGATTGTCAGCACAACTTAAGACTGTAATGGAGTCGCTCAAAGAGCCAGTCATTGTCAGCACATAATTGTAATGGAATCGCCAACAGAGCCACTGATTATCAGCACAACTTACAAATGAGTTATTGGCCTCACGTCAAAGAGACAGAAGAACACATTTTCTTTTATTGTAATACAGCGGCACAATCCATGAACACTGAAACAGACATTACAAAAACAAAAAATACAACAGAATTGGAATTGTATAAAGCAATTATGCTCAACACTAGCATTAATCAGTCAATAATGACGGAAGTAAATCAAAAACTGTAATATATTTTTAAAAAGATAGAACGAATGAACGAACTTACGAACTTTATCTTCAAATGGTATAAAATTGGGCACGCAGGTCTGTCTAACATTCTGCCCATCCTTTCTCTCGTCTCCCATATTGAATTCATTTATCCTACACATGCATTTTCAATATTATTTTGTTTTTAAATTTATAAAATAAAATAAACAAAATCAATGCAATAAAACAAAGTAAAATGCCAACATTGTAAAAGTATAACAGTTACGCACATTTACAGGACTTTATCATAATCAATAATGAACAGGGCAGAATAATCCTTAAAAAATACACATGTCATTAGAAAATTATTTGGGAACATAACTAAATTACGGTGGCCTATAATCTGCACTCATGATGTACTTAAAAAGTCTGCGATTGTATGAATATGGACTAAGCATGCTTTTTAGGTCGTGTGAAAGATTGTTCCACAGATTAGCAGCAGAAAATGCTAAACTTTTCTTGAATAAGTCAAGCCTTGGCTTGCGCACCTGTAATATGTTTATGCGTTGGCTGTGTCTTCCGTTGTATTTGAAAATAGGCCACATGTACGTTGGAGCATTCTGTGATAGGATTTTGTGAATGAATTTGTCTTTGTTGAAGAGGAAGCGCTTTCTTAGAGGTAATATATTAAGATGTTTATGTAGATCTACTAAGTGTGGTATTTGTCAGAAACTAGGCGCATTGCACGTTTTTGTAATGAATGGAGTCACTTTGTGTTGGACATGGAGCAGCCATCCTAGATTGTGGAGCAATAATCTAGGCGTGTTTGTATTTGGGATATATAGAACATCTTCCTTGTCTTCTCATTTAGAAAATGTTTGATCTTAGCTAATTGGTAAACTTTCTGTGCCGTTTGTTTGGTCAGTGCAAGTACATGCGAATTCCAACTTAAATTTTGGTAAACTATGACTCCTAGTGTTTTGTGTTTATTTACATTATCAATTAATGAGGTGCCAATATAGAGCTGAAGTGTTGTTTTCTGTGAGTTTTGTAATTTTTGTATAGTTGATATTATCATACATTTTGTTTTAATGATATTTATTTGCATACGATTTTTGTTGCTCCATTTGATAAGATTGTCTACATCAGTTTGTAGTAATACCTCTAGTGTGTTGCAACTTTTATCACTTGTGTAAATTGTACAGTCATCGGCAAATAAGTCGCAGGATGAGTGCTTGATGTGTAGTGGCAGGTCATTTATGTATACAGCAAAAAGTAAGGTACCTAGAATTGAACCCTGAGGAACTCCAGTATTGGTCATTGTTGGGCTTGACAAGGAATTATTGTAACACACTACTTGCTGTCTGTTGGACAGGAATGATTTAAATAATGACACTAGTTTAAAGTTAACTTTCATTGTTTCTAATTTTAACATTAAAATAACGTGATCTATCATATCGAATGCTTTTCTAAAGTCTACAAAGATTGCTCCACATATGTTATCGTTACAGATGTTGATGTACCAGTTGTCTGTCGTTTGATGCGAATTTCCTTAGCTGGTACGAGCTTGTCAAACACACTATAACAAATCTCCGCCCAGAATGCAATAGAGTCGTCCGGATCAGGAAGTTGATAAACACTGGCGAGAGGTGCAGTTAGCAAGTCATTAAAAAATAATTCCCTATTGTAATTTTTGAAACTTCTAAATTTAATACTCTAAATTTACTCTAATGAGTAAGGAAGTACATAATGACGAGTGTTCCTTAAATTCTGTTGAAAGGGAGCATTCTGAGAAAGACCACCTAAAAACTAGTAGGAGAAGCCTAAAAATAGGAACATGGAATGTTAGAACTTTAAACGGAGAAGGAAAGCTGGACAATCTTATATTAGAGGCAACCGACATGAAACTCGATATACTGGGAGTTGCAGAGGCAAGACTTTTGGATACAGGCTACATAACAAGAGACCAGTACACGCTTATACACTCAGGAGGAGAAAAACACGAAAGAGGGGTAGGAATGTTGATAAAGAAGGAGTTAGAAAAATACGTATGTGGATACTGGACACACAATGACAGAATGATGTTACTAAAGATGAGAGCAAAGCCATTCGACATATCAATCTTACAAACTTATGCACCAACTAAAGATTACAGCGAGGAAGAAATAGAAGAATACTATGAAGAGCTACAACACACACTTAAACCAGTCAAATCTACAGATGTGTTGATAGTAATGGGTGATATGAATGCAAAAGTAGGAAAAGGAAAATACAAGAAAATAGTAGGACAGTATGGATTAGGGACAAGAAATGATAGAGGAGACAGACTTATCCAGTTCTGTGAAGAAAACCAGCTGGTCATATGTAACACCTTTTTTGAACATCACCCAAGGAAATTATACACATGGAAAAGCCCAGGAGATGTAACACGTAATCAAATCGACTATATCATGATAAAACATAGATTTAAGAACAGTGTCACAAGTGCAAAGACACATCCTGGCGCCGACATAAATTCAGATCACAATCCAGTTGTCATCAAAGTAAATATAAAGCTGAAAAGAGCAGGAAACAGAAGACAGGAGGAACCCCAGATAGAAATATCAGCGCTGAAACAACCAGATATAAAACATAAATATTTAATCGAAGTCAAAAATAAATACCAACAGTTATTGACAGAAAGCATGGAGCAGTATAGAAGAGAAAACCCAGAAGAAAAAGCAACCGCAAAATGGGAATGCTTAAAAACAAGCATACAATCAGCAAATGCAAATTTACCTAAAAAGGAGTCTAAGAAAAATCAAATTTGGATGACAGATGACATCTTGAATAAAATGGCAGAAAGAAAGAAAGCAAAAAAATAATCCAGAATATAAAACAATAGACAATGACATACGTACTATGTGTAGAGAAGCAAAAGAACGGTGGATAGAAACAAAATGTAAGGAAATAGAAGACTTGGAAGCGAAGCACATGACAAGAGATATGCATGAAGAAATAAAGAAATTATCAAATCGGTCGCGGTTTGCACAAGGAGGAAGCTGTATCAAGAACAAAAATGGTGTAATATTACTTGATGAGAAAGACATATCAAACAGATGGGCAGAATACGTAAAAGAACTATTCGAGGACAACAGAGGTAAAAAACCATCACCAGATTCTAATGAAGGCCCACACATTCTCAGATCAGAAGTAGAGAATGCCATTCATATGATACAAAAAGGAAGATCAGCAGGCATGGATAACATAAACATTGAAATGATAGAAGCTCTGGAGAGCTTTGGTATAGATACAATCACAGAAATATGCAATGATATATACAATACAGGATATTTACCACACGACATGAAGACATCAGTTTTATAACATTGCCCAAAAAACCAAATGCAACAGAATGTTCAGACTTCAGAACAATCAGCCTGATGAGTCATGCAATTAAGATACTGCTCAAAATCATACAGGAAAGAATAAAAAGTAAAGTAGACAGCGAAATCCAAGAAGAACAGTTTGGTTTTAGACGGAACAGTGGAACAAGAGAGGCAATATTTTGCCTAAGAAGATTAGCAGAAAAATATACAGAGGTCCAAAAAAGAATGTATATGTGCTTCATTGACTATAAGAAGGCTTTTGACAGAATCCATCATGAGAAAATAATTGAATGCCTCAAAGACATAGGTATTGATGGAAAAGATATAAGAATACTCAGTAACCTTTATTGGGAGCAAACTGCCACAGTAAGATCGGGAAGGAATTATTCACCATACATAGACATAAAAAGAGGTGTCAGACAAGGTTGTGTGCTGTCCCCCTGCCTATTTAATTTATACACCGAAAAAATTTTCAAACAGATACAGGAAATACCAGGACTGAACATCAGTGGAAGATCAATAAACAACCTTAGATATGCAGATGATACCGTGTTGTTAGCTGAAAGCGAACAGGAGTTACAAGAACTAGTGAAGCAAGTGAACAGTATAAGTCATGAATATGGACTCGACATTAATATTGAGAAAACTAAAACTATGATAATTAGCAAAACAGATGATAAACCCACATTAAAGATAAGCGTAAATGGGAAAATCCTGGAACAAGTCAAGAGCTACGTATATCTTGGTCATATAATAACAGAAGATGGCAGATGTGAAACAGAAATCAAGAAGAGAATAGGAATGGCCAAAGCTACATTCAACAACATGAAACATATACTGACATCCAAACAGTTATCTCATAAATTAAAACTGAGAATCATAAAGTGTTATATATATTCTGCATTTCTGTATGGTGCAGAAACATGGACGATGAATAAGCATTTGGAAGAAAGAATTGAGGCTCTTGAAATGTGGATATATAGAAGAATGGGGCGTATCTCATGGAAAGAGATGAAAACAAATAAGGAGGTTCTAGAAAATCTAGGTATGAAAAGAGAACTAATGAGAGAGGTCAAAGTTCGGCAGCTAAAATACTTTGGCCACATAAAAAGGCATAACACCTTGCAGAAGACCATAACAGAAGGGAGAGTTGAAGGTAAACGTGCAAGGGGAAGACAGCGCTATAAGTGGGAAGATAACATCAAGAGATGGACGGGAAAGAGTCTATCAGAGTGTACCACCAAGACAAGAGACAGAAGACGTTGGAGATCCATTACAGCCAACCTCCGTTGTGGAGATGGCAACTGATGATGATGAAATTTAATACTTATATGTTTATTTTTGGTAACTTTACATTTACTCTTTGACCATGTGCAGCATACAGAATAGTGGTCACTCACTGCAATAGTAGGGACACAGCATTCTATGATGTTCTGTGGGCAAGTTACGTGGATGTGGTCGATTAGTGTGGATGATGCTTGTGTTACTCTGATAGGCTTGTTAACTATTTGTTTTAAGTTATCATCTCATCTTATCTCAGCCCGTAACCCGTCATGGGTCGTAGGGGTGCCATGGTGGAAGCATCAGCAGACAGGGTCCTCCACTGCTCTCTATCCTCAGCAATGCGTACAAGTGTGGAAAAACCGTGTCCTGCCCATTCTTTGATGTTATCAGCCCAGGATTTTCTCTGCCTTCCTCTTCTCCGTTTACCTTCGACTGTTCCCTGAAGGATCGTTTTCGAAAGGGAGTCATGACGAGTTACATGCCCAAACCAGGCAAGCTTTCGACGTTTCACTACTGACAAAAGTGGTTCTTGGTGACCTGCATAGGTGTTTATCTTCTCTCTAACATAGACATTTGTTTTGTGCTCTTTATAGCAAATGCGCAAAATTCTTCTATAACATTTATGCTCGAAAGCCTGAATCCTTCGCTCCGTATCTGCAGTGAGTGTCCAGCTCTCACACCCATACAAGAGAATAGATAATACAAGTGATTTGTATAATTTGATCTTCACAGGAAAACTGATGTTACTTTTCCAGATCACATTCAACCTTGTCATGGCAGCTGAGGCCATCTCAAGTCTTGTCTTGATTTCTTTAATTGATCTTCCATCACTACATATAGTGGACCCGAGATATTTAAAGGTGTTAACTTCTTCTAACGTTTGCCCATTTAACGTAATGTTGGTCGGAACATGTTTCTTATGGCTATTCACCAATATCTTGCTTTTTTCTATATTAATTTCCATCCCATACGTTCTTGTTACTTTTTCCAGTCTAGAGGTAAGGTCTTGAAGTTCTGATTCTGATCCAGCTATCAGATCAATATCATCAGCAAAACGTAGGTTGCACAGAGGTCGGCCTCCAATCGATATGGTTGATTTATAATCGTAGAGAGCCTCCTGCATAATATGTTCTAGATATATATTAAAGAGCACTGGTGACAGGATACATCCTTGGCGAACTCCTACAGTTGTTTTGAAAAATTCTCCAATGTCGTTGCTTACAAAAACAGCACTGCTTGCGTCCTTGTATAGTGCTTCAATGATATCTATGATGTTGGTATCAAAATTGAATTTTCTCATTACTTGCCATAAGCCTTCATGCCAGACTCGATCGAAGGCTTTTGTGAAATCGATGAAGTTATGGTATAAATCGTATTGATGTTGGAGATGTTTTTCGATAAGTAATCTAATATTGAAGATTTGTTCTGAGGTACTTCTTTTTGGTCTAAAGCCAGCCTGTTCCTCTGACAAGATTTCTTCTGATTTCTGTTTTATTCTGTTCAAAAGTATCCTTAACATTACCTTACTTGGATGACTAATAAGGCTAATGGTTCTGTAGTTCTTGCACATTTTTAGATTTCCTTTCTTTGGAAGCGGTATTACTAATGACTGCGTCCATTCTTTTGGCCATTTTTTTGTACTCCATATCTTCTGGCAAATTGTTGTCATGATTTTTACTATATCTGGTCCTCCATATTTCAAGAGCTCTGCTGGTATATTATCCACACCCGGTGACTTCCCTCCTTTCATCGAACATATAGCCTCTTCCACTTCTTCCCGTAATATTGCTGCATTTCCGAGTTCCCTGTTTTCGCACTTAATGTTGTTTAATATGCCTAAGTCAGTGTCAAGTTTACAGTTATATAATTCTTTACAATATTCTGTCCACCTTCTCGTTACAGCTGTTTTTTCATTGAGCAGAGCCCCATTGCTATCTTCTATGATAGTTACCCTGGGCTGTTGAGGTTTTGATAGTTTTCTTAATGTGTCAAAAGCTGCCTTGCTGTTACCTTTTGTTAGCCCCGTATTAATGGACTCACATTGATCAGCTACCCATTTTTCTTTGGCCTGTTTCATTTTCTTCCTAATATTTTTGTTCACCATACTGTATTGCCATGCTGCTTCAGGAACCTCTTTCTTAACCTTTTTCTTTTCCCGCCGTGTATCACATAACTTTAGAATGTCATCTGTAACCCATGGTTTGTTTATTTTCTTTCTTTTACCAAGTATTTCTGTTGCTGATTCAATGAGCACGTCTTTCATGTTCTCTGTGATTGAGTTGATATCATCCTCCAAAAAGTTGAGAGCTGCGAATTTTCCTCCAACAGTTGCCTCAAAGATTCCCGCGATTTCTGGATCTTTCAGTTTGTCTAAATTGAATCTTAACTGAGAACATCTGTTTTGATTATAGTTCTTTTTAAGTTTAAGCTTGAGCGTCATCAATACCATGTCGTGATCACTACCAATGTCGGCGCCAGGAAAAGTCCTAGTTTTGGCTTTATTAATACTGGACTTGAATCTTTTGGATACAAGAATAAAATCAATTTGGCCATGTATCTCAGTTTTTGGGGCATGCCACGTTGTTCTTCTTGATAACTTATGAGTTATACGAAAGTATTATATTTATTCCATGTGTGCTGGGTTTAGATGTTATAGATGTTATGATTGTGGATATATATGTATATCCTAATGTACTGAGTGAGGTCAGCTGTGAAGGTCCCTGAATCTCTAAGGTTAGAGTGAGTTTTCAGAGTACCTTTCTGCTACCACCCTACGATCTCACTCAGACTTATTCTTGACTAGTATGTCTGATAGCTACGTCTTATGTCTAGGGTAATGTAAAGTATGTTGTACTGTAATGAAATGACAACACTAATCTTATAACGTAATGAACAATGAGTAAACAAGTCAATGGTTAAGTTTTAAATTGAATTAATCTTTTTACACTTTATTGGTCCAGTACCACAATTTTGTGTATACTGGAATATTGCAACTTCAAAATAATCAATCAAATTATATACATTAAAGTGATTCAATTTCAATATATATTATTATTCACAAATTTACGTACATGTGTCAATATATACTAGTGTCCCTTTATGTTTGCTCCTATGAATGGGGATTTGTAGGAAGAACGTTTTTATTCATCATGATTTGAAGAATTTCTTAACCAATTTGGAAATGAGAGTTTGTGGTTTAGTCTATCAAATGCCTGCAGACGCTGACTTATCTCTGTGTCTTCTGGTATACAGGATGAAGTCTAGTCACTCCACCAACTTCCAATAACACATCACGGTCTGCTTTTAGAAATAACAGGGAGGTCCACAGTTGCTACTGCCTCCTTTCTTCAAGTGCAGAAAATATAACAGATCTCAGGTGACCTGGGCTCACTTCGAGTCTTTGATGAAACCCGCTTCAGAGAAATATAAACACTAAATAGTTGAATATTGCGATATATGGTAACAAATCCAGATCGCTGCTAGTGCAGAATAGCAAACAAGAATGTACTCCTTACTTGTCTTAAAACAACTTTAGTGTCGTAATTTTTCTGAGAGAGTTCTGATGGATATTGGTCCCTGTCGTAGATTTTCGATAGGAGAATTAAGACTTGGGTTGGTCCCTTCTAAATAGATTAGAATGAGTGATAGTCCCAGTGAGAGATATTAATAGCAATATATTTCCAGGAGTTAGATGGAAGACTGTGATAGAGGCTGTCTCTTAGATCGAGAAATCTTCTCTCTCTCTCACCTATCTTCTACGACAGATTTAGGGTAGTCAGACAGTCTAACACATATGTATATATTACATATATAGTTCTATCCACTCACGTGCACGCACATACAAGACGACAGTTAGACGTACAGACGTGGGAAACTATAACAAATGATTATACAGATATTCCGGAACGAGCTGACCAACGCACTGATTAATTTCAAGAGAAATTTTAATTATCATCTAAAATTTCATCACAACACATAGAAATTACATCAAAGCATATAGAAAAAAATATTTAAAAAATCAAGGAATGCTACAAAATGATAGACCCGTTAGATGATCATTGCCCTCGATGTTTCGCCCACAGTCCCGTTAGAAAGAAAGATGATAGCCCCAAAGAGTCACAGATACATATGATTGGGCCTAAGATTTTTCCCCTTTTAAGGTATGAATAGACTTGATACTATGACCTATTCTAAGGGGAAAATATTGTTAGCAACAAACTTGCATAAAGAAGGTTATTGACAGCAAAATGGGTGCCAAAAATACGACAATGAAGAAACACTCAGACCTGTGTTCACTCTATTCATTCATCAGGGCCCTGTCGCGCATTTCTCACTTTCTTACCCTTTAACTTGCTGTTGTTCGCCGTCTGGCGCACGTTATGACACAATCTGTTTTATCGTTTAGTGAAGCGAATACCCAGCTCTGCAGATATTGGTTTCCTCCAATTTGTCCGGGGAGCGTTCTCTTCAGGCGATAATTTTGTTCAGATCTTTAAGTTAGTGTCACTTTATCAGTTCAGGTAAGAATTAGTGTAAGCGGGTTCACTGTGTCCGAATCACGAGGTTTTCACTACTTAGGGAAAAATGTCAGGTTTGTAACTTTCGATCAAAGGGTACCTTCTTGGTCACACCACAAGGTTTGCAAAATCGTCGGAATGTTACTTGATTGTAATATCTACTTTGCCACCACGGCTGAAAAAGGTACTAGAGAGTTTTTCTCTGGAAGAGTTAAAGCAGGCTCGGTGGGCCCGTTACTTCTTTAAAAAATCTTAAGTTCTTGTAAAGGGTTTACACCAAGTCTTTAAGAAAAGAATGTTTATGTTCTTCACAGATATTCTCTGTACTTAACGCTGGCAAAGTTAGGTCACCCCAGTATTTACTGTATAAAGAAACAAAATCCATATAAAATAATTATACATTCTATGTACTCGGATTTTAAACTGCAAGCGTACAGCTTGACTTATCATTTAACACTCCCGTGAAATAAGTTATATTTATAAAATCAATCATCATGAATTAGAAATATCTAAGTATTTCGTCAACACTCAGTGATGAATCTATGCAGTTATAAGTTAGTTTTAAAATATTCTCGACTGAGTATTTAGCAGTTAAATTGAATTTATTTTTGGCTGCATGAGTTTAAGCTAGAACTATAATTTATTCTGCTTTCCACTGAAACACCTCACTAGAGAACATAACAGACTTCTAAATTATTCACTCTGCACTCGTGGAAAAAAAAAGCGATTTAACACTTTATCACTTCACAAAATACTAGATATAATATATTTACCTCAACACAGAACTACTTAGAACTAAAACCACTTCGACCAACTAATGCCCTCTATCATCAACAGAGATACTTAGGGCTCGAACATTCAATTCGACCAACTAATTGCTTCTATTAACAGAGATTCTTAGGGCTCGAACGTAGGTTGTTCTTGTCTAGCTGCGAAGTTACTGAGTGAATTAAATCTAAAACTCTCGTTAAGATATATGAAACACAGGGGATGCGCGCTATTTCCCAAAACCCGATCTCTCCCCTTCTCGTAACACCTACGTTACCTTAGACGACTGTCCTAACTGCCACCAGTGCGTCTTTGACACCTACGTTAACAAACTGACCGTGGAGCGTGAGTGTCATGGAAAAAACCCCAGACTATATGTCTGCTCTGAGCGAGCATGTCCGCCGCGATTCACACCTCGCATAGCAACTCAGCCCAGGAAACTCACGTGACAGGTTCAAATGTAGACAATATTGTCTCCTATAAGTCTGGTGAAAGCGAATATTCACAGTTTACGTCTACAACGCCATAACCTCCCGAGCCTGGCATCTACGTAATAACACCACTGGTGCGTTTCTAAATGAGAGAACGAAACCCGGCGAAAGTTTGAATGGGAAAATAGTAATGATTATAGTCGCAAACGTACGAATGCAAAAACACACAAAAAGGATAAAGAGTGATAATAAAATAGAGGACACGGGTGAAGAAAAGAAGAGGATATAGACAATTTATGATCAATAAATTCTCTGTGACAGTCCCTTTAGAGTGTAGAATGATAGTGAAGGCTCTGTGAGAATAAGGATTTAGGAAAGTGAGGTAGTAGATTCACAAGTGCTGGGAAGAGTAAGGACAGTCTCTTATTACGACAATATTTGTCTCTCAAAATTATTCCTACCACTCTTCTGAACAAACGATTGTTTGTCAGTTCCAGTCGCTCAGGCGCACTCACCGATTTGGTGATTCTGACGCACAACGTACATGAATACAGACTACGATAACAAATATGGGAAATGTTGGGTTTGGGCCAGCCGACACCAATGCTAATAAAGTTTTAATACTTTTATTAACATAAAATCAAGTCACAAATAATTATCAATTTACAGTCAGAAATCATAGGTTACAAAATACAAAAATGACAAGGGGGGAGGGGTTTTGTTTGAGGAGAAGTATCCAATACACGTTGTTCCGCTTGTATTTTCTAACAGAAAAGAAGACCCGGTCCCAAAGACAAGGGGGGAGGGGGGGGTGATGATCAGAGATAGGCAATTTAACCCAACGGTAAATTTATTACTCTGAGACAAGGGGTTACAGTAATAAGGGGGTAGAGGAAAAGCTTGGGTCTCTCAAAAGTTTCCCTTTATTCAACAAATTTTACGGGAGGGGGGAATGAACACCGTTAAACAATCCCGCTAGGAGAAGTCCCGTACAAATGAATACAGTACACCTTAATACTAGGTCGAACAAATTATAAGGGTAAAAAAGATTAAATCTCCTTTCATTCAAACAGAACACGCTTTGGCTGGCCAGCACACAGTCAACCACACAGACTTACCAAATGGTGAATTCTGGCACTTCATAGGAATTTTACAACAGCCGATAATACCGTAGAACAATGGAAATTGTCTTTTCATTTCTTCTGTGTCAGGCCCCAGATTTAACGAGGGGGGTTGGTAGCAAATAGTCTCAAAAATCGCCAGACGGTGAAGCGTAAAGGCTACTATTGGTTTTAAATAAAAGTTCCTAATGAATGGCACAGACACTTGGCTAGGTGTGAGGTATGGTGTGGTATCTAAGATTGGCACAGCTGGTGGAGATAACTTTCGTTTTCCGTAATGTCACAAACTACAAAAACACTGAGGTAAGTTCTTCTTCGGGGGAAGGGGGGGGGGAAGTAAAATCCGCTGAATATACTTGAGAGACAGTGTTCAGGTAAAACTATGTTCTTCTTCACAAAAAATAGAGCCGTGAGTAAAATATTGCTACTGGCAAATGTTCTGCTTCCAGTTTACTTTAAGGACTATATGAATTAGTATTTTAAAAGTGTTTCTTGGGTCGCTTTATTCTCAGTTACATTCAGAGGAGCTAGACCCGCAACAGGTCGCCACAAGTTTAGCTTTAAAAAAGTTCATATGTCACTGGAGTTATCGAATTGTGTCTGCAGAACTCTGTATATAATTTAATTGCTGCGTAAAGGCTGCTTAAATGCTGCTTAATTGCTGGGATGCAAGGTTCGAAAGATCATTCTAGATGCAAAATATAAAAAAAAAAAATGAAATGCAATGAAATCATATTAAAATCTAACGCGCGATACATTTACGGTTAGACTATTTTCTGCACTCGCTTCTTTAATTAATAATTCAAGAAAACAACTCCCCGTGAGGTTAATAGTTAAAAGCACATCTATTTCTACAGAACTAAACTGTATTAAAGTTATAATTCCCTTACCGACTGCAAACTTAATTTACGCGGCTATTGTATTAGGAAATTAACTATAGATGTAACATTTAGTTTGCACTAGAACTTTGAAAATGGGTTTATTTAATAAGGTTAAATTTACACCACAATCCAGTGAAATAAAAATGAAATAACTAGACCACTGATCACTCGAAGCTAATGTATAAATTACCGTCTGCACAGAAAAGAATTCACTCCAATAGCCAACAATTTAGATGAAATCTAGCAGGGATCCAACTATATGCTAGTGAATCTTAGGATTCTGTCAGAACGAATGATAAAATGCAGTTTTCGGAGTTCTTTATTTATACTATTAGAAATGTAACTTAAATGGGACGTGTTAAATTTTCACACTTTTCATGATGTTTAGGAAAATCCGAGGTACAACGCCGTTGTGTTAACCGCTGCGCTTCTTCCGTTTCCTTGGTCTTCCGATCTCCGTTCGTCTCAGGCTGCTCGCATGAGGGCGCGAAATCTCTGCGAGAAACTAACTTCGTTAGCTGAGAGTTCCCTGATTCCTCAGATGAATCGCTTCTACGTTTAATTTTGAAGACCAACCTGTCTTTGATTGCTAGCGTTTCCAGCGCTCTTATGTGGTTGACACTGCCGTGTTAACTAGCGGCAGGAAACTCCATCGTTCGTTCTAAGATCGTCCTTCTGCATGGGGATGTGAACTGCCGGCGAGCTCGACTACGCTTCGCTCGATTTCCCCCTGCATCTCTCGATCTGAGAGCGATTCTGTGGTTCGCACCGAGATGCGAAAATGCCGATGAGAGCCCCGGTGGAAACGTTACAGGCTGATTAAAAGTTACAACACAAGTTCAGGGGTTCTAAAGTTATGAGAGGCCAATATTCTGTTATCATCCATTGAGTCAGGGAAATTCACTTGTCATACCTAGACATACGTCACAATCGTCCCCACATTTGAGACATGGAAACTCGTTTTCATGTTTCATTTATGACAATGAAGCTGCCCTGATCGGTAGCTTTTGGATGATTGGCGTCGTCGATTTTCTCCTCTTCCTCTGTGGTCCAGTTTCTACTCAAGAAGTCAGCTCCGACATTCTGTTTTCCCGGAATATATTCCACTGTTATAGTTTCAACCCAGGTTCTGTTCTTGTGTAGTTGTTGCTACGTTGACCCTTGTGTATGTTCTCGTCTTAGTGTACCTTTGTCTGTTGTTAAATACGTCACTTAATAACTGCCTGCCTTGTTTATGTGATGTGTGGTAGTACGTTATCAGACAACTCCAATGCCTGAAATGACTTGACAACTCAGAGTAGACAACAAAAATTCTTTATTGTTGTCAAGTAACATATTCACAGCTGGCAACCCTGTGCCTGATTATAAATGGTAATATCATACATGAGACTTCAACTATGTCCTTCATATGTCATGTAACTCACTGTTCATAGACTACTTGATTAACTTTTGATCAACGTTGAATACTGAACATCCTTCACTTCTGATGCTGTCTACTATACACTACTTCTTAATGTGCTGTTCACAATAAATGCAGTATGGTTTTGAAGTAATAATCTGGATTACCACCAGTGCTGGATACTTATTCTATACCACTGCTGTCTTATAAAGTATGCTTCATATGTCCGAACTGGACCACTACTTCGAACACCTGTCTTCGATCACTTGCCCTTGACTAATTATTCGAGAGTTTACATACCATGTTTACTTGAATAAAACTGCTGATAATACACTTGGATACAGCTCGACATGAACTTTAATTGTCATGGGAACATCTTTCCCTTTCTGCGAAATGCAGCGGTATCATAACACAGTGATACTTGAGCTGTCCACTAAGTTTCAGATGGTCATACGGTTAGTCTAATTTCTAACCTGTTCACACGCTGACGACCATTTTAAGAGTGACCCCAACTCTTCCACTTCAGACACTGATTTCCCGTGTTTTGGTGACGTCAGAGCTAAGTCTTACTACTCATAAATTATTCCTACTTAGTCATATCTCAGTTCTTTCCCTTTCCTATCACACCACTTTAAAAGAATAAACGCTCAATAACAAGGCCCAACGCATTATCCTTGCGTTGAATTCCTTATTGGCACCCAGGAAAGCTAATGGAGCATGGTCTGTTTGCACCGTGAAAGAAGTACCATACAGAAACTCATGATGGCGTTTGATGCCATGAATCAGAGCGAGACATTCTCTTTCAACGACACTGTAGTTGTGTTCCGCTTTATTTAGTTTCCGACTGCCGTAAGCTACTGGGAATAGCATATTCGGGTCACTGTCCTCGGATTTCAACAATGTTGACCCGCTGCCCTGACCTGACGCGTCAACTCTCAGTACGAAAGGTTTCTTAAGGCCAGGTAACCTTAAGATGGGGTATGCCGACAACTGTCCTTTCAAAGTGCTGTATGCATGTGCTGTGAGTCCGTTGAAGTTCTGTATGTATTTCTGATAGTAAGCACATAGTGATAAAAATGACCTGATGTCCTTCTTTGTTCGGGCTCTTTTTGCTGCAACTATTTTCTCCACGTTCTTCTTAATAGGCCAACTACAGCCGTGAGAAATAGTATGCCTCAGGAAACCCAGCTTTTCAAATCCGATGAGACATTTGCTAGGTCTGGCTGTGAGACCAGTTTCCTGTAGTCTCCTGAGGAGCATAGCGACTGTAGCAATATGTTCTTCGTAGGATTACGATGCAATTAAGATGTCATCCATGAAATTATGGATGTGGGGACTTTGCAAGGGTTCTAAAAGCTTTCTCATCATCCTGGTAAACACTCCTGGTGCGTTATGCAATCCGAACGGCATCACATTAAATGCGTAATGTCCTTCACTAGTGCTGAAAGCTAGCAAAGGTTTAACTTCCTCCTTGACTGGTATTTGATAATAACCTTTACTGAGGTCAATTTTGGAGAAAATCGTTGCCTTGCTGAGCTTGGTGAACAACTCTGAAACAGTTTGGAGCGGTTCGGGCTGGAATTCCGTTACAGCGTTTAGCAACCGGTAATCAATACACAGCCGAACTTTCTTATTGGGCTTCTGCAACAGCACTACACTGGAACTGTAAGGAGATGTAGACTCGCTGATAATTCCTGCCTGACGCAGCTTGTCTATTTCTCCGCGAAGTGCATCAGCTTTAGCGTACGGAATGGGGTACACTCTTGTTCGAACAGGGGTCTCGTTTGTTAATTTCATGTCACATTCGATGAGATTTGTTCGACCAGGTACATCCGTTAAGACTGCACTGTACTACTTTAGTAGCGCCCTGGTTTCTGTTTGTTGTTCTACTGAGAGATTGTCGCCGAACTTGACATCTTTAAAGGATTCTGTGGGTTGCAATGGATAGTCCATGCAACCATCATTATCATCCTCGTCTTCCGTTGCTATGGTGACAGCCAGGAGATGCTCGGAGGATGGCACTGGTCTTTCCAGATATTTCTTAAGTAGATTTATGTGGAAGACCTTCTCCTTTCCTTTAATGGAGATCTTGTAATTAGTACGTGAGATCTTTTTAAGGACGGTAAACGGCCCTTGCCATCCGATGCGAAGTTAATTGCTTCCGGTTGGAAGTAGCAACAAAACTTTCTCCCCTGGTTGTAGTTCTCTCTCTTTTGCAGCTTTGTTGTATCTTTTAGTATGTTTAGCGCGGGTATTCTTAAGGTTTGTGTTGGCTAGATCCCATCCCAGCTTTAACATTTCCTTGAGCTCAGATGCATACCGAAGTAAGGCTTCTAGTGGCCCCTTTATAGGTCTGCCAAATAAAAGTGTAGCAGGCGGGAATCACGTAGACGCTTGGGGAACCTCTCGGTAGGCGAATAAGGCAGCCGATATATATAGGTCTCAGTCTTTCGGTTTCTCCTGACCCAGCTTACGTAACATGGTGGTGAGGCTGCCATTACAACGTTCCACGAGCTCATTTCCGGCCGGATGGTAGGGACTTGTGTGGATATGTTTGGCCCTCAAGATCTTAAAGATCTCCTCCATTAACAGGCTACGGAATTGGGATCCATTGTCCGTCAAAACTTGTTGAGGGAATCCCAACCGTGTAAAGATTTGCATAAGGGCTTCTGCGACATGCTTGGAATCTATGCATGTTAGCGGTACAGCTTCGGCCCACATTGTGCAAGTGTCGACTAAGGTCAGGATAAACCTGTTCCTTCTTTTGGTCTTTTCCAGGGGTCCAATGATGTCGACAGCAACCCGTTCAAATGGAGTCCCCACAATTAGCATTTGCCCCATGGGTACTGGGGGTGTCAAGTGCTTGGGTGCTACCAGTTGGCACTGGGCGCAGGATTTGACATACCTGATAATGTCAGAGTTCATTCCTCCTCACCAATAGTGGTTTTTTATTCGCTGAATAGTGGCGTTTTGTCTTATATGTCCGCTAAAGGGAAGAGAGTGCCCCATTTCTAAGATCTGGCTTCTGTACTGCGTCGGTACTAGGAGCTGGTTATTCCCCGTGTCCGGTTTGCCCGTTCTACGATACAATACGCCATCCTTAGAAAAGATGTCTCCGTTGTGTCTGGGGTCCTTAGCCATGGGCAGTTTTCTAAAGCAGAGCTCCAGAGTAGGGTCCTTTTGTTGCGCCTCCTTCAGTTCATTCGGCAACAAATTTGGCGCAGGCTCCCTTTCCTTCTTGGCTTGCCCTCTGGTGGTTACCGCTGCCCCAATTGGCTCTTTTGGTCTCCCAATAAACACATATCTACATCCCAGGATAACTGGATAGATCGGATCATCCATAATGGCTGCTTTAATGACGCCTCTGACAAAGTCAGAGTGTATTTCTACCAATGCGATAGGCAGCGTCCTGGGTGCATCACTCTTTAAAACTCCACTAAGTTTGACGGTTTCCTCTGTCTCCTGACCGGGTTTGACAAGGTGTCTGGCGACAATACAATCAAAACTTAATCCAGTGTCAAAGAGACAAGTAGTTGAGGTACCATTCAAAAGTACAGTTCCTCGCGTTGAGGGTCGGTCCCTCTCCGGTTGAGAATCACTGACATTGACTCTACATTTCGAGGCTGTATGCAAACATCCGATGCGGTTTGGACCGGTTTGTTTGCCCTGATCAGACGTTCCTGGTGTAGGGGTCTTCCCTTTTCCTTAACCTTGGTGGCCGCGCTGCCACGTAGGCTTTGCTCGTTGATCAGAAGTATTATTTGGGGCATATCGGGTTTTGTAGAATTTCGATTTTTCCTGGGTAGGTTTATGGGTATTACTATCTCGTTGGTTATAATGTTGAGAAGGATTGGAAGAATAGGATGACTGCTCTAGATTTTGTTTTCGAGATGACTCATCTGTGGGTTTATGTTTTGTGCTGGGACGTTCGGCCATTGCATTGTTATAGCGTTCGGCCATATTGATAATGTCCTCAAGCCTGACTGCCCCCGGTTCCACCAAAAATCTACGTGTTTCATTCGACAAAGTGGACTTTATCTGCTCCACAAGAACCAGTTCGAGGAGTCCCTCATGTGAAAGAGGTAGGTCAGATAGTTCAATGCACTTTGTCAGATAACCCGTGAGACGTGAAGAGAACTGCGGAAATGTTTCCGTGCTCTCTTTCCGGCTGTTTCTGAACAACTGCAGAAACTGTCGGGCAGTCATCTCAAACCGCTCTAGCAAGGCCTTTTTCAGCATGTCGTAATCATGTTGGTTCGGTCCCAGCTTTGTGTATACGTCATAAGCATTGCCTTTCCGTGACGTTGAGAGTTTAAGTGCCCAGCGGGAACTCTCTAACCCATACAGATTGGCGAGCCTCTCGAATTTCTGTAGGAAGCTGTCAATTTTTTCGTTAGGGCTAGGAAAAGACTCTAACGCAAAAGACATCGCAGTTAATTGGGCAGAATGAGTACTGGAGAGGTCCACTGACTGAGACTGGGGAGAAGACGGCTCTCCATTATTTGAAGTAGAGGCACCCCGGCTCTCTAAAGCCTTGAGCGCCAATTCGTGCTGTCTTTCCCTTTCTCTCTCTGTTTCCCTGCGGGTTTCCATCTCTGCCTCAATTTTCTTATGTTCCAATAGGCGGTCTTCCGGTTCTTTCCCATCTGCCCTCTCCTGTGCTTCTCTCCTCTCTGCTCTCTTTTTCTCTTCCTTCCTCTCAGCTTCTGCCCTTTCCTTCTCTTCCTTCCTCTCAGCTTCTGCTCTCTGTTGCTCCGCGTCATATATGTCCAGTTCCTGGTTGACAAACGCGTTTGCAGCTTCTGCGTCTAATCCTGCCTCTTTCGCTTCCAGCCTCAACATGGACCTCATCTTTATCCTCTCTGCCATTGTCAAAGAATAAGATGTAGTATGACTAGAGAACTAGTAAGAAGAAACGAGAGGGAAATAAACTCAAAGCCGCTCCGAGAAAAAACGCGAAGTATAAAAAAATTTACTTAATTACCTCCTACCTTGTAATGTGTTAACTTATCGCCGCTATTATTGTCACTTAAGACTTTTAACGCAAGCGACTATGCCACTTAAACTGGTAAGTTACACTGGAAATTTTTTTTTCTATTACTAAAAGTAGAGAAAAACTTATGAAAAACAATTTAAAAGGAAAAAAAAATTCCTGAAAATTTTAATTCTCCACTAACAAAACTTCGCCCTTCTGAAGTCAATTATGAGATGAGACGTTGTTAACTGGATTTAAAAATCAGAACAAGCCGTCTTTAGTCAAGCACAACTCTCTAACTTCAAAAAAACCTTAGTGACTGTTACACAATCACGCGATCCCAGCAATTACATAACAAATATTTCAATTTTCTCTGCCAGAGAATACAAATGTGACAAATATTTTATTATCACTAACTTCCTGCTCCTGTGGAAAGAAACAAACCTGTAATAATTATTGTGTGGTCGGCCCAAATACTGAAAGGCTTGGTCTAGGGGAAGTAATTACTTTTTAAGATTATACCCTTTGTCATAAATTTATTTTGAGAGAAAGAGTCTTTGAAATAGTAGTCCGGTTTAGAGTGTAGAATGATGGTGAAAAGCTCAGTGATAGAAATGTAGATAGTAAATAGTTGCTTCACAGAGTGCTGGAGGAGAGTAAAGACAGACTTATTTACGACAAATCGTTTATCTCAATCTACTCTTCAGGCTCTACTGGTCAAACAATTATTTGCCAGTTTCCAGACACACACCTGCTCTCACACCGATTTGGTGCTTCACACACACAGACGACGTGGATACAACTATCTTAAACAAATAGGGGAAATTTTGGGCGTTGGGTATTCCAGCACAGTAACGATTAAGTTTATGTTGTTTTATTAAAGTACAAAAACAATCACAAAAATAATCATGTGTTTACAGCAAGAATTATCAAAATTACAGAAAAATGCAAATAACAAGGTAGGGAAGGGGGGGGGGGGGGGTGAAGAAGATTGGTATCGACTAAGCCCGTCCCGCTTATTAGACAAAGATAGACCCAGTCCAAAAATAGATAGTTATCAGGAACATAGGTAAGTTAACCTAACAGTGAAGTTAATTACTCTGAAATTAGGTATGGGTGGTAGAAAAAATCCTGTTCTTCCCAATTGTTCTTCCCTTTACTAAGCAAATGAAAAGGAAGGGGTTTTAAACAGAGTTAACAAATTATCAACTATCCCACTTAAAGGAACAATGTAGGGTATACAGAAAATTATATTACCAGGTAAGCAAGTTAACAAAATGGTTACAAAAAAGGTTAAATTTCCTGTCATTCATACACGCGCGTGAGGATCCACACTCATATATTCACACACACTTACCGATTGCAGCATCAGACAATCCAATAGAATTATATAAACAGCAATTACACTTTTGACCTAAGAAAAGGTCTGGTACTTCCGTGTCCCGCCCCAGATGTTGCGATGGTTGCTGATAGCAACTATTCTCACTTATCGCCGGACTTGAGCCTAAGAGTTAATGTGTTTTATTATATAAAAGGAGTCTATGGGATGGCACTGACACAGTTCGACACAAGGGGTGAAAATGAAGTGGTCTCTTTAATCTTCCGCTATGGTAAAATTCCTTCAATGCGTGATGATAGTAACGGACCGGAAAGTTTATTAATCCAGTGAGGAAAAACTTAAGCCGTCACAGTTCAGGAAAATATGTACTCTCTCACAGTAGGGCAGTAAATAAGGTATTGCTACTGGCACTGTTTAACTTCCAGCTTATCTTACAGATTTGTAATTGTATTATGATGACTGTTCTTTAAATAGTCTTGGGTAGGCTTTCTTTCATGTAATTATGATAGCTAGGTCGCATCGAACCGCCACAAGATTAAATTTAAAAAATGTTTCATCAATATGTCTGGAAGTTTTTTAAGATGATTTCTTTATTGCTGGGATCGCACAGGTTACGATCACTCTATATGAAAGAAAAAGAAACATGTAATTTACCGAAAAATCAAATAACGTTCTAAAGCGCGATGAATTTCCCGTTAAGACTATTTATCAATATATATATATATATATATATATATATATATATATATATATATATATATATATATATATATATATATATATATATATATATTCGCGTATTTAATTATGTATTTAATAAACACTGCGCGAGTTCTAATGGTTAAACACACATCTATAAATATAGGACTTAACTAAATTTATTAATTATAAATTCCTTCGCGACTTTAAAAGTTAATTTAAGCATTTCAGCCTCTATTATCTTTTGGAAATAATATAGCAGGTATATCATTACATTTATAACTGGAACTATTGAGATGGTTTAATTTAATAGATTTAAATTAACACAAAATCCAGTGAAATAGAATGAAATAACTAGCCACTGATCACTTTACACAATATATATTTTACCGTTTTGCACAGAAATAGAATTCACTGCAAACATATATAAAAATCCATGGGATAATCTAGCAAGATTTCAAATATAGCTAGTGCTTCTATCATAATGAGTCCAGGTGAAAAGAAAAATCCCGTTTGACGAAAAGTTACAATATTCGGGGGCACTGATGTTATCCAAAGGGGTCGTTACGAAGGTCGTACTATATCATCCAAAATTCAGGGTCACTTCAGGGTCAGTGAGTTCGTCTGTCACAATCGTCCCCTCTTTTGAGACATGAAAACCTCTTTTCATGTTTGATTTATGACAATGAAGCTGCCCTGTTCGGTAGCTTTAAAATGATTGGTATCTTCAACTTCCTCCTCTTCCTCCGTAGACTCAGGAAATCAGCCCCGACATTCTGTCTTCCCGGAATGTATTCCACTTTGAAAGAATAAACGCTTAAAAGAAGTTCTCAACGCATGACCCTTGCGTTAAATTCTTTATTGGCACCAAGAAATGCTATTGGAGCGTGGTCTGTTTGCACTGTGAAAGATGTACCATAGAGAAACTCATGATGGCGTCTGATACCGTCAATCAGAGAGAGGCATTCTCTTTCGACTACGCTGTAGTTCCGTTCAGCTTTATTTAATTTCCGACTGCCATAGGCAACTGGAAATAGCATGTTCAGGTCACTGTCCTCGGCTTGAAGCAGTGTTGACCCGATGCCCTGACCTGACGCGTCGACCCGTAATACAAAAGGTTTCTTGAGGTCAGGCAACCTCAAAATGGGGTATGCAGACAACTGTCCTTTCAAAGTGCTGTATGCGTGTTCGCACTTTTGATCCCCCATGACCTTATCCGGACGCCCTTTCTTAGTGAGGTCAGTCAGAGGTGCCGTCAGTCCGTTGAAGTTCTGGATGTACTTCTGATAGTATGCACATAGTGATATGAAGGAACGTACGTCTTTCTTCGTTCGGGGTCTTTTTGCTGCCACTATTTTCTCCACGTTCTTCTTAATAGGCCAACTGCATCCGTGAGAAATAGTATGCCCCAGGACGTCTAACTGTTCAAACCCGATGAGACATTTGCTAGGTCTGGCTGTGAGACCCGTTTCCTGTAGTCTCCTGAGGAGCATAGCAACCGTAGCAATATGTTCTTCGTAGGTTTCCGATGCATTTAATATGTCAGCCATAAAATTATGGATATGGGGACTTTGCAAAGGTTCTAGAAGCTTCCTCATCATCCTGGTGAACACTCCTAGTGCGTTATGCAAACCGAATGGCATCACATTAAATGTGTAATGTCCTTCACTAGTGCTGAAAGCTGACAAGGGTTTAATTTCCTCCTTGACTGGTATTTGATAATAACCTTTACTGAGGTCAATCTTGGAGAAAATCTTTGCCTTGCTAAGCTTGGTGAACAACTCAGAAACAGTTTGGAGAGGTTCGGGCTGGAATTCCGTTACAGCGTTTAGCAGCCGGTAATCTATACACAGCCGAACTTCCTTATTGGGCTTCTGCAACAGCACTACACTGGAACTGTAAGATGTAGACTCACTGATAATTCCTGCCTGACGCAGCTTGTCTATTTCTCCGCGAAGTGCATCAGCTTTAACGTACGGGATGGGGTAAACTCTGGTTCGAACAGGGGTCTCATTTGTTAATTTCATGTCAAATTCAATGAGATTTGTTCGACCAGGTACATCCGTTAAGACTGCACTGTACTGTTTTAGTAGAGCCCTGGTTTCTGTTTGTTGTTCTGGTGAGAGATTGTCGCCGAACTTGACATCTTTAAAGGATTATGTGGGTTACAATGGATACTCCATGCAACCATCATCATCTTCCTCGTCTTCCGTTGCTATGGCGACAGCCAGGAGATGCTCGGAGGATGGCACTGGTCTCTCCAAATATTTCTTAAGTAGATTTACGTGGAAGACCTTCTCCTTTCCTTTAATGGAGATCTTGTAATTGGTGCGTGAGATCTTTTTAAGGACGGTAAACGGCCCTTGCCATCCGATGCGAAGTTTATTGCTTCCGGTTGGAAGTAGCAACAAAACTTTCTCCCCTGGTTGTAGTTCTCTCTCTTTTGCAGCTTTGTTGTATCTTTTAGCATGTTTAGCGTGGGCTCTCTTAAGGTTGGTAGTAGCTAGATCCCATCCTAGATTTAGCCTTTCCTTGAGCTCAGATACATACTTGCTTGCAGAGACGACTGTCTCGTCAGCCTTTTGGTCTGTCAGGGACCGAAGTAAGGCTTCTAGTGGCCCCTTTATAGGTCTGTTAAATAAAAGTGTAGCTGGCGCGAATCCCGTAGACGCTTGGGGAACCTCTCGGTAGGCGAATAAGGCAGCCGATATATTTAGGTCCCAGTCTTCCGGTTTCTCCTGACCCAGCTTACGTAACATGGTGGTGAGGGTGCCGTTAAAACGTTCCACGAACCCATTTCCGGCCGGATGGTAGGGACTTGTGTGGATATGTTTGGCCCTCAAGATCTTAAAGATCTCCTCCATTAACAGGCTACGGAATTGGGATCCATTGTCCGTCAAAACTTGTTGAGGGAATCCCAACCGTGTAAAAATTTGCACGAGGGCTTCTGCGACATACTTGGAATATGTGCATGTTAGCGGTATAGCTTCGGCCCACATTGTGCAAGTGTCGACTAAAGTCAGGATGAACTTGTACTTTCTTTTGGTCCTTTCCAGGGGTCCAATGATGTCGACAGCAACCCGTTCAAATGGAGTACCCACTATTGGCATTTGCCCCATAGGTACTGGGGGTGTCAAGTGCTTTTGTACTACCCGTTGGCACTGGGCGCAGGATTTCACATACCTGATAATGTCAGAGTTCATTCCTCCCCACCAATAGTGGATTTTTATTCGCTGAATAGTGGCGTTTTGTCCCATATGTCAGCTAAAGGGAAGAGAGTGCCCCATTTCTAAGATCTGGCTTCTGTACTGCGTCGGTACTAGGAGCTGGTTATTCCCCGTGTCCGGGTTGCCCGTTCTACGATACAATACGCCGTCCTTAGAAAAGATGTCTCCATTGTGTCTGGGGTCCTTAGCCATGGGCAGTTTTCTAAAGCAGAGCTCCAGAGTAAGGTCCTTTTGTTGCGCCTCCTTCAGTTCATTCGGCAACAAATTTGGCGCAGGCTCCCTCTCCTTCTTGGCTTGCCCTCTTGTGGTTACCGCTGCCACAATCGGCTCCTTTGGTCTCCCAATAAACACATATCTACATCCCAGGATAACTGGGTAGATAGGATCATCCATAATGGCCGCTTTAATAATTCTCTGACAAAGTCAGAGTGTATTTCTACCAGTGCGATAGGAAGCGTCCTGGGTTCATCACTCCTGAAAACTCCACTAAGTTTGACGGTTTCCTCTGTCTCCTGACCGGGTTTGACTATGTGCCTAGCGACAATACAACTAAAGCTTAGTCCAGTGTCAAAGAGACCAATACTTGATGTACCATTCAAAATTACAGTTCCTCGAGTTGATGGTCGGTCTCCCTCAGGTTGAGAATCACTGACATTGACTCTACCTTTCGAGGCTGTATGCAAACATCCGATGCGGTTTGGACCAGTTTGTTTGCCCTGATCAGACGTTCCTGGTGTAGGGGTCTTGCCTTTTCCTTGGTGGCCGCGCTGCCACGTAGGCTTGGTGGGTTGATCAGAATTGTTGTTAGGGGGGTATCGGGTTTTGTAGAATTTCGATTTTTTCCCGGAGAGGTCTCTGGGTATTATTTTCTCTTTGGTTATAATTCTGAGAGGAATTAGAGGAATAGAATGACTGCTCTAGATTTTGTTTACGAGATGGCTCAACTGTGGGTTTACGTTTAGTGCTGGGAAGTTCGGCCATTGCATTGGTATAGCGTTCTGCCTTATTGAATATGTCCTCAAGCCTGACTGCGCCCTGTTTAGCCAAAAATCTACGGGTTTCGTTTGACAAAGTTGACTTTATCTGTTCCACAAGAACAAGTTCAAGTAATCCCTCATTTGTAAGTGGTAGGTCAGATAATTCAATGCACTTTGTCAAATAGCCCTGAGACGTGAAGAGAACTGTGGGAATGTTTCCGTGCTCTCTTTTCGGCTGTTTCTGAACATTTGCAGAAATTTTCGGGCGGTCATCTCAAACCGTTCTAGCAAGGCTTTCTTCAGCATGTCGTACTCATGTTGGTTGGTTCCCAGCTTTGTGTACACGCCACAAGCAGTACTTTTTAATGACGTTGAGAGTTTAAGTGCCCAGCGGGAACTCTCTAACCCATACAGATTTGCGAGCCTTTCGAATTTTTCTAGATAGCTGTCAATTTTCTTATTGGGACTAGGAAAAGACTCTAAAGCAAAAGACATCGCAGTTAATTGGGCAGATTGAGTGCTGGAGAGGTCCATTGACTGAGACTGGGGCGAAGACGGCTCTCCGTTATTCGAAGTAGAGGTTCCCCGACTCTCTAAAGCCTTAAGCGCCAGTTCATGCTGTCTTTCCCCCTCTCTCTCTCTCTCTCTCTCTCTCTCTCTCTCTCTCTCTCTCTCTCTCCCTGCGAGCTTCCATTTCTGCCTCAATTTTCTTGTTCTCTGCCTCAATTTTCTTTTGCTCCAATAGGCGTTCTTCCGCTTCTTTCTTATCTGCCCTCTCCTGTGCTTCTCTCCTCTCTGCTCTCTCTTTTTCTTCCTTCTTTTCTGCTTCTGCTCTTTGTTGCTCCGCGTCATATATTTCCAGTTCCTGGTTGATAAACAGGTTCGCCGTTTCTGCGTCTAGTCCTGCCTCTTTCGCTTCCAGCCTCAGGATGGATCTCATCTTTATCCTCTCTGCCATTGTGAAAGAATAAGATGTAGTATGACTAGAGAATAGTACGAAAGAACAAGAAAGGAACAAAACTCAAAGCCGCTACAAGGAAAAAAAACACAAAGTATAAATTTACTTGTGTTACCTCCTATTTGAAATGTGCAAAGTTATCGCTGCTATTATTGTCACTTAAGACTCTTAACGCAAGCAACTATGCCACTAAAAATGGTAAGTTACACTAGAAAAGAATCTACTTTTACTAACAGTAGAGAAAAATTTATATTAAAACAATTTAAAAGGAAAATTTTTTTTCTCCCTAAAATTGTTAATTATCCGTCACAAAACTCGCCCCTAAAGTCAATTTATGAGAAGAGACGACGTTAACTAGACTTAAAACGTCAGAACAAGGCGTCTTTAGCTAAGCTCAACTCTTTTTAACTTCAAAAAAACCTTTAGTGACTGTAAAACCAATCACGCAATCCCAACAAATCTTATAAAGAAAAAATTTAATTTTTCTCCGCCAGAGGATAATTTAGCTAACCGAATTTATGATTGTCTGTACTTTCTACTGCTGTGGAAAGAAAACAACCTGTAAATATGCTGTGTGGACGACTCAAATACTAAAAGGCGTTGTCTAGGGGTGTAATTAATTATTTATTTATTTCCCTAAATCACAAAGACAGATCACTCACTCTCTATCTAGTGTCGTGTGGTGAGTCACTGGGGCAACTACGACAGTAGTTTTTGCCAGGAATAGTCTATGAGATATTAGATATAAGGTCTCTAGAAATTGGCTCGATTCACAAAAAAACAAAAAAACACACAGATGAGATAATAAAATTGCAGTTAATTAGCCTAAGTAATAGTTAATTAAGAATGAACTGGTGTAAAGTGAAATGATGATGTGATATGATACGTGTTACCAAAATGGTGAGTACTCTACACAGTCCATGTGTCTCTAAATGCTTCTCCTAGATATGAGGATTCACATGTATGCATAAAATGTCCCAAGTTGTTATACGTTATGTCGAGTGGGGTATCTCTAAGTCGAGGACGTTCTGATGAATACTGTTGTCGTACGGAGAACGCTGACGAGATATCTATGTATATTCCTTCACTGTTTGAGTATATCTCTGTAGTGTTGATCAACAGTTAATAGCTGTCATATGAACAAAAAGTCTGTTGTCTAATCTCCCAACGGTACTGGTCAGACTGGATATCTTCACGAAATGTTAGTGATATGTAGACTCATAATCTTGCGTATGTAGTCGTGATTCATATACTTTCGAGTCTGCTTCATAAAATGCGCTTAAGAGTGTGTTGCACGTGGTATAAATATGCGATTCCTCTTTTGAGCTCTTTTGCTTGACTTCAGATAATAATGATCTTTCGAGTGATTTGAATTTATGATGACTCTGTATTGAACTTGTGATAACGATGTATTGAACTTGTGAGCAAGCAGTATATGGTGACGAAAAATGCTGCGTCCACCTTATGACTTGTGGGTGAGACAATATTCCTTTTTAATTGAGGAATGAAAGATGTCCTATGGCGAATTCTGCTAGCCAAATGTCCGTTTTTGATAACTTATTTCTGGTTAGACGTCAGACACATTGCGTGTAGACTCAGACTTCTGATGAACTGAAGACACACAAAAGTCTTCATAAGTTTTCACATTTAACATCACTGGTTGACTTTCATTAAAACTACTGCTCATTATTCATCTCTCTCTCTCTGAGTTCAATTCTAATGATGTTAAATATTTTGTGCATGAGAGTGTGTGCGCATGGGAGACTGTGATGATGATAAAGGTGAAATATGAACTATTAATTACCTCCTATCATCCTATCATCTTCTAGGAAAATCTTCTGATTTTATTAATCAGTTATGCCAAGAATTATTTGAAACTTTATCTTTCGCACATTTTAGCTGTGAGGTTAAAATAAACAAAAATAAGAAAATGTATTAATAAGTATAAGATCTACTAACCTTCTTTTCCCTTCGCAAAATCCTTTAAGAACACAATTAATCACAGAACTGAATTATCATCCACTCTGAATAAACACGTGTATTAGGCTATGCGTTTTTGGGTTTAATCTCTTCCTCACAAGGTAAAAACTGGACTCCTTCCTAGAACAAGCTACGCAGTAGATTATATTTCGGCCAGTCCAATATGGGTTTCTGGATCCGACATCTAGCTCCGCTCATACCAACCAATCCTTAATGGCCCCTCTGGTCACTCATTTACAGGATCGCTCTTATCCCCTGTCAGTCCAAACGTGGGTGTAGTTTGACCTCTGATTGTTTATTGTTCACCTGGCCAAGGTGGGCGTCCAATGTGGTAAACCAACGCTTGTCTGAACTGCGGCCGACCAAAGATAACACCATTACAGCATGAGACGTTTTCCCCTGGCCAATCTGGGCGTCCAATGTGGTGTCACAGAAATTACAGCATGCCCAGATGTTTGATTAGGATGACCATATGTGTTTTTACCAGATTTATTACGATGCAATGTGGGCTTCAAACGATAATGTCAGGCATGTGGACTCAATCAAAGGACTTTTATTTCCCCCGATGAAAGAACAAATGTGGTTCTCTAGATACCGGTCGCGAGTAATCACAACGATGAAATAGCAAATGTGGATCGCAAATATGAGATGAAAGAGCAAACGTCGGAGAAAATACAATATGAAAAATGTAGGAAAAGATGGAGCAAAAAGGCCTTTGCGCTCGTTTATCACACTAGTTAGACCCAGACTTAGATCAGACTCAAAATATCTGTATCCCGGCTATGCGATTGCCTCAATTGTAGCTCAAGATCCAGGACCAGCCCACAAATATTGTCGTAAATTTATTTTGAGAGAAAGAGTCTTAGAAATAGTAGTCCGGTTTAGAGTGTAGAATGATGGTGAAAAGCTCAGTGATAGAAATGTAGATAGTAAATAGTTGCTTCACAGAGTGCTGGAGGAGAGTAAAGACAGACTTATTTACGACAAATCGTTTATCTCAATCTACTCTTCAGGCTCTACTGGTCAAACAATTATTTGCCAGTTTCCAGACACACACCTGCTCTCACACCGATTTGGTGCTTCAAACACACAGACGACGTGGATACAACTATCTTAAACAAATAGGGGAAATTTTGGGCGTTGGGTATTCCAGCACAGTAACGTTTAAGTTTATGTTGTTTTATTAAAGTAAAAAAAACAATCACAACAATAATCATGTGTTTACAGCAAGAATTATCAAAATTACAGAAAAATGCAAATAACAAGGTAGGAAGGGGGGTGAAGAAGATTGGTATCGATTAAGCCCGTCCCGCTTATTAGACAAAGATAGACCCAGTCCAAAGATAGATAGTTATCAGGAACATAGGTAAGTTAACCTAACAGTGAAGTTAATTACTCTGAAAGAGGTGTTTCAAAGTTAGGTATGGGTGGTATAAAAAATCCTGTTCTTCCCAATTGTTCTTCCCTTTACTAAGCAAATGAAAAGGAAGGGGTTTTAAACAGAGTTAACAAATTATCAACTATCCCACTTAAAGGAACAATGTAGGGTATACAGAAAATTATATTACCAGGTAAGCAAGTTAACAAAATGGTTACAAAAAAAGGTTAAATTTCCTCTCATTCATACATGCGCGTGAGGATCCACACTCATATATTCACACACACTTACCGATTGCAGCATCAGACAATCCAATAGAATTATATTCTTCTTCTTCGTTCGCCCTGAAAAGGACGGTGGTTGCGTTGTGTCTGTTTACGCCGTAGCTGTGATATCTGCACCTTTCGGTCGACACATCCGACTTCTGCACGGCATTTTTTAGGACCGGGTTTTCCTTCACATTGCAATCCGTGCTCGCTCAGCCAGGCTGCACTGCTGCAGACTGTTTCCAGGACCACCACGTGGAGGTGGAGCACGCTCTTGACCAGTGGTTCGCTGGTCCTGACGCAGGCAGTCAAGCTATGAGTCGCTGACTGGAGGCATGTTGACTGGACTGTGTCGTACATCAATAGAATTATATAAACAGCAATTACACTCTTGACCTAAGAAAAGGTCTGGTACTTCCGTGTCCCGCCCCAGATGTTGCGGGGGTTGCTGATAGCAACTATTCTCACTTATCGCCGGACTTGAGCCTAAGAGTTAATGTGTTTTATTATATAAAAGGAGTCTATGGGATGGCACTGACACAGTTCGACACAAGGGGTGAAAATGAAGTGGTCTCTTTAATCTTCCGCTATGGTAAAATTCCTTCAACGCGTGATGATAGTAACGGACCGGAAAGTTTATTAATCCAGTGAGGAAAAACTTAAGCCGTCACAGTTCAGGAAAATATGTACTCTCTCACAGTAGGGCAGTAAATAAGGTATTGCTACTGGCACTGTTTAACTTCCAGCTTATCTTACAGATTTGTAATTGTATTATGATGATTGTTCTTTAAATAGTCTTGGGTAGGCTTTCTTTCATGTAATTATGATAGCTAGGTCGCATCGAACCGCCACAAGATTAAATTTAAAAAATGTTTCATCAATATGTCTGGAAGTTTTTTAAGATGATTTCTTTATTGCTGGGATCGCACAGGTTACGATCACTCTGTATGAAAGAAAAAGAAACATGTAATTTACCGAAAAATCAAATAACGTTCTAAAGCGCGATGAATTTCCCGTTAAGACTATTTATCAATATATATATATATATTCGCGTATTTAATTATGTATTTAATAAACACTGCGCGAGTTCTAATGGTTAAACACACATCTATAAATATAGGACTTAAATAAATTTATTAATTATAAATTCCTTCGCGACTTTAAAAGTTAATTTAAGTATTTCAGCCTCTATTATCTTTTGGAAATAATATAGCAGGTATATCATTACATTTATAACTGGAACTATTGAGATGGTTTAATTTAATAGATTTAAATTAACACAAAATCCAGTGAAATAGAATGAATGAACTAGACCACTGATCACTTTACACAATATATATTTTACCATTTTGCATAGAAATAGAATTCACTGCAAATATATATAAAAATCCATGGGATAATCTAGCAAGATTTCAAATATAGCTAGTGCTTCTATCAAGGTCTGGCCAACGAGTGAGAAAGTGTATTTCTACGTGGTCTGTATATATCTAACTTAATTGTAAGATGAGTGGGACATGATAATTTTTGACACCTTTTTAGATCTCAGGACCGCCAGATTAAAGAGAGATGCCGCTCCTGGTCTTCGTATCTCCGCTCGCTGCTGCGATCGGTTCTGTGTTTAATACCGAGATGCGAAACACCTGCAGGAACTTGCGTCGCTCGTTTCAGGGACCACTACTGTCTTTGATCGTGGCGCTAGTCTTTCCTGAAATCCCCCAATCTGTGTCTTTGATCGTTGTCGCTGCTATCTGTTTGATTCTGGTACCGCCTCCTCTGGGCCAAGTTAATGAAAATACTGCATATGATTGCTCAAGAGATGTCTATGGGCGTGATTTAATCTCTCCTTAAATCAATGCGATGACCAGAATGAACGGTAGATAAACTGTCCACGCGTGTTGCCAATCTGCGTGGAAAGGTTGCATAGCTAATGAGTCCAGGTGAAAAGAAAAATCTCGTTTGACGAAAAGTTACAATATTCGGAAGCACTGATGATATCCAAAGGGGTCGTTACGAAGGTCGTACTATATCATCCACAATTCATGGTCACTTCAGGGTCAGTGAGGTCGTCTGTCACACCCTACTTCACAAAGACAATCAAATACACTCTATTTAGAATAGACGCAGAATCCCGGCGAGCGCCTCATTTTTTGTCACAATTTTTCTGAGAGAGTTCTGATGGATATTGGTCCCTTTAGAGTGTAGAATGATAGTGAAGGCTCTGTGAGAATAAGGATTTAGGAAAGTGAGGTAGTAGATTCACAAGTGCTGGGAAGAGTAAGGACAGTCTCTTATTACGACAATATTTGTCTCTCAAAACTATTCCTACCACTCTTCTGAACAAACGATTGTTTGTCAGTTCCAGTCGCTCATGCGCACTCACCAATTTGGTGATTCTGACGCACAACGTACATGAATACAGACTACGATAACAAATATGGGAAATGTTGGGTTTGGGCCAGCCGACACCAATGCTAATAAAGTTTTAATACTTTTATTAACATAAAATCAAGTCACAAATAATTATCAATTTACAGTCAGAAATCATAGGTTACAAAATACAAAAATGACAAGGGGGAGGGGTTTTGTTTGAGGAAAAGTATCCAATACACCTTTTCCCGCTTGTATTTTCTAACAGAAAAGAAGACACGGTCCCAAAGCCGCGGGGGGTGATGATCAGAGATAGGCAATTTAACCCAACGGTAAATTTATTACTCTGAGAGAAGGGGTTACAGTAATAAGGGGGTAGAGGAAAAGCTTGGGTCTCTCCAAAGTTTCCCTTTATTCAACAAATTTTACGAGAGGGGGAATGAACACCGTTAAACAATCCCGCAAGGAGAAGTCCCGTACAAATGAATACAGTACACCTTAATACTAGGTCGAACAAATTATAAGGGTAAAAAAGATTAAATCTCCTTTCATTCAAAAAGAACACGCTTTGGCTGGCCAGCACACAGTCAACCACACAGACTTACCAAATGGTGAATTCTGGCACTTCGTAGGAATTTTACAACAGCCGATAATACCGTAGAACAATGGAAATTGTCTTTTTATTTCTTCTGTGTCAGGCCCCAGATTTAACGAGGGGGGTTGGTAGCAAATAGTCTCAAAAATCGCAAGACGGTGAAGCGTAAAGGCTACTGTTGGTTTTAAATAAAAGTTCCTAATGAATGGCACAGGCACTTGGCTAGGTGTGAGGTATGGTGTGGTATCTAAGATTGGCACAGCTGGTGGAGATAACTTTCGTTTTCCGTAATGTCACAAACTACAAAAACACTGAGGTACGTTCTTCTTCGGGGGGGGGGGGGGGAAGTAAAATCCACTGAATATACTTGGCAGACAGTGTTTAGGTAAAACTATGTTCTTCTTCACAAAAAATAGAGCCGTGAGTAAAATATTGCTACTGGCAAATGTTCTGCTTCCAGTTTACTTTAAGGACTATATAAATTAGTATTTTAAAAGTGTTTCTTGGGTGGCTTTATTCTCAGTTACATTCAGAGGCACTAGACCCGCAACAGGTCGCCACCAGTTTAGCTTTAAAAAAGTTCATATGTCACTGGAGTTATCGAATTGTGTCGGCAGAACTCTGTATATAATTTAATTGCTGCGTAAAGGCTGCTTAAATGCTGCCTAATTGCTGGGATGCAAGGTTCGAGAGATCATTCTGGATGCAAAATAGAAAAAAAACATGAAATGCAATGAAATCATATTAAAATCTTACGTGATACATTTACGGTTAGACTATTTTCTGCACTCGCGTCTTTAATTAATAAATCATGAAAACAACTCCCCGTGAGGTTAATAGTTAAAAGCACATCTATTTCTACAGAACTAAACTGTATTAAAGTTATAATTCCCTTACCGACTGCAAACTTAATTTACGCGGCTATTGTATTAGGAAATTAACTATAGATGTAACATTTAGTTTGCACTAGAACTTTGAAAATGGGTTTATTTAATAAGGTTAAATTTACACCACAATCCAGTGAAATAAAAATGAAATAACTAGACCACTGATCACTCGAAGCTAATGTATAAATTACCGTCTGCACAGAAAAGAATTCACTCCAATAGCCAACAATTAAGATGAAATCTAGCAGGGATCCAACTATATGCTAGTGAATCTTAGGATTCTGTCAGAACGAATGATAAAATGCAGTTTCCGGAGTTCTTTATTTATACTATTAGAAATGTAACTTAAATGGGACGTGTTAAATTTTCACACTTTTCTTGATGTTTAGGAAAATCCGAGGTTCAACGCCGTTGTATTAACTGCTGCGCGTCTTCCGTTTCCTCGGTCTTCCGATCTCCGTTTGTCTCGGGCTGCTAGCATGAGGGTGCGAGATCTCTGCGAGAAACTAACTTCGTTAGCTGAAAGTTCCCTGATTCCTCAGATGTATCGCTTCTACGTTCAATTTTGAAGACCAGCCTGTCTTTGATTGCTAGCGTTTCCAGCGCTCTTATGTGGTTGACACTGCCGTGTTACCTAGTGGCAGAAAACTCCGTCGTTCGTTCTAAGATCGTCCTTCTGCATGGGGATGTGAACTGCCGGCGAGCTCGACTACGCTTCGCTCGATTTCCCCCTGCATCTCTCGATCTGAGAGCGATTCTGTGGTTCGCACCGAGATGCGAAAATGCCGATGAGAGCCCCGGTGGAAACGTTCCAGGCTGATTAAAAGTTACAACACAAGTTCAGGGGTTCTAAAGTTATGAGAGGCCAATATTCTGTTATCATCCATCGAGTCATACCTAGACATACGTCACATTTAGTGAATGAATTCTTTTTAACAAGTGGCACCTAATACTAACTACTACTTGGTTTTATTTCCCTCTTAGTATATTTGCCTACAACCAATCAGGGACCGTTGGCTTATAGCGTCCTATTATCAAAACAAACTTCAAATCTTGTACTCTTCCCCTCTATCCCCACCGCAGGGCAAACTGAGAAAGAAGTAGTCTGTTCGTCCCTCTGTCTTCTGTCACTATCTCGTTTTTATGCTTCATTTCCTCAACTAACACATTTTTTTCTATCTTGCTAATTCAAATTTGTAAATATTAACTCGTAGTACCACCACTATGCTCCTCCCTTCCCCGTTCCATACTGTATTTTTTTCAAAATATTCCACGTTAATCGAAATTTTTTTCTTTTCTTTAAACTGCCGTTCTCATTCACTACGAGACAACGCTTGTAGTAATACGTCACAAAAAAGCGTCAAAGTGCTGTCTGTCTGCTACTTTAGCCTTACTCTCTCGCTCGAAATACGTGTGTGTATGTGTTTTTGATCGGTGTCGTCCAAACTCTGTGGTAATATACATTCGCATTTGCGTTACAGAAAAAGGGGTTTTTCTATCGTATTTTGAAACTAAGCTGCGATATCGCTTTGCACTTCTGCCAGCGGGCGACACTAGAGCAGAACCAAACGCGGGTCGAAGTGTAGCATTTTCTCTCTCCCTCTTATGCTTCCTTTTATTCTTTCCACGTTTCTGTCTTACTATCTTGCTCGAAAACTAGGCTTTAGTTTTATGTCAAATGTGGTACGTTATTGTCTCAAGGTCGAGGCATAAAATCTTAGCACTGACTAGCGGCGTAGGCGACATCGATCTCCATAATTTCGCTATTGTATTCCTAGGTTATTTTATACTTATAAACAACTATATTAGATATTTCAATCGGTGAAATCTCGGACATCATCACAAGGCGTAAAATCTTACAATTTGGGGAAAGTTTGGCGCGACATATGTGAGCGTGTTGTACATACAGATGGTATTTTACGACATAATCTCCCCCATTAGAAAAGCTTGCAATGGTAATGCAACTTTCAATATCTGTATGACAACCACGATCAACTCTGCTTTACTCTGCCTTAAAGTGATCATGGATTTATTGCAGTTGGGTCATACAAAGTAAGCACAACTCAAGAAAGCTGCCTCAGACCTGTGCAATCCAAGAATCTATTTCAGCTGCAGATATTACTGTCTGTCCTATGCTGATATAAATCAATTTTCACCATTCCTCCTCACGGTGTCTGTCCTATGACATATCCAGAGATACTTGTTGTCCCTCAAGTTTGCAATAATTATGAGGGGAAAACCTATAAAATGGTGATGGCAGAGTTATGTAGGGATTCCAGTAATCTCGTTATCAGCCTGTATACAACATTCGGAATATATTCAATCAAAAGGCAACTCATGGATTCATTATGTTCCTCCGAACTGTTCACAGCCAACACTTTGACTGCGCGCCGGCTTGACTGAATGTGGAAACTCCCTTTACTATTTTCCATATATGATTCTATAATGCGCTATTCAAATGGAGGCCAGATTAACCAACTATATTTTCCGCCTAACGACAATATTGGTGAAATAATATAATATATGTGGAAATGAATTTTTCTGCACCAGAAATCAATTCGCCCTGTTTTAGCATTGTTACAATATGTAGGTGATCGCCATCCAGGGTCCGTACAATACTTCCCCTTAGACGGTGTAGCGTCGGGTGACTACCCATGTCACCAGTGCCCTTATAATGCTAAATTAATAGCCATATTGTGAAGCGATTGGATCACTCTCCCAATTCCTCAATCGTCCAGTCCCCACTTTTCTTACTTTAACCTTTTGTTTAGGTTTCAAATCTGGCGGATTGTCTTCAATGCTAATGTTGGCCAGTTCACGAAATGCGGCTTCAAACTGAGCCTGGGATGACTGGTCTTTGTTTATGCGTTCTCTTTGTGCCATACGCAGAGAGGCTAATGTAAATATTTTAGGGGAAGCCTGTTTGCGAAAAGGGGTTATCCTATCCACTGTGTCTACCTTATTAATTTTAGTTTCCTTTTGAATTTTTGGCCCATGTTTTTCAGAATGCTTGGCTTGCATCTGAGTATTATTTTTCCCCCTTTTGGAATGTACCTTGCAGCACTGGTCACAGGCCTCAACAAATTTTTCAATGTCTTCAGCTACGCCTGGCCAGAAATATGCAACAGATGTCCTTTGGCGTGTGGTACCCATCTTCTGGTGTCCACCGTCTGGTACAACATGTGCTTGTGCCATCACTTGTTCCCTATAACTTCTGGGCAACACTAGTTGTCCTTCCCTTTTGGATCCTGCTCTAGCTTTCCTGTAGAGCAGTCCCTCCTTCATATAGAATTGTCCTTTCTTAGGGTGTGCATGGCTTTTTGGCAATTTGCCAAAGCAAGGTTTTAATGATTTGTCCTTTGCCTGGGCCTTTCTCATCTGCTTTGGATGAATGTTTAGTGGTGGTGTTTCCTCCTTTCTAGGGGTCCACCTGACCTGGAGCGTGGCCATTACCACAGGTTTTAACGGGCTTCCTAGAAAAACATACTTACTTCCTAACACCAGCGGGTAGTTAGGGTCGTCACACACGGCTGCTCTAATCACTCCTTCCACGTACCTTGTCTTTACATTGATCTCGGCTACTGGAAGTGTTATGGTGGCTATTCCCTTTACGGTCCCTTGTATCTCCACTTTCTCTGTGGTATACTGTTCAGGGTGCACCAGGGTTGCACTCACAACAGAGTCATATTCCAAACCGGAATCGTAAAGGCACCTGACTTTGGCACCATTACATATCACTTCTTCACAGATGGGGGGATGTTGAAGATTAATATGATTCTCTATCAGTTTCTTCCTCCCCTTGTCCACTGTTATCATGCATGCCGCGTGATATGGATGAACTTTCCTACCACAGTCAATAGTATTATGATTGTTCATTCTACAAATTTTACAATATTTCCCTTCTGGTTTGTAGGGTCTCCTTTCACTGAATTGCGGGTTTCTATCTCGGTGGTCAAACCTTTTCCTCTCATAGTTTTGGTTAGTTCTTGGGTTATGATCCCTATTATCAAATTGTTTTGGGTTCTGGGGAGCTGTATTATGGTCTATAGGCTTCTTCTTTATGCCTGCCATCTCAGACTGGGCTTCCTGATATCTTTCAGCCACATTTAAGATCTCCCCCAGTCTCTCAGCACCCTGTTCCGTGAGAAATTTTCTCAGGTCTGGAGCCATGGACTCTCTTAACTGCTCAGTCATAATCATTTCCTTTAAATCTCGGGTTTTCCCCTGAGCAGTCCATTTCTCCAGGTAGGTCTCCAGGCGTGCAGAGAACTGGTGATAAGTCTCCCCAGTCAACAATTTGGCATTTCTAAACTTTTTCCTATAAAATTCACTGTTCTTCTCATACCTAATTAGAAGAGCTTGCTTAAGAATGTCATAGTCGTCTTGGTCAAATTTGCTCAGCTTGGCAAATACCTCATAAGAGGTTCCCCTAAGCCCCTGTGATACCTTCATACTCCATCTTTCTTTCTCTAGCCCATACATGGTAGCTAGTGCCTCAAATCTAGAGAGGAATGATTGAATATCATCCTCTTTTTCTACAAAGGGATCCAAATGAAACCCCATGGCTGATGAGGAGGCTACCTGGATTGCAGCAGAGTCAGAAGTGGATGGGCTAGTACCATTTTCAGGAGCCTGGCCTTGTAATTCTAACTCTCTTAGTCGTAGCTCATGTTCCCTTTAGAGTCTCTTATCTTCCTTGTCAGCCTCAAGTCTCCTTTCTTCTTTCTCTCTTTCAGCCTCAAGTCTCCTTTCTTCTTTCTCTCTTTCAGTCTCAAGTCTCCTTTCTTCTTTCTCCCTCTCAGCCTGCATCTGTAATCTTTTCTCCTCCTTTTCAGCCTCCAACCTCTTAGCTTCAGCCTCAAGTTTCTTCTCCTCAAACTGCAGCCTCTTGATCTCAGCCTCCCTATCAGCCTCTAATTTCTTAATCTCCCTAGCATCTTCTAATATTAATCTTTTCTCTTCCGCTAACCTATCAGCTTCTAATTTCAATCTTGTTTCTTCAGCTAGCCTTTTATCTTCTCGAGCAATAAACTTATCACACTCTTCTGTTACATAGGCAATCAGACCTTGACCTTCCATCCCCATGTCTCTTGCAGCCTGCACCGCAGCAGATCTGAACTTGGCCAAATCTGCCATTTTATTGATAATAATATTAAATGTTATCAAACTAACTTAACTAATTAACCAACCTAAACACAAAACACTAGGCACTGATATCTCAAATCACTCTCAAATTATTTTTAATATTATATTTTAAACGTTCTGGACAAAATAACCCAATATAATTACTAGGAGAAGGTTAAAAAATCCCGGACAGGACCCCAATATTTGTTGTGTTGGGAGTTTACCTAATGAAAAGTTGAAATCCCGGACGAGCCTACCAATATTTGTGGTGGGTTTAGATGTTATAGATGTTATGATTGTGGATATATATATATATATATATATATATATATATATATATATATATATATATATATATATATATATATATATATATATATATATATATATATATATATATATCCTAATGTACTGAGTGAGGTCAGCTGTGAAGGTCCCTGAATCTCTAAGGTTAGAGTGAGTTTTCAGAGTACCTTTCTGCTACCACCCTACGATCTCACTCAGACTTATTCTTGACTAGTATGTCTGATAGCTACGTCTTATGTCTAGGGTAATGTAAAGTATGTCGTACTGTAATGAAATGACAACACTAATCTTATAACTTAATGAACAACGAGTAAACAAGTCAATGGTTAAGTTTTAAATTGAATTAATCTTTTTACACTTTATTGGTCCAGTACCACAATTTTGTGTATACTGGAATATTGCAACTTCAAAATAATCAATCAAATTATATACATTAAAGTGATTCAATTTCAATATATATTATTATTCACAAATTTACGTACATGTGTCAATATATACTAGTGTCACTTTATGTTTGCTCCTATGAATGGGGATTTGTAGGAAGAACGTTTTTATTCATCATGATCTGAAGAATTTCTTAACCAATTTGGAAAATAGAGTTTGTGGTTTAGTCTATCAAATGCCTGCAGACGCTGACTTATCTCTGTGTCTTCTGGTATACAGGATGAAGTCTAGTCACTCTACCAACTTCCAATAACACATCACGGTCTGCTTTTAGAAATAGCAGGGAGGTCCACAGTTGCTACTGCCTCCTTTCTTCAAGTGCAGAAAATATAACAGATCTCAGGTGACCTGGGCTCACCTCGAGCCTTTGATGAAACCCGCTTCAGAGAAATATAAACACTAAATAGTTGTATATTGCGATATATGGTAACAAATCTAGATCGCTGCTAGTGCAAAATAGCAAACAAGAATGTACTCCTTTCTTGTCTTAAAACAACTTTAGTGAATGAATTCTTTTTAACAAGTGGCACCTAATACTAACTACTACTTGGTTTTATTTCCCTCTTAGTATATTTGCCTACAACCAATAAGGACCGTTGGCTTATAGCGTCCTATTATCAAAACAAACTTCAAATCTTGTACTCTTCCCCTCTATCCCCACCGCAGGGCAAACTGAGAAAGAAGTAGTCTGTTTGTCCCTCTGTCTTCTGTCACTATCTCGTTTTTATGCTTCATTTCCTCAACTAACACATTTTTTTCTATCTTGCTAATTCAAATGTGTAAACACTAACTCATAGTACCACCACTATGCTCCTTCCTTCCCCGTTCCATACTGTATTTTATTCAAAATATTCCACGTTAATCGAAATTTTTTTCTTTTCTTTAAACTGCCGTTCTCATTCACTACGAGACAACGCTTGTAGTAATACGTCACAAAAAAGCGTCAAAGTGCTGTCTGTCTGCTACTTTAGCCTTACTCTCTCGCTCGAAATACGTGTGTGCATGTGTTTTTGATCTTTGTCGTCCAAAAACTGTGGTAATATACATTCGCATCTGCGTTACAGAAAAAGGGGTTTTTCTATCGTATTTTGAAACTAAGCTGCGATATCGCTTTGCATTTCTGCCAGCGGGCGACACTAGAGCAGAACCAAACGCGGGTCGAAGTGTAGCATTTTCTCTCTCCCTCTTATGCTTCCTTTTATTCTTTCCACGTTTCTGTCTTACTATCTTGCTCGAAAACTAGGCTTTAGTTTTATGTCAAATGTGGTACGTTATTGTCTCAAGGTCGAGGCATAAAATCTTAGCACTGACTTGCGGCGTAGGCGACAACGATCTCCATAATTTCGCTATTTTATTCCTAGGTTATTTTATACTTATAAACAACTATATTAGATATTTCAATCGGTGAAATCTCGGACATCATCACAAGGAGTAAAATCTTACAATTTGGGGAAAGTTTGGCGCGACATATGTGAGCGTGTTGTACATACAGATGGTATTTTACGACACCATGTTAGATTTAATTGTGTTTATCAATATTAAAATCACCAAGAAGAATAACCTCCTTGATGGTGGTAAATATGATGGTCCATCATGATGGTAAAATCTTTGTACCAGATAGATCCAGCACTAGGATCTCGATACATATACACGACTAGAAGTGGTCCCTGGTTTGGTAGCTTTATTTCCAACCATACGCATTCTATTTCTTCTGTCTCTAAATCGTTTCTGCGGCGAAAGTTAAGGGAATTGGAAATATAAACTGCTATACCTGTCTCTAGTTTTTGGTTTGAGTCTCGCCGAATAGTTATAAAACCATTTAATGCAATTGTGACAGGGCAGGGTGTTGGGAATTGCTGTTTACCACAAAGAATCTAGTTAATCGACTAGCCTAATCGCTAGAGGTGGAAATTGTTCTTCAACAGACTTAAGGTTATACCAGGTTCTGGGATGATCCTCTCTGATATAATCTTAATTTTGTGCTTGTGTTGTACAACAACTGGAGAGGAATTACCCTCCTCTCAGTTCCCAGCAAAATACTAGGCAGGATAATCATCCAGAGAATTTCAAAAGCAGTTGACCATAAACTGAGGAAAGAACAAGCGGGCTTCAGAAAGAACAGAAGATGTGCAGACCATATATTTGCCCTCAGGAACATTATAGAGCAGTGCTCCGAATGGCAGAGACAGCTGTACATTAACTTTGTTGATTTTGAAAAGGCTTTCGACAGATACACAGGGACAGCCTATGGAAAATTCTGAGGGCTTATGGAATTCCCAGCCGCATTGTTTCCATTATAAAAAGCCTCTATTCTAACTTTACGTGCAGTGTTGGATCGAGTAATGTTACTTTCGAAGTGAAAACAGGAGTACGACAGGGATGCCCCTTATCAACAACATTATTTTTGACAGTCATAGATTGGGTGATGTGCCAGACAGCAGAGGGCAGTCCAAGAGGAATTAGATGGACAACGTTTTCTACACTGGAAGATTTGGAATATGCAGATGACATTGCACTACTCTCGCATTCACATCAACACATTCAAGACAAAACCGATAGACTGAATAAGTATGGCCAGCAGGTTGGCCTGAACATCAATTTGAAGAAGACAGAGGTCATGACACTAAATTTGGACAATCCTGAGCCAATAACAGTAAGGAACCAGAAGTTAGAACAGACAGACACATTTACTTACCTAGGAAGCATAGTAACACCTGACGGCGGAACAAGCAAGGACATTAACAACAGAATGAATAAAGCGAGAACAGCCTTTGCTGTTCTCAACAACATTTGGAAGTCTTCCCAGTACATCACAAACACCAAATTAAGACTGCATGAGAGCTGTGTACTTTCAACAGCTATGCTATGGACCCCCGAGGGAAAGCGAAAGAGAGGCCGACCAAAAACAACTTGGCGGAGAACTGTGGAAGCTGAGATGCAAAGAATGAACAACAGTTGGGACACTGTACGAAGGATGGCCGCCGACCGAGCAAAGTGGAATCAATTTGTTGCTGCCCTACAAGACGCCACCAGGCGTGATGGCCGCTGACTGCTTTGACGGTTGGCGGTTATGGATCAAAGAAGAAGAAGAAGACTTAAGGTTATACCAGGTTCTGGGATGATCCTCTAAGATAGTTAAGTAAGGAGCAGTAGATTGATCAATATTAGTTTCCAGCAGACATACCTTTCTTCCATCCAAATGTGTGTGGCAAAGTGATTAAAAGACGACCGTCCTGTGGTCTCAACGTAATCTTTATTGACCACAACTTATTTACAAGTAGACGTAGTAAAAATTCATAGCTTGCATATCTCATTTATCCATCAAAGCAAAATGCCTTCAATAATATTACATGGGCTTCTGACTTCATATGAACCACTCAGATTCAACATTTTGAGGAAAATTCTTTCCTGCTCAATACCATTTAACGAGTAAGTGCATGTTTGCAGTTAATCACTCTGCTTGTTCATTTATTAAATAGCTCTGTTTCCTACTAAAATGCCAGTGCTTCTACATGACGGGGCAACGCTGCATATTTGTTTGAAGGAAAACCTACAGCCATGATTTTTCCTTTGAATCTGCAAAAACTATCATGTGTCGACATGTCAAACATAATGCGGTAATTATGGCAACTACTTACTGTCTTCCAGTTTGGAATTTAAACACAGAATAGTACCTTTTTGTAGTTAAAGCATTATCAACTTCAGATTTTCTAGTCCCACTATTAGAAAAATCTTGATTTGCAGTAAACCACTGCGTTCTAGACACATCTGCTTGTCTCTCAAGCTGGGCACGTACTCTAACTAAAGCTTTTTCTGGGCCGCTGGAGAAAAGGCGTCTTGTTCTAAATTTTCTGAGCTCACGATTGGATAAGAACTAATCTACGCTTTTTTTAATATCATGGTCTGTTTCTACTATAAATTTACGGTTTACTTTTTTAAATTTATTTATTTTAACAAATTTCTATCAACTAAGCTATAGTCTGTTTAGTTAGAAGTGATAGTTCCTAAAGTGACGAAGTCACTGTCACATATAGATCCCGGGGCTCCGCAAATGTATCCCGTAGGGAAACATTTGAGTACTATCGATAACAAAATCATCCCAAAAAAATTCTAAGTCCAAACAATTTTTCAAAAATTTTCAAGTCCAAAAAATTCTCGAGAAAATTTAACGAAATTCTTACTTCCGTGTTCCTATGTCTATATGAGTTTTAAATTGGGATGACACTGACCATGCCAAATGATAATTATGAAACATCCCAAACTGAAGGGTCGTCACTCTACGTCACATAATTAGGGGTTGGTTAAAGTAGTATGCGCATTTCGCATAGGCCTTGTGGTTTTTGTTAAGTGGCCTGGGCAGGTAGGAGTTTTTTCATATTTATTGCATAACTTAGTTTTTATTGCCCCATTTACCATACTTGATGGTTATAGTTCACTGTTGTTGTATAGGGACTGTTGAAGTGGATTGTTAGGGAGGAGTGAAGGAGATTTCTATTTTCGGAAAATAATAATTTAGGTTGTTATTTATTAAGTTATTATAAGATAAGAGTATTAATTTCTGATAAAGTAATGATCTGTTAATTTTGACATACTTTCATATGATTATAGAAATTAGAGTAGTATTTCGCAAGGCCTCGTATATCTTATTGCCTATATGGTAATACGTGACCTTTTGCTGTTTTCACCTTATTTCACTCGAAATATTGGTTATGAAACATTTAGTCTGCTCGCTGCTGTCTGCTCTCGTGCGATCAGTTTGTTTAGTTATCTCGGCGTTCTTCTTATGAGGGGTGTGGGAATGGAATAGGGGGGGGCGGGAAGGGTAATAGGGGGGGGTAAACTAATAGCGGCCTGAGTAATGGTAGGGGGTTGGCTTTTTGGTGGTTGGTGTTGTTTGATGTTGGGGGGCCCGGCCCGTTGTGTGGTCCCCGGGTGGTGGAATGGTGTTTTTTGGTTTTTTTTGGGGGGGGTTTAGTGGGGGTTTGTGTTTTTTTGTTGCAGGGGGTGAGATGTTTTTGTTGTTATGTGGGGTGGCGGGCTGTGGTCGGGTGGGTGGGAGGGGAGGGGTGGGAGTGGGGGGGGCCCGGTGGGGCTCTGGGGCCGCGGGGGGGAAGGGAGGGCATAGGGGGGGAGGGAGGGTTGCGGGGGGGGGAGGGGGGGGGGTGGGAGGGGGTGGGGGGGGGTGGGATGTTGGTGTGGGGGTGTGGGGGGTGGGTAGGGGTGGGGCGGGGGTCAGGGGGGAGTGTGGGGGTGGTGCTTGGGGGGTGTGGGGGGGCTGGGGGGGGGGGGGGGGGGGGGGGTTGGGTGGGGGGGGGGGGGGGGGGGTTTTGGGGGGGTGTGGGGGGTTTGGGGGTGGGTGGTTGGTGGGGGGGGGGGGGGGTGGGGGGTTGATTTTGGGTGGTGGGGGGGGTGGTGGGGCTGGGTGGGTGGATGATTGGGATTCTGGAGTTGCAGTGAATTGATTGGGTGGGGCTGGGGGTGGGGCGGATTGGGGGGGGGGGGATATTTTTTATTTTGACTTGAAAAAAGGTCATAATCTATTACTGGGGGCGTTGGTTATTGCATTTTTTGTATTTGCGTTTTTGTGGTACCACGCTATCCTGTTTTTGGGACACCATTGCTTATTGGCCGAATAGGCATGTGGAGCTTTTTTTTTTTTTCTTTTGTGGGTAACCAGGAACTTTTTCTTTTTTGTTCATTTAGGGGGATTCTAAGCGCATTTTATTTTTATTTTCTATTTGTTGGTGGCGGTTTAGCCGGCTTAGACTTTTTAGTTTTGATTTTCTGTGTGTTTTTTATGGTGGTTCGATGGCCTGGTCTGATTATGTTGTGGGGTCGTTTATAGCGTCTCAGGGGGATGGGGGATTTTGAAGGTGGGGGTAAATACAGATGTGGTGGTGGCGGTTTAGAATGCCTGAATTGGCGGGTGGGGAGTTGTAATTTGTATAGCGGTGGGGTATCGTCAAAATTTTCTGTTTTGCCCAGGGAGGCGGTTTTAAAGGGGGCTTTGTTGTATTTTTTGTTTTGGGATCGCGGAGGCGGTCAGGGGTTGGTTATTTTTTTTCTTTTCTGGGGATATCACTATTTTTTGTTTGGGTGGAGATGGCGGTTGGTTTTTTTTTGTGGGTCTGTTCAATTATAGGGGAATATTGGGTCTAGTGACATTGGTTTTTAGCAGTGGTGTTTGTTGTGTGGTGTGGTCGAGCGGGTCAGTTAGGTTAAAATTGTATTTACTTTTTTTTTTCGGCGTTTACTTCACCCTATTTATTTGTGTTGGGAGTAGGATCTTTGTTAGGGGGCTTCACTTGGAGGGGGGGTTCGCATAATGTTGCGGGGATTAATTTACCTTTGGCCCCCTTATATATAACACCAGGTGCAGGGGAATCGTACCTGGGTGGTTGGTGGAAGCGGGGGCCCTTGTGGCGGGGATTGTTGCGGTGTTGATTTTAGGTGCTGTGTATTCCGTTGGGTGGTTGAGGGCGTTGTTCCGGTTCTTAAAGTGGGCTGGGCTTGAGCGGGAGGCGAGTTTGGCGGAGCGGCGTTAGGCGGAGGGTGTTGAGGGGGTGGGGTGTTCTGTTGGGTGTGTTACCTGGGGGCAGGGTATTGCGGGGGGGGGGTGGATTTCAAATCTGGTCAATGGGTCGGGCGGGTAGTTGCACGGGGGGGTGGTGTCTAAATTTGTTGGTGGGGGTTGCCTCTGGACTCCCCTGCGGCGTGGGCGTTAGGGGGACTGGGTGGAATCTAAGATCAAGCGGGGGGGGGAACCTGTGCTCGGGAGGATGGGTCGGGAAATTGTGGGTGGGAGAATGGGTGTGAGAAGGCGTGTGGCATGAGGCTTGGGGGGAAGCGTGGGTTAGGGCAGTCGGTAGGGGGGGTGGGGTTCAGTTAGCGGGGTTAGCTCTGGGGGGGAGTGGGGGTGCATTGCGGTTTAGGTAGGAATTGTGGTATCGGAGTTAGGCGTCAGTAGGGTTCGGTCTGTTCACCTGGTGTGGGGGACGAAGGGGGGGGATTCACTGAGTTATTGGGCTAAGTTTGTAGGTCGAGAACGGATTTTATGAGACGGGTTGTGGATGCAGGGGGTGATAGAGAAAGGTGGGTTGGGACCAGGGCTAGTGGTGTTTTCACGGTTGGGCGTGGAGGCAGAGGTAGAGCGGTGTGGTGGTGAGGGTCTTGGGGGCAAAGCGAGGGTGCGTCCCGGTGAGTTTAAGTGGGGTGGGGCCCGAGGTGGTTAAGGGTGGGGGTTAACTGGGGGTATGGGGTAAAAAGGTGGGGTTAAGAATTTCTTAGGTCGTATGACAGATGGTGTGGGGGAGGGCGTGTAGGGGGTCTCTGGGGGTAGTTTCAAGCTGTGGTCGAGGAGGGGGTATTGTTGGGGGTGGGGATTGGAGAGATCGCAAACGCAAGGTGATAAGAGGTGGCAAGACGGTAGGACCTCAGCATCCAAAGAAAAAAACAGTCACTAGGGAACCCCAAAGGGGTGGGGAGCGGAAGGAAGTGTCTGGGTGGGGACTGGAGAGGAAGTTAGAGACAAGTGAGGGTCGAGTGTAGATTGTCGCAGGTGCCTATGCGACGGTTTGGGCCTTGCGCCATTGGGAGTCATCCGAGGGTGCGAGGCGCGCCGCCATTTTTTCCGCACAGCGGTCTCCCGTTCCTCTTCAGGAGATCCCCCCTCGTCTAGTTCTGGCACTTCAGGGCGCGCGGGAAGTAATACGTCGATATACAAAAGGTCGTCTGGGAGAAAGAGTGTAGCTTTCTGGCAGCATATAGGGGGGGGGCATCGCGGCGGGGACTAAGGGGTGCACCGGGGGGGGGGGGTGTACATGTGGCGGGAGTTGGGTTTGTGCTGGTAACGCTGGAAAGCGTAGGGAGAGGCAAGATTTAGAGTCATCCTGGGCGGCGGGCGGCACGGAAGCCTGTGTGGTTAGAGGGGGAGGAAAGAGTGTATGGAGGGGACGCAGATGAGAAGGGGCGGGGGCGCTGGTGTGTGGCTGGTGTTTCTTCCTGAAAAAGGGGACCGGGCGGGGGTTATGCGTGGGAGGGCGGGCAGCAGTACACGAAAGGCAAAAAAAAAAGCAAAGGGGAAATGTAGTAGGAGGCGAGCGGCCGTGGGGAATTAGAATCCGGGGGGCCTTGTTGCTGGGTTACTGGAGATTTATGATCAACGGAAAATTGAGGGTGATGAAAAGGGGATGGGCAAGTTACACCGGTGTTCGGTATAGACGCTTGTCTTGGAATCGGGCGGTTGTGAGTCCGCTATGTTTTGTTCTGGAATTAGCGTTCCTTATTGTCCGGGTTTCACTAGCTTCATGCCCGCATATAAGCCCCTTGTTAGAGGATAGGGGCCAGTTTAATGGTTTGCAAGGGAAGCGTTCAAGTGTTGTGAGTTAGGATATTGTTAGTGTTGAATGGGGGGGGGATTTTCCTTAGTCCTTGTAGGGGACTGTCCCATGCGGTTTGGCGTCGCGTTCCAATGTCGTTTTTGATGCGCCGGGTTGGTGGGGGGTGGGGGGCGGGAGAGATAGAGAAAGAGGACTATTTCGATCAACATGCGGCGGTAGGGGGTGGTTCAGCACTGGGAGGGACGGCGGCTTTTGGGGCGCTTTGTTCGGGGGAAATGGTGAGTGTATTGTGGTGTTTTGTTTATTGGATCATTTTGGTATATGTGATATGTTTGTTAGTATTGGTAATGTATGAAACTGAATGTATGGTATTGTTGTTGATATGTAGCGTTTGTTGATGGAAAATGTGGAAAGTGATTGTTGGTTTCGTTTTGTACTTTGGCCATTATTTGGGAATGACATTCTCGTTTCGATGATGGGGTGTATAGTGGTGTTAGTGTTATTTCTGGAAGTCAGTTGGCGGCGTTTTGAGTAGGTCTTTCTAGAGTTGTTCGGTGTCCCTGAATGGTAGCCTTGGGGGGGTTACACACCAAGGTTCCTACTTGGCTGATGGGCTGCTTTGTGATGCAAGGCTCTATGTTGGAATTAGAGTTTTTGGGTTGATCGGTTTTAGGGGGTGGTTGAAAGTGGGGGGGGACTCCTCTTGAGACAGGGTGACACATGGGCATAAAAAATTGGGGGTTGTTATGGTAAAGTGTGGCGGGGGGTTGGGCCCGTTGTGTAGATGAGGGGACGGTTTGGGCTCGGTAGCGGGAACAAAAAGGGGGAAACGGGTTTTTATTGACCTAGTTAGCTTGCCTGCTTGCGCTGGGGATGCAGTTTGCATGGATGGCGGCGCGGGGTGTTAGTCGGCTGATTGGCTGGTAGTGAGTGGGTTGGGCGCGGGGGGGGGGGTTGTAGGTCGTGGGGGGTTCGGGGGCGCCGGTCGGGGCGGTGGAAGGAAGGGTGGTCGGAGGTGGTGGGCACGTGGAGGGTGATAGCAATTTGTCCATAAAGAAAAGCCTAGGCGTGTTTGGCGTTACTTTAGAAAGTTTCGCTGGGTTAATTGGGCTATGTCAGCCCCTTTTTCTTTACAGGTCGGACTGACAGTGAGAGACGGAAGAGCCGGCGTTTGGATGTATGGGAAGAATAGAAGACGTTTTTTAGAATTGAGGCGGTTATAGGTAGTTCAAGTTGAAGACGGGGTTCCTGAATTACCTCAGCTTTCAGCGGAGGAGGCCGCGGGCGAGGACGGAACCCGAAGGAGAGCTATTATTCAGAGGGAGGGAATTGCATCAAAATCAGAATTGGGGGCACAGACAGGTCAAAGCACAACCGACAGAATAGTCTGTTAGACAGGAGACCTCGATTCTTGGACATAGAAGATACTGATCATCTACAGGGATTTATAGAGTTCTTCAGTCTGCAGGATATGATCAGATAGCATATATGCTTGCAGGGGAATGAGGATTGGATAGCTGTGTTGGGTGTGTATTTTTATATATTTTTTTTCCCAGGGATTTGGCTGTTTTGTTTTATTTTGAGTCTGGGGTGTGTTCTTGAGTAGGCTTTTTGCTTACATTTAGTATTTTTCCTATTTTTTAATCCTGGGGGGAGTGAAGATTCAGTTGGGGGTGTGTAAATTTTACTCTTGGTTCGCAAGTTTAATCACCAGCGTGAGAGTGAGGGGCCTGGGGTGGATTTGAGGGCGGCCGAAATAAGATGCGTACAGAGCAAGACGAACGGGCGACGGGCAATGGGGGGCTGCACCTTGGCGCTTGAGTTAGGAGAACCAGAGGCGATGCCTGTTTTGTCGGTGGGGGGGATGTCCCGTGGGGGGCGTATTTGGAGGGTTGGTTTTTTTCTCTCAGGGTGTTTGGGGTGCGCGGGTACTGGTTGGGGGTGGGGGGTGGAGGGTGGGGCTGAGTCCGCGGGACAGGGGGTCTGTGGCCCGGAATTGGGGGGGTACGAGCACAGCCGGAGAGGGGGCAAGCCGCTTAGATTGGTGGGTGGTTGTTGGGGTAGAGCGATGGGAGGGGATAGCGTAGTTTGGGGGGGTCGGGTTGGTGTTGGTCTGGAGTAGGTATGTTAGGACGCTAGGGTTTCTTGGTAGGGAGTAGGGGGGGGATTGTTATTGTATTTCAGTTTCGGTTGTTTTTATTGTGGGATGGGTTTTTTTTATAGGCGTGGGTTTCTTACGATAGATGTGGGAGTTGGGGGTGGGGTTGTACTTTTTTGTAGGTTTGAGGGGGTCGGGGGTGATCGTGCTAGTGGGTTCAGTTGGGGATTTGTATTATGGTTGGTGTTGTTGGGGAGTTGGGGGGTGTTGGGTATGGGTTGGTTAGGTGGACGGCTGGTTGTATGGGGTGGATGGGAGCCGTCGGTGTTTATTTGTATTGATTGGTTGGAGTCATTTGATGATAGTTGAATTTTGGTGGGCGGGTTTCACCCCCGGTTTTGCATCTATGATTGGGGTAAGTGGACTTGGGGGTTGGGTTCGGGTTTGGTTTTTGTGGTTGTGTGGTTGGGGTTGGTTTTTTTTTTTTGGAATTGATGTGGGCGGTTGGGGTTTGTTAGCTGTGTGGGTCGTGGGTGGTCAGTGGGTTGGTTTTGCGTTGCTGGTGTTGGTTGGGTTTGGGTGGTTTGCTGTGTTGTTGGTGGCGTTGGTGTTTGTCGAGAGGCCTGTTGTGTGGTGGCCGCCTCCCCCGGCTGCCGTCCCTTGGCCCCCCCCCCCGATACCCCCCCCCCCCCCCCCCCCCCCGGCCCAGCATCTCCCGCCCGCCGGAGGTTCCCCGGTGCCGAGTAGGGCGGGGGTCGGGACTGCTTCACCGTTTTCTCTTGCCTGCCCGCGCCCCGCTGGGTATCCACGCTGGTGGGCTCCCCCCTGGCCCCGGCCCCCGCGTCGGCTGGGCCACCCATCCTATCCGCCCCCTGTCCCCCACGATTTCGTGGCGCCCTGCCCGGGTTCTCCCCCCCCCCCCGGGGTTGCTCCCCCCCCCCCCGCCCTGCCCCCCGGGCCCCCCCCCCCGCCCCCGCCCCCCCCACCCCCCCTACCCCCCCCCCCCCCCCCCCCCCCCGCCCCCCTCCCCCCCCCCCCCGCCACCCCCCCCCCGCCCCCCGCCCCCCCCCCCCCCCCCCCCCGCCCCCCCCGCCCCCCGCCCCGCCCGCCCCCCCCCCCCCCGCCCCCCTCCCCCCCCCCCCACCCGCCCCCCCCCCCCCCCCCCGGCCCTGCTTCCCGCCCCCCCCCCCCCCCCCCCCCACCCCCCCTCCCCCCCCCCTCCCCCCACCCCCCCTCTCCCCCCCCCCCCCCCCCCCCCCCCCCCCTCCCCCCCCTCCCTCCCCCCCCCCCCCCCCCCCCCCCCCCTCCCCCCCCCCCCCCCCCCCCCCCCCCCCCCCCCCCCCCCCCCCCCCCCCCCCTCGCCCCCGCCCCCCCCCCGCACCACCCCCCCCCCGCCTCCCCCCCCCCCCCCACCCCCCCCCCCCTCCCCCCCCCCCCCCCACCCCCCCCCGCCCCCCCCCCCCCCCCCCCCCCCGCCCACCCTCTCACCCTGGATTCTGCCCCCCCCCCCACCCCATCATCCTCCCCTGCCTTTCCCCTCCTCCGGCTTCCTGTTCCCTCCCCCCCCCTCCCCCTGGTCCCTTCCCCCCCCCCCCCCCTGTGGACCTCCCCCCCCTACCCCCCCCCCCCCACCCCTGCCGACCCTTCCCCAGCGCTCCCCCCCCCCCTATCCCCACCTTCCCCGCCCCCTCGCCATGACGCCCCCCTTCCGCCCCCCCCCTTCCGGCACCCTCCTGTCCCGTCTGGACGCGCCCTCGGGCGGTGCGCGGCGTGGGGATAGGTCTCGTCCGCCCCCCCCTGCCCCGGGGATGGGGGCCGCCTGGCCTTTGGCCCCCCCCGCCCGCCGACCGGGGCCCCCCCCCCCCACCCTCCCCCCCGTCCTAACCCCCCATCCCTGACCCCCCCCCCCCCGGGGACCTCCCCCCACCCACTCCCCCCCAACCCCCCCCCCCCCCCGCCCCCGCCCCCCCCCCCCCCCCCCCGGGCTCCCCCCCCCCCCCCCCCCCCCCCCCCCCTGGCCGCCCGCCCCCCTCCCGTTCCCCTGACCCCCCCCGCCGCCCCCCCTGCCCTCCCCTGCCCCACCCACTGCGGGACTCTGGTCCCCCCTCCTCCCCCCCCCCCCCCCCCCCCCCCCCCCCGCACCCTCTTAGAATATTATAATCTTCCTAAGTCAAACACGAATCCCCCCCCCCCCCCCCCCACCCTCCCCCCCCCCCCCCCCCCCTCCCCCTCGACTGTCCCCCGCTATGCCCCTGGTGCCCCCGCCTGTCACCTGCCGTCCCCTGTGCGATGGCTGTTGGTTCGCGGGTTGGTCGCGGTCGCCCCGGGTGGGGGGTCCCGCACCTACCCCCTCCCCCACCCCAACCGCCTGGCCCCCCCCCCCCCCCTCCCAACCCGCCTTCTCCCCCCCCCCCCCCCCACCCCCCCCCCCCCCCCCCCCCCCCCCCCCCCGGGTGCATGCGGGTTCTTGCGCCGGTTGTCCGGGGTCTCCTGGTTGGAGGGACTTTTGGAGTTCCTCCCGCTCTGGTCTCTCCCTGGGTCCCGTGGGGTTGGCGGCGTCCCGGGGTCCAGTCCCCCGGTGTGCCGGGTCCCGGGGTGGGCCGGCCGTCCCCGGGGGGGGGGCGCGCCCCCCTGTGTCCTTTCCCGCCTTCCCGGCCTCCCCCCGCGGCCGCCTCCTAGGATATTCAGGGTCGTGTTGTGAGTGTGGGAAGGGCGGGGGGGCGGGTTGCTGGGGGTGGCGGGGGGGTCGAACGGAGGGGGGTGTGGTGGCAGGTAATTGGGCGCCCCCGTGCCCGAGGTGCGCGCCTGGGGGCCCCCGTGGCGGGGGGGTTGGTGGCTATGAATGGACTCCTCCGCCTTCCCTGATGGGATCAAATGGGTTTTTGGTTGTGCCTGGACACTGATTGGTCATGTGCACCAAACCTGCCCCGCCGCGCCGACCCCCCCCCCCCCCCCACACACTGCCGGCGTACTAACCCCCCTCCTCCCTCCTCCTTCCCTCGCCCCCGTGGCTCTGGCCCCCGCCCCCTACTTACCCCCTGGCCCGCGGCGCCTCCCCGCGCCCCCCCCCCTCCGCCCCTGTCCCTTCGCCGCCTGCCTCCCTCCGCCCCCTCGTCCTCCCCCCCCCCGCTTCCCCCTGCGACACCCTGGCGTCGGCCGGGTGGGTGGGCGTGGTTACGGTGAGGGTTCACCAAGGGTTGGGGGCCCACTCCTAGACGGCCCAGTTCGGCGCCCCGGATCCGATCCCCCCCCCCCCTGCCGGTGCCTCGGTGGGGCGCGACCCCTTCGGGCTCAGTCCCTGGTGGGGGTGTGGGTCGTGTCCTAGATGCGTCTTGCCTTTTCGTCCCCGCCGAATGTTCGCGATTCCTCCATAACTCCTCTCGCCCTCCCTGCCCCCCCCCCCCCCGGGATATACCCCTTGCCCCCCCCCCCCGCCCCCTCCCCCTCCCCCGCCCCCCCCGCTCCCCCCCCCCCCCCCCCCCCTCCCCCCCCCCCCCCCGCCCCCCCCCCCCCCCCCTGCCACCCCCCCTCCCCCTCCCCCCCCCCTTTGTAATGTTTTCCCTACCTCCCCATTGTGTTGGAACTCCCGAACCCCCCTGTGCGCTACCCCCCGCCCCTCGTCCCGCTCTCGGACCCTCCCTCCTCTCCCATCCGGGATCTCCTCGTTTTATGCGGCCCGATGCCCATGGCCTGGCCCATTGTTTCGCGCGCGACGGTGGGTCTCCCACCCCCCGCCCTCGCTCAGCCCCCTCACCCTCGAATAACTCCCCCCCCCCCTCTTGGCCGCCACCCACTCGCCCTCTTTCATGGCCTGTGGCCATCCCCTCCAGCGCCCCCGGCTACCACTGGTGCGGGGTCGTTGGGTTTCCACCGGGCGCCTCCCCCCGGGCGGTCTCAATTCGGTTGGCTTGGGCCCACCCGCCAAATATTAATCCTATCCGCTGTCCCCCCACCCCTCTCTGTCAACCCTATGATTCGGCCTCACTCCCCGGGCTCCTTTCTTCTCCGCCTTCCCGCGATCTCCCCCGGCCCGCGCCTGCCCCCCCCTGGCCCTGCCCCCCTACCTCTGACTTCCCCGCCTGCCCACTCGACACCCCCGACCCCCGGGTCCTGGAACCCGCCCCCCGGCCCCCTACCCCCACCACGGTTCCCCCCCCCTCCCCCCCAGGCCCCCCCGCCCGGCCCCTAGGGCGGGCGGCCCACTCGGTCGGGGGGTTGGCGTGGGCGGGCTGTTTGGGGGCCACTGTCTACCCTCGCGCGTACCCCCGCCCTGGTCAACACTGCCTCTTTGTTTCAGGCGTAATGGTTTGTGTATTCTTGTGATGGATGGATGTGGTGATTTGTGCTGTGTTTGCTGATGTAATGGTATGGAATTTTTATGAATGGTGTGGTTAGGTAAAAGGCCCCTGGCGGTGGGTGGTGGGGGGGTTACTGTTGGGGTGGTTGTGGTTTCTATTGGGCTTGTGTCCGGTCTGGTTTGATGTGGGGGTGTTGGGGTTATTTTCGTGGCTTATGCTCTTGGTAGTTAGGGGGTGGTTAGGTGTGGTTTTCTACCCTGGAACTTGACTCCTACTGCCCATCTGGCCCTGTGGATGCATGGACCTATTTCCCCTGTGTTTTTCTTCTCCCTGTCTCCCCCTGCCTGGGGGATAGGAATGTGGATTATTGGAAATTGGGCTAAGCTGTCCCTATGTTGGAATGGGTGGAAATAAACCTATGTAATTGGTTAATAGAAGGTCTCGGAACAATGGCATAAAAAAAGATGCTTTCCGCAAAGCATCAGTACTTTAAACATACAGCTTGGAATAGATGGAATTGTCCCGAGGCATGGCAAAGAGTGATACAGTTGGGATTTGGTTGACTCAATACCACCCCTATCGAACACCCGTTTATATTATAGTTGTTGGTGTTAGGGTGTACATATCTGGTAAGATTTTTTTTACCCGTTGTTGCTGTGTATGTTTGTTGTGGATACCCAGTAACACAGAGTTCTAGACAGGCAAATAGATGCGTAGTAGTTTTTCATTAGAAATCAAAGGATAACTTCGATGACGTTTTTATATTACATTTATTGCACGCCCTCACGGATCAGTCATTGTTATATATATGTCATTTTTAAACAAACTTAGTTTTCAACGAATATCAGGCATATCAATAATTGATGAGTTGGTGTGCCAAACTGTTAGGACTTGTAGGATCCAATCCCTCTTTATGTCATAGCGTAAACCCATACAGAAATTACAAGGTCACCGTGTCATCCTATAAATGTTTGTTATTCTTGGAGTATCTGTCTATATAATATGGCACTCAGAGCTGGTTGCATTAATATCATTACAATCTTATTGTGTAACAGTGTCTGATGATTTTCTTCCTGTTAACACAATATCATAATACTTCATTACTTCCTCTCATGATGCTTGGCAAGTTTCAAGTTGTAATTAATTAAGTCCGTTTTATCGTGATTGCACGAGAAATTAAGTAAAAAAACAAAATATAGAATTGAGGGTACAGGTCGTATCCTGACCTTTTATCTCATGCTAAGTCTAACCTTTGGACTTAGGGGCGTTTTAATATCGCTGGCATTGCGAGTTCCACCGCCCGCCTTGGGAACACAGACAATAGTCCTGTTGGTTCTAAAGCGACCAATTTGGTTAATATCTATTCGGATATTGTATAAATTGTCTGGTTTAAAGATTACCGGTGGCGATCCTAATCAAGCTAAGTACTCTCTCACATTTTGAATCAACCCAGGCGCTTAAGCAGGAGAGCAACAAAAATGTTCGAACTACCTAAGATGGAATCGTTATAAAGTTCAATAAAGACATGTAATTGACCTTTCCTTTCATAACAACCTTTCTCTATCTTCGGATTATCAACCACCCATCAAAACATATGCCGTCCAAGGCGGAGCTTGAATAATAAATACCATGGGAAAAAGTTCTATTTAGCACCCACACCCCTAACCTTCACAAAAGACTATGGACTTCCCTATTCAAAATCAACTAAGACGCAAACGCTCTTATGCGACCTTATTCTTATTCCTCCTGCTAGTACACATCTCGATGTAATGCATGGGCGGGGAAAGACGAAAATCTCGAACCTTCATCAAAGTCTAGGACGATCGCGCAGAACAGATTACGCATACAACAATGGACTGACTACTAAACTACTCACAAACGAACGCGATGAAGAATGGCATTGAACAATTTTCTCGAATATTATCAAGCTACTGCTATGTTCCAAAAATCAACGCCCCCTCTCCACTCCTACCCACGCTGCCTTTTGGACATGGGATCGAATACAGTCAAATCCTGAAATCAATCAATCCCCAAGAAATATTTGACCAACAACCACGTAACAATATGAAGGAGTACAAAATCGTTCGAAAATAAATGACTCAGCGAGTCAACGACACACAAGATCAGATTAAATAGACACCCTCAACCGAGGTTTTCCTTCAAACCAATCACAAGAGAAAGTTTAATACTTACTTTTAATCACATAATGCAGATGTACCCATAAATTATTTTTAAACAAGGTTTATCTGTCTATTAGATTACAAAAAATATTCAAAAGTGTACAATTCATACCAGATTTAGCTTACCCACACAGTCCTTTTAGGAAATAAATATTATCGTGCGTAAACATTACTCGCCACCCCCCCCGCCACCCCCCCCCACTGGAAAAAAAAAAAAAAAGAAACTTTTTTTTTAACAATTATCCCAGCGTGACCAGAAACACCAGGGCTCGTAACGGCACGTATGATGGTATGCCGAGGATATAATCTACTAATGCCTAATTTATGAGGTGGCTAGCCTTCGACGCATGGCGGCGATCGATTGCTTTGAGATCTATATCTCTCAGATTCCCCCTTAAGAGACAAAATTTCACCACACCTAAGTCGCTCAACACGCCATAATGTCCGAGATGGGAGGTTCACCGCCAACCTACCACCCATTTTCGACACCACTTGAAGGGACAAAACATCATGAATGTATTAATCCAGATTGTACATTATACTCATAAAAAGATTACATTGGTATACAATTCATGTTATGCGTATAATATGCATAATAAACCAGTTCATAACTAATTAATCATTCAGTTATTACTAATTAGCGTATCGACGTAAACACATAGATGATCGACGAAGGAACCCATTCATCTCTAAGAGAATAACTAATCTTCCTCCACAGCAGGTGTAATCAATGCTTGACATGCATTCACGGTTAGACAAAAATATCCATACTTGGGTTCGCAGACTTCAACGAAACTGCACTGTAGTTTAGCCGAAAATATCAATAACTCACAAATTCGTTGATATCGGAGTTATAGGGCGAAAATTTTCTTCTTAATTACAGTCTAATAACACATCCTTATATAAAGAGATGAATGTGACCATGAAGTGAGCTTTCAAGTGAGACCGTCCCTGTATACACATTGCTACACACAAAGCCTTCTTTTCCCAGATTATAATCCAATTCAACAGTAACAGAAAACAAGGTAATTTATCAACAAATGTTAATAAACATTCCCAAAGCGTGAACAACACATATGGAGCTAATAATCTAATTCCTATATAGTAATTAGAATCTGTTAGCAGATCTAATCCTCGACGTAGTTAAATGATACCTGATACCAGGGATTATATATCGAACATGAAGGAAATTCGTACTAAGTGGATATCATAACGTGTATGGGCCATCTAGAACAGGAAAAATGGTTCTCTTATTGAGAACTGGCATCGCTACATTTAAATCCGAACTACGGATAAGCTCGCACCGTGAAATGATAACTGGCGTTGGAATTGTTTAAGATAGCTACGATGGCTTTATATCGAGTGTGAAAAAAACAGGCTTTCAAGAGCACTTCAAGTTTTTGCAGCTACTTTTGATGAACACTAGCCCGTAAGTTCTGGCTTCTGATTCGGTTTCCTTGTCATCAATTTTGAAAAATGATGCGCCCTGGAGAAAGGAATCTTTGTCCCAACTTGAGGGATGGAAGCCACCCCCCCCCTCCCCAGTTCCCTTAAGCCTCCCTAAAAAATCCAACCAAAACCATATGCCCATAATTCACCCAACGGGTAATAAAAACCGAGATAATATTACATATGTAATCCCTGCAATGCCATTATTAAATTTCCTTACGATAAGTATTTACATCCACCTGTGGATGGCGCAGAGTATCTGAAATACTCCTAGCATTATAATGGCGATGCCCGTCCGAAAATCCTCATGTGGACTCGAGAAGGCGTCACTTCGAAGAACACCACTAGAACAGAAAATGGAAAACAAAAAGGTCCTTCTCAATAAGGTAGGTAAACCATTAAGGGATAGGTGGACAGATGTAAAAAGCAGTTGAGTTTTTAAATTCCTGGTTCAATGAGACGATTGGCACCCCCCCACACATTCCTTGAGTGAGACAGAGCGGATCCAGATTTTAGACGATCCTTTTCTCAATAAAGTAGCCCCAGAAGAGACGATGCCAGAAAGGTGGACAGTTTTCGGGAATGAATCGTCCGTAATACAACTCGGTATCAAACCTAGCAGCAGGAGAGTAAACGCAAACGGGTTCTTCGTGCTCACGTCGACAGAACCGGAAGTATTACTTCAGACATTGTGGTTGCTGAACTGTCACAATACCATATGAGGGCAATAGACCCTTCGACCAAAACTGTATGGACATCCCTGAGCGCATTTACAAATTGTGATGAATCAGAGATTATCATTGGGATCTGAATGCTCTGACTGTAAAAGAGGTTTAGAGGGTTTCGCTCAGATCTAAGTTATGTTATCACCAATAGTATGTAGTAGGAAGGCAAGAACCGCTCTATGCACAACGCTCAAATAGTTTGTTCAGTGCCAAGCGGGTCACATCGAACACTTGGCCCATGGTCCATATAGCACCTTGGGACACAATTATCGAGGCTTTAAAGCCCCACAGTACGGTATATGCTGAAGAATTCATTTATTGCTAAATTTCTGAACAAATCATGCGTTGACTAATCAAAAACTATTTGCTACCATGTTAGTCCAAGTCTTTATCCCACAATGACCAGGCCCAGCTATTGGAAATAAAGACAACCACCTAGGTTATTATTATATTATGGATGTCCATATAGCCACTCCAAGACTTTGATAGGGTTCTAACAGACTTTGTCGGAAAACATACGATAGATTTCAGTTATTGCTTGACATGGCTCATATATACATTCTACACATTAATGCATATCCACGTGACGTTAGGCATTTTGCATCAACGAGCGAATTAGAAAACTGATTTAGAGAAGGGTCTAGTATATAGGCATAGGTTTCAGCCTTCGAGCTCGAAACTTAGTTACAAAGCGGCGTTAAATGTGCGGGCTGGCTAAATTGCGATGTATGTTAATTCACTAGTCTCCAAAAGTCTTGCTGCATCTAGGTAACATTTAGGACGAAGAGTCGCTTCTGTTACGCTTTGACCGCGAGAAAATCATCTTGGTTCTTTTGATTCTTGCCAGGCGGGGGATTGGGGGATTGTTTATCTTCCTTCCAATTGAGCCTAATGCTCAGCACTTGCGACCATGTAATCGCATAATGGATAGCGCACATCGGATCTACAGGTTTCTACAGCAACACGCAATTGGATTCCATGCTCACAGTCTAATGCCCACCCTAGCAGTCATGTCACGCATTCTGCTATTTGCGATCTAGGCCCAGCCTAGTGACCCGGTGTCACTCCCCCCTCCCCATGCGGTACACAGGCACTATCCTGATCAAACAGCAGTTTTTTGTTTGCAAACATATATCTTTACTAGTACACTTGGTCTCGATGTTCCTAACAGCACGAGCATAAGCGAGGACGTCGAAGGCACACTAGTAGGAAGAGAGAGACAGAGAGGGGTGAGAGGAGAGAAAAGGAAGATACGGAATAACACATTTTTCCATGATCTTCCCGTTCTTTTGAATTTTTTTTGAATAATAAAGTGGGATCACAGGCAAGCCGGGGGAAGATTGGAAATCAGAAGTAAAAGTAGTTTCCTAATCCTCGTATAAAACTGAGGGGAACGCATGTCCCCTCCCGTCGACATGACGGTAATCGCTGGGAATTGTCCGTTGCCTGGGGAATATAGCTGACAAAAATTAGTCAGGGTTCCTTTCTATGAATTCCGGTTTGATGAGCATATTATAGGTGGAATTAGTTTTATGGTCTTTCCCATCCAATATCGAAACAACACCAGGTCCGACATCGGAAAAATTATAAAAAAAAATTTTTAATCAAAATTTTACAAAATTAAATATAATAATGATTTACAAATGTTTTTGAGTACTATTGCCATTTCGGTGACCCTCTTTCCTATGCAATCATGGAAGTCTGTGTCTCCATGACGGAAGAATAGAACGAATGCTTTGTCAACTGACAAAGTTTCTTGCAAGTAGACAATCTATTTTTTTTTGCAAAAATGCCTGCCTTTCTCTTAGCAAAATTCGGATGAAGAAGTTGCTAGTTTGCATGGTCTGATGATTTCTTTTTTGCCTAAGAGCACAATGGCATAACTCATAAGAAGATTGAGTCTCATCGGCTTATATTATCGGACAGTGATTATTTAAGATCGTGAAGTATAAGAAAAAAGGGACATAGGGCCCGCGCGGCTCGGCGCGGTTTGCGTGCCAAGGACAGATTAGTTTTTCCATAAAAAGGAGAAGCGAAAAAACCCCTATGTGTGTTTGCATTGCGGGGGAACACCTCCTTCTATATGCAAAGAGAGACGCGCGTCTGGGGTATATACCCTGTACAATCCCCACGCCTATCCGAGCCCCCCACGTAGGCCGAGGTGATCTTAAGTCTTTTTTTCCTTCCCACAAGTTAAATAAAAACTAATTCTTCTTGTAGTGTTCACCTAAATTCAAAACGCTCAACTATACTAACCCAATTAGAACCATTGGGTGATGATAGATACTGCTGCTGAGGAGAACCTTTTTTAAAATATATTGTTACCCTGGCAAGAACATACCAACAACCCCACCACCCCACAACGCCGGGGGGGGTTGGTGCACGGCCCCCCCCCCCCTTCTTAAGAGGTATTGCCTCTGGCCACGTGTGCACATATCGACACATGTAAGGATAAATTGATGTCCTCTGGCCGACTTGATCCTAAAAGGACCGATAATATCTATTGCCATTTTCTGAAAAGGGCGAATAGGAATGTCAGCCGCCTGGATAGGCGCAGTATGTCGTTGTCCTTTTGATTTGACCTCCTGACACACTTTGCAAGAACGACAGTAAATTTGTATGTCCTTGCTCACAAATGGCCAAAAGAAAGCCGCAAGAACCCTCGACTTTGTACGGGAAAAACCCATATGTCCAGCACATTGCGAGTCATGAGCATGTTGCAATATTTGCAATCTCATACTCTTAGGCACAAGAATTTGAGAATGGGTGGACGTAGTCGAGTCTTGTACCATACGTACAAGTACGCTGTTCTTCATAGAAATCCAAGACGTTCTATTAGTATTCTGATTAGGATCACCTTTATTTGCTAGAATGAAGAATTTTTGTAAAGAAGGATCTTCTTCTTGCAATTTTATAAATGAGTCACGTGAAATAATCAAGTGACTATTTTGGCTATTTACTTCATTATTATCAGTTAATGAAGTTTGAGGTGGATCCAGAGCATGTGCTCTTGTGACCACCGCATTGATAGCTTCAATGTTTTGCTCCTCCCAAACAGCAATCTGCTGTGGGGTACATTCCCTAACTCCGTGAATACGACCAATAATAAGGTCCGCAATAGGGTTTGGAAGAAGACACGCGTGGACATCTCCCGTGAAGAAGGGAGTAGAAATATGTATTATGGCAGTAGGATACTTTTCCAAAGTGCCACCAAATGTGACACATTTGATTACCTTTCCTGTAGCACAGGATGGATCTACAAGAGATTGTCTAACACCAATAGTAGTACATCCAGAATCAAAAAGGAATGAGACTGGATTACTATTTACAAGACCCTTATGTAGGATAAGAGAACCTCTCCCGTCATGCGCAACTGATGCAGCAGGAAGAGCGGGAAGAGGGTGACCACAGCTTAGAGTTGTAACGGTAGTCGGTTCGAACAAAGTACTGCATTGGGGACATTTAGTTGCCCTACCAAAGTCAAAAGCGGAACATGAGTTAGCACTAGAGATTTTATTATCATCACCTTGTTTACATGCCCCCTGAGACTCTTGCTGTACAGAATTTGTCTGTTGATATCTCTGTCTTTTATGTTGCGACCTACCGCGACCATTATTGCCTCTGCAATAATCATTAAACTCTCTACTGTAATTGTTATCCTGGTTTGACTTCCAGTTTCCATAACTGTTATTATCATCTCTATATTGTTGAGAACCTCTATTATATTGGTTTTGAGGTCTCCGCGAAAAATAGTTTCCTCTATATTGACTATTTTTGCGAAAATGTCTAAAATTATTGGGAGTAGTATACCGTGGAGTATCAGCTTGTCTCCAGTTCTGCGAAGAAGAATCACCCTGAAATTGATTGCTATGATTCTGAGCCTAATTACGGTTACTCTTTTTATTGAAATTTGTTGGCTACCCTGAAATTTACGCATGAAATTTGGTCCATAAGGTGCTGCCGAAGCAACTGGCAGACCTTCTTTTACTTTAGAGTTGCTAATTGTTACATGAGGATGCGCAGTGACATACTGGCAACAGTATTCTTCCATTTCTTTTATGTTTTTAGGCTAACGCTCATGAAGAAAAGCAAGAAAAGATTCATTGACAGAAGACATAACCTTGTCTCTAAGTAGTAAGTCCATAAGTGCTTCATATGTATGTTCTGTCTTAGACAACTCAACCCAACGTGTAAAAGTAAGACGTATCTTTGAAATGAATTCAGAGAATTCCACTCCAGTTTCTGGCAACATATTTTTAAAATGAAGGCGATAGCCGTCTTCGTTAAGTTGGTATTTCTTAAACAAGACTGCCCTGACAATCTCATAATTGTTCTTGTCAGGCTCATCTACCATGCCTAACATAGTCAAAGCATCACCTCTAAGTATTTTAGACAAATGATAAACATAAAGTGATTTATCTATGTTATGCACTTTACATGAACCAGATAAAACGTTATATCGTCAATGGAAGCATTGAATGCTGGTAGATTAAGCTTGAAATTACTAGCATTAGTCTTATCAGAAGATGATACCTTATTTGGATCATTAGCATTACCCATGTTTATCAATTTTAACTTTTCTAACCCCAAAGCTAAGAGTTTTTCTTCATGCTCCATTTTAGCTTTTCTCTCATCAGCCTCTCTTTGTAACCTTCTTTCCTCAGCCTCAGCTTGTTTTTCTAATCTTTTATTTTCAGCCTCTATTTCAAGTCTCTTATTTTCAGGATCTTTTTCAAGTCTCTTATTTTCAGCCTCTTTTTCAAGTCTCTTATTTTCAGCCTCTTTGTCCAATCTTCTCTCATCGGCTTCTCTTTTCTGTTTTTCCATTTCCATCTGGAATTTTCTTTCATCTGCCTGCATCTGCAGTCTCAGATTCTCAGCATCTATCTTCTTTTGTTCAGCTTCTCTGTCTAATCTTTTATTTTCCTCTTTTTGTCTTTTCTCCTCAGACTTTAGTGCTTTAGTCCATTGAGTATTTGCATACTCTTCTAAATCATCACCAGTCTTACCAAGGGATTTCCCTTGCACAATAAAGTACTCAAGTGTAGACATGATGTCTAATATATGAGTCCAAAACCTGAAATAATTAATTAACTTATTTCAACCTTAATAGTGACAAGACTTTAATAAAGTACTTTTATAATCACAATGTTTACTCCAATTTATCTTATGAGTCCCAAAACCTGAAATAATTAATAATCTTATTTCAACCTTGATAGTGACAAGACTTTTAATAAAGTGCTTGTATAATCACAATGTTTACTCCAATCTCTGTGGGAAACAAGTCTTTCATAAAGACCTTGTATAACCAAATGTGTAATAATAACACTAGTCACTTCTTAATCATCAGGGCACTACACAAATTAGTGCATAAACACAAATCAATCAGTTATTTATCATAAATGCACAATGTAATAGTGCATGAACAAATCCACTAGTTAGTTATGATAAGTGCACTATAAATCAATAGTGCATGAGCAAATATGTAACAATAGTGAAAGCTAACTATGCAAGAACTATGTAAACAATAACAAAGACAATGTAAACAATAACAAAGGTCAACGACAATGTAAACAATAACAAAGATCAAAACAATACGAAAACATTCGCAAAAGTCAACTAAATAAACAGCGAAAACTAAAAGGAAAATATCACAAAGAATGTGATGACAAATGCGAAAATATAAACAAACAAATGACGTCACAGTGTATAAACAAAAATGGTGTAAAGAACTGAATAATAGAAAAGAGGAGATCTACAAATACAAACAAATGAAATCAGAACTAAAGAACAGAAAGAGAAAAAAAAATATTACAAAAAACAACGAAAATAAAGCACAACTCGTCACAACTAAAACAGTAGAAACCTCTGTGACGTGGTATCTTCTACTGAAAGACACCACCCAACCGAAACCCGCTGAAATATAAATATATAAATATACAAATAACATATAACATATAAACATGTAGCATGAAAACAGTAGGAGAAAGTGTGAAAGACAGAAGGCTCAGTTAGAACATAAGGGCACAGTTCACAAACAAAACAGGCCACTTAACTTCTATGTGTCCAAACGTCAGCACGGTGCAGAACAGGTTGAGATCAGCATTCTGAGGATAATGATCCAACGTTGATCAACATCTTCTCCTATAGCTAGCCATGACGCAGGAAAATGAGCTTCTGATACTGGAACAGTTGTTACGGCACTTGTCCTTCTTCCTTACAGATCAGGAAATCGATTCGCTCGGTACTTGTCCTTCTAAATCAGGAAAACTGCAATACTGCCGAGCAGCGCCAGGTACTTTCAAAATATTACCAACTGTCAGTAACGCCGGGTACTTTCAAAAAATTTCATCAAAGGTGATGAGTAGAAACTGTAATGTTGTCTTGTGGTATGATGTCTGGGTTTGTTGAGTCCCTTGAGTGCTGGTACCAGATTAAACCAACTTCTGGCCACCATATACTAATAGGACCAGAACTGGCCACCATATAACTGATACGGGTGGATTTAGGCTGACTTCAATACCACCCCTATCGACACCCGATATATTATAGTTGTGGTGTAGGGTGTCTTATCTGGTTTTTGATGTTGCTGTGTATGTTGCAGTTGGATAGTCCACAGAGTACAGCACAGGCAACATGATGCGTAGAGTCATAGAAATGGTAACTTCGATTGACGTTTTATACCATTTATTGCACGCCACAAGACAGTCATTGTATATATGTCATAAACAACATAGTTCAACGAATTCAGCATTCAATAATGATAGTGGTGCCAACTGTTAGACATGTAGGATCCAATCCTCATCAGTCATAGCGTAAACAACAGTTCAAGGTTCACAGTGTCATAAAGTTATTATTCATGAATCTGTCTAAATAATATGGCACAGAGCTGGATGCATTAATATTCATTACTATCAATAGTGTAACAGTGTCAGCTGCATTTCATCAGTACACATACATAATAATCATTACTCCTCTCCTGATGCTGGCAGATCAGGTGTAATAAATAAGTCCGTTATCGTTTGCACGAGAAATAGCATTGAGGAGTACAGGTCGAACTGACCTTTATCACATTCCTAAGTCTAACCCTTTGACTTAGGCGTAATCGCTGGCATAGCGAATCCTGGAACACAGACAATAGTCCTGTTGGTCTAAAGCGACCCATATATGTAAATTGTTCAGGTATAAAGATACCGGTGGCGAAATCCTAATCAAAGTACCTCTCCATTTTGAATCACACAGGCGAGCAGAGAGCAACAAAATGTCGAACTACTAGATGGTATCGTAAAGTTCAATAAAGAGGTATTACCTTTCTTCGGAATCAACCACTAAAACATATGCCTCCAGGCGGCTTGAATAATACTGGGAAAAGTCTAGTTAGATAACTAACTCACAAAAGACTATGGACTTCCCTATCAAAATCACAAGACGCCTTAGCGTCTTTTCCCTCCTCAGTACATCTCGATCAATGCTGGGCGGAAGACGAAACTCAACTTCTCAAAGTCTAGACATGCGCAGAACGCATACAACTGACTAACACTCACAACGAACGATGAAGAAGAACAATTTCAAAAAGCTATGTTCAAAAATCACGCCTTAAATGGACATGGGAATACAGTCAATCCTGATTTCAATCATTCCAAGAAATAGTTGACCAACCATTACCGTATAAGGAGACATCGTTCGAAAAATGAATCAGCGAGTCACGACACAAGATCAGATAACCCAACGGGTCAACCAACAAGAGAAGTTAATCCACATAATACAATGTACCCATAATTTTAAACAAGGTTATCTGTCTTAGATTACAAAAAATTCAAAGTGTACAATTCATACAGATTTAGTTACACACAGTCTTAGGAAAACATTATGTGCGTAACAAGAAGCTATACTGATACCTTTACCAAAGAAAGACAAGGACCCGAAAGAACCAAATGGTTACAGACCGATCAGCCTACTAAGCTGTGTAGGAAAACTGATGGAGCGCATGATAAATACCAGACTTATGTGGCACCTGGAAAGCAAACACCTATTAAACCATCAACAAGCAGGATTCAGACAACACAGATCCACTGAGGATCAAATCACATATATAGCTCAGGAAATCGAAGATGCCTTCCACGAAAAAAAACACACGCTAGTGGTTTGGGTAGATTTAGAAACAGCTTTCGATACAGTATGGAAAGAGGGATTGAAAGTCAAACTGCAGAGAAGTGGTGTATGTGGGCGAATGAACAAATGGATTAGTCACTACCCGGAAAATAGAACCGCCAGAGTACAGCTGCAAGGACAGACTAGTAAAAAGTTTATATTAGAGCAGGGTGTCCCACAAGGGGGAGTCCTGTCACCTACACTGTTCCTTGCATACATAAATGACATAACTGACAATATTCAACAAATAGCACACAATGCTTCCTTTGCAGATGAATTAGCGTTGTGGATCTCTGAAGAACATATCACTACTGCAAACATTCTGATGCAGCAAGCACTAACATCACTGGAAGAGTGGGCCAAAACATGGCTCATGAAGATTAATGAAGAGAAAACAACGTACACTGTATTTTCCCTCTCAACTAGACCTCAGAGCTTCAAACTAGTACTGAACGGAGTAAATCTTCAATTAAATGAAAATCCGAACTACCTAGGCATTATTTTTGATCGCCGTCTGACTTGGAAAAAACAGGTTGACAGAAATCGAATGAGAGCAAGACAAAGAATGGCAATTATGAAAAAAAACTTGCTGGAACAACTTGGGGTGCAGATGAGAAAGTGCTTAAGACGTTGTACACAGGGCGAGTGAGGCCAGTTCTTGAATATGGCATGGCAGCATGGGCAACAGCAGCTAAGACAAACTTCGATAAAATTAGCAGACTCCAAAATCAAGCAATGAGAATTATAACGGGAGGCATGAAGTCAACACCTGTAAAAGAACTCGAAAAGATTTACTTGCCTCCAGCCAATGACAGATAGAAGAGACTGCAGGGCTCAGCAACAGACCGAAAAATTCAAAAGACTAACAGACCACCCAATGTGCCATAGAATAAATGCTCTTAGAAGGCAAAGACTCAAACGAAGTAATTTTGTAGAATTAACCAAATCACAAATGAGAGCAGTATCCATAGATGAAATATCCACTGTTAAACCCATCTACACTGCACACAAGCTTCCAGTTTGGAAACGAAATCGTTTCCCTAAAATGATAGAAAACATTCCTGGAATTGAAAGTAAAAAGAGCCAAACTACAACAGATAGAAAATCCATAGTGACAAAATACATAGATAAATATTACCCACGAAACACCTGGACCCATGCATACACAGATGGATCAGCAACAAATGCAACAGAAAATGGAGGTGGGGGTGTCTTTCTGACCTTAAGCACTGGTGCAGAAAAAAGGCTGTCAGTGGCGATAGGACGATTCTTCAGCAACTTTAGAGCAGAGGCAGAGGCCTTGAAAACTGCAGCAGAGGTTATATTGACAGAAGAACGGTCAGAGAGACAAGTTGCTTTCTTTACTGATGCACAGTCAGTAATTGCATCGTTGAAAAGCCAAAATAATACAGACCTGGATGATCTCAGAGTACTGCTCCACAAACTTTGTCAACGATTCAAAAGTATTGTGATCCAATGGATCCCATCTCATTGTAACATCGCCGGCAATGAAGAAGCTGACAGAATGGCAAAAGAAGGTTCACATCTACCTCAGCCTGATGCAAGGATAACTTTTGAGGAGGCAAAGAGTTTTATCAGAATCAGTTACAGAAACAAATGGAATGTAGAACATCCAGGGCACACACAGAATGATGCTTACTACCAGCTCCACAGAAGAGAACAAGTGGTAATCTTCAGACTCCGCACTGGCCACAACAGATTGAGATACCATCTATTCAACAAGCTAAAGATAGGAACTACGATCAGTGTAACTGTGGCACTGATAAAATGACTGCTGAACATCTGCTTAAAAGTTGCCCCTTATATGTGGTACAGAGAAAGTGCATATGGCCGACGCCAGCTCCTTTCTTGGAAAAGCTTTACGGGGATTCAAATAGCCTCAAACTGACTACTGCTTTCTTTGAGAACATTCAAGTGGACGTCTGAGAGTGTACGAAGAAGAATATCTTAATTCAGTAACAATATATAACAAAAGTATTTTATATAATATTACAATATTTGCATTGTCAACACCAGTTCTGCCTTCGCAGGTCGAAGGTTTTTCAGAACTATATGGTGTTTATAACATCTGCTGCTACAGCCAGATGATCCATTTACATTTCTTAAATTCTCAATAATTTAAGTTAATTATTATTATTATGGGGCATGAGGGTATATGTATTCCAGTGTTGATCCATGACGCAGCAATATGTATGTCCCATCTAGGTATTCTTTTATAATTTTATATCCATCCATTGTATATGGATCCCTGACACGTCAGTCCGTGGGATTACATTGTTCTTGGTCCATATATCGTAAGGGGCGATCCAATCTCAGTATTTTCACAATGTTTCAATCGTATCTCAATCCTCCGGTTTGTTTTATTATTTAGTTTAAAATACCATAACCATTTCAATATAATCATTAGCAAGCAATAGTTATGTGCATTCTATCTTATTATAATCAGGTTCACAATATAAGGCAAGTGGCAAAAATATCAAAAAATTTATCTTCTCCAAAATTGTGGAGATATTACACAATCTTTTGTCTCTTACAAATATTTAATCAGTTCATTTCATTATTATTTTATTTTGTCCATAACCTCTGTGGTTCCATGGGATATTCATACTCTATTTGTATATCCTTTGTCTATGGGTGATCCAAATCTCGTATGGTTCCATTATGTGGCAATCTTCTGTTTCTATGACTTGTTATATGTCCGTGGAAATCCCTAAGATTTTCCAATTATTTTGACGTCTTTCTTTCGTTATCACAAAAAAGACTATAGTTTTAGTAACCAACATTAATGTGGGGTATTCATGCATAAGCTTCATATCAACAACATCCTTTGTACTATCCCAAGGTTTCACTATAACACTGTGAAACCTATATAATGTCACAGGCAGTATCAGGGGGAGAAAAGTGGGAATGTATTTTCTCTCTGGGGTTAGCATACACAAATGCTGTCAAGTTGTATTCTAATCTGCAGAAATCAGCATGCGCAGATGTCTTTGGGTATTGGGTAAAGCAGTGCTATTAATCAGTGGCAGTATTCCATCTCACTGTGCAATACAGGTAGGGTGATTTTTTTCTTTTATCAGTCATTTGTTTATATCAACCATGTGTGGGGGTGGTACAATGGTATGCATCAGCAGTGATGTATATCAATCTAACAACTATCCTGTTGTATTTATACTGTATCTTTCTTCTTCTTTAAAGACTTTATAACTCTTCTGCAGAGTTAACTTAATAATAAAAATGCAACATCAGCATTATCTAAATTCTTCTTATATGATAGTTCATGAGTGGGGCTATGATGGAAGTAAACTTGAAAATGAGTAAGAATGTTAGCAACGCTGTTGAGAACAAGTGAAAGGACAGTATCTATGGAGTCGTCAAGGATAGAGGGAAAATAGACTATCTCCGGATTACAAAAATATTGCAATTCAAAAGAATGAAGATATTATCTGGAGAATAAATTTACAAGTTCCGAATGTCATCTCAGAATGATAGAAAGAAAAGGTGTGAGAAGTGAGGTGGGGAAATCTTATACTGGTTGTTAAAGATGGAATATGCAATCTATTTTGCCAAATGCAATATTTTTAAACAATTTGTCATTCACATACTCAAAATAAATATACCTGTAGGAATAAAAATATAGCATGATAGCTATGGGTATAAATTGTAATGGTGTTTGTGATACGTATTTTGTTACCAGCTGTAATGGTAGGTTCAATAGAACATTATAGGGATAGACAAGTCTAGTGGCATAAGCATCACAGGTTAAGAAGATTAGTGGTAAGTGAGAAAAAGACTTTTGGTGCAAAGTGTCTGAGAGAAGATGTATTAAGGTGCATGAAAAAAGGAATTCACTTGACTCTGGAATATGCAAGGACAAGAATCAAGCTCAGGAAATGTGGAAAGTGATCATAGACCAATGTTATAGCAAAATCAGCGTGACACATGTGTTATAAATGGGGTGGTGTAAGTTAACATCAGAACTGTACAACTAATTTAACGTGTCATGTGTGTGATTTCAAGTTAACAAGTGTGTGATTTTGTGTCAATTTTATTGTTCAATCAAAAAAAAAAAACTTCTAATTAGCAATCAATCTGGGCTGGTCTTGAGTTGCTCTGGTCATCAATAAGTTGTCTGTTAGGTGAAACGATATTGACTGTTCGTTGGGGCGCTGAGGACATCAACGAAGGCGGTGATGATTTCACTGTAGATTGTGGATGTGTGGCAAGTACATCTTTTGGTTTGGAAGTAGGTGTATGTTTCGCCTTGATTTTTCGTCTGACCTGGTTCTGCGGTACGTTGACACCGTTTATAGTGGTACAGTAATTTGCACACTGTTGCTTTTGACAGGTTGGTGGTAAGCTGAAGAAAATGGTACCAACTGTGATGTGGCCTGGGGATGTGTGGCTAGTACCTCTCGGCTTGATTTCGAAACATGCCTACGTTTCTTCACAATTTTTCGTCTGATATGGTTCTGCGGCAAACGAGGAATCTTGGTGACAGGAGGTGAGTCATCAGATTCTATTTTATAGGCGCGTTTGACACTGGAGCTGGCTGGTACAAATAAGGGGCTATCTGTATCACTAGTTTCAATAGTACTAGCTGGGTCTGGTGAATCAATGTCTGTTTTTCGTTCATATACATCCACCATTTCTCTGTCATTTTGTTCGTTGGGGTCTGACAAAACTGCACTGGGGTTGACACTGTTTTCTCTCATTTCTTGTTCCGTTTCGTCTCCATAAAGATTGGTGGTATATGGTTCAACAAACTGCTTGGGGATAGTTTCTTCAGGATCTGATTGTTTAGAACGACCAACCTTGTTCTTTTGGTATAGCAGTGTTTGGTTGTCACTATTATTCCAACTGGAACTGCCTGAACTGGGAGTGTGGTACGTATCGACTGACGAATGGTCACTGCGGGAGTAAGTTTGAGTGTGGATAAACGTTTACTTGGTATTGTCATCTCTTGATGTTTGAGGCATGATTTCTTCATTTCTAATACGCAGGTCTCTGTCTTGGAGTCGATTACGCAATTCTGCCTGTGGGATATCTTTTTCGCTTTCAGATGAGTCTCGTTTAAGAGAGACCATTTTATCAAGTGCGTTGTGGACTAATTTCGTAATTTCATCCTTTCTGGTAGATAAATCAGTGGCACAGTCGCTTTGCAGCGATAAATATATTTTTCCTATCGTGAGGGTTTTGAGATTTCCGAAAAAGCATTTATTGATTTCTCTAGCTGTGCTGTTGTAGGTTGAACCATGCTGCCAATTTTCTTCGTTCTGATTTGCGTTATTTTTTCCATTTTCGGCCAGAAATGCCTGTAGCCTTCTTCGTCTGTTGTATGATCAAGTTCGTCTGTCAAGTAGCCTTCTGTGGTTTCATCAGAGTCTACTGTATCGTTGTCTGTACTTGACAAATCGGATTCTGATTCAGTGTCGAACTGGTACCCTACATGTACTGTAGATATTTCTTCCTGTCTTTTCTTGACTGGTTGTGAACTCGTTTTTATTTGCGGTACAATGTTTGTGTTAGTTCTTGTTGGTGGGTTACAAACGTGACGTGGCGTGTCAGTGTCTGTCTGTGTGGCGACAGATGTCATTTTAGGCTCATTCATAAATGCGTCTTGATGTTGTTTGATTGGGGTTGGTCTATTATGAATGGGGGTACATGGCGTGGTGTTTGTTTTTACATTTGTAGCACTGTTCTGCTGCTGTTTGTAGAATGGTTGTCGCCATGGCAGTAGTGGTTTGATAACTGCGCGTAAACCGTTTTCTGTCATGATTATGCATGTGTTGTTAGATGCGTGGAGATTCTTTACCTCGCAAATCTTTTGATGCCTGACATTGTTGATTACGTTTCTGACTGCCATACGGTAATCTCTTCTGTTGAGACTGTTCCAGTGGTTCTTAGTACGTTTATTGAAGTGATAAGGGAACTGTCGGATTCCTTACTGCAACGTCTCAGTATACGTGGGTAATGTAGGTTCCTCATATCGTCGACAAAGTAACATTCCGCATCCGCGTGTGTCACTGCATTCATCCTGATATAAGAGGTGTGATAAAAATAATTCATATCTCTCCCATGAATAGTGGGATGTAAGCTCAAGCATTGTCGTTTGGGATAACCTCCCGTCAAAAAAGATTTTTCAACCTGTCAGAGTCAGAGGGGCGGCGTGGGTTGGAGAAACTTGAGGAAGGGAACTGATGGGCAAAGCTCTGACACAGTGATGGCTCATGCTGCATAGGGTAACTTCCCGTCAGCAAATATTTCTTAGACATGTCAATCGGTGGGCTGTAATGGTTGTGCCTGTGCGGATCGGTTTTGCGGTTGCTGCTGTTGTTCCACCCCGAGTTGCTGGAAACCTTCCATTAATTGGTCGATCTTTCGTTAATGCTTAGTCTGTTTTTTCTGCTCGTTATAGAGAAGTGGTCACGGGCAACATATAGTCTTAGATGTGACAGGGCAGGGTGTTGGGGGTTGCTGTTTACCACGAAGAATCTAGTTAATCAACTAGCCTAATCGCTAGAGGTGGAAATTGTTCTTCAACAGACTTAAGGTTATACCAGGTTCTGGGATGATCCTCTAAGATAGTTAAGTAAGGTGCAGTAGATTGATCAATATTAGTTTCCAGCAGACATACCTTTCTTCCATCCAAATGTGTGTGGCAAAAAGATTGAAAGACGACCGGCCTTTGGTCTCAACGTAATCTTTATTGACCACAACTTATTTACAAGTAGACGTAGTAAAAATTCATAGCTTGCATATCTCATTTATCCATCAAAGCAAAATGCCTTCAATAATATTACATGGGCTTCTGACTTCATATGAACCACTCAGATTCAACATTTTGAGGAAGATTCTTTCCTGCTCAATACCATTTAACGAGTAAGTGCATGTTTGCAGTTAATCACTCTGCTTGTTCATTTATTAAATAGCTCTGTTTCCTACCAAAATGCCAGTGCTTCTACATGACGGGGCAACTCTGCATATTTGTTTGAAGGAAAACCTACAGCCATGATTTTTCCTTTGAATCTGCAAAAACTATCCTGTGTCGACATGTCAAACATAATGCGGTAATTATGGCAACTACTTACTGTCTTCCAGTTTGGAATTTAAACACAGAATAGTACCTTTTTGTAGTTAAAGCATTATCAACTTCAGATTTTCTAGTCCCACTATTAGAAAAATCTTGATTTGCTGTAAACCACTGCGTTCTAGACACATCTGCTTGTCTCTCAAGCTGGGCACGTACTCTAACTAAAGCTTTTTCTGGGCCGCTGGAGGAAAGGCGTCTTGTTCTAAATTTTCTGAGCTCACGATTGGATAAGAACTAATCTACGCTTTTTTTATATCATGGTCTGTTTCTACTATAAATTTACGGTTTACTTTTTAAAATTTATTTATTTTAACAAATTTCTATCAACTAAGCTATAGTCTGTTTAGTTAGAAGTGATAGTTCCTAAAGTGACGAAGTCACTGTCACACAATGTCAACGTCTGTTATTTTATCATTAAAATGACTTTCTTAAAGTCCAAAAACATGAAAATTCTTATTTAGAATGTATGTAAGTTCGGGTAGTTTACCTAGAAGATGGTAGGTATTCAGATGGCCAAGTCGTAGACCAACCTTATGAAGCCAATGTACATTATTATCAGCCATTATTGTAATAAAATACAATTTTTAAATACATAAAAAATTGATTCAACTAAAACTAATACAATTTCAACTAAGTGAATTGTCTGCAGTATATAAAAATTGTCACAAAGCAAGCAGGCATACAACTTATCACACCACTACTGCTCAACAAAACAAATTGAAGTTATACATGAGATGTAAGAGAGAATGGTGAGCGTAGGAATGAGAGGAATCAGCACAGGGATAATAATAATAAGAAAACAATAGTATTAATATTATTACAAAATTGGAAACAAATTTAGATACACACTACTCTAAAGACTCCGGAGCAGTTTACTGTAACTTGATTCTTGGATGGGTTTGAAAAAAAATCGAAAAAATGTGATTCGTCTTACGAGGACAAAGGACAAAGAAAATAGTCTACGTTACGGCCACAAGGCCTTCGTCAGGAAAGGAAAGAAAGTGAAGGCTAGATAGGACACATAAAAACTAAATAAAATAAAAACTGGGTACTTCCCTGAAGGCAAGAACCGAAATTCTATCAAAATCGCTGTCCTGTTGATAGCGCGTGGCTGAACAGACAGCGACTTTGATAGAATTTCGGTTCTTGCCTTCAGGGAAGTACCCAGTTTTTATTTTATTTAGTTTTTATGTGTCCTATCTAGCCTTCACTTTCTTTCCTTTCCTGACGAAGGCCTTGTGGCCGTAACGTAGACTATTTTCTTTGTCCTTTGTCCTCGTAAGACGAATCACATTTTTTCGATTTTTTTTCAAACCCATCCATCGTATTCCACGTCTTACCGCAGTTCCCCTCCACTTCCTCGATTATATATAACTTGATTCTTGCAGACACACAAAAATCAGTTTACTTGCTATAAGCACAATCTGTTTCGAACAGAAAGAAATGCATGTTTTTAAAAACAGACAATGTAACAAAAAATTAACATCTAAACGTGAAAGGTAAAGTTCTACACTGATACTCAACTTTGTGAGATTGCCTTTTATCTCAGGACAAAGAACACTAAAGTGCTTGCGAACAGAATGCGTCAGTTCGAATGTTAAACTGGAAACTTGTTTTAGAAACAGTTTTACCAACATTAACTACCGAATTGAAAAACACCTGCCGAATAAAATTTGTTTCCCATTTTCATCATGTAGGTGTATGCACAAAGTAAGCTGTAGTTTTCATAATTGTTTACACATTTTGTGAATGACACGTCATTTTAAAGATAAATGAATGTACTATTACGATAAGCACCATTTGTAACTCTAATATATGTTGTTGCTATTTAACGGCTGTCCGATGGCCGAGGACTTGCAATATTTTCACAATTATAACTGCTTGCGCCCCATCTCTATCAAAATCACTATTCCAATCAATGTGCACACCATTTATTCTCTTGTCTTCGTCGCTAGATCTCTCAGTCAATTGTTGAAACAAGTTTCTAGCCTATGCAGCCGTTAGACGAGAAGTACACGCATTTTGTGTGGTCCTATCACTAGTTGCCACGGTAAACACTTTTACACGATTTGGTAACTAACCCAAAACGCTGAAAAATGTGAACATAATATCAATTTTCCAGTGTTCTACAACAACCATGCTTTGGGAATTTGTTTTCCGGTGGCAACTTAAAATCTCGAACCAGATCAGAAAGTGTTTCAGTACATTTTTCATTCGTTTTATTACTAAAATTAGATCGACGCTCAAGCGGCTCGCGGTCCAAATGACAGGATTTCAAAAGCCGGTCCCACCGGCTCGCGGTAGTTAATGTGTTAATTAAGTTAGTAGATTAGGCATTGCTTGGTCTTAATCTTGTTGCGTAATTCAGTATATAGACTTCTGAAGAGCCTGCATTAATATTTCTGGATTATATTGAGTGAGTTGTTGTAAAACTGATGAACTGTGAGAATTCCGTTCTGGGCTGGTGGAGACAGGGGGAGGAAATTCCCATTTACTTGCTGTAGTTCCTGTGTTTCGATTAAGTGATTTATGGGAGGAATGGGGGTCACTTGTAGTCCAGTTTTTCCATCTGTCCAGGGGTGTCTGTTGTGCAGTTATTGGCTGGCGTGTCTGTCGTGTGGATAGTGGGGGCTACATTTGGTCATAAAGATTAGCGTGGGAGGTATACTTAAGTGTAGCTTTTCTAGATACATGAATGTCAGCTGGGGATGGTGATTGATGGTTATGAGCGGATTTGCCTGGGTTTACTGAGTTAAGTGTATAATTTATGTCCCTGGTGGATGAATGTGTGTGTTTCTGGTGTGTCCTCTGAAGAAACTATAAATTTTATATAGATAGATAGATAGATAGATAGATAGATAGATAGATAGATAGATAGATAGATAGATAGATAGATAGATAGATAGATAGATAGATAGATAGATAGATAGATAGATAGATAGATAGATAGATAGATAGATAGATAGATAGATAGATAGATAGATAGATAGATAGATAGATAGATAGATAGATAGATAGATAGATAGATAGATAGATAGTAATCTGCACATCAGACGTAGCTTTCCCTTTTTATTATTTTCTAATTGCGCAGACAGCGAGGCTGGTCACTTAGTCAGTTAGTCACTTAGTCACTTAGTCAAGTAATGTGATAGGAATAGGAGATAACTGAGATAGGAATAAGAAGGAATAATTAATGAGTAGTACGACTTAGTTCTTACGTCATCGGCGTCACGAGAAATCAGGGCGCTGACAGGAGAGTTTAAATCACTCTTCTCTCGTCGTTTTAGCTGAGATGGTCAGCACAGAGCAGGTCAGGTAGACTAACCGTAGGACCATCTAAAAACTTAGTGGACAGCTCAGGTATCATTGTGTTATGGTGCCGCTGCATTTCGCAGAAAAGGGAAGATGTTCCCACGACAATTAAGTTTCATGTCGAGCTGTATCCAAGAGTATCGCCAGCAGTTTATTCAAGCAAAACATGGTATGTAAACTCTCGAATAATTAGTCAAGGGCAGGTGATCAAGGACAGGTGTTAGAAGCAGTGGTCTAGTGTCGGACATATAAAGCAGACTTTATAAGACAGCAGTGGCTTAGTTTAAGTTTCCAGCACTGGTGGTGACCCAGCTTATACTTCAAAACCATATTGAGTTTATTGCGAACAGCCCATTAAGAAGTAGTGTGTAGTAGACAGTATCTGAAGTGAAGGGTGTTCAGTATTCAGCGTAGATCAAGAATTAATCAATTAGTCCATAAACAGTGAGTTACATGATGTATGAAGGACAATGTGGAAGTCTCATGTATGCTATTACCATTTATAATCGGGCACAGGGATGTCAGCTGTGAATATGTTCTCAGTCAACAATAAAGAGTTTTGTTGATCAACGACTAGTCGATCAGTTATTTCAGTTGGCATAATGGTTTGATCATTAAACACCACTCATCATCACATAAACAAGGCAGGCAGAAATTGAGTGAGATATTCAATAACAGACGAGTGTACGTCAAGTCAAGAACAGACACACAAGGGTCAAACGTAACACATAACTACACAATCATTAGAACCTGGGTTGAAACTATCACATTAGTCACTAAGTCATGATGTGAAAGTGGCATTCTAGTCTCCGCTTAATGTGTTGCGCTACCTGCACTGGACATTGATCCAATACATTTTTAAGATCACAACATAAAGAAATCGAAGGAATGAATAAAATAAACATAAGCTCCGATCACGTGATGCCCTTATGACCAGCTGTAATAAAAAAAACGAGATTGTATTTTATCTTGTGTCAAATACGTTGTCACTTATCGGCTATTGCGATACACAGGTGATATATCCTCGGGTTATATGTCAGGATATTGCATTTATCTGCTACGTAAATAAATGAAGGAACATAAAAGCAGATCAATCAATCAATCAATTAATCAATCAATACATATTAGCTTCCTAAGGAGCATAGGCCATCAACATACACGAGCCAGGTCCTCCTGTCACGTGCCATCAGATCTAGTTTGTCCATGTCTACCCCATCATTTTCACTCTGCCTCCAGTTCTCTTGTAGTGATGTTTCTTCAAGTTTAACCTTGTTATCATTTCTTGCATTTATTCTCATTATCTTTGTCTTTTCCCTGTGTATTTTAAGACAAACTTGCACTCATCGAGTATTTTCATTTAGTCTTGCATCTGGTTACGGTTCTGGGACAGAAGAGCCAAGTCATCGGCAAAACTGTTTGGGATAAGAACTAGGTAAAAACAGATAAGGTACAGAAATTGTGTCAGGCCAAACCAAGAAAATTATACTAACAATGCCAAAATTAGATAAATATTCTTCTTCTTCTTCGATCCTTAACCACCGACCGTCAAAGCAGTCAGTGGCCATCACGCCTAGTGGCTTCTTGTAGGGCAACAACAAATTGATTCCACTTTGCACGGTCGGTGGCCATCCTTCGTACAGTGCCCCAACTCTGGTTCATTCTTTGCATCTCAGCCTCCACAGTCCTCCGCCAAGTTGTTTTTGGTCGGCCTCTCTTTTGCTTTCCTTCAGGGGTCCAAAGCATAGCTGTTCTTGTGATGGCATCGGGGTCTCTTCTGAGGACATGACCAACCCAGCTCCAGCGTCTGCCAGCTATGATGGTATGCATGTCCTCTTGCTTGCTACGAGTAAGCAGATCTTGGTTGGTGATGGTATTCGGCCAAAAGATTCGGTGAATTTTTCTTAGGCATGTTGTGTGAAAAGAGGACAATTTTGACATTTCCTTCTCTGTGACTCTCCAGCATTCCGCACCATAGAGAAGCACAGAAAGCACGCAACTCTGGTATAATCTTAATTTTGTGCTTGTGCTGTATTGGGAGGACTTCCAGATGTTATTTAGGCTAAAGAAGGCTTGATAAATATTAGAGGTCAAATAATTCGGCAAAATGTGTACAAGAAACGTGGATTGGAAGGAGAACTCGAAATTGGAATTTTATCATTATTATCATCACTCTTCCATGCCATGTGAAGCATAGACTATCAAAACGTTCATGCCAAGCCTTCCTGTTTTTCAACCACTCAAAGTATTGCTTTGTCATTTTTATCCCATTAATGCCAGCCTCCAATTCCTTACTCCGTGTTTGTGTTTTTTATTATTTTTACCTCTTTTTTTTTCCTTACCTTGAGGACTGCAGAGCAATGAATGTTTTGTACCAATGGGCTTCCTCAAGGTGTGTCCATCAAATACACTTGGCTTCCTCAAGGTGTGTCCATCAAATACACTTGGCTTCCTCAAGGTGTGTCCATCAAATACAGCTGGCTTCCTCAAGGTGTGTCCATCAAATACAGCTGGCGTCCTCAAGGTGTGTCCATCAAATACAGCTGGCGTCCTCAAGGTGTGTCCATCAGATACACCTGGCTTCCTCAAGGTGTGTCCATCAAATAGAGCTGGCTTCCTCAAGGTGTGTCCATCAAATACAGCTGGCTTCCTCAAGGTGTGTCCATCAAATACAGCTGGCTTCCTCAAGGTGGGTCCATCAAATACACCTGGCTTCCTCAAGGTGTGTCCATCAAATACAGCTGGCTTGCTCAAGGTGTGTCCACCAAATACAGCTGGCTTCCTCAAGGTGTGTCCATCAAATACAGCTGGCTTCCTCAAGGTGTGTCCATCAAATACACCTGGCTTCCTCAAGGTGCGTCCATCAAATACAGCTGGTTTCCTCAAGGTGCGTCCATCAAATACACCTGGCTTCCTCAAGGTGCGTCCATCAATTACACCTGGCTTCCTCAAGGTGTGTCCATCAAATACACCTGGCTTCCTCAAGGTGTGTCCATCAAATACAGCTGGCTTCCTCAAGGAGTGTCCACCAAATACAGCTTGCTTTCTCAAGGTGTGTCCATCAAATACACCTAGCTTCCTCAAGGACTGTCCATCAAATACAGCTTGCTTCCTCAAGGTGTGTCCATCAAATACAGCTGGCTTCCTCAAGGTGTGTTCATCAAATACAGCTGGCTTCCTCAAGGTGTGTCCATCAAATACAGCTGGCTTGCTCAAGGTGTGTCCATCAAATACAGCTGGCTTCCTCAAGGTGTGTCCATCAAATACAGTTGGCTTCCTCAAGGTGTGTCCATCAAATACAGTTGGCTTCCTCAAGGAGTGTCCATCAAATACAGTTGGCTTCCTCAAGGCGTGTCCATCAAATACAGCTGGCTTCTTCAAGGAGTGTCCATCAAATACAGCTGGCTTCCTCAAGGTGTGTCCATCAAATACACCTGGCTTCCTCAAGGTGTGTACATCAAATACAGCTGGCTTCCTCAAGGTGCGTCCATCAAATACACCTGACTTCCTCAAGGTGTGTCCATCAAATACACCTTGCTTCCTCAAGGTGTGGCCATCAAATACAGCTGGCTTGCTCAAGGTGTGTCCATCAAATACAGCTGGCTTCCTCAAGGTGTGTCCATCAAATACAGTTGTCTTCCTCAAGGTGTGTCCATCAAATACAGCTGGCTTCCTCAAGGTGTGTCCATCAAATACAGCTGGCTTCCTCAAGGTGCGTCCATCAAATACAGCTGGCTTCCTCAAGGTGTGTCCATCAAATACACCTGGCTTCCTCAAGGTGTGTCCATCAAATACAGCTGGCTTCCTCAAGGAGTGTCCATCAAATACACCTGGCTTCCTCAAGGTGTGTCCATCAAATACACCTGGCTTCCTCAAGGTGTGTCCATCAAATACAGCTGGCTTCCTCAAGGTGTGTCCATCAAATACAGCTGGCTTCCTCAAGGTGTGTCCATCAAATACAGCTGGCTTCCTCAAGGAGTGTCCATCAAATACAGCTTGCTTCCTCAAGGTGTGTCCATCAAATACAGCTTGCTTCCTCAAGGTGTGTCCATCAAATACAGCTAGCTTCCTCAAGGTCTGTCCATCAAATACAGCTTGCTTCCTCAAGGTGTGTAAATCAAATACAGATGGCTTCCTCAAGGTGTACCATCAAATACAGCTGGCTTCCTCAAGGTGTGTCCATCAAATACAGCTTTCTTCCTCAAGATGTGTCAATCAAATACAGCTTGCTTCCTCAAGGTGTGTCCATCAAATACACCTGGCTTCCTCAAGGTGTGTCCATCAAATACAGCTTGCTTCCTCAAGGTGTGTCCATCAAATACAGCTGGCCTCCTCAAGGTGTGTCCATCAAATACAGCTGGCTTCCTCAAGGTGTGTCCATCAAATACAGCTGGCTTCCTCATGGTGTGTCCATCAAATACAGCTGGCTTCCTCATGGTGTGTCCATCAAATACAGTTGGCTTCCTCAAGGAGTGTCCATCAAATACAGTTGGCTTCCTCAAGGTGTGTCTATCAAATACAGCTGGCTTCCTCAAGGTGTGTCCATCAAATGCAGTTGGCTTCCTTAAGGTGTGTCCATCAAATACAGTTGGCTTCCTTAAGGTGTGTCCATCAAATACAGCTGGATTCCTCAAGGTGTGTCCATCAAATACACCTGACTTCCTCAAGGTGCGTCCATCAAATACAGCTGGCTTCCTCAAGGTGTGTCCATCAAATACACCTGGCTTCCTCAAGATGTGTCCATCAAATACACCTGGCTTCCTCAAGGTGTGTCCATCAAATACACCTGGCTTCCTCAAGGTGTGTCCATCAAATACAGCTGGTTTCCTCAAGGTGTGTCCATCAAATACAGCTGGCTTCCTCAAGGTGTGTCCATCAAATACAGCTGGCTTCCTCAAGGTGTGTCCATCAAATACAGCTGGCTTCCTCAAAGTGTGTCCATCAAATACAGCTGGCTTCCTCAAGGAGTGTCTATCAAATACAGCTGGCTTTCTCAAGGAGTGTCCGTCAAATACACCTGGCTTCCTCAAGGTGTGTCCATCAAATAGAGCTGGCTTCCTCAAGATGTGTCCATCAAATACAGCTGGCTTCCTCAAGGTGAGTCCATCAAATACAAACACCTGTTTCTCACCTCTTGTTCCTGTGGTTCTTGTATGGCTCTTTAAATCAGCTCCATATTGGTGATCTTGTCTTTTAATTGTAATCATTTTATTTTATATCAGCCATTTGATAACACCTGGATTTATCTTGTTTCATTGATGAAATGTAAAAAGGCAGTAATGTCTATATCTTTACTCTAATTAAATATGCATGGAGGAATATCTGGAGTTATCCTTATATAACCATCAGCTATGCACGATGCTACAATATATGTACGTGGAAGTGAGCCTATGTCTATGAGGCTAATTACATCCTCTTGAAATCATCCACACTTCCAGGGGTTCCCCCCTGTGGTGAAACTTGTTGAGAACCCAGCATTGCACAATAAGCTTAGACAAGTCACTTGAGCCCCAGGCGTAATTCTTTGGCTTTGACTTGTTTGACTGCATGCAGAAGGATCTCACTATGGACTCAGTGATAGGCAGGGGAAGCTGAGAAGTTGCTCTGTGCAGGACACGACAATTCCTTTGGAAAGCCCAGACCAAAGTAAGGTATTTTAGCTCTGCATAGTTGGAGAGTCCCCTTGGATGGCGGGGAAAGCAGAGTATGCAACGCACTTCTTACTCCTAGATTGGGACCAGATGTGACGGTTTTTTTAAATGGAAGCCAAGCTGGAGAAACTGGAACTCATTAATGTCTCAAAGTTTAGTGCGAGTGTAGTGTCATTTAAATTAATCACTTTCCAATACTATATAGAATAGTGTGATTATATAAAGCAATGTCATTCCAATAATCCATAAATGTTCATCCAATGTCATAAGTTGTACAATGCAATCCATCGACGATCATGTCCATGATTGATGTCAATTCAATAATATGTCTGTAAGAATCCACACGTCCTTAAACACTGTAGTGAATCAACACAAAAAAGTTCCGACTTAAATATCCTTGGTACTTCCCTTTGAGAATTGTGGAATCTTGATTATGTCCCTTGAAATGTAGTAGAAAGTTATTTTTTCCAAAACCAATGCGTATCCAAAGTTGTCTGGAAATGATAACATTTTCAATTATATACAAATTGTGTGTTTGACAGTTTGTAGCTTGACAATGAGAACTGCCATGACGGCATGATGTTTACACGAAGTGTTGTGAGTCTAATGACATACCACTTGATTTTCGTCTCATAGAATACATCATCATCGTGTTACTTAGCGAGCCGTTTTCTTCAAACAGCAACGTGATCACTGTACAAGTAGTTAGAGTCCTGCGATTACGTGATTATTCAAGCAATAAGTTCTTGACCAGGACATTACCACGTACGTCTGTGTACTAGTTTGAGTTATGTATATCATCAGGATTTGTAACATTTGCAGATGATGCAGGGTCTTTGACACACCTGGACAACACATCCGCCAATACATTGTGACTCCCCTTTATGGCTTGAATTGAGTAGTTATAAGGCTGAAGGGCGAGCGAGGCTGTAGCTGTTTTTTGGTTTTTAAATCTTGCCGTCTGTAGATAAGATAGTGCACGCTGATATGTCTGTAGCGTGAATTGAGCTCCCATCAAATACCTCTGTAGTTTGTTGAATGAGAAAACAATAGCGAGCAGCTCTCTCTCAACAATGGGATATCGTTGTTCTGTAGTTGATAGTTGACGACTGACATACATAGTAGGATGCATGTGTCCTTTAAATTCTTGCATCAGTGTCCCGCCTATGGCTGAATTTGACGCGTAGACTCTGAGAACAAAAGGAAATCGAATGTCAGGTAACCTCAAAATTGGTGATTTCTAAAAGGCAATCTTAATTAAATTTAAAGTCACATGACACGACAGTGTCCAAATAACCCTATTTGGAGAGTTCTTCTTAACCAACGCAGACAGAACTGAAGTCATATCCGAGAAATTAGGCAGAAATTTCCTATGAAAGTTTATGAGACATAGTAGACTTCGTACTTGTGTTTTTGTTCGAGAAATTTCCAGATTCAGAATGTTAGACACAGTAAAATCTTCAGGTTTGAGAAAACTACCTCCTACGTTATGTCCAAGAAAAGAAATTTCAGTATAACCTATTCTGGTTTTTGAAGGTCTAGCAGTAACGTTGTGAAAACGTAATGTATTCAACAAAGAATGAATTCCGTGAATATGATCATCCCAAGTATGATGAAACAAACATATATCATCTACTTGTATGTAAAGGATCAGATCTTCACGATCAGAGAATAGTCTACGCATCATGCGAACAAAAGTAGCAGGAGCGTTAACCAGACCGAAAGACATGTAATTGAATTGAAACAAACCTAAAGGCGTAGCGAAAGCTGTGTAAGGCTTAGATTTGTCAGTTAATGGCACTTACCAATATCCCTTGGATAGGTCAAACTTAGTAAAGTATGTAGCTGTGGACAAACTATCTAGAAGGAATTCAAGGAGCGGCAAAGGTTCCGCGTCTTAAATCGTGACAGCATTTAAACGTCTGAAATCTATACAAATACGAATAGATGTGTCTTTTTTTCTGATCAAAACCATAGGAAAACTATATGGTGAATTAGATGGTTCAATTATATTCAACCTAATCATTTGTTTTATTTGTTCCTGTACCTGAGATTGCAAATGAATCGGTATAGGATAAGGTTTGAGTATAATAGGTGTAAAATCTGTAAGCAAGATATCATGCTGAATGATATCTGTCTGCCCAGGAACATCCGTGAGCACATCAGAAAAAGATTGTAGTAATACAGAAATCTGCTTTTTCCGATTAGAAGATAACGTGGGAGCAATGGAAACATCTTTCCAGCTTTCAGTCGACAAAAGATATACATGAGGTAAAGATAATATAGGTTCACCACCATCAGAAAAATCAGAGTTCTCCTCCTGAATAACTGCTAAGGAGGAGCGACGAACAACAGATTCGTCGATAGCTTCAAAGATAGGTTTCAGATGTGGAGGTCGAGTATGAAATTGTTGTAACATATTAATATGGAAAACTTTATCTTTTCCTTTAACAGATAAAACGTAGTCCACATCTGACACTTTATCAGCAATTGTGTAAGGACCCCTCCACGAAACCAGTAATTTATTGTCCTTGTTGGGAAGCAATACGTAGGCTTCCTCACCTGGCCATAATTGGCGCAGTTTCCTGTTTTGATTGATAAACAATCGAGCCTTTAATTTTGCTTTTTCTGACAACCCCACTGCTATGGTGCATGCGTCCATAATCTTCTGTCTTAGATTCACAAAATATTGACAAGATGGTTGAACCTCCTCATCTATGTTGGTTCCAATGAGTAATTGTTTCAAAATAGCCATGGGACCTCTTGGCTTTGCACCAAGCACCAATTCAAATGGCGCAAATCCCGTGTTCTCGTTGAGAATTTCTCTTTATGCGAAGAGAGCAGCAGGCAATATTCTATGTAATATGTATGTTATATATGGAGCAAGAAAAGACAATGGTTGCATACAGGATTACTTAATACAGTGTCCAGAGCTAACAGAAGCAAATGCAAATAGAAAACTAAGGCAGAAATGTATGAATAGAACAAATAAATAAAATGCAGCTCTATCACACATATGAAGGGACAAGCACGAGTTTACAACATGTATGACATCTAATAAATAAATGATAGTAAGGTAAGTCCAACAATATCACAAACAATAATGAATCAAACTGAATAAAAAATTACACTAAACTTTACTACATAAACACACTTTACAATTAACAATACTGCACAACTAGATAACAAATGGATCTATATATTGAGGCAGTATCCCACACAGCAATGTTCGCCGGCCCCTCAAATTGGACTACACAGATGCATAAACTAAAGAACGCCTGTGAATTCTTTTCGACCAGACAGATGTCGGTATTGAAAACAAATTACAGGTCCCGCCTACCTCCCGCTATCATATACATTAATAACATAGATAAATGAACATGGTAAAAAGAACTCTGGCAAACAGGATAATTTAGCGACACAGACTGTATGTAACTAAAAATTCACTTATCTGATTGCCAGTGAAAAAATTTCCTCTAGTTCCACCGCCTGTTTCTTCCAGGACCGATGTAAACCAGGTAAGTAGACCAACATTAGGTCTAGAAATCCAGAACAGCTGACTTGAACAGAACTTCGCTTTAATCTGTAGTCTTGAAAATCTCCATCTTCAGCAGAATACTTGAAATTTGCAACGAAGCAAGTTGCGGTAAATACAATATGATTTGCATACGTTCCCTTTTTGACTGGAACCAGACAGTAGTGTACTGCAAATATGGCTGCATAACCTCTCTCAGGCTAGCAGACGATAAAGTTCGCCATCTTTAAAATCTTGAACAGGGCACGAAATCCCAAGCGACGACTGTAGTTATCTTTGCAGAAAATTATTATGGCTGTAGATCAAAGATCCTTTAGCTTGGCCCCATTGTTAAGTACACGATTTTTACACCCTCTTTGTTATGTATAGTTCATACTCGTATTATCTTTGATGAAGGTGTACTTCGGAGAGGTCCTCTTCATGCAGACATATATTGACAAGGCATGCACAGATGCCGGTGATACTTTTTCATTCAGCCTTCTTTCATAAAGTTAATCTTCTACAATGAAGAAGATGCAAGGCCATGTTGGACGATAGGACGATATGAGTTTATTAATACATAATGCTCCAGTAAATACTTCCAAGAGATATAAAGCGGTAAGACTATGGCATGACCTAGCCAGTCTTGCACGTTGCTATGCAGTCTTCTACTGACAAGATGTCCGTCGACATTTTTCTGTAAAGTTTATTGAATAAGTTCCAACTTACGTACACAAGAATACAGCATACACTTTTATCACTGTAAAACGTTAGCATCGACCCAACGCAACATGTGGGCGATCTAAATGTTGGAGATATAACACAATCTCGGAGCAAAACACATATGCGTCCGTCCACCTTGAAGAATACACAGAAAAGGCCCCGAATGCTCCTTGACGTATGCCAAGTTGAGACCGAATTGACTTCTGCTAAAACAGTACCAAAAGTCAATGACGTACTTCAAGGTAACCCTGGATACAGTACATCAACAAACATGGTATCAACAATCGATACCTATTTGATGCAGAATAATATGTTATGAGTTTAAATCATAACACTCATCTATTAAGCTTTACTTTTCTAGATGGGTTGATTTGTCCAAAAATGAAAAAAACTTTTGAGGGGCTATCTGATTTGATTTTGAGAGAGAAAGTTTTGTCTTCAGTTTGTAGCGATTTTTTGTCATTTCTACAGGAAAGAAACCCTGAAACTTTGTCTAACCTCGAAATTATTGGTCGTCAATATCAAGTTGCACATCCTGGTAGGAATTTTGGTAAAAATAACATCAGGGATTCCTTACCAGTTGCATCTGCTAGGACTGTAAACTATAATTCACCTAGGCAGAGATCAAACAGTACGGACAGGAACTATCGAGTGAACAGAGATCATAACTACGGCATTAACAGAGGCACATATAATTTTAACAAAAAATTCCAGCAGCCTCAGAGAAATTATAACTCTTACAATGATGATGGAAGGGCTAATTGTTCTGAAGGTAACTCTTTGTTTCAGCTACAGGGAGTCCCTAGGCTTCTATGTGGACATCCGTTACCAGTCATATGATGGTACAGGTTCACTGGTTCTTAATAAAGGCTTTGTGAACAACCAACTGGTGTCACCTTTGAGGGACACGGGTTGTACAATGAATGATGTGCGCAGGTCGTTAGTAGATTAGTCAGATTATACAGGAAGAGAAGTGAAATGTATTAAATTTTGTGGCACAGTGGAATACTTTCCAACTGCGGAAGTATTTTTGGATACCCCATACCTTACTGGGAGAACTCTTGTGTGCCTGTTGAATAACCCTATTGCCGGAATAACCTTGGGTAACATTTCTTATCTTCGTGAATGCACAAAGGAAGATATTGAAATATGGGAACAACAGCATCTGATCAGCGCAAATGCTGTCATAACCAGAGCTCAGGCTCGTGCTGAATTGAATCATTACAACCAAATTGAAAATGTGGTAGATGAAGTAATGAGTGATGAAGATTAATTGCGCAGGTCATTTAGGTATGGCAAGAACAAAGCAGAGAGTTTTGTCGCATTTTCTTGGCCTGGTGTGACAAAAGATGTCAAGGCTTTTTGTCGACCTTGCACTGTTTGCCAAAACGTAGCAACTAAGAGGCCAAAATATAATGCGCCTATCCAGGCATTTGAAATTTCTTTGCGCCCTTTCGCAAAGATTGACATTATTGGTCCATTAAAGGTCACGTCAGCTTGAAGGCATAAAAATATGCTGACATGCATTGATATGTGCACACGCTGGCCAGAAGCGATACCTCTTAAAACCATACCAACTGGTGACGTAGCGGATGCGCTATTTTTAATTTTCAGCAGATTGGGTTTTCCCAAAAACATACTTGTTAAAGGTTTGTTTTCTTTAACAGCATCAGCCGGCCACACTGGCCATCACTTCTGCTATTGTGTGAATGTTTGTGGTGGTGGGTGTGTATGTCGGGTCACTGACAAGGACAAAGTCAGTATGATCGGGCTTACAGGTGGCCGACAGTTGTACAATCTAACAAGACGCGGGTGTCATGGGTTCTTCAGGTGTGTAGTATTCTGCTTTCCTCTCACCCACACAAACAGTAACGTAAGGTCATGAAATAGACCAACTAGGTCAACTTTACACGGTTTATTTACGACACAGTTACATCGCAAAGTACACGAAGGAACAGCACATTGTCACAGGTTACTACAAAATATCCAGAAAATTGGTTGCATACACAGCAACTCTCAGTACCGTATTAGAATGGTAAATCGTGTAAGTACATCTCAAATATCCATGGTACATAGGAACAAACATCCATCAAAGGGAAAAAGATTGTATACATCGCAATTCTTATTATATAACATGAGCCAACGTAATCCCTGGCATTTGAATAATATCTTGGAAAATATCCATCAATTGGGAAAGAAACTCTTCCCTACAGTAATATATTCTATATTCACTTCAAAAAATATATATCTACTCAATAATATCTACTGGTCAGATTAACGAGACGGAACAACCATCTCGAAGCTCTGCCAGGAACACACTAACCCTGAGATCACAGTCTTTCAGTACAACTCAGTAAAAATCGCTCATGCGCAAACTAACTGCTTAACATCTGAGCTCAGCTCATCCGTATCTTCCCCCAAACTACTATGAACCTTAGAACAGTTTCTTTATTATTTTTAAAAAAGACTAACACCTACTCAGTTGAGCAATGTTCAAGAAAAATATAGCGTACAAAAAGTACCCAAATAAAAATCAACTCATTACTTTAAACGTGCTTACTAGAAAAAATACCCCGTACATAAAAATCCTTAACACTTAACTCTGACTCAAAATATGACTTAACAGATTACACCGACCCCCGGGGGAAAAAATGATAACATCAATTTTTTTTTTTGAAAATTACATCGAACAAAAATGTGAGGTCGATGAAATTCTAATATCTACATCAAAGAATTACATTATGTTAAGTCATATCACTAAATCAACAAAAGAGGGATGGAAGTATGTGTAGAGTAAGAAGATGAAGTATAGAAAGATAATCAAATTCAATCAAAGTTGAAGCATGCAAGCATAGACAAAATATGAACCAACAAGTGGAAAGTGAAAAGAAGAGATGAAATGAAATGAAGAATGACCAGCAAAGAAAGAAAGCAATGAAATGTGTGTAGTTAAAGAAGGCAATTATACATCATGGTAACAATTGAAATTAAACAATGCATTGTGAGTAATAAATACAATTATGGCAAAACAGCATAGAACAGAAAGGCAATGCATATATAAACCAAAAACACAAAAGAAAGCTACCATCTAAATAGAGCATAATAGGTAAGAGAAACAAATTAATTAACTTATTTAGTAGGAATAATAAGTCTATTTAAGAAATCGAAACTAACAACACGTATAAGTATTTCCTACTGGCTCACAACTAAGTGCTAGGCAATGAAAAATAAACAATTATGTCAGAAAAAAAGAAAAAACACACACTTGATAAATGTTCACTACCGAAATGAATCGTAATGATACGACAATTACTCATCATAGTTCATCAATACACTGTCATATATGAATATTAATCTAACAACATGTGACATGAAAATGAAAGAACGCCATGTCCTAAATAAGTTATACAATATCAAAAAGCTCCAGTGGTCTTGGAAAGTCATGTGAGCATGAAGAGACCAAAAACCATCCACTGCGGAGTCAAAATTCCAAATGGCTTGAGTGATACAGTCAAACTGGCGCAATGCGACACGTAGAACAAGTTGTTGAGAAACTGCTAAAACATGTAACAAAACAGCTCCGATTCCCATCGAGAAGTCGTTCCTGCGGATAATCAAATGAAAATTTCTGTTTGGTAACGTTAGGATTTTATGAGGGAAAAAGCTAACTTTAAATTTAACCTACCAAATGTGGCTGTGCAAACTTCCGACCACTTTATAATGTTAATCTAACCTTCCTCCGTTACACGAGAAAGGGTAACAGAGAAAGTAGCACAGACTAACTTGGAATCATTAATTATATAGGGTAAGAGACCCTCTTCCGTCATTTGCAGACAAAGCAGGAAGAGTAGGTAGAGGATGACCGCAACTCAAGGTAGTCACCGCTATAGGCTGGAACAAAGTTGTGCACTCAGGGCCACTAGATGCTCTCTCGAAATCGAAAGCAGAGCAAGCAGTAGCATTAGAGACACTATTATTATTGTTACCTTGGTTATAAAAAACCTGGGGCTTCTGTTGAGCAGAGTTAGCATGGCGATGCGATCTATCATTTGGAGATCTACCGTCATATCGAGATCTATCACAACTATTATCTCTATTAGGACCATTGCTATTTCCTCTATTGAAACCATTGTTCTGATTTGAACCCCAGTTAGCATAGTTGCGATTATTATTTCCCCTTGGATCAAAATATCTATTAGATGGATTTTGTTGCCTTCGAGAAAAATTACTGTAAGGTTGATAATCTCCAGTGTAGTTATCCCTACCATAATTTCCAGAATTGTTGGAACTAAAATGTTGAGGTCCGTTAAATTGTCTCCAATTTCTCGGAGAAGGAAAATTACTACGTGATGGACCCCTTGGTACTGTCTAAAATCACGATAATCTCTCCTACCAAAATTGCTTGTATTTTTGCATGAGGGAATGTGCTTAACAGATGCATCATACTGACTGTGCTGAGTATGATGAGTAACAGCATCAGCGAAACCACTGTGCACAGGAATGATATAATCCTTATAGTTACGAACATAATGGGTATTATTTTGGGAACGGGTACTAACAGTTTTGTCCTCTGTTATGAATTTATCAGAACTTTGAAAAGTCGATGCACGGTTGGTCTGTGGAGCCTTGACATGAAGTTTATCAGAGATTTTACCGTGATCTAAAGGACTGACTGTTACAATAGGATTACTTTTGTTGTCCTGACGCCAAGAATCACTACTATTAGAGACAGTATCGTTATTACGTGGGAAATTGTATTTGCCTCGAAAACATTTTTTTACACCAAGTTTAATGTTATAGTTAGCTTTGAGTGCATATGGCTGACTCTTTGCATTTGTGAAGTGTTGATCATCAACTTTCTGTCTAACACTGTCAACCTTGACAGCAGACAGCACCTTGTTGTTTAAGACAATATCTAATAGGCCATCAACTCTGTTACGAAGTTTTGTAATTTCTAATTCTGTAATAGCTTTTTCTTTAGCCAGAGCTTTATGTATTCTCTCGTTGGTTTTAACTTGAAGCCTGTTGTAATCTAACCTTAAGTCGTGTAACTGAGAAGTAAGAGTCTTCTCTTTAGCAATTCTATCCCTAAGATCTAATTTCAATTTTTCCTTCTGAGATGTAGTCTCCAATTTAAGGCTCTTAATTTCTTGTTGGAGAGTTTGAATAGTTTCTAAAGCCTTAGCCTTCTCCTGTACAAGTTGAAGTTTGAGTGCTTCAATAGCACTATGATGGCTATTCATAAGCTCATCAACCTTCTCTGGAAAAACAGTATTCTTCTCTTTAAGTTGGCGACTGAGATCTGTATTATCATCAAATAGGGCAAGAAGCTCTTCTGTATTCGACTCCTCACGTTTCTTGGCCTCAACTTTTAATTCCTCATAGTCCATTTTGACTTGTTCTAGCTCACCGGTGAAAGCGTTTTCTCCACAACGTTGTTCGTATTGTAATAAGCTCATCTCATCTTCTAGCTCATTTTCATTCGCTACCTTTATTCTCTCCAGCTCCATAGATAAAAACTTTTGCTCGTGGAGTCTAAGGTTTTCTTCAGCTTGCATCTGAAGTTTTCTCTCTTCCATTTCCAATTTTTGTCTGTTCCAGCTTCTGAGCCTTGTCATATTCGACAAGTGCGAATTCTTTTACTTCCTCAGTAGTCATACCAAGGGATTTCCCTTGTTTAATGAAGTAATCCAAAGATGCCATTAGGACAAATGTGTATGAGCAATCTTACTACCTTAGAAAGATTTTTTTCTCAAATAATTCAAGATTTATTTATCACCTACAAATGCAATAAGTTCTTGTCCATAGAACTTGCACAATTACCTCTTAATTATTAACAATGTTATTAATTACCTATTAAAGTATGCATTATAATATTATCCAAGCATAACAAAAATAGACAATGCAAACAATAGTGACAAAGACAAGATATAAAGAACAAATGACCACGTTCGCAGAATCAAATAAACAGGAAAGCAAAACTAAAGAAAAAATATTGCAAAGAATGCAATGACACTGCGAAAGGAGTGACAAGACAAGCAACAGCACAGTGTGTAAACAAAAAAATTGTATAGAAGTAAATGATAGAAAGATTGAGGATGACAAAGACAAACAAATTAATTAATAAACTAAGGCACAGAAAAAATACTACGACAATAACAATAAAACAGTTCGTCACACCTAAACAACGGTGTCACAGATTACCAAACACAGTGGACTGAAATGCTTCAGCAAAAATTCGCTGGAAATTTCCACTGCGGGAAATCCGCAAAATGTGTCCCTAAAGAACGCTTACGTAGGCCCTGGATGAACTGGGATGTTTCCTATCGTAAGTCACCTCCCAACCAAACCCGCATAAACATGGAACATAGAACATAGAACACTCAATAGAATAAATAGTCTTCGTTAATTATGGAAGGCCTGTTAACACATAAAGTGGCACAGTTTACAAACAAAAAACCACTTATCTTGAAAAAAGAGAACTCCCGGCCTTCGCGACAAAACGATGGGCATCGGGTATCACACTGTACGGTGCAGTCCAACGTTGAAAGGTACTGGAACTCCTCGTCACGTTTCTGAGGTCCTTGAAAGGTACTGGTTGACGTCTAGTTGTACACAAAAACTCGCACTGGCAACACTGTAAATCTTTACTTGTACATCACAAAAGACTTCTGTTAGATAATATTCTTCTGTTCTTGGCATCGGACGCTGAAATCTTGAGTTGGTAATCTCGTACTTCTAGATTTTGGCATCATACCCCAAAACACTGTAGCCACCACTTATGTTGCGGGGTGTTTCTTAGTAGACAGGATCTGGCCACCACTTATGTTAATGGTGGAAAGAGTCATACACACCGTTTTCTTATGTTAGTCCCACCCCATATCACTGGCGACCACTTACGTTAAAGGTTTGTTTTCTTTAACAACATCAGCCGGCCACACAGGCCATCACTTCTGCTACTGTGTGAACGTTTGTTGTGGTGGGTGTGTATGTTGGGTCACTGACAAGGACAAAGTCAGTATGGTCGGGCTTACAGGTGGCCGACAGTTGTACAATCTAACAAAATGCGGGTGTCATGGGTTCTTCAGGTGTGTAGTTTTCTGCTTTCCTCTCACCCACACAAACGTAAGGTCATGAAATAGACCAACTAGTTCAACTTTACACAGTTTATTTACGACACAGTAACATCGCCAAGTACACGAAGGAACAGCACATTGTCACAGGTTACTACAAAATATCCAGAAAATTGGTTGCATACACAGCAACTCTCAGTACCGTATTAGAATGGTAAATCGTGTAAGTACATCTCAAAATCCATGGTAAATAGGTTGCAGAACATAGTAACTGTCACAGTATAATATCTACACTTTTATGACATTGTCCTCTAAGCTCGTATCAAACTGCGAGAGGTCACACACTCAAAATACTTGTAAACGCCATTCACAAAGTGTACACGAAGGCGTGCTGACAATCTCCCTTTTTAATAATAACAATGCTACATGTACGAATGCAATAACAACAGCACTAAATTGCCAGCAATAACCATATGGCTGGATCACCACTTCCAACTACCATTGGAATATAAAACAAGGTTGTACAAAAGCCAGCAACCATAAAGAGAGCACGATTAATATGCAATGCGGCTTCTAAAGCCGGCCAACTGACATCTTTCTCTGTCAGGCTTCCTGTTCACTCCATTCCACGGCACCCCTTTGTACCATTTTATTTTAAAGCTGATGTGCGCACCAAAATATATGTTTATTCCACCAAAGTCCATGTGCGCAACAAAAGATATTATGTGACATCTACCCCCTTCCCCAGAAAAGAAAACGGAGTTTTCTTCTCCCTGAGAGCAATAGATTTCACAGCATACAACAAAATATTAGACAAGTTCAACCAAAATTTTTTTTTTACACTGGTGTAAGTAGACGTCGTGCCTACGAACACATATACCTCATGTCCCAAAAATTATAATCTAGACAGAGCATCTGCCACGACATTAAGTCTACCCTCTAATGGGATAATCGTGAACTGGAACTGTTGTAGCAATAAGGCCCAATGAGTCAACCGTGAGCTTGTCGACTTCGAAGATTTCAAAAACAGTAAAGGTCGATGATCTGTCTGAAGTATAAACTGAGACCCTATCAAGTATCGCGACAGTTTCGACACTGCCCATACTATAGCCAGGCATTCCCTTTCGATTGTTGAGTACCTGGTCTCCGCCGATAACAGTTTCCGACTAACATACATCACAGGATGTAGGATACTCTCGTGGTCTTGCATTAGAGATGCGCCAATTCCCACAGATGACGCGTCGGTCCGAAGTATAAAGGGTTTGCTCAAATCAGGCAAACTAAGGATTGGTCGTCTGGAAAATAACTCCTTGATTTTTGATAACGCTTTCTCGCATTCTGCCGACCATACAACCCTGTTAGGCATCCCTTTACTAGTAAGAGAGGTTAAAGCATCAGAAATTGTAGAAAACTGAGGGATGAATTTGCGATAAAAATTGACAAGTCCCATCAGGCTTCTGACCTGCTTCTTAGTCCTAGGTGCTTGTAGTTCCAACATTTTTTTAACCGTGCCAATCTCGGTTTTTACTAGATTACTACCTACGATAAACCCCAAAAAATTCAACTCCCTGAAACCGATACAAATCTTACTAGGGCGTGCCGTTAAACCACGCTTACGTAAACAAAGCAATAGTGAAGACAACAACCCCGGCACATGTTGTTCCCATGTTTCATGGAACAGGCAGATGTCATCGATGTACGTAATCACATCCGTACGATGACCTAGTAACTTTCTCATCATTCTGACGAAAGTTGCGGGCGCATTAACTAGCCCGAAACACATAAAATTAAACTGAAATGAACCCTTTGGGGTAGAAAATGCCGTCAAAGGTTTAGCCGACTCGGCAAGAGGAACCTGCCAGTATCCCCCAGATAAATCCAGTTTACTAAAAAATCTGGCATGGGAAAGTTGAGTAACGAGGTCCTCATGGTTCGGTATTGGCTCAGCGTCAATCACAGTGACACTATTTAATTTACGGAAGTCGATGCAGACACGCAAGGACCCATTTTTCTTTCGTACCACGACCATAGGGAAGGAGTACGCAGACTCCGATGGAGAAATGATCCCCAACCGTAACATGTCATCTAGTTCTTTTTTAATCGCCGACTTAAAATGTAATGGCTGCGGATATGGCTTTACCCTAATCGGTTGGTCGTCCGTCAGGATGATATTGTGGCAGATCAAGTCGGTATGTCCTGGCAAATCAGTGAGAACATCCTTAAACTCTCCAATGACCGATCGAGTCTCAGATTTCTGTGTTATCATTAGGCCGTCACATATCTGCGCATTCTCCCAAGACTCAGAAGGAGCAAGGGGAACGAGAGACAGCTGGAGATTAATATCATCTCCCATGTCACCCAATTCATTAATAACCACAGAACATGCGATCTTCGGGGTCTCCCCAGACAACCGAGTGTCCACCCCTTTTAGAGCCTCTGGCCGTTCCATATAAGGTTTTAACATATTAATTTTGAATACCTTCTCCTTTTTCCGAACCTGTATTAAATAATCAACATCCGTTACCTTCTTAAGTACCTTAAACGGTCCATGCCATGTAATGCTCAAACGGTTTCCCCTTGATGGCAGAAGAAGCCATACCTCTTCACCGGCAACCAAGAACAGTAATTTGGATCCGCGGTTAGCGTATTGCCTGTACCGCGCCTCTGCCAAGGATAAATTATCACGTGCCACGGCACACACTTTGACAATACGGTCACGCAGGTTTATGACGTATTCGTAACTGGAAACGGAGGACCCATCAGAACACCCACCAACCAGTATATCTTTCAGAATGTGCATTGGGCCCCTCGGATTCGCCCCGTACAATAGTTCAAATGGGGAGAACCCGGTGCTCTCATGAGGCGCCTCTCTATAGGCAAATAATACTGCTGGAAGGAATTTATCCCATTCTTGGGGAAATTCAGCAGTGACCTTGGCCAACATATCCTTCAATGCGCCATTAAAACGTTCACATACCCCGTTTGACTGGGGATGATAAGGGCTGGTGAACGATTGAGAAATGCCCAACAATTTAGTGATCTCGGCCATTTCCTTAGAAATGAATTGACGTCCCCTGTCTGACAATATCACCTCGGGAAACCCAAACCTACTGAACAACATCTGCAACGCATCCGCCACAGCCTGAGAGGTTATAGTCCTCATTGGCACAGCCTCGGGCCATCTTGTGCACAGATCCACCATTGTCAAAATAAAACGAAAGCCTCTCTCTGATGCAACAGAAAGAGGACCAACGATATCGATTCCAACTTTCTGGAAAGGGCGAACCGACAAATCAACACCCTGCAACGGAGCCTTCGGTAATTTACCTTTATGTGTCACTGGCTGGCATACCCTGCAAGACCTGCAGTATACCTTAATGTCTTTGTTGTATGCCGGCCAGTAGAATTGTGACAGAACTCTATGGCAAGTTCTTGCAACCCCCATATGTCCAGCAAACGGTGAATCGTGTGCCACCTGCAACACCTTTGATCTAAAGGCGACAGGCACAACCACCTGGCGCTTGAATTCGAATTGGCTGGAAAAGCATCTGGTAAGAACATCATTTTTAAACTCAAACCAGTAACATGCCGACTTCGTGCATTTTACATCCCCATTATGGGCCAAAGTGTAACATTTCTGCAATGTCCTATCAGCTCGCTGCTGCTGGACAAAGTCCGATGCTGGTACGTCGGGACCCGTGGAGGCAATACATGGGACCGCGTAAGGTGTCGTTAATTCCCGCTGTATCGCCAATGAATTGTCGTCTGCTCTGGTCTGCGCCCTTGTGACCACCACATTGGCCACTACTGACCGTTCGACCTGCCATTTTGTGATGTCGGCCTGGGTACAGTCACGAACACCAAGCACGTTCCCTATAATCAAATCGACTACTGGCGCTTCAAGAACACACGCCTGAACACGACCAGAAATAAAGGGTGTATCCACGTCTATAATGGCTAGGGGGTAATATTCAACATTTCCCCCAAATGTCACGCATCCGACGGTCTTACCAATAAAGCACGATTTGTCAATACATGATCGGCGCACTCCTATCGTAGTGCACCGTGTATCCCTCAACACAGACACCAACCGGTTCTGAACCATGCCCTGGTGTAACTCTAAGCTTCTGCTCCCATCAAGAGAAGAGAGGCAAGGCAGAGTATGGCCACAAATCAGTATTGGTCTGCCATCAGGTTCAAACAAAGGCCTACATCCCTCGCAATCTTCATTATTAAAGGTTTTCAGAACGCATGCAGCATTAGCCTTTTCTGAATTGTTTGGACTGAATCTTGCAGCATGTCCCCTTCCGTTACACGCGCCACATCGAAGCTGACCACCATCATCTTTTGTAGGACTACCCTTTGGTGAATTGAGGAGTTCTTGCTCCCGTTTGTCATCCCTGTCATTCCTTTTACTCGGACCACTTCTTCTAAAGCGATGATCGGGATTGTTGGGAGTATCTATTCTGATCTGCCTCCAAGCAGACCTTTTATGCCTATCTCCCGTGTATCTAAACGGAGATCTATCCTGACGGTAGAACGATTGATTTTTCGGGGATCTGTATCCCTTAAAGCTATCATAGTTCCCATAAGATCCATGCCCACTAGAGTATTGCCGATAACACCTTCTCTTGGCAAACCTGTCCGCACTCTTGGACCGATGTTGCCGGAAAGTTTTCCCACTAACCTTGCCAACACATGTCGCGAAAGGCTCAGGGACAAATGACTTGTGAATTGTCTTACCAGGGTGAGCGGTAACGTACTGCCGCACCAACTCTGACATAGCAGCAATGTCTCTAGGTTTGCGTTCCTGAAAAAATGCAACCATGTCAGAACAACATGAGGACAACACCTTGTCCCGCAACATGAGATCAAACAGTCCATCAAAATCCCTGTTTATTCCCTCTAGCTCTGTCCATCTATTAAGGAGAAGTTTAATGTAGGTGACAAAGGAGCCGAAATCTTGGTCGGCACTGGGTATCGCATCTCTGAAACGAGAGCGATACCCTTCGGCTGTCAGCTTAAATTCTCTCAGCAATGTTGCCTTTACGGTATCATAATTAGTTCTGTCAGCCACAGGCAAACTATATACGGTGTTTAAAGCAGAGCCGGAAAGCAATGCTGATAATAGTGAAGGCCATTCCTCCTTCCTTGCCCTCCAGGCAAGAGCCCCTGATTCAAATCTCTCCAAAAAGAAGTCCATGCTATCTACTTCCTCCCGAAAATTCGGTAATCGTAGCCTATAAGGGCGAGCTGGCTCCCTAGAAGTCGAACCAGGATTGCCAGAATCAAGCTCCAACTTTTTTATCGCAATTTCCTTGTCCGCCTCAATCTTCAATCTTTCAAATCCATCCGTCTTTGCTCCGTATCTGCTTCAATCTGTTTCAGTACCTTATCTGCTTCAATCTGTTTCAGTTCCTTATCTGCTTCAATCTGTTTCAGTTCCCTATCTGCTTCAATTTTCAATTTTTGTAATTGACGCTCCTCATAGCGTTCTCGTCTGTCATCTTCTTGTTTTTTCTGTAACTCATACTCTTTGTGTTCGGCCTTTGCCCACTCAAGCAGAGAATCCCCCGATTTTCCTGTCTTCTCTCCAATTTCAATAAAATCCTTAAGGCTAGACATAGTTATAATCTATGTGCAATACAAATGCGGTGGCAAGCTACGAAATAAGTAAAAGTATGAAGGTTACCAATTCCTCAAATTGAATCCATACCCCTACTAAATAATAATAAATATATTGTTGCACACGCCCAATATATATTTGCAGACGAAGGGTACGATGTACCTGCAGTTCTGAATACACCTGATTAAAAAAAAAACCAGCAGGTGAAAATACAGTATGATAAGTCAATTCCAAATAAGGGATCCGGTGAAACGAATCCTTCCTTGTCTATACCCAATCAATGTCACGATACAATGACATAAATCTCAAGCTCACACAGTGGTAGCTTTAGACAAGGACATTCACATAATGGCTAAAAAAAATGATGTCTGTACCCCGTCTCTTATTTCACTAATGCGTGATTTTACAAATACATATCATGTAACAAAGGAAATCAAAAATCCATATACTATGAACAGTACATATAATGATGGACACGAACTCACTTGACAAACAAACACCAACAGTACGATAAGAAAGTGATGACAGATATATGAGATAGAAACAAATAAGTATATACAAACCGTACTGTTAACAAACGAGAACAAGGAGATTGTCAATATAACTTATGTACAAGATAGCAAGAAGAAAACAGGAGAATACGACAGCAAAACATGACGAAAGAGAATACTTGCAAAAATATGACACTATGCATACAAACAAGACAATCACCGCTAAGACACTGAAAATGTGCACGTTCAATTATGCAGTACAGTGAATAGGGTCAACTCTCTGTGCCCGTACCCCACTGCAAAACTGACAGTGTTACTGCCTAAAGAAATCAGTTCGACATAATCCCTTTCCCATAAGAAAAAAAGAAAATGTTAAACACGCCACCAATTCCACCCTTAAACCAATGCATTACAATAATAAGACAACAAAGACGGCACGATAACCAATAGTGGACAGTGAAGCGACGAGGTCTGTAGCAAGGCAATATCAAAAGGCAGAAAGAAGTCGCACAAATAATTTAAATATGTAAAACAAATGAAATTGCAAATGAAAGTATCAGAGACAATGAAAAGAACAGATAATAAAATAGTAACAGAAAAGCATCATTGCAACTACCAGCATATGGAGAAATGATCTAAACGAAAAAAATTCAAATGGATGAGCAGAGTAGACCAGTAATTAAAAACATGACGATAAGAATGTAGCTGGGATCGAGTTTTTCCTGCAATAATCTTTGCATATAGAGAAATTCCCAACGAACATACCGGGTTCGCGTCATTTGAGTTAGTCTTTGGTGCTAAACCTAGTGAACCTTTGACCATTTTAAAAGAATTATTGGTTGGAGCTGACATGGAGGAAGATGTTCAAACCTCTTACCAATATGTTGCCAATTAAAAAAAAGGATTACTGACGCATGCCAAATAGCGATGGGAGCGTCAGAAAAGGCGAAATTAAAACCTCGATTGTTTGTCAATCGAAACAGAAAACTACGCCAATTATGGCCAGGTGATGAGGCCTATGTTTTACTACCTAATAAAGACAATAAATTACAGGTGTCATGGAGAGGACCTTATACAATTATTGATAAATTGTCAGATGTTGACTGTATTTTATCTATTAATAGGAAAGAAAAATCTTTTTATATCAATATGTTACAGCAATTTCATGCTCGTCCTCCCCATCTTAAACCAGTCTTTTAAGCTATTGACGAATCTGTTGATCATCACTCTTCCTTGGCGGTAATACAGGAGGAGGGATCTGACTTATCTGACAGTACTGAACCACTTTTTTCATTACCAATCTTACATCATTTAGCTACTGAGAGTTGGAAAGATGTTTCTATTGCACCAATTCTTGCTTCTCATTAGAAGGAGCAGATTTATCAGTTACTGCAATCTTTTTCTGATGTGCTCACGGATGTTCCTGGGCATACGGATATCATTCAACATGATATCTTGCTAACAGATTTCAGACCTATCAAGCTAAAACCATATCCTATACCTATTAATTTACAATTACAGGTACAGGATGAAATAAAAGAAATGATCAAGTTAAATATCATTGCATCATCAAATTCACCATACAGTTTTATTTCGGTCTTGATTAGGAAAAAAAGATAAATCTATTCGTATGTGCATAGATTTCAGGCGCTTAAATGCCCTGACTATTCCAGACGTGGAACCATTACCATTGTTGGATTCTCTTCTGGATAAATTAGCTACTGCTACTTTCCTTACAAAATTTGACTTGTTAAAGGCTATTGGCAAGTGCCATTGTCAGACAAAGCTAAGCCTTATACAGCTTTCGCTACACCTCTATGATTGTTTCAATTCAATTTTGTGTCGTTTTTTCTTGTTAACGCTCTTGCTACCTTCGTTCGCATGATGCGTAAACTTTTCTGTGACCATGAGGATTTAATCACTTATATTGATGGTATGTGTCTTTTCCATCAAACTAGGGAAGATCATGTTTTGCGAATTCAGTCTTTGTTTAATACCTTGCGTCTTCATAACCTTACTGCTACACCTTCAAAAACCAGAATAGGATTTACTGAAATTTCATTTCTTAGTCATAATGTAGGAGGTGGGTTTTTGAGACCTGAGGATTCTACTATCTCCAAAATATTGAATCTTGAAATTCCTCGAACCAAGAAGCAAGTTCGCAGTCTGTTAGGCTTGGTAAATTTCTATAGAAAATTCTAACTTAATATCTGAGATATTACCTCAGTTCTGAATTCGTTTGTAAAGAAGAACTCGCCAAAACAAGATAGTCTGGTCGCATGCGTGCAATGTGTCCTTAAATTTACTTAAATTTTCTTTCTCTAAATCCCCAATATTGAGATTACCTGACGCTCGATTTCCTTTTACCCTCAGAGTAGACGCTTCTGCTACAGGAATCGGGGGAACGTTGATGCCGCAGTTTGGAGACTAGATGCAACGAACACTATTGTCAGCCGGAAATTATCGCCTACAGAACAACGGTATCCCATTGTTGAAAGGGAGCTGCTGGCGATCGTCTTCTGTTTTACAAAGTTACAACGGTATCTGATGGGAGCCCGATTCATCCTGGAAACCGACTAGAAGGCGTTGTCATATCTCAAAACAGCGAGATTCAAGAACGAAAGGGCCGCCAGAGCCTCTTCAACCATATGATTATGAAATCAAAGCCATTAAGGGAAGCCAAAATGTCTTGGCTGATGTTCTCTCAAGGTGTATAAAAGACCCTATATCACCTATCAACTCTACAGGTACGGTTGACTCACAGAATTTCAACTAGCCCATGAACAAACTTCATGATGTCCTAATCAAGAAACGACTACGTTTATAATGGCGTGTTTGTATGACACTACTAAATTTGTACAGTGAACACATTGCTGATATGAGTAAGCGGTTCACACAGCAACATGATGATGATAAATAATTCTTCACTGCTCAAAATGGTGTGATATGTCCTTGAACTCAGGGCACTCCGTATAGATGTTGTGCCTTAATGACAGTGCTTATGGTCTACGTACAGACTTACGACCATACATTACTTCAGTGTTGAAAATAATCTATCTATCTATCTATCTATCTATCTATCTATCTATCTATCTATCTATCTATCTATCTATCTATCTATCTATCTATCTATCTATCTATCTATCTATCTATCTATCTATCTATCTATCTATCTATCTATCTATCTATCTATCTATCTATCTATCTATCTATCTATCTATCTATCTATCTATCTATCTATCTATCTATCTCAGTTAATGAAGTGTATAACTATCTTCTAGGACTTAAAGATAATAACTCATCAGGACTTGACGGAGTCAGTAATCGAATACTGCGTTATGCGGCTCCAGCTATTAGTGATTCGCTTACATACATATACAATCAATGTATCGCACGGAGCTACTTTCCGTGGCACTTTAAAGTCGCTAAGGTATATCCTCTCTTAAAACCTGGCTCTTCCGACAATAATAACCTTGGTAACTATAGGCCAATCTCCTTAATATCATCGCTATCCAAACCACTAGAAAAACACATACATAAAATAACACTACAACACCTAGTTAACAACGGCTTGCTAATTGATAGTCAGTCGGGGTTTAGACCTAAACATTCATGTCACACAGCTCTAACTAAGATGATTGACAACTGGCACTTAAATATTAATAACGATAACATATGTGGGGCAGTTTTTGTAGACTTTAAAAAAGCATTTGATATGATAGATCACGCTATTTTTAATTAGAAAACTAGAAACATCAAAAGTAAACCTTCAACTAGTGACGATAATTAAATCATTCCTGTCAGACAGAAAACATGTAGTTTCTTACAATAACTCTTGCTCATACCCAACCATAATAAATACCGGCGTTCCTCAGGGCTCTATTCTTGGGCCTCTACTTTTTGCCATATACATTAATGACCTTCCATTACACGTCGAACACGCATCCTGTGACCTATTTGCTGATGACTGTACTATCTACACGAGTGATACGAGTTGCAACACACTCGAACTATCGTTACAAAAAGATACAGACAATCTGATTAAGTGGAGCATCGGAAATCGCATGCTAATTAATATAATTAAAACAAAGTGCATGTTAATATCAACTAGACAAAAATTACAAAATTCTGAGAAAACAACACTTCAGATCTATATTGGTACCTCACCAATTGAAAACGTTAATGAACATAAAACTCTAGGAATAGTCGTTGACCAGCATCTTAATTGGAACTCACATGTTCATGCACTGACTAAGCAAACGGCACAGAAAGTTTACCAGTTAGCTAAAATCAAACATTTCCTAGATGAAGATGCACGAAAATTGTTCTATGTATCTCACATACAAACAAACCTTGACTATTGCTCCACAATCTGGGATGGTTGTTCTATGTCCAACACAAAAAGAAGACTCCATTCACTACAAAAGCGTGCAGTGCGTCTAGTTTCTGACAACTGCCAAACACAGTGTGTAGATCTATATAAATATCTCAAAATACTGCCTCTAAGAAAGCGCTTTCTGTTCAACAAAGCTAAATTTGTTCACAAAATCCTGTCACAGAATGCTCCAACATATCTGTGGCCAATGTTCAAATACAGTGAAAGACGCAGTCAACGCCTTAACAAAATACAAGTGCCCAAGCCTAGGCTTGACTTATTCAAGAAAAGCTTAGCTTACTCTGCTGCTCATCTTTGGAACTATCTTCCACATTATCTAAAACATAACAACCTCAGTCCCTATTCATACAATCGTAAACTTTTCGAATACTTTATGAGTTCTGATTATCTGCCCCCCTAATATGATTATTTTTCCGAACAAATGGTATAATATCGAGTGTAGGTTTAATGATGATGTTAGTGCTTTTCAACATATTTTGTTTCATGGTAATACTTAGTTTGTACTTTTCAACATATTTTATTTCATGTTTATAATTAGATACTGTGAATGTGAGTATGCTATTATTTTACCTGTACAACGTTGAATTCCTTGAATTGATGGGTAAATTGTATGTGAGAATAAATGAAATCAGTATAAAAGACGGGAGAAAGGAAGGGCAGAATGTCAGACGGGCCTGCGTGCCCAATTCTCAACCCTTTGAAAATAAAGTTCGTTCGTTCGTTCGTTCTATCTATCTATCTATCTATCTATCTATCTATCTATCTATCTATCTATCTATCTATCTATCTATCTATCTGTCTGTCTATCTATCTATCTATCTATCTATCTATCTATCTATCTATCTATCTATCTATCTATCTATCTATCTATCTATCTATCTATCTATCTATCTATCTATCTATCTATCTATCTATTTATCTATCTATTTATCTATCTATTTATCTATGTATCTATCTATCTATCTATCTATCTATCTATATATGTATCTATCTATCTTCTTCTTCTTTGATCCTTAGCCGCCGACCATCAAAGTAGTCAGTGGCCATTACGCCTGGAGGCATCTTGTAGGGCAAGAACAAATTGATTCCACTTTGCGCGGTCGGCGGCCATCCTTCGTACAGTGCCCCAACTCTGGTTCATTTTTTGCATCTCAGCCTCCACAGTCCTCCGCCAAGTTGTTTTTGGTCGGTTTCTCTTTCGTTTTCCTTCAGGGGTCGATAGCATAGCTGTTTTTGTGATTGCATCGGGTCTCTTCTGAGCACATGGCCAACCCAGCTCCAGCGTCTGCCAGCTATGATGGTGTGCATGTCCTCTTGCTTGCTCCGAGTAAGCAGATCTTGGTTGGTGATGGTATTCGGTTAAAAGATTCGGAGAATTTTTCTTAGGCATGTTGTGTTAAAAGAGGACAATTTCAACATTTCCTTCTCTGTAACTCTCCAGCTCTCCGCGCCATAGAGAAGCACAGAAAGCACACAGCTCTGATATAATCTTAATTTTGTGCTTGTGTTGTACTGAGAGGACTTCCAGATGTTGTTTAGACTAAAAAAGGCTGTTCTTGCTTTGTTCATTCTGTTGTGATGTCTTTGCTTGCTCCGCCGTCTGGTGTTTCTATGCATCCTAGGTATGTGAAGGCATCTGTCTGTTCCAGTTGCTGATTCCTTACTTATCTATCTATGTATCTATCTATTTATCTATCTATCTATATATCCATCCATCTATCTATCAATCTATCTATCTTTCCATACGTATTTTTAGCATCTCTATATTGACGCATTACAATTCAGGTAGACCTACAATTGGGCATGTGCCCTAGTAAACAAAACTTTTATTGTGGTCAAAATAATCTCTTCATCTGTTGTTCTTGTTATATCATTAGCTGTCGACTGTCAAAGTAGTCAATGGCCATAACGCCTGATGGCGTCTTGTAGGGCAGCAACAAATTGCTTCCACTTTGTTCGGTCGGTGGCCATCCTTCGTACAGTGCCCGAACTCTGGTTCATTATTTGCGTTTCAGCCTTCACAGTTCTCCGCCAAGTTGTTTTTGATCGGCCTCTCTTTCGCTTTCCTTCGCAGGTCCATAGCATAGCTGTTCTTGTAATGGCATCAGGGTCCAATGAAGCCTGTGACGAAATTGGGTCAATCTCTTGTCCATTCCGTGTATTTAGCTATATTTGTTATGTGTAATGAATTACGTGCATATTCTAGTGGTCAGCAAATTTTCTTTCCCTACCTTCTCAGGTATTAGTGATTTTCTAATCGTTTTTACACTCCTTTCGGTAATAATTAGTCAGGTTTGCGTGCCTGTCCATCGCTACAGAGAGAGTAGACGGATGATGCAATACTAACCGACAGAATTTCTAGTGTACCAAAAGTGTGCGACGATTTCACAAGAAAATGGCACAGCAAAATTTGCTAATCGCTGATATGGCGTGTGTGACCGTCTAATTCCTCTCATTGAGAGAGCCCCACCCAGATGGTCACACCATGAACAACATTCCTCGAGCATTGCCTAATAGTAAACACCATGTGCAGGAACGAAAGTTGCAATATAATCTGGCAAGTTTAGAACACTGTGAAAATTCGCCTTGTCAAGAAAACAACCAGACCTGGCAGAGTTAAGAATAGAATCAGAATCGGACCGGACATGTTTGTTCATCTTGAGGACGTAAGTTAGCCCAGGAAAACTCTACCATTATTAACAAGGAGAACCGGAATCTCAGGAATCTGAAACACGGAGACAAAATAACAACCCCAGAACACGTGCAAGAGGCATCTTCAAGTTGCCTTACTATCTTTTTGAGCCAGAAGTCAGTCTATGATCCCAAAGTCAAATTTGGTAAGTCGTACATTTATAATATACTACTCGTCAAAAGTCAAGGGCCACTTAGAAAAACCTTGGTTGAAACCATAAAACAAATCTGATATAAACGTAATTGGTATCAGTCAAAACGGCATTTATTGAATACCAAATTGACATGTCACGTAAAGAGATGGAAACACACATTCAAACGCAATGAAGCTGTGAAGTGTGTCACTCACCTTTTCAAAAGTCACACAATAGATATTGGACAAATAGACATTTCAAAATCGGGTATGACCACCGTTTGCAGCAAGGCATTCAAGACAGCGTAGACGCATCGAGTCCACAAGGGTCCGAAGAGTATCCTGAGGAACAGCTTGCCATTCCTGAAGCAGAAATGCAGTCAGCTGTGCAACATCCATTAGCAGGGGGTGATTTGTTGACAATCTTCGACCAAGGACATCCCAGAGGTGCTCAATCGGAGAAAGGTCAGGTGAATGAGCTGGCAATGCCATCCTCATGATTCCATGTTGCTGAATAAACTCATTCACCACACGAGCTCGATGGGGTCGAGCGTTATCATCTTGGAGGATGGCATTACCACCTATGGCCCCCAGAGCAGGCTGAACAATTGGTCTCAAGATTTCGTTCTGGTATCTTGGGCCGGTCAAGTTGCCTTGGATGATGTAGAGTGGGGTCCTGCCGTTTTTGTAGAAGCCTCCCAAGACCATGACAGAACCCTTACCTTAACGATCCACCTCTCGAATTGTGTCATCAGTAAATCGCTCTCCTAGTCCTCTCCAAACTCGAATCCTGCCATCATTGAATGACACAGTGAAGCGAGATTCACCAGTGAAGAGAACTTGACTCCATTGTTGCCTTGTCCATCGGATGTGCTCGCGACACCAAGCAACACGGACTCTGCGATGAGCAGGAGTAAGAGGGATCATGACTGCAGGACGTCGAGCAGCAATTCCAAATTCATGTAAACGTCTGCGAATGGTGCTTTGACTGACATTAACGTTTACAGTTTGTCTCAGCTGACATCTTAGAGTGGAACAAGTCACTGTTTGATGGCGCAGGGCTGACAACAAGAGGTACCGGTCATCATGTCTATTGGTGCATCTAGGGCGACCTGGCCGGTGGCGATCCTCCACACTTCCTGTGGCCTGAAATCTCTCCAAAATTCTTTGGATAGTAGAGTGTGACACTGCAAGCCGTCTAGCAACCTCACGGACAGATAAACCACTTTCAACCCACAATATAGCCGTCATTCTTTGTAAGGTGTCAAGACTTCTTCTCAGGGGCATGGTTTTTGCAAGTGATAAAACTACCCTAAGTCTGCTGATTGTAAAACAAATTAAGAGTGAACTCTGTTCACGAAAAGTCGCCATTGCACGTGGAATGTCAATCAGCACGATTACTTCACCTGTTTGGTTGTACGGAAGTTTGAAAAAACAGATTAAAAATGTGAATTTATGGTCAGCAAACCAAATTGCACGTGATCACCATGGTTGTTGGTGAGTTGTTTTTATGCTTAACGTGCATAGAGGACTGTCAGAGGAAGATATTGCACCCATTTTTACTATAAACTTCCTTCATTTAATCATTCTATGCGCTTATATAAAAGAGTATTGAAAATAATAGGGTGGCCCTTGACCTTTGACGAGTAGTATACTATGTTCTGCATTATTAACACCTGAAATAATATGTAAATATTGACATGTGAATATTAATATGTGAAAATTGCTAGTGGATGTCCAAGTCATTTGGGGCTGGCAACCTCAACCTCAGCATATAGAATGATGATTTCATGAACCACCACTGCCAGGGCTGGTGACTGCTTTATGCGAGTTCCTCATAGAGAATTAAAAGCAGACGTAGTCCTAAGTTCCATGTGGAGCAGGGGAATGATAAGAGAGATGATGTACATACGTATTATATTATTAACGTTTTCAACCAGTGTAGATGTAAATGTAAACATATTCACTCGAAATGTAATGAAAATGTTCAACCTTTTCAACCAAAGTAAAGATAAATGTAAATCTATTCAATCTACAGTAAATGGAATAAATGTTTTTCCGCTCAATGAGATTTATATTAATTCTCAGAGAGGATAAAAGTTCTGAGGTAGATGGGATGATTAAATAGGAAGAGGGGAACACGAATAATTAAATACTTAGGAGGGTATTTGTTTCTCTTCTTTTGTAATACTAGTCGGTGGTACCATCTGAGGGTACTATCTCTGGAACAAGTGAGGGTATAAGTGACCTGAAGTCGACGCTAGACACCATCATCAGACGGGTCTTAGGGACGCAGGACCAGCTTGGTAGTTACTCACTGACCGTTCTTGGAACGTGCTACAACTTTCAAATTTGACCAGTGACAAGAGCGAACCAGTCATCTATCTGCAAAGAACCAAACATCAGCTGGAGCAGAACATACAAACTTATTGGCAGTTAAGTAGAACATAAAAGCTGCCAAGTGAACTTTTCGGATGTTGTAAATCCATAACATCACCTCGTGATGATTACGTGTTTTGTGAAAGAATTATTCATTTTTGTAACTGTTAAAACATGATTGATTATTACATTTTTACTTGTATTAATACACATTTAAAGTTGATTTAATCATTTTGAATGTACTACAACCGTATGTCTCAGACATTTTCTTAAATACACTTAAACAGAGCTATAAGAAAATAATAAGAGGATTTTCGCTGGATTACACCAGCTGGGGGCTTGAACGAGATAACGACTTGTAAGATAATATAATCCTTCCCAAAGTTGACAACAGATACTAGAGTTAACATTGCTAAGATTCATTCAGCATTGTTCTCGCTTTCTGAATATCTTTTGAATACACCCATCAGGTATAAGCAGCATTATCCTTCAGTCTACAACGCTGTCAAGAGTAATCTTGTGCGAAGGTAGACACTTTTGATGACTCAAATTAGTTACTCTTAAGTTTTTGTCACTGTTGGACCACTACTGCAGAGCGAAGGAGTGGCAACTCTAGACAGTGACAGTCTTGTCTTTACCACGCAGCCACAAATTACTGCATCACCTTCGATGGACACATCTAATCCTTAGACACACCTCCTCTATACGCGTTATTTTCTTCACCTACCAACATCATGTCAAACGGTCAGATGAACTAAATTATAAGTCTTACTGGGGTAATAGACACATACAAAACCTACGTTACAACCATATTAATTTTAGTCATTGGCACACGTATGAAAACAGCTGAGAACAGAAAGTGAAAATTAATCTAAAAATGAACACAACAGGGCTAATCTGTTAATATTAATCGATGCGTCAAATAACAACACGTAACTGTTCTTATTGCTGTCTCTATCAGCAATAACATCTTATCATTGTATTCCCACACCTTCGCCTGAGGCATTACCCTTCCCTTTTTCATCTAGCTAATGAAATATATTTTCATTGATCATTGTCTAAAACTTATTCGTGTTTATTTTACGCTTTCCTAAGATCAGCTAGGGACAAACTAGTGTAATGTAAGCTTCTTTGTAGTGTAAGCTTTTGTATTTATTGTAATTATGTGATTTTGTTTCACAAACTGCTCGCTAAAGAAATACATAGGTTGAGTCATTCTACGTGTACTGGGAATATTTGAATTAAGCCTGCATAATATGCTTTAGTTGATGTGACACAAAAAATTGGTAGAGGACGAACGTCTGTGGAAACTTATCTTGATATTAACAATAGGCGTATAACTAGACCATACTATCTGCTGTTGTTATTAACATCTTGTTTCTGAATAATTGTCTCGATTACTGCTGAATAAAATCTTTCCGATAGCCAGGAATACAGGTAAGGAACTAGCTTGAATTCCTAAAGAGAGGACTGAACGCTACAAACTGTTCCACTAACTCGCTCTACACGTACCTTGTTGAACATTATTTGTATCCAGAGCCAGTCTTGAGTCGGGGCGAATATATAAATTAAAAAAATAATATGGTATGAAATCAGTTTTACAAGTAAACGGTACACATGAGAGTCGGGGCGACAGGGGCTATAATCTTAGGCGCTAAGAGCATGGTGGCGCAGGAGCGGGCGAGAAAACAAGTGCTTTTAATTTCGTCAAGAAACTCGATCTTTCTTCAGATGTGACACAATTCTTCCCGGCCAAAGACGCAATTTAAATCTTTTACATCATTATTATTACCATCATCATTCTTTATCTTAAGAATTTAGCACTAGTATATTCTAATCACTATGTGTCGTGTAGTTTCCAGGAGTCGGGAGTCGGGGCATAGATAGACGATGACTACTGCTGACTGAAGCAGATTGTATGAGGCGACCAATAGGATGCTGTGTTTAGACCTGGCATTACCTTACAAGTGATTAGCTGCAGAACCCCTTAAAACAAGAACACAAGGGCACACAAATGCTTTGATGCATGACTACTGCAAGGGCGCTTACTGCAATAGTGACACGAATTGTTTCCTCTTGCTCTGCAGCGATGATATAACAATAATCAAAACCTAGAGTATCTAATGTGGTCTTCAAAGGTATCAACCTTCGCACAAGATTACTCTTGGCAGAGATGCAGATAGAAAGATAATGATGCTTCTACCTCGAGGGATTATACACAAGATATTCAGAAAGCCTGCCATCAATGGTACCTATACCTTGTAGCGGTATGGCAGCTTGTGTACCCTGACAATCCTCAGAGCTATGCCAGTGGGAGATTTACTCCTGGTAGGTTCAACCAAGCTGGACTGGTCTGCGTGGGTAGGGATCAGACAAAAGCTGATACCCTGGTCCTCCAGGTTGGGGGTTTCAGCACAGGGCCGACACCCCCGTCTAAGTAAACAATCGCACATGTTACGGAAACAGCAACAAATGAAAAAACTTTGGTGCGGGACGGACATCCGGAGTCTCAGGCTCGTATGACTGACAGTGGTGAAAGCCGAAAGGAAGCCATTGGCATGAAAACGGATGCTCTGGCCGCCGAACACGAAACCAGAATTGGTTTTTGGAACGTCAGAACTTTGAGTGAGGAAGGAAAGCTGAGATAAATCACAGCAGAGATGAGGAACTATAAATTACATTTCCTGGAAATAAGCGAGAGCAGTCAGGGAGGGGAAGAATAAAAACAGCTACAGGGAAACAGTACTTTATTCTGGTAGAGAGGATGGTCAGCACAACGAAGGTGTAGCCATTATCCTGAAGAAAGGAATGGAAAGGTCTTTACTGGAATGGAACCCCATCAACAACAGACTGATAAGAGCAAGACTGAGAGGGAGATTTACCAACACCTCAATTATATAATGCTATGCACCAACAAACGACAGCGATGAAGAGATCAAGGACGAGTTCTATCAACAGGTACAAAAGGAAATGGAAACTACAACCAGGTATGATCTTATTATAGTAATGGGAGACCTAAATGCGAAAGTTGGAGCACATAATAATTATAACGAAAGAGTGATGGAGAAATGCGGCAGTGGAACAGTAAATGAGAATGAAGACAAATTAATAAGTTTCTGCAGTATTAACAACCTGGTCATTGGAGGAACACGTTTTCCACACAAAGAAGTGACAAGTTAACATGGGAATCACCAAACGGACGAGACAGAAACCAGATAGATCACATAATGATCAATGGCAGATGGAGAGATGTACTACAAGACGCGAAAGTAAGAAGAGGCGCAGATGTGGGAAGTGATCATCACCTAGTAGTAGCAAGACTGAAGGTGAAACTCAGAGCTGCTGGACCAGAACAGTCAAACAGATAAGATATAACATCACGAATCTTAAGGACCCCCTCACCAGAAAAGCTTTCGTGGTCGACGTAAAGAGACGATATCAGATTACCAAAAGCCAGGATAGAACAGAGACTAATGATGTCGACCAGAGATTCAACACAATCTCAACAATATACAAGGAAAGCAGCAAGTCATACTTGGGATTCCAGGAAAGAAAGAGCCAAGACTGGATAACACCAGATATGCTAAACGCCATAGAAAAGAGAACAGAAATGAAAAGAAAGAAAACAGAAGCTAAGTCTCCCAGGATAAAGGCAATATAAAGTGAACAGTACAGTCAGCTGGACAAGGAAGTAAAACGTCAAACCCGTGCTAACAAAAGGACATTTCTGGATGACCTTGCAAGACAAGCAGAAGAGGCAGCACTGAGAAATGAACAAAGCACAGTATACAAAAAAAAACTAAAATCATCAGCAGAAAACGAGGTGCAAACAAAATTACATTAGTAATAGATAAGCAAGGAAATCTCATCACGACAGCAGAGGGACAGGAAACAAGATGGGCAGAGCATTTCAGAGAAACTCTGAATAAGGAACCACCAGAAACACAATTGAATGTTCCTGAGGCTGAAAATGATCTAGATGTTACTAAGAACATTCCACGAAAAGAAGAAATCATCACAGCAATCAAAGTGTTAAAGAATTCAAAAGCGCCTGGCCATGATAACTTAAATGCAGAGCTATTTAAGACAGACCCTGAGGTAGCAGCAGAACTATTAGAACCCCTATTTGCACAAGTCTGGAAAACAGGGACAACACCAACAGAGTTGATCTTCTTTGATCATTAGCCGCCGACCGTAAAAGCAGTCAGTGGCCATCACGCCGTGTGGCGTCTTGTAGGGCAACAACAAATTGATTCCACTTTGCTCAATCGGTGGCCATCATTTGTACAGTGCCCAAACTCTGGTTCATTCTTTGCATCTCAGCTTCCACAGTCCTCCACCAGGTTGTTTTTGGTCGGCTTCTCTTTCGTTTTCCTTCAGGGGTCCAAAGTATAGCTGTTCTCGTAATGGCATCGGGGTCTCTTCTGAGGACATGGCCAACCCAGCTCCAGCGTCTGCCAGCTATGATGGTGTGCATGTCCTCTTGCTTGCTCCGAGTAAACAGATCTTTGTTGGTGATGGTATTCGGCCAAAAGATTCGGTGGATTTTTTAAGGCATATTTTTGTGAAAAGAGGACAATTTCGACATTTCCTTCTCTATAACTCTCCAGCATTCCGCACCATAGAGAAGCACAGAAAGCACACAGCTCTGATAAGATCTTAATTTTTGTGCTTGTGCTGTATTGAGAGGACTGACAGATATTGTTTAGGCTAATAGAGGCTGCTCTTGCTTTATTCATTCTCATGTTGATGTCTTTGCCTGCCCCGCCGTCTGGTGTTACTATGCATCCTAGGTATGTGAAGGTGTCTGTCAGTTGCTGATTCCTTACTGATATGGGCTCAGGGTTGCTCACATTGTGCGCCATGACCTCTGACTTCTTTAAATTGATGTTCAAGCCTACCTGCTGGCTATACTTATTAAGTCTATCCGTTTTTTCCTGGATGTGTTGATGTAAATGTGCTAGTAGTGCAATGTCATCTGCATATTCCAGATCTTCCAATGTAGAAAATGTAGTCCATCTTATTCCTCTTAGACTGCACTCTGTTGTCTGGCGCATCACCCAGTCTATGACTGTTAAAAAATAGAGTGGTTGATAAGGGGCATCCCTATCATACTCCTGTCTTCACCTCAAAGGTTAGGTTGCTCTGCCCAACACTACATGTAAAGTTGGCAAAGAGGCTTTTTATGAGTGACGCTATGCAGCTTGGAATTCCATAAGCCCTCAGTATTTTCCATAAACTGTCCCTATGTATGCTGTCAAAAGCCTTTTCAAAATCAGTGAAATTTGTGTACAGCTGTCTTTGCCATTTTGAGCACTGTTCTATAATGTTCCTGAGAGTGAATATATGATCTACACATCTTCTGTTCTTTCTAAATCCTGCTTGTTCTTTCCTCAGTTTGTGGTCTACTGCTTTTGAAATTCTCTGTATAATTATCCTGCCTAGTATTTTGCTGGGAACCGAGAGAAGAGTGATTCCTCTCCAATTATTGCAGTCTGCAAGATCTCCCTTCTTGGGCAATTTGACAATTATTCCTTTGTTCCACTCTGATGGTGTTGTCCCTGTTTTCCAGACTTGTGTAAATAGTGGTTCTAACAGTTCTGCTGCTAGCTCAGGGTCTGTCTTAAATAGCTCTGCATTTAAGTTATCATGGCCAGGAGCTTTTCCGTTCTTTAACCCTTTGATTGCTGTGATGATTTCTTCTTTTCGTGGAATGTCTGTATTTACATCTAGATCGTTTTCAGCCTCAGGAACATTCAATTGTGTCTCTGGTGGTTCCTTTTTCAGAGTTTCTCTGAAGTGTTCTGTCCATCTTGTTTCCTGTCCTTCTGCTGTCGTGATGAGATTTCATTGCTTATTTCTTACTAGTGTAATATTGTTTGCACCTCGTTTTCCGCTGATGAATTTAGTTATTTTGTATACTGTGCTTTGTTCATTTCTCAGTGCTGCCTCTTCTGCCTGTCTTGCAAGATCGTCTAGAAAATTCCTTTTGTTCGCTCGGGTTTGCCGTTTAACTTCCTTGTCCAGCTGACTGTACTGTTTGCTATATAGTTGCTTAAACCTGGGGGACTTTGCTTCTGTTTTCTTTCTTTTCATTTCCTTTCTCGGTGTTATGGTGTTTATGTTTCTAGTGTTATCCAGTCTTGCTTCTTCCTTTCCATGAATCCCAAGCATGTTTTGCTGCTTTACTTATATATCGTTGAAATAGTGTTGAATTTCTGGTCTATATCATCAGTCAATGTCTTCTCCTGACTTTTGGCAAATTGATATCGTTTCTTTATGTCTGCCGCAAAAGCTTTTCTGGTAAGGGGGTCCTTCAATTTGCTGATGTCAAACCTTTTCTGTGTAGTTACAGTTGGTCCAGCCCTTCTTAGTTTCACTTTCAGTTTTGCTACTACTAAATGATTATCACTTCCCACATCTGCACCTCTTCTTACCTTTACATCTTGTAATTCATGTCTCCATTTACCGTTAATCATGATGTGGTCTATCTGGTTTCTGTCCCGACCATTTGGTGATTCCCATGTTAATTTGTGAATTTCTTTATGTGGGAAAAGTGTCCCTCCAATGACCAGGTTGTTAATACTGCAGAAACTAATTAATGTATCCCCGTTCAGCAGCAGCATTTCCCCATTACTCTTTCATTATATGTATTGTGTGTGCCAACTTTCGCATTGAGGTTTCCCATTACTATAATAAGATCATATCTAGGTGTGTCTTCTATTTCTTTTTGCTTTTGTTGATAGAATTCATCCTTGACCTCTTCATCGCTGTCATTCATTGGTGCGTAGCATTGTATTATTGTAGTACAGTATTGGTGAATCAACCTCTCAATCTTAATCTTATCAGTCTGTTGTTGATGGGTTTCCATTCCAGTAATGTCCTTTCTATTCCTTTCTGTAGAATAATGGGTACACCTTCACGGTGCTGTCCATCCTCTCGTCCAGAGTAAAGTACTGTTTCTCCTGCTGCTGTTTTAATTTGACCTGTCCGTGTCCATCTGCTCTCGCTTATCCCTAGAATGTGTAACCTGTAGTTTCTCATTTCTGCCGTGACCTGTTTTAGTTTACCCTTCTCGAGCATTGTCCTGACATTCCAAAATCCTATTCTTGTATCATGTTTTGCGGTCAGGACGTCCGTTCTCATGTCAGTGGCTTCCTTTCGGCTTTCACCACTGACAGTCATTCGAGCCTCAGACGCCGGATGTCCATCCCGCAGCAAAGTTTGTTCATTCGTTGTTGTTTCCGTAACTTCAATTTTTTTTACATAGACAGGGGTGTCAGCCCTTTGCTAAAACCCCCAACCGGGAGGACAAGGGTGTCTGCTTTTGTCTGACCCCTGCCCGCGCAAACCTGTCCAGCTTGGTAGAACCTTCCAGGAGTAAAACTCCCGCTGGCATAGCTCTGGGGGTAATCAGGGTACGCAAGTCGCCATACATCGACAAGGTATTGACACCGATGATGGCAGCAACAGAGTGGAGCAAAGGAATAATTGTCAAATAGCCCAAGAAGGGAGATCTTGCAGACTGCAATAATTGGAGAGGAATAACCCTTCTCTCAGTTCCCAGCAAAATACTAGGCAGGATAATTATACTGAGAATTTCAAAAGCAGTAGACCACAAACTGAGGAAGGAACAAGCAGGATTTAGAAAGAACAGAAGATGTGTAGATCATATATTTACCCTCAGGAACATTATAGAGCAGTGCTCAGAATGGCAAAGACAGCTGTTCATTAATTTCGTTGATTTTGAAATAGCTTTTGACAGTATACATAGGGTTTATGGCAAATACTGAGGGCCTATGGAATTCCAAGCTGCATAGTGTTAATCATAAAATAAAGCTTTCATGCCAACTTTACGTGTAGCATTGGGCAGAGCAACCTAACCTTTGAGGTGAAGACAGGAGTACTTCAGGGATGCCCCTTATCAACCACTCTATTTTTAACAGTCATAGACTGGGTGTTGCGCCAGATAACAGAGTGCAGTCCAAGAGGAATAAGATGGACTACATTTTCTACATTTGAAGATATGGAATTTGCAGATGACATTGCACTACTAGCAAATTCACATCAACACATCCAGGAAAATACGGCTAGACTTAATAAGTATAGCCAGCAGGTGGGCTTGAACATCAACCTAAAGAAGACAGAGGTCATGACGCTCAATGTGAGCAACCCTGAGCCCATATCAGTAAGGAATCAGCAAATGGAGCAGACAGACGCCTTCACATACCTAGGATGCAAAGTGACACCAGACGGCGGAGCAAGCAAAGACATCAACAACAGAATGAACAAAGCAAGAACAGCCTATTTTAGTCTCAACAACATCTGGAATTCCTCTCTGTACAGCACAAGCACGAAATTAGGATTATATCAGAGCTGTGTGCTTTCTGTGCTTCTCTATGGCGCGGAGAGCTGGAGAGTTACAGAAATATCGAAATTGTCCTCTTTTTACACAACATGCCTAAGAAAAATGCTCCGAATCTTTTGGCCGAATACCATCACCAACCAAGATCTGCTTACTACGAGCAAGCAAGAGGACATGCACACCATCATAGCTAGCAGACGCTGGAGCTGAGTTGGCCATGTCTTCAGAAGAGACCCCGATGCCATCACAAGAATAGCTATGCTATGGACCCCACAAGGGAAATGAAAGAGAGGCCGACCAAAAACAACTTGGCAAAGGACTGTGGAGGCTGAGATGCGAGGTATGAACAAGAGTTGGGGCACTGTACGAAGGATGGCCACCGACCGCGCAAAGTGGAATCAATTTGTTGTTGCCTTACAAGACGCCATCGGGCGTGATGGCCACTGACTGCTTTGACGGTCGGCGGCTAAGGATCAAAGAAGAAGAAGAATTCAGAAAGCAAGAACAATGCTGAATAAGCCTTAGCAAAGTTCCCAGTAAATTTGTCTTATTATATGAGTAAAATTCATAACATGTCTGTCGATATCAAATCTGTTCGACAGGCAGTCATATTTTTTAGGATCGGTGACTATTGGTTTCAGGAAGTGACGTCGTTGCTTTTAGTGGCCAATATGCAGACGTGAGATTTGCAGTCTGCTAACAAAAGCGTTCTTTGGCTTTAGGGATTCGGTGTATGTCTATTCAAGGAGTAAGACGTATGTGTTATCAGCTCCTGAGAATTATGTGGTTTTACTAGATCTTCATTATGTTGTTCCATCACTAGCTTACCCATATAGCTCCGTGTGGTAAGACTGGTTTCTTATATGAAAGAGATAAAGATGATTCTGTGAAGAACGTGAGTTGAATGATTATAATAAAAACTGTGTGGATTCGTCCACGACATTGTCCTTAGTACAAGACTGTACAGCGACGCTAGAGACCGTCTTATTGATGCCATAACTGTTTGTGCATATGATCAGAATATATTTGGAGCTTCAAGATGTTTATTAAATCGTTATGGGAATCGTCCAACCTGGCCTTTGGAGTGTCATTAATGTTTTGAAGAATACGGCTCTTGGGCGGGGATTGAATGGACCTACCCCTATTTGTGCTTGGTTTGAATCTGTGTATGATTCTATGTCATAAGAAGAATATGAAGACACACTGTATTAATGTTTTGCCCAATGAAAAGAGAGAGTATAGACCCGTATCAGTATATATATAAGGGATTTTGATTCACACGTGTGCACTCCTATCTATAATAACTGAATCAACTATGAATTTGTAAAACAACATGTATCAAATTTATTGAGCATTTATTAGGTAACATTTTTTAAAATAAATAAGGCTATGTTTTGAGGCGATGCCAAAAATAAAGACTATTTATCCTGATCAATATTTGATGCGAAGTAAATGTTCTTTGCTGTGGCTTGTTTAATAAGCACTAAGCTGAAAATCGGTGAGTACTCCTGCTGTTGTTCCTTCCAGTATTTTTTGTGATGAGGGCACTTGTCTAGAAACTTCAAGATGTAACCACTCCTAAGGTCAAGGTAGGTATCTTCACAGCTCGTCTAATGAAAGTGGTTATTGTCGAACCCCAGCTCTTGAATCACATACTAGTAGCGTAGATACGTACCACAAACTGGTCTCGTACCACGAACTTTAGAAGAAATAAAAATAACAAATTCTTGTGCTGAGTATATTGTGGTCGGACGATTTAACATGTGTCTATTCTGCTGTCCGTCCACCAGTTTTCGTCTCTCATAAATTTTATTCTCCCTCACCATATAAAGAATAACGCATGGGAATATGATGAAAAATCAAAATTATTCTTTTTGGTTATTTTAATGGGGGAAAATATGTCTGGACAGCGCGAGTACGATGTCTTGTGCCTGGATGAACATGATTTAGTTATAGTAACATATATCTCACAAAATTATAAAATACACACTATGCACTTTTGATGTAATCATCATTCCTCACTGCTCTATTCGGAGTTTAGGGTTACCTCTCCTTTTGGTTCAGCCTTGTCATGAAGCATGAAGCTATCATTAGCGCTTGTGTTGCTGTCATTTTTGACGGTGAGAAAAACACCAACCTAATTTATGTTTGGTTTAATGTGATCAAAGAGAGATAACTGTTTATTATCTTTCTGTGACAGGTTTGACTGGTGATTATCTGCCCCTGTCTTATGTTGTCCTGTCTCAGGCAATGTCTTATAGTTGACATGTCTTAAGTCTATTTATAGGACCATATACGGAGTATCTTTACCACCCGTTTGGGCGGAAACGCCTGGTCTGGTTTAGCCTCGATCTGGTCTATGCCCTTTGGGCATGCGCAGGTCTTTGCGCAAAGACCGAGAGACTGAGGATTCAAAGAGAGTGTACCTGAGGCTTAGAACGGATGTACCGATCCGTAGATTTCTCTCTGTCAAGTTTCGATAGGGATTGGAAATTCTGGGAATGACTGTTTTGTCATTCTTCCTTCCCTGAGTGATTCTTTATGCCAGTATTGGCTGTGTTGTGTTACCTTAGAGTGTAAGGATTCTATGAGAAGGTAACTGAAACATTATTCGATCTTTTTCGTCTCGATTAGATCTTAAAAGTACATTTATCGCTGATGGCGACATAGTGAGCGAAGCTCACGAGGAGTTAAAATACTGTACCCCAGTATGGCTACATATTTGAAAGACTAGGTCTAAGTTGACCTGTGATACTTAAAAGCCTAAGAATCAACTTAATGGATCCGCAATGCAGGCGGAATATTGTTTGGCAGAAATATATTTATTCTCAGAAGTTTATGTAAACTGAGTCACCTGATTATCGAGGCCCGCGATCTGCGGCCTGATTACGTCATCATTATATTGGTCCGTGATTACGGCCAACCTTCTTCACCAGAATGAAGTACCTGGCATGTAAGGCCAGAATGAAGTCTTTTGCTAGTTGTAGAACAATTGCATTGACTTTGTTAAATAACTGATATCGCCCGTACTAGGCAATATATTTGCTAGGGCTTACCTGACGGGGCTCAGTCAGGGATTAGAGCTATTGCACGAACAGTAAATAGTGGTCAAGATATTGTTACATGTCTAAACTGCTCGGGATCTGTGATGCCTGATGTTAACCTTCATAACTACAAATATAATGCACATGATCTTGCACTATTGACTGTTTCGTCCATCATCATATTATCGTACGTCATGAATAAATATTGTAAACGTCAGCTGCATTCCCTACTTCACTGACTTCTGCTTGTGGTTGTGTGAGTCTATGTGAAGTCGTCCAAGAGCCTATACGGCCTTCGTGTTGTCAGCACTACTATTCACTCACCTACACACAGGACAGTAGGAAATAGGTCAACGTCTGCTGACCGACGTAAACATTTATGTATGCTACAGAATCGCTACATGGACCACAGCTGCTGCAGAATTGCTACATGGACCACAGCTGCTGCAAGAGTGCTACATAGACCACAGTTGCTGACGAATTTGTTTAACACTGTGACAGTCGTCGAAGGACATATGTGTCAAAGTTTACGTCACAATTTTACGTGCAAGCTCGGATTGTAAACATAGAACAGTTAAACCTCTTGTTTACTACGACATTCTACAAACATTCTCAACTGAAGTCGAGTATGGTTTGATAGCTTCACTTTGGAGACTACTACATCTGTTGTCAAGTTAGGTTGACCTTCAACGGTGGAACGTCAACCAGTGTGTTTACAAGTGTACTGCATTGAACTGCATCTTTGCGGTTGTAGAGGATTGCGTTTAAGATAAGTGGCCTGTTTTACGTGTTAAAATGAGCCTTTATTTTGTGTGTAACTGAGCCTTCCTCTTTACACATTCACTATATGCATTCTATTGTTTACTTGTTCTTTGTTTACTTGCTGAGTTAGTGTGTATAGTTTTTCTGCGGGTTCAAAGGTTGGAGGGTCTTACAGTAAATATCCCACTCAACCGAGGGTTACTGTAAGCGTTCTATAGGGATTGTGCATATTTCCCACAGTGGAAATTGCAAGCGACTTTTGTTGCTATTTTTTTTTCTTAGCTGTGACGAGATGTGTTAGTGTTGTTTTCGTTATTTTTTCTCCGTACTTGGTTTTTGGTTCGTTTTGTTTGTATTTGTCTGCCTTCTCTTTTCTATTGTTTATTTCTATACACCCTTTTGTTTATACACTGTGTTGTCATTGTATTATTGTGAATTTTTCGCAGTTATCATTGTAATTCTTTACAACATTTAATTTAGTTAAGCTTTATTTTCTTTTGACCTCTGCGAATGTTTTCGTTTGTTTAGATGCTTGTCTTTGTTTAGTTATCGTGATATTGTTGATATATACAGTTTTCATGTATACTTGATCATGTACTGTTATTATATGATGCAAATTATATACTGAGCTGATTACTGGTGACTTTATAAACAAAGTAATTGTACTTAGTCTTTGTAAAAGACTTATCTCCCAATGAGGTTGGGATAACTTGTGTTGCTATTTCAGAGATATTGACAGCACATTTGTAGACAGGATGTCTACATTAGATTACTTTATCGCGCAAGGGATAGCCCTTGGCAAAACTGATGAGAAATTGGAGGAGTTTGCGCTTGCTCAATATGCCAAAAGGTTGAAGAGAAAAAGATTCAAGCGCAGCTAGACAGAGAAGCTGAAGAGAAAAGGATTCAGCTAGACAGAGAATTTGAGGAGAAAAAGTCACAAAGAGAATTTGAAGAGAAAAAGATTCAAGCGCAGCTAGACAGAGAAGCTGAAGAGAAAAGGATTCAGCTAGACAGAGAAGAGAAAAATTCACAAAGAGAATTTGAAGAGAAAAATATTCAAGCGCAGCTAGAAAGAGAATTTGAAGAGAAAAAGATTCAAGCGCAGCTAGACAGAGAACCTGAAGATAAAAAGTCACAAAGAGAATTTGAAGAGAAAAAGATTCAAGCGCACCTAGACAGAGAAGCTGAAAGACAGAAATTGGAACATGAAGAAAGACTCATGGCTTTGGAGATAGAGAAATTAAAAGTGATGAATATGGGTAGTTCTCAAGCAACGTCTTCGAGCACAAAAGGTCATGACTATAAGGTCAAACTTCCTCCTTTTAATCCTACAAAAGATGACATAACGTTCTATCTGGATAGACTAGAACTTAATTGCGTAACATAAAATAGACAAGGCACAATATGTTGGACAACTGTTGAATTTACTTACAGGTGAACCATTAAATATTATAATGGCAATAGAAGAACATGATAGGACTAAATATGAAATTGTCAGAGCAGCCTTATTGAAAAGATATCAGCTTAAAGAAGATGATTACCGTCTTCGTTTTAAGACTATGTTACCAGAAGCTGGCGGAGAGTTCTCAGACTTTATTACAAAGATACGTCTTACTTTCACTAGATGGATTGAGTTGTCTAAGACTGAACATGCACTTATGGACTTGTTGCTTAGAGACAAAGTAATGTCATCTGTTAATGAGTCCTTTCTTGCCTTTATACACGAACGTAAACCTAAGGACATAAAAGAAATGGAACAATATTGTTGCCAATATGTCACTGCTCACCCACAACAAACGATTAGCAATACTAAGATTAAAGAAGGTTTACCCGTGGCTTCTGCGACTCCATACAATTCTAATTTCGGAGGTAAAGTTAAAAGTACTCAGCGCAACTTTGATAAGAAAAGTAAGCGTAACTTCGGACAGGATCAAGGTGATTCATCCCATAGAGGCTCGTCTTCTAGGAATTGGAGGCGATCCGATAGCCCTCATAATTATGGATCCAACAAATTTGGTAACTTTCGAAGGGGTAGCCACAATAAAAACTATCCTCGCCATAATTCTTCAGGAAGACAGCAATTGATAGATATTCTCATTAAGGTGTAAATCATAATCACAATTGTGAAAACTGCGGTTCAAACCAATATAATATTAGCAATAGTGGTAATTGCAATAATTCCAAAGGAAATAATAATCGAGGTAGATGGCAGCACAATAACAATAGATCATGTCATCATGCAAACTGTGCTGAACAAGAGTCAAAAGGAGTTAGTAATGAACAAAACAGTAGTAAACCTAACGCTAGTGCTGTTACTTGTTCTGCCTTTGATTTTGGGAGAGCATCTCATTGCCCACAGTGCACCACTTTATTTGAACCTACTACTATATCCACCTTGAGTTGCGGTCATCCTCTGCCCGCTCTTCCTGCCGCAGCGGCGCATGACGGGAGAGGATCTCTTATTCTACATAGGGGTCTAGTGAATAATGATCCAGTCTCAGTCCTCTTTGATTCTGGATGTACCACTATTGGGGTTAGACAATCTCTTATAGATCCTTCCTGTGCCACTGGAAGAGTAATCGAATGTGTAACATTTGGTGGCACAGTGGAAAAATATTCTACTGCTATCATCCGTATAGCTACTCCCTTCTTTACGGGAGAGGTCCAAGCGTGTCTGCTTCCGAATCCTATCGCGGATCTTATCGTCGGACGTATACACGGGGTTAAAGAATGTACCCCGCAGCAGATCATTGCTTGGGAAGAACATAACTTGGAAGCTGCTAATGCAGTTATCACGAGAGCACAGGCGCAGAATATGCCTCAGACTTCATCGACCGAAGGTGATGAGGTACGTGATCAAGATGATGATGATGTGATTTCACGTGACTCTTTTATCAAAAGTCAACAAGAAGACACTTCGTTAAGAAAATTCTTCGTTCTGGTTAAAAATGGTGACCCAAATAAGAACACAGATCACAAATCTTGGATCACTAAGAAGAATGGCGTACTAGTGCGTATGGTAGAGACATACGTCTTTATTATCGCTCGTGTAAAGTATGTCAAGAGGTAAAATCGAAAGGTCCTCGCCATGCAGCACCTATCCAGGCTGCGGACATTCCTATCCGTCCATTTTAGAAAATGGCGATAGATATCATTGGTCCTTTTAAAATAAAATCAGCCAGAGGACATCAATTTATTCTTACATGTCTTGACATGTGTACTCGATGGCCAGAGGCCATACCTCTGAAGAGCATTTCAACTGCCGATATTGCAGACGCTCTTTGGCAGATATTTTTGCGGTTGGGATTCCCTAGGGAAATCTTGTCAGACCATGGCACCCAACTGATATCTGAGACAATGTCGCAAGTGATGTCTACTCTTAATATTAAGAGGTCACTGAGTAGTATTTATCATCCGATGCCTAATGGACTAGTCGAGCGTCTCAATAGAACTCTCAAAAATTTACTTGGGAAAATAACTGAGGATCATCCTCAGGATTGGGACAGAGTCTTACCCGCTGCTCTCTTTGCTTACAGAGAGGTTCCTAATGAACATACCGGGTTTTCGCCTTTCGAGCTCGTCTTTGGCGCGCGTCCGCGCGGCCCAATGTCCTTGCTTCACGATCTAATAGCTGCCGATGATATCAGTGTTGACACACAATCTTCTTATGAATATGTCATTGCTCTCAGGCAGAAAATCACTGAAGCTTGCAAATTAGCAACTTCCGCATCTGAATTTGCTAAAGCAAAGGCAAGGCAGTTCGCAAATAAAAATAGATGCCTACGTCAACTTTGTCCTGGAGACAAAGCATCTGTATTACTTCCTCCAGGGAAAATAGACTTCTTATTGGTTGGAAAGGTCATTTTGTGATTGTATCTAAAATTTCTGATGTCGACTATGTCGTCGATATTGACGGAAAGCATAAAACTTTTCACATAAATATGCTTACGGAATTTTATGAACGTCCAGAGTACTTACAACCTATCTTTCAAGCGACGGACGATGCTACAGTCGCTCGTGGTCATTACTCATCTCTGTCTGTCATACAGGATGAGGAATCTACTTTCTCTGACCTTAATCTTCCTCTTCCAATGATTCCACTTCATTCTACGGAATCATCGAAAAATTTTGCAATTTCACCTAAATTGTCAACCGAGGAACAGTCACAAATCTCTTCCATGTTACAAACATTTCAGGATGTTCTCACGGACATTCCTGGACACACTACAGTCATTGAACATGACATTGTATTGACTGACCATACTCCTATCAGGGTCAGACCTTATCCTATTCCTATCCACTTCCAAACTCAGGTCGAGAAAGAGTTGGATGAAATGATAAACTTAGGAATAATTGAACCATCCAATTCGGCATACTCGTCGTCTATGGTTATTGTCCGAAAGAAAGACAATAACATACGCATTTGCGTCGATTACCGTAAACTAAATCAAGTAACGAAGTTCGATGCTGAACCTATGCCTCTGTTGGATGAGTTACTTACTAGACTTTCCAACTCTCGTTTCTTTACAAAGCTTGACTTGTCTAAAGGTTACTGGCAAGTTCCTCTAACCGAACGAGCCAAACCTTTCACTGCTTTCTCCACACCTAGGGGTTTGTTCCAATGGAACTTTATGCCTTTTGGCCTTATGAATGCCCCAGCTACATTCGTACGCATGATGCGTCGAATTCTGGCATATCGTTCTGATGTGATTGCATTCTTGGACGATATATGTCTTTTCAGCGATTCTTGGGAAGATCACTATCTGGGATTATATGAACTGTTGTCTACTCTACGTGAGCATAATTTGACAGCTAAACCTCTAAAGGCTATGTTGGGTTTAGTGAGATTTCTTTTCTTGGTCATCGTGTTGGTCATGGTCTCTTGAAGACAGAAGACCACAACACTTCTAAGATACTGAACATCACTATTCATAAGACTAAGAAACAGATCCGTAGTCTCTTGGGCCTAATACACTTCTACGGAAGATTCATTCCGAATCTTTCCTCTATTACGGCACCACTCTCAACCCTATTGAAGAAAGGGTCCCCTAATATGGTGCGTTGGTCCCAAGAATGCCAATCTTCATTGCATCAGATTAAGTCATTATTTTCGTCTCCTCCTATTTTAAGACTACCTACAGCCGATAAGACGTTTGTCCTTCGTAGTGACGCCTCATTAATAGGGATCGGGGCGGCACTGATGCAAGAGTATTCTGAGACTCTGCATCCTGTATTGTATGTCTCGAGAAAACTGAATTCGGCAGAAAGGAATTATTCTGTTCTAGACCGAGAATTGCTAGCTATGGTCTGGGCAATTCTTAAACTCCAAAGATTCCTTCTCGGCGCGCATTTTGTAGTAGAAACCGACCAAAAAGCTCTCACAGCTATGCAGAGTAAAGATTTGAAGAGTTCGAGATCCACTCAATATGCTATTGCTCTTCAACCTTTTCATTTCACGGTACGAGCTATCCGTGGTTCGGATAATGTGATGGCAGACATATTGTCGCGATGCCCACATGAAGCTACTTAGCTCTTTTGTCCAGATCTACTGTTAAATACATAAAGTTATGATCTATTCTTACAATATCATGCTTCTATAACACTTGTTGTCACTTTGTTTAAATTCATGGTTATGTATTGATTACTTGCTTTCTCTGTTACCATCTTTGTTAAAACAGAGGAAGGTTTTGTTTAACATGAAATAAATGTCAAAAAAATTAATTCAGCCACATTTATAGTTTAGATATATATTAAGTGACTATGGTACATTTTAATATTCTAAGAATTGTACTATTTGTATTGTTCTCAGCAAACCGGTGTGATATCTTGGAACGCTGTAGATCTACGATGACTACTATCGACGTCTTGATGTTCCTTGAGGATCTTGGTTACAGACATCTACGGAATAGAGCATCGTCTTGTTCTTCTGACGTCATCACCTATTAGTTATACTATACACCTGTATAATCATATGTTTGTAAAGAGACTTTAGAAATGTTGGTAATGATTGACCATTTGAATTTATGGTTATATAGACATTATACGTCGTGAGATTTCGATGTTGGTGTAATTTCTTAATAGAAATTGTCATTCACTATTTATACACATATTAATATGAATTTTTTCGTTATATAATTGTTGTAACATTACCTGCACCTTTGAGTTGGTTGGTGACACCTCCCCGGATATATTTACTTTGAGAAAATAGTTTCTCCTATCTAGTGAGATATGTTGTTCTCACCAGACGCTCTACTGTGCGTCGATTGGATCTGTCATTATGATGTTACATTTATGGTGATCCTTTCATCGGCGTATTACTCATGCGATATGAGCTTAATGCACCTGGCTCATAGATGTATTTAAAAAAAAAAGTGCCTTTTTTCCCGGAAGGTGTGGTAATATTTTGCTGTCATTTTTGATGGTGAGAAAAACACCAACCTAATTTATGTTTGGTTTAATGTGATCAAAGAGAGATAACTGTTTATTATCTTTCTGTGACAGGTTTGACTGGTGATTATCTGCCCCTGTCTTATGTTGTCCTGTCTCAGGCAATGTCTTATAGTTGACATGTCTTAAGTCTATTTATAGGACCATATACGGAGTATCTTTACCACCCGTTTGGGCGGAAACGCCTGGTCTGGTTTAGCCTCGATCTGGTCTATGCCCTTTGGGCATGCGCAGGTCTTGGCGCAAAGACCGAGAGACTGAGGATTCAAAGAGAGTGTACCTGAGGCTTAGAACGGAAGTACCGATCCGTAGATTTCTCTCTGCCAAGTTTCGATAGGGATTGGAAATTCTGGGAATGACTGTTTTGTCATTCTTCCTTCCCTGAGTGATTCTTTATGCCAGTATTGGCTGTGTTGTGTTACCTTAGAGTGTAAGGATTCTATGAGAAGGTAACTGAAACATTATTCGATCTTTTTCGTCTCGATTAGATCTTAAAGGTACATTTATCGCTGATGGCGACATAGTGAGCGAAGCTCACGAGGAGTTAAAATACTGTACCCCAGTATGGCTACATATTTGAAAGACTAGGTCTAAGTTGACCTGTGATACTTATAAGCCTAAGAATCAACTTAATGGATCCGCAATGCAGGAGGAATATTGTTTGGCAGAAATATATTTATTCTCAGAAGTTTATGTAAACTGAGAGTCACCTGATTATCGAGGCCCGCGATCTGCGGCCTGATTACGACGTCATTATATTGGTCCGTGTTTACGGCCAACCTTCTTCACCAGAATGAAATACCTGGCATGTAAGGCCAGAATAAAGTCTTTTGCTAGTTGTAGGACAATAGCATTAACTTTGTTAAATAACTGATATCGCCCGTACTAGGCAATATATTTGCTAGGGCTTACCTGACGGGGCTCAGTAGGGATTAGAGCTATTGCATGAACAGTAAATAGTGGTCAAGACATTGTTACATGTCTAAACTGTTCGGGATCTGTGATGCCTGATGTTAACCTTCATAACTACACATATAATGCCCATGATCTTGCACTATTGACTGTTTCGTCCATCATCATATTATCGTACGTTATGAATAAATATTGTAAACGTCAGCTGCATTCCGTACTTCACTGACTTCTACTTGTGGTTGTGTGAGTCTATGTGAAGTCGTCCAAGAGCCTATACGGCCTTCGTGTTGTCAGCACTACTATTCACTCACCTACACGATCAACCACAGTCTTATACAAGTACTACACGTCTGTATTTACACGTATGCTGACACTATGTGTGTCTCTTCTATACCTTGGCGGCACCTCATGCCGGTGACCTAGATTACACCGCATCATTGTGACACGCCCACTCTGCCATCTTTACAACACATGAACACAAACGGGCAGTTATACATCTGGAGCGAATGGAACGTTACATCTCAACATCTCCAGCCTTAAACAGACAATAAAACAGAGATATTTACATCTTTACCCTTTTACATCTGATCTTTACAGCTTGCTATAGTGGTTTATGAATATACTATTTTCATGTGCTGAGGTTGCCAGCCTCGTATGGCTTGTATAACCACTAGCAAGTACAAACATGTCAAATTCACATTATAAAATAAATGTTACAACTTAGCCCAAAACGTTTGGGATATACAATCTGCTGGCTCAGATAAATGGACACATCAACTTAAATTTGATGCTTCGAACACTTGGTCTGGGGTAGTTTTAGAATCCCTCTTATGATGGGTGCACCGCTTCCTAGGTTTACAGTCTTTGTTTTTAAAAGTCGAGTTTCCTTCTAAAGTCTTAAAGATGCCCAAATACTCGGTTCTGTCCTTTTAATCTGGATTCCTCGTCCGATTCTCCTCTGGCTTCTGGAAGGTACTACTTTAATGTGTGGAAAGGCAGTGTGTTTTAGCTTCTAATTTTGTTACGTTATATTCTCCTTTCATTTTTTTTCATGGCGTTTCTGACAAACTTCCAATCGAAACGCATGTTTATTTCCTGCTCTCAATTGGTCCAATCCCTGCGCTAGAACTAGGTGGGTGTTAATGTATGTTTCATTTCGTTGTAGTTCACTTATGTCACTGGCGACCACTTCTGTTAAAGCGGGCTGTTTGTTTAACTTTAAACTGTACCAACATCAGCAGGCCCAAATGTTACGGGATAGATTTCGTAAGCATCCTACTGTATAATATTTGGTGTATAAATTGGACTGACACTCAAGACAGTACGTACGCAAATGAATAACTTGACAGAAGTCTGGGTAACAGTTCCATAATATAATATTGACAGCTTAGTCCTGGACATCAGTAACAATAGTACAAAATACTTGCATCATTAGAATATGTAGTACAGTCATCCTAACGTACTGGTAACAACTGCATTCAATGTAAGTGCGGCATTCACTCCTCGCACATCTATCTCTATGGTCTGTATGCAATGTAAGTGCGGCATTCACTCCTCGCACATCTATCTCTATGGTCTGTATTCAATGTAAGTGCGGCATTCACTCCTCGCACATATATTTCTATCTCTGTGTCGTAATATAGATCTGTATTGGACAACACGCGCAAATATTTGCTCGCTCAGTACCCTTATCTCACATAAATAAAATGTTATTGGTTGTAGAGTTAAGATAAAGTAGAAATAAAAATAGTTAGGTTGTAACGCGTCTTCTTTCCCTGCGCCAGTCATCGCATTGAGATAAGAACGTAGTGTGAAACCTTATTGCCGCGCCAGTGGTATTGGACTTTATAACTCGCCCGTCAAGGGTTAACGGTAAAAATTTGAAAACGACAAGCTTAGTTGTTCCAAGAAAAATAGTAAGAATAAAACAGGGGAGGCATAAACGAACGCATAAAAGTGAGAGAGAGAGAGAGAGAGAGAGAGAGAGCGAACACATTCCACCAATTGTCAAGCGTTAGATTCTTGGACTAGCTACCCAAGACGACAGTGCGAGACGATACAGTTAGCAGGTGTTCGGTTACGTTGTCGCAAGCTTTGTAGAATTTAAAAATACCCCGCAAAACCCAATTCTTTTTCGGATTATAGGCACACTGAGGAAATTTATAAACACACAGACAGCGCTTTCGCTGCAAAAGAGTCCATTTTATGACGTAACAGACTAGTAGTTTCAGTTTTGGAAAAGCAAAAGCGGGAAAGAGATTGTGTGTTTATGTAATAAAACTGATATGGAAAATATATGGAATTCGTTATTACTAGGAATATGAACACAAAACTTAGTTAGTTTGATGGCTTATCTTCTCCTGATAAATAATATGTTTAAAAATACAAAATCCCCCAGTAGATAAGAAAGTTATTGACAAAAGACTGTATTTGTTCGTGCAGACAGACAGACGGGCGGTTTTGTATTCATTTTGCATTCACTAACGATTACAATTTTGAGCGCGTTGTTGGAAATGAGACAAGCAAGCATGTATTCTGTTGGAGGAGGGGTAGACAAGGGGAGAGAAATTATGGGATGGCTTAACACTAAATATATTTTAGCAGGGGAAAGTCTAAAAGTGAGTGAGGAAAGAATTTGTAAGGTCAAAAATCAAGTCTGTTTTTAGCTTTTAATGCCAACATGTGACCGACGTACATTTGAAATTGGGCTGTAATTTGGGCTTAAATTTTTCAAATTCAAACTGAAAAGCTTAGTAGTTGGATCTCATTGGCCAACGCATTTTATATTAAGGAAAACTTAGATAGGCTATTCGCCATTTGTATAATACAGTCCCTTGAACAGGACGTTTGAAATTCTGTGAAGTGTGACTTGCCTTATTAAAGTAAATATATAAAGTAAACCATAATAGGCGTCATAGTCCAGCCAGCAGGACATCTGAAGTCTGCTAATCAACGTACCTGTGTTTATTCATTGAACTTATGGTAAGGCGGAAATTATTCATATATATATTTTGTTTAAAAAATGTGAGTGAAAGATACTGCCATTCCGACAGTAAGTACATAGGTCCTTAGCGGATTTATGCAGGGCCTAGAGGTAGATTTATGCTATAACACATTGCCAGTTTTGTAAAATGCACTTGTTTTGAGAAATAAAAATGTTTTCTTAGGGGGCCAGATGGACACAGCTCACCTATCCTATTGTATGGAAGAAATTAAAGATTAATAATATTATTGTAGATGCAGGGCCGCCTTGAGAGGAGAGACATGTGAACAACACTGGTACACTTTGTAATGGATGCGCTGGGTTGGTCAATTAGATATGACCCAGATCTTTATTTCTTATGTATTATAATTTGTAGAAATAACAGTTTAAGTATGATATCAACAAGGAGACATTATTTCATTGTTACAGGGTTTTTATCTGGCACTAGCCCGGTGCCAGATGTCTGTGAAAAGCAGTTGAGAAGTCTTTTCATTTTCAGTAGTGACAGGGTCTACAGAGTCCACCCTGTTACTTTTGGGCAATATTCCCCAAAGAATTAAACATTGAAAGGTGTATTAAAGAACTGGGGATGATTAAAGAATCCCAAACAGCCATCCAGTGTTAGAAACCAGTAATATTAAAAATTTAGTAACACTATTAGTATAGTTTAACAGTATTTGTTTGGACAATTGTCCCTTTGGGTTTAAAATTTGCATTTTATGTATATATCTTGAGTTCTTTTAATTTTGAAAGTCCTGACCAGAAGAATACTAGGTTCAGGACCAATAAAATTGTATAGAAAATATTTACATATAAAAATTTAACCCTGGTGTTAGTTCATTTGATCATAGACTTTAATATTTGTTTATGTGTGTGTGTGTTAGTGATAAATTACCATCACACCACACTGGCATAACCCTAGACATTAGACGTAGCTATCATACATACTAGTCAAGAATAGGTCTGATTGAGGTCATAAGGTGGTAGCAGAAAGGTCCGCTGATAACTCAACCCAAAATTTGTTATAATCAGGGACCTTCACAGCTGACCTCATTCAGTACAATAGTAATACAGAACAACAACATTGCATAACATCAAAACCCACCACAGATATTGGGGTCTCTTGTTCCGGGATTTGAACTTGTTATTTGTATAGAAATTTAAATATTGTAGCACAAGTGTCTCCAAAAGATATTCTATAATAAAAATAAAAATATTTAAAGGGGAAAATAATAGCTGATGAACTGTCAACGGCCAGTAGTTAATTAATTAATTGGTTAATTAATTAGTCAGTGTTGATAATTTGTTAATTAGAGTTTGAAATTTGCCTTAGAACATTGTTAAAATTGATATTATGGCAGACTTGGCAAAGTTCAGATCTACTGCTGTGCTGGCTGCAAAGGAGGTGGCTATGGATGGACCAGAGTTGATCCAGTATGTAACCTCAGAGGTTGATAAATTTATTGCACGAGAAGATAAGAGATTAGCTGAAGAAACAAGATTGAAATTAGAAGATGCTAGGGAACTTAGGAAATTAGAAGCTGATAGGGAGGCTGAGATCAAGAGGCTGCAGTTGGAGGAGAAGAAACTTGAAGCTGAAAAGGAAGAGAGGAGATTACAAAGGGAACATGAGTTACGACTAAAGGAGTTGGAATTACAAGGCCATGCTCCTGAAGGTAGTAACAGCCCTTCTACCTCCGATGCCACTGCTAGTCAGGGAGCCTCAACCTCAGCTATGGGGTTCCATTTAGACCATTTTGTAGAGAGGGATGATGACATTGAATCATTTTTATCCAGATTTGAGGTATTAGCCACCACCTATGGGTTGGAGAAGGAAAGGTGGAGTTTAAAGTTATCTCAGGGTCTTAGGGGAACATCTTATGAAGTGTTTGCAAAAATGAGCAAAAATGACCAAGACAATTATGACATGTTAAAGCAGGCTTTTTTGATAATGTATGAAAAGAATGGAGAATTTTACAGGAAAAAGTTTAGAAATGCTAAGCTACTGTCGGATGAGACCTATCACCAGTTCTCTGCACGTTTAGAGACGTACTTGGAGTAATGGACTGCTCTGGGGAAAACCCAAGATCTTAAAGAAATGATCCTTATTGAGTAACTGAGAGAGTCCATGGCTCCAGACCTGAGAAAGTTTCTCATGGAACAAGGGGCAGAGAGGGTGGGGGAGATTCTTACTATGGCTGAAAGGTATCAGGCAGCCCAGGCAGAAGTAGCTGCCATGAGAAAGAAACAACCAGTAGAAGGTAATAAAGCCCCATCCAACCAGGATGAATATTATAATCATAATAGGGAACAAAACCCAAGAGGTAAACCCAACTTTGATAGGCCACGAAATGACCACAGAAATAGAAACCCACAGTTCAATGACAGAAAATATAATGAGAGAAAACCTTTCAACCCAGAAAGGAAATGGTGCCAAATTTGTAGGATGAATGATCATACTACTAATGAATGTGGTAGGAAAGTTCCTCCATATCACGCGGCATGCATGATAACAGTGGACAAGGGAAGAAAGAAGGGCCTGCCTACAGAACAGCATGAACCTCATCATCCCCCCATCTGTGAAGAAGTGACATGTAATGGTGCCAGAGTCAGGTGCCTTTACGATTCCGGTTTGGAATAGGACTCTGTTGTGAGTGCAACCCTGACCAGTATACCACAGAGAAAGTGGAAATACAAGGGGCCCTAAAGGGAGCAGCCACCATGACACATCCCGTAGCCCAGATAAATGTTAAGACTAGGTACGTGGAAGGAGTGATTAGAGCAGCCGTGTGTGACGACCCTAACTACCCGCTGGTGTTAGGGAAGAAATATGTGTTTATAGGGAGCCCTGTAAAACCTGTCATAATGGCCACGCTTAAGGTCAGGTCGACCCCTAGTCAGGAGGAAACACCACCACTAATATATTCTCATAAGCAGATGAGAAAGGCCCAGGCAAAGGACAAATCATTAAAACCTTGCTTTGGCAAATGGCCAAACAGCCATGCACACCCCAAGAAAGGAAAATTTTATATGAAGGAGGGACTGCTCTATAGGAAAGCTAGAGCAGGACCCAATGGACATGGACAGTTGGTACTTCCAAGCTCGTACAGGGAAAAAGTGATGGCTCAAGCACATGTTGTACCAGACGGTGGACATCAGAGGAGTGGAACCACCCGTCAAAGGACATCTGTGACATATTTCTGGCCAGGCGTAGCTGAAGACATTGAAAAATTTGTTGAGGCCTTAAACCAATGCTGCAAGGTAAATTCCCCATGTTGGGAAAATAATAATCAGATGCCAGCCAAGCATTCTGAAAAATTTGGGCCTAAAAATCAAAAGGAAAACAAACATAAGAAGGTAGACACAGAGGATAGGTATGCACCTTCCCACAAACAGTCTTCCCCTAAAATATTTAGATTGGCAACTCTGCGTATGGCACCCAGAGAAAACAGAAATAAAGACCAGTCAACCCCGGCTCAATTCGAAGAAGCATTCCGGGAACTGGCAAAAGTTAACATTGAAGATAATCCGCCTAATTTGAAACCAAAACAAAATGTTAACGTAAGAAAAGTGGGGAGTGGACGATTGAGGAATTGGGAAAATGCTCAAATCGCTTCACAATATGGCTATTAACTTAGCATAATGAGGGCACCGGTGACAGTGGTAGTTACCCGGCCCCACCCAGTCCATTTGGAAGTATTGTACGGACATTGGCTGGAGATTACAACCATATTATAGTAATACAAACGGGCGAATTGATTTCTGATGCAGAAATTCATTTCCCCACTTATTATATTATTTCACCAAAATTGTCGTTAGGCGGAGAATACAGTTAGTGAATATGGCCTCCATTTGAATGGCACATTAAAGAATCATGTATGAATATTATTAAAGGGTGTTTCCAAATTCAAGTCAAGCCCGAGCACAGACCACTAGATGGCTGTGTGCACATCGGAGGGGGCACATTGAATTCAGAGGTTGCTCTTTGAATTGAAATTACTCCGAGAGTTTTATGCAGGCTGATAACGAAATTACTGGACCCATACATAACCTTGCCATCACCATTGTATAGATTCTCTCCTCATAACTATTGCAAACTTGAGGGAGGTCTAGAACTTCTGGACATGTCATGGGACAAACTCAGGGAAAGTTAATGGTGAAAAATTGATTTATAATCAGCATTAGACAGACAGTAACGCCTGCAGCTGAAATAGATTCTTGGATTGCAGAGGTCTGAAGCCACCTTCGTCAGTAGTGCTTACTTTGAAATTGACCCACCTGCATCAATCCATGATCAATATAAAGGCAGAGTAAAGTCAGGTTGAATTAATTTGATCGTGATTGTCATACAGATATTGAAAGTTGCATTAGCGATGCAAGCTTTTCTAACGGGGAAGATTATGTCGTAATATAGATCTGTATTTGACAACACGCGCAAATATTTTCTCGCTCAGTACCCCCATCTCACATAAATAAAATGTTATTGGTTGTAGAGTTAAGATAAAGTAGAAATAAAAATAGTTAGGTTGTAACGCGTCTTCTTTCTTCGCGCCAGTCATCGCATTGAGATAAGAACGTAGTGTGAAACCTTATTGCCGCGCCAGTGGTATTGGACTTTATAACTCGCCCGTCAAGGGTTAACGGTAAAAATTTGAAAACGACAAGCTTAGTTGTTCCAAGAAAAATAGTAAGAATAAAACATGGGAGTCATAAACGAACGCATACAAGTAAGAGAAAGAGAGAGAGAGAGAGAGAGAGAGAGAGAGAGAGAGAGAGAGAGAGAGAAAGAGCGAACTTATACCACCAATTGTCAAGCGTTAGATTCTTGGACTAGCTACCCAAGACGACAGTGCGAGACGATACAGTTAGCAGGTGTTCGGTTACGTTGTCGCAAGCTTTGTAGAATTTAAAAATACCCCGCAAAACCCAATACTTTTTCGGACTATAGGCACACTGAGGAAATATATAAACGCACAGACAGCGCTTTCGCTGCAAAAGAGTCCATTTTATGACGTAACAGACTAGTAGTTTCAGTTTTGGAAAAGCAAAAGCGGGAAAGAGATTGTGTGTTTATGTAATGAAACTGATATGGAAAATATATGGAATTCGTTATTACTAGGAATATGAACACAAAACTTAGTTTGATGGCTTATCTTCTCCTGATAAATAATATGTTTAAAAATACAAAATCCCCCAGTAGATAAGAAAGTTATTGACAAAAGACTGTATTTGTTCGTGCAGACAAACAGACAGACGGGCGGTTTTGCATTCATTTTGCATTCACTAACGATTACAATTTTGAGCGCGTTGTTGGAAATGAGACAAGCAAGCATGTATTCTGTTGGAGGAGGGGTAGACAAGGGGAGAGAAATTATGGGATGGCTTAACACTAAATATATTTTAGCAGGGGAAAGTCTAAAAGTGAGTGAGGAAAGAATTTGTAAGGTCAAAAATCAAGTCTGTTTTTAGCTTTTAATGCCAACATGTGACCGACGTACATTTGAAATTGGGCTGTAATTTGGGCTTAAATTTTTCAAATTCAAACTGAAAAGCTTAGTAGTTGGATCTCATTGGCCAACGCATTTTATATTAAGGAAAACTTAGATAGGCTATTCGCCATTTGTATAATACAGTCCCTTGAACAGGACGTTTGAAATTCTGTGAAGTGTGACTTGCCTTATTAAAGTAAATATATAAAGTAAACCATAATAGGCGTCATAGTCCAGCCAGCAGGACATCTGAAGTCTGCTAATCAACGTACCTGTGTTTATTCATTGAACTTATGGTAAGGCGGAAATTATTCATATATATATTTTGTTTAAAAAATGTGAGTGAAAGATACTGCCATTCCGACAGTAAGTACATAGGTCCTTAGCGGATTTATGCAGGGCCTAGAGGTAGATTTATGCTATAACACATTGCCAGTTTTGTAAAATGCACTTGTTTTGAGAAATAAAAATGTTTTCTTAGGGGGCCAGATGGACACAGCTCACCTATCCTATTGTATGGAAGAAATTAAAGATTAATAATATTATTGTAGATGCAGGGCCGCCTTGAGAGGAGAGACATGTGAACAACACTGGTACACTTTGTAATGGATGCGCTGGGTTGGTCAATTAGATATGACCCAGATCTTTATTTCTTATGTATTATAATTTGTAGAAATAACAGTTTAAGTATGATATCAACAAGGAGACATTATTTCATTGTTACAGGGTTTTTATCTGGCACTAGCCCGGTGCCAGATGTCTGTGAAAAGCAGTTGAGAAGTCTTTTCATTTCCAGTAGTGACAGGGTCTACAGAGTCCACCCTGTTACTTTTGGGCCAGTATCACAGTGATCGTTTTACAGCAAGAATACGGACAGTTCAAGTTGTGCCAGATAAGTATAATATCTGGCACAAGACTTTTCATCAGCATCAAAGACTAATGCACCCTAGTATAACATAATAAAAATATTCCCCAAAGAATTAAACATTGAAAGGTGTATTAAAGAACTGGGGATGATTAAAGAATCCCAAACAGCCATCCAGTGTTAGAAACCAGTAATATTAAAAATTTAGTAACACTATCAGTATAGTTTAACAGTATTTGTTTGGACAATTGCCCCTTTGGGTTTAAAATTTGCATTTTATGTATATATCTTGAGTTCTTTTAATTTTGAAAGTCCTGACCAGAAGAATACTAGGTTCAGGACCAATAAAATTGTATAGAAAATATTTACATATAAAAATTTAACCCAGGTGTTAGTTCATTTGATCATAGACTTTAATATTTGTTTATGTGTGTGTGTGTGTGTGTTAGTGATAAATTACCATCACACCACACTGGCATAACCCTAGACATTAGACGTAGCTATCATACTTACTAGTCAAGAATAGGTCTGATTGAGGTCATAAGGTGGTAGCAGAAAGGTCCCCTGATAACTCAACCCAAAATTTGTTATAATCAGGGACCTTCACAGCTGACCTCATTCAGTACAATAGTAATACAGAACAACAACATTGCATAACATCAAAACCCACCACACACTGGTCTAACCACCAGGCATCCAATTTCCTCCAGAACTTCACATCGCGGGAAAACCACAACGCGCTTATAGTGTCGATACACACAAGCTTTCTATCAAAGCTCCTATTAGGCTTCCAAACACTGGAACAGCCAGGGTCTTATAACGTAGACCTCCTATTAACGCGGGAAAGCAAACAACGCGCCTTCAAACAATAACATATAATGGTCTTACCATAGACCTCCTTCTGACACGGGAAAACGACGTGTCTTTTAATCCATCCACTTCCAAGCGCGGGACAGAACACAACGCGCTGGTAAATAACAATATATAAAGGCCTTGTAAATACACCTTACGCGGAACATCATCGTGTAACATCCAATATTTCATAATCAAAATCACAAACACTATTCACATACTCTAGAAAACACCGACCGTCTCCCACGACGGATGGCCACAGACTCCCTTTAACATCTCAGTATACTTCTCTGACAAGCATGCTAACTGCATTCACTTCGCACGCTTTTCTCATGTGCCCATAAACCTCGATTCACACATGAACGCCCCTGAGTATTTTTCAACCATGCTTTACGTGCTTCTAACAGTGAACTTTTAAATGTAACATTCCAAACTTGCATACTTCAATAATAATACACTCTAAACAGAGTTACACCCTTCTCTACCCACACACATGTATACACGTCATGTATCTCATGACATTAACCTACTTACTAACAAACACCAGCCCCGTACACAAAAATCCTTAACACCTAACTCTAACTTAGAATATGACTTAACAGTGGGTCGGGGTGTTTTTTTTCATTATTCCTCCGCGTGATTTAAAAAATCATTGCAAAATTTAAACACGTGATCTATCACCCATATCGGGCTCGGCTTCTTCTGTTTTCTTAGATAACTTTTAAACAACGATTTGTAACCTTGCTGTCGATATTGTCATCGCTAATATATCTACCAAGACGGGTTTATCTATAGTAATTACAAAGAAAATGTCTGGTTGGATGCTACTAAGCAATTATCACCCGTACTTGAATTCGTTCACCAGATGGATAATTGTTGACATATCGCTTGCCCAGACTTTTCCACAAAGGCAACATGTGCCCTTCTTTTGTATTCTAAGTCAGTATTGTCGCGGGCAGCGTTCAACACCGCCTGTGTTTGATTTCTACATCTGGGGATGGCGGAAAAGTCAACAATCATTTGTACGTTGACTGAATGAGTAAAATATGTTTCAACAATTTAAGTGATCATAGTTAATCCTTAAAGATGGTGTTGAGGACTGTTTCGCGGCTTGCAGACATGTGAATAGCTGCAGACATTCGCATGCCTGCACCACGGAACTCCTCAATTGAACTAATACTGAAAATCGCGCAGTTCAAGATATGACGCGTCAAGCCTAGTTACATTAGTCTACCTATGGCCTGCGGGCCTGATGGCCGGCGTGCCATCCAGCAGTGTTTCAATGTGTGGTATAACCACTTATGGACAGTGTTTTCAATATGTGTGGCATAGCCACTTACTCAAGTGTAGAACCGTTGTGTTCTGGCTTTAAGCCGATATAAGGATATGTGTTCAAAGACTAGGAAAGTCTATGTGTGGCCATTGAGCCGAACGGCAGTGTTGGAATATGTGGTAAAACCACTTAAGGATTGTGTTTTCAATATGTGGCACAGCCACTGATTAAGAATAGATGTGGAACGGTAGATCCACTGGGAAGTGTACAATAGCGTAAGAATCCGTATCAAATTAAATGTAGGACAAGATAAAGTCCAGATTAGAATCGCGAATAACGCAGATTACGTTCAAGGGGAACTTATATATATATGGCAGTTAAAGCATGATAATGGAAGCCAAAGATGTTGAATAATTATACATAGACAGGATCTATAGATTTACGGATAATAGACTCACTAGTAATGGGAAGGGATAATAATTCCCAGGATCGGATTCAATAGGAGTTGGTTGCAAACTTCATTACGCTACAGACTTAACAGTTAACCCAGACGAGTAAGTCTGTGGGACGAACATTTCGTAGAGCTTAGTACTATGTTAAAGCCAAGTTAATGTGTGAGAATTGTGTTACGCTCATTGGGGATAAAAGACATATGTATATTAAAATGTTCAGTCGTCAATGGAACTTGTTGATTGCCTGAATTATTCAAGTTCTCATTCTTTGCTCTGACTGTTGTTAATCCTTGCAAGGTCAGTCCAGATTATCACAGGTATTTCAGAAGTCTAACTATAATAATAAACACTGCCAAAGGAATAATAAATAATAACGACACTGAATAGAATTATAATTAAATCACACAATAATGGCTTAAAACTGCACTCGAACTACAAGCCAGAATTAGAATGGATGAATCATAATATCCAAAGAAGAATTGACAAGCAACCCAATAACTCACGTCCTACGGTGCTGAATCTTTTAATAACATCTAGACATAAGAGATACAGCGGAGACCGTAACATACTGGTGTCAGAAGTGTTCGGACAATCTTCAGAATTCATCTTTTCCGTTACCCAATTTAACGAACTAATGTTCATGAATCAGGCTTCAAGTTGGGAAAATTCCAGCAGAAACAACTTCAAGATCAAGTTAGTTCGTCACAGACAAATTGACAGTGGAAATTGAACAATTCAAAAAGGTCTCATTCAAGTCGCAAGTCCAATCTGGCAACCCGAATTTACACATCACGTTACGAAGTTCAAGGTCGAGTCAAGTCTACTATCAACGGTCACTATCTTCGCTGAAGCAAATCGATCGGAGGTCATTCAGTCTTTGATCCTGAACCATCACATATAACCGGGATGACAAACTATACCCTTGTTAAACGTCGATAGCAACGGGGGAAGTATTTCGACAGCAGTTCTTTCGATATTAATTTCGAAAGAATCATCTTCAGTCAACCGGTCACGTCTGCTTCTCAATGGGAACACGTCAAACAGCTGGGAGAATTTTGTTGTAGTTTTCTTTGATCACAATGGCTTGATCACATGAAGATAAGTTCTTGTCTAAATTAGAGCTTTTAATTAGTGTGTGTGTTGTCCAGTTGACTAGCTTTGGCCTTCAATTTTTCCTCCACTGTCACTTGTCTGTCCTATTTTGCAGTTCTAGTACTTATCATTATATGTTCACTATCGGTGTACTTTATGTAACTAGCGGGACGGTTGGATAGGGCTTATCATTAATTGGATATTCCTTTGGAAGATTCAATTAATTTTAACGACTTGTAGGAATAATTGCTTATATTAGCTAACTGAGGATCTAACTGATTATTACTTTTTCTTTAGAGTTAGGATATAAATGTTTCTTCAGTTAGCAATATAACCACTTTGCTTGTGTTAGTTGTGACGTCACGTGACTACGTCATTTAATTTACATAGCCTAGTTTCCGTTTGGTCTTACTATTTTATTCGTTGTGATCTAAAATCTCTCTGTCTCTTTGTTTGTGGAAGACGACTTGTATCATTAAATTTTTGTAATGTTATTTTAATCATTTTATTTCTTTAATTAATATGTCCAGTACCTACTTAGTTTCTTTTTATCTGTTTCATAGCGTCGTATGATTGAATATATCATTTCATTTGTGTCCATTTGCTTGTACCATCCATTGTTTATCGTCACCTGTTCTTGTCTCTGGCTATAATAAATATCATAGTTACTTTGATTTAATTAAGCTGATATGTTCATAGTATATTTATTGACAAATGATACCGAGGAAAGTTGTAAAACCCCCGATATTCTTGACGAAAATGTGTACGATATCGACCGTCTGTGCTCTTTGATCTAGGTCGGTGATCATACGATCTATGATCATGGAGTGCTGCACACGTAGGCATGGGATCTCGAGGACCAGATCGATGGATCTCCTTATTCGGGTGTGCCACGACAAACTGTTTACCGGAATTTTTCGTATTCCTCAATAGAGTTAGGGTGTCTCTCTTGTAAGAAAGATTCTAAATCATGACTACATGAGGAGAGCACTTTATCACGTAGCATGAGATCCATCAACCCCTCATATGATTTTGTAATACCTGATAATTCTATCCATCTGTTGAAAAAATGTTTAATGGACGCAATAAATTCCCCAAAGTCAGCATCCTTACTAGGCTTAGCCGTATGGAAACGATCTCGGAATCCAGATTCAGTTAACTGGAACCGTCTAAGAAGTACTTCTTTTACGACATCAAAATCGTTTCTGCTTTTCTCATCTAGATTCATGAAAACCTTGAGTGAGTCTTCGGTCAAAAAATCAACCAAAAGACTACTCCATCTTTCCTTAGGTATGTTTAAACCTGTAACTTTCATAATAAATCTTGATAAAAATGAATCGACGCAATCTCTAGATTGGTCGAAATGTGGCATCTTCAATTTTGGATAAAATAAATTTGAATTAGCCGAAGGTCTGGACTGCTCTGATTGTACCCTAGCCAATTCAATAGCCTTTTCTCTCTCAGCGTGTAATCTTAAAGTCTCAAGCTCCATAGCATGTTTATGTGCCTGATCTAAATGAAGGAGTTCCATTCTCCGTATTTCCATTCTTTCTCTATCTAATTCTCTCTCATTTTCTTTTTGAGCCATTTCTTTATCCTTTTGAGCCAATTCTTTCTCCTTTAGTTCTTTTTGTAATTCTCTCTCTTTTTCTTGTTGAGCCAATTCCAACTTTTTAAGTTCACGCTGTTCAATTCTGTCCTGTTGAGACAAATGCTTTTCATATCTCGTTTCAGCAAAAGTCTGAAGATCAGAACCTGATTTACCTAATCTTTGTCCAATCTTAATAAAATCTTCAAACGTAGACATGGTGCTACTTGTTCTTGTGATAGCAACGTCAGCATCATGTAAATGATCTTATTTTTTTCGTAACAACAGTTGTATTGTTTGACCAATATTTTGTGTTTTATATGCGGCCACTGGTATGTATGTAACTGTAATTGAAAGAAATGACTTATACTATCTCGACCATTTTGTTTTTTTAGTATCCCCTCAAGTAAAAGTCAAAGTATCGTTGGTTTGGCGATATTACATTAATTGATGCATACTCTCAATCATTCATGTTTGGTGATCTAAAATCAATTCTTGCGTACATTCATTCATTTATGTTTGTCAGTCTTTGTGACGAAACAATACTCATCGTTACGTTTTTCTGTGCCATCTGTCATGGTATCCCCCCCCCCTGCTCAGCAGTGATGGTCCAACAGTGGCCAAAATTGAAATGATCTACTCAGGTCTTCAAAGCTATCTACCTTTTGTTCAACAGTAGTCTTGGCAGAATCAGAACTTCAAGACCTTACCTCTAGACTGGAGAAAGTAACGAGAACCTATGGGATGGAAATTAATATATAAGCAAGATATTGGTGAATAGCCATAAGAAACATGTTCCGACCAACATTACGTTAAATGGGCAAACGTTAGAAGAAGTTAACACCTTTAAATATCTGGGGTCCACTATAAGTAGTAATGGAAGATCAAGTAAAAAAATCAAGACAAGACTTGAGATGGCCTCAGCTGCCATGACAAGGCTGAATGTGATCTGGAAAAAGTAACATCAGTTTTCTGTGAAGATCAAATTATACAAATCACTTGTATTATCTATTCTCTTGTATGGGTGTGAGGGCTGGACACTCACTGCAGATACGGAGCGAAGGATTCAGGCTTTCGAGTAAAAGTGTTAAAGAAGAATTTTGCGCATTTGTTATAAAGAGCACAAAACAAATGTCTATGTTAGAGAGAAAATAAACACCTATGCAGGCCACCAAGAACCACTTTTGTCGGTAGTGAAACGCCGAAAGCTTGCCTGGTTTGGGCATGTAACTCGTCATGACTCCCTTTCGAAAACGATTCTCCAGGGAACAGTCGAAGGTAAACGGAGAAGAGGAAGGCAAAGAAAATCCTGGGCTGATAACATCACAGAATGGGCAGGGCACGGTTTTTCCACACTTGTACGCATTGCTGAGGATAGAGAGCAGTGGAGGACCCTGTCTGCTGATGCTTCCACCATGGCACCCCTACGACCCATGACCGGTTACGGGTTGAGATGATGATGAGTCTTGGCAGAGATATGAATTGAATAATGATGCTTCAATTCTAGGGAGCCTCATAGGAATTTAAGAAATCAATTATTACAGCTGATATTATCCAGGCCGTAATAAACTTTTATCTCCCAAGACATTCTTTGAGCAGAAATAATTTTAATCGTTTGATGAGCGCCCAACTGATTTAATTCAGTAAAATATTATTTCAAAAGCTTTTGTTTGCCGCTGTTTAATATTCAATATCTCTGCAACCACTTGATCGTAATTGTTGCAACTTTGCATATGACCTAATGATCGCTATGTCCCAAGGGGGACATTTTTTTCCTCGTTAACAAACTTATGGTTTTAAATTTTCTTTATTTAAAGTATACAAAATCGACCACCTCCTAGTCCAACCGTGTATTGAGAGGGCTTACACCTTCATATTTGTGAGCTATTTCGATTTAACATCTTGAACGCATTTCACGTGATTTTCCCATAATATCCACGTGTTTCAGCTCACTACCGCACTGTTTTGAACATTACATTGATCCTTCCGGTGCGTTCAGTTACCGTTCTTCTCATCGTGTATTTCAGTGCATTGGCGTATCTTGCGGTATTCTAGGTCTGTAATACAATGGGTATGAAAGTCAAGTTCCTTACACTGCATACAATGGCAGTGAAGATGTATAAATATTTCTGCAGAGAAGCTAAGCGTGGTAAACTGTATCGGAGTCTCTCAAATCCTGAAAAGAGAACTATTCACGCTTTGGGTTTAAGTAAACGCTCATTTCATCAATTACTCAAAGCTAATGGAATTTTCAGTTCAATCAATACCAGGACGCAAGGAAGAAAGGAAGTAGTAGATAGTTTTGACAGGGATGTGATTAGAAGAGAGATTTGTAGAATGTTCAATTCCAAAGAAACTGTGACGCTAAGAAAACTGAAAATTCGGCTGAGAACACACAATGACATTGATGTGTCGAAATCAACATTATGGAAAACTGTTAGAAGCATTGGCTTTACGTTTAGGAAGTACGCTAGTGGAAGAAATGTCATCTGCGAGAAGCCGCACTTAGTATCTATGAGAAGTAAATATTTACGTGAAGTACAGGAAATGCGTAATCAAGATTATGATATTGTGTATGTGGATGAAACTTGGATCAATGCTCACCACACAAGTGAAAAGGAATGGCAGTTATCAAATGGAACGATTAAAAGATGTGTACCCAGTGGAAAAGGACAACGTCTAATAATGGCACGTGCAGGCAGCAGACATAATGGGCTAGTGAAAAATGCAGAACTTATTTTCACTTCCAATTATACGGACAACCGGGACTATCATACCGAGATGAACGGTAACATATTTAGAGAGTGGATTGAAAATACTCTTCTTCCGTCCCTAGACAGACCATCCTGTCTGATAATGGACAACGCATCATACCACAACGCTGTGGCAGAAGAAGATAAAAGCCCGACATCTTCGAGTACAAAAGATGCTATAAAGATTTGGCTTAGATAAGAAGACATTCCATTTAACGAGGGGTTTCTGAAACCTGAATTACTGTCCCTTGCTAAGAAATCACAAAAGACCAAGATATTCCATATAGACAAGTATTCAACAGCATGGTATTATGTGTTTGAGACTGCCACCTTATCATTCACATTTAAACCCAATTGAACTTGTTTGGGCAAAAGTTAAAGGACAGGTGGCAGCTGAAAATAAAACTTTCACTATGCAATATGAAAGAACAAACATATGCCGCCCTCTCGCAGATAGACAAAGATTATTGGTGTAAAAGAGGAAAATGACTATTGGAAAAAAGATGGACTGTCGTTCGTTCAGCCGAGAATAGTCATCAATATGTTAGACTCGTCTGACTCAGAATAAGTGTGTAAATACCTTATATGTTTTATATGTTTTCTCCTCCATCTATGTGTATATGTAAACCAATTCATTTCCTTTTTATCTCCACGATTTCACTACTATTTTTAACATACACAGTACTTTCTCCTCTTCATGCATCCATTCACGTTTTAGTATAAAAAGTAACATTTACAACGAATAGGCGTTATTATTCTCTCAAATATTTCGAAGAAATAAAAAAAGACCTCACGTAGTAATCAGTTAACAAACCCCTCTAACATTCGAATTGTATAAACGCCTATGCCGAAAATATGCAACTTCCGTCATTTACGGTAAATTATTTTCTTCCAGGACAAAATAATTACTTCGTTAAAAAAGATCAAAGGAATTAGCCGTTGCAAGAAAATAACACTACCTGCAACATTGAATTTTATAAAAACTTTGGGACATTGAAAATATAAAACCACATGCAAAAAATCATGTTTATCAGTGCAAGGATTATGGAGATATTTGAAGTCAATCGTCGATCGATCTTTTTGAAACGCACTATAGTTCTCTCCCTTCACTGGTCAAGTCTAGCGACTGTAACACGTCCCTCGTAATATATGGGGTAATTATGAAGATTTTTCAGCGTCTTCAAGACCTGTCTGATGTTCGTGTGTAGCTTTTCCCAAAGGCAATTTATACCACATAATTGCTCCACAGACTAGTACCACCAATTGGTACCTTACTTTCCTAGTCGTTCCCCTTCTACCGTGAGGTGCAGAGGTTTGGAAGAGAGAGCGCAAGACTATCCTATCGGCTGTCTTCCTCCTGGCCTGGTTCCATTCTAGTCCTCGGTCCTTCAAAGATTGTCTGATGTTGTCCTCCCAACGGACTCTGGGTCGTCCTGGTGGTCTGGATTCCTGGCTCTTTGTTTCCCATGCTTGTCGTGGTAGCCGATCTTCTCCCATTCTGCAGACATGGCCAAACCATCTTAGTTGGGACTGTTCTACTTGTGTCTGCAGGGGGTGGGATTTTAGGCCTTGACGTATCGTCTGGTTCCGGACCATGTCTCTTCTTGTTACTTCAACCACCTTCCTCATATACCTCATTTCTGAGGTTTGGATCTGGCTTTTATGGGTCGTAGTCATTGCCCATGACTCGCATCCATATGTCAAGACTGGGACATAGGTGGAGCGGTATACAGCCATCTTCGTTTTCTTACCAACCTCTCTCTTGCTGAGGAATCATCGATTTATGGCCTAAAAAAAAGTCTCCCAGCTGCTGCCTTTCGAGTGGCCAACTCTTCTTTGATGCCTCGCTTTCGGTCTATAATAGCTCCGAGATATTTAAAGTGGTCGACCTGCTCCAGGACCTGTTCTCCCAGCTTAATCTGATGTCTTCTTTCTTCTCGTGATATCACCATGGATTTGGTTTTAGAGCTACTTATGACCATCCCTCTCTTCTCCAGCTCTTCCTTCCAGACTTGCAGGTTGGATTGGAGATGTGCCTCTGATTTAGCAATCAGGGCAACATCATCAGCAAATGCCAGCTCTGAAATACAGACCTGTCTCATCTTCCAGTACCCCACTGAATACTTTCTTGTTCTCTCCTTACATGACTTGATAACATCGTCCATGAGGAGTATGAAAAGATAAGGTGACAGGATATCACCTTGTCTTACACCAGTGGTGGTCCTGAACTCTTCTGACTTATGGTTTGCTGTCCTCACATAATTTCTGCAAGACTTGTAGAAGCTCTGTATAGCATGAATCAGAGGTGCTGGAATATTCTTCCTTGCCAAACAATCCCAAAGTTTGTTCCAGGGGACCCTGCCAAACGCCTTTTCCAGATCTATGAAACAAAGATGGATCTCACTCTTATACTCAAGGGCCTTTTCACTCAGCTGTCTGAGTGTGAAGATTAGGTCTTGAGTACTTCGGTTTGCTCGGAATCCGCACTGGACCTCATCCAATTGTGGCTCAGCTAGGCGTCGGAGTCTCTGCTCTAGGATTCAAGAGTAGATTTTACCAGGGACACAGAGAAGGGATATGCCTCTATGGTTTCCACATTGTCGATTGTCATTCTTTTTGAAAATTGGTATTATGATGCAATCTCTCAGTCCTTTGGTATGGTTTTGTTGCACCACGCTGCCTGTAGGACCCTTAATAGTGTCGTAATTTTTCTGAGAGAGTTCTGATGGATAATGTTCCCTTTAGAGTGTAGAATGATAGTGAAGGCTCTGTGGGAATACGGATTTAGGAACGTGAGGTAGTAGATTCACAAGTGCTGGGAAGAGTAAGGACAGTCTCTTATTACGACAATATTTGTCTCTCAAAAACTATTCCTACCACTCTTCTGAACAAACTATTGTTTGTCAGTTCCAGTCGCTCAGGCGCACACACCGATTTGGTGATTCTGACGCACAACGTACATGAATACAGACTACGATAACAAATATGAGGAATGTTTGATTTGGGCCAGCCGACACAAAAATGCTAATAAAGTTTTTAATACTTTTATTATCATAAAATCAAGTCACAAATAATTATCAATTTACAGTCAGAAATCATAGGTTACAAAATACAAAAATGACAAGGGGGGAGGGGTTTTGTTTGAGGAGAAGTATCCAATACACCTTTTCCCGCTTGTATTTTCTAACAGAAAAGAAAACCCGGTCCCAAAGACAGGGGGGGGTGATGATCAGAGATAGGCAATTTAACCCAACGGTAAATTTATTACTCTGAGACAAAGGGGTTACAGTAATAAGGGGGGTAGAGGAAAAGCTAGGGTTCTCAAATGTTTCCCTTTATTCAACAAATTTTACGGGAGGGGGGAATGCACACAGTTAAACAATCCCGCTGGAGAAATCCTGTACAATGAATACAGTACCCCTTAATACTAGGTCGAACTAATTATAAGGGTAAAAAAGATTAAATCTCCTTTCATTCAAAAAGAACACGCTTTGGCTGGCCAGCACACAGTCAAACACACATACTTACCAAATTGTGAATTCTGGCACTTCATAAGAATTTTACAACAGCAGATAATACCGTAGAACAATGGAAATTGTCTTTTTATTTCTTTTGTGTCCGGCCCCAGATTTAACGAGGGGGGTTGGTAGCAAATAGTCTCAAAAATCGCCAGACGGTGAAGCGTAAAGGCTACTGTTGGTTTTAAATAAAAGTTCCTAATGAATGGCACAGGCACATGGCTAGGTGTGAGGTATGGTGTGGTATCTAAGATTGGCACAGCTGGTGGAGATAACTTTCGTTTTCCGTAATGTCACAAACTACAAAAACACTGAGGTAAGTTCTTCTTCGGGGGGGGGGGGAGAGGGGAAGTTAAATCCACTGAATATACTTGACAGACAGTGTTCAAGTAAAACTATGTTCTTCTTCACAAAAAATAGAGCCGTGAGTAAAATATTGCTACTGGCAAATGTTCTGCTTCCAGTTTACTTTAAGGACTATATGAATTAGTATCTTAAAAGTGGTTCTTGTGTGGCTTTATTCTCAGTTACATTCAGAGGAGCTAGACCCGCATCAGGTCGCCACAAGTTTAGCTTTAAAAAAGTTCATATGTCACTGGAGTTATCGAATTGTGTCGGCAGAACTCTGTATATAATTTAATTGCTGCGTAAAGGCTGCTTAAATGCTGCCTAATTGCTGGGATGCAAGGTTCGAAAGATCATTCTGGATGCAAACAGAAAAAACATGAAATGCAATTAAATCATATTAAAATCTAACGCGCGATACATTTACGGTTAGACTATTTTCACTGCACTCGCGTCCCCGTTGAGTTAATAGTTTTTTTTTTTTTTTTTTTTTTTTTAAATTTTTCAAGAAAAACAACTCCCCGTGAGGTTAATCCACAGAGGTTTTAAAAGCACATTTCATTTCTAAACAGAACTAAACTGTATTAAAGTTATAATTACCCTTACCGACTGCAAACTGTATTAAAGTTTACACGGCTAAAACTGTATTTGTAGGAAATTAACTTATAGATGTAACATTTAGTTTGCACTAGAACTTTGAAAATGGGTTTATTTAATAAGGTTAAATTTACACCACAATCCAGTGAAATAAAATGAAATAACTAGACCACTGATCACTCGAAGCTAATGTATAAATTACCGTCTGCACAGAAAAGAATTCACTCCAATAGCCAACAATTTAGATGAAATCTAGCAGGGATCCAACTATATGCTAGTGAATCTTAGGATTCTGTCAGAACGAATGATAAAATGCAGTTTTCGGAGTTCTTTTTTTATACTATTAGAAATGTAACTTAAATGGGACGTGTTAAATTTTCACACTTTTCTTGATGTTTAGGAAAATCCGAGGTACAACGCCGTTGTATTAACCGCTGCGCTTCTTCCGTTTCCTCGGTCTTCCGATCTCCGTTCGTCTCAGGCTGCTCGCATGAGGGTGCGAAATCTCTGCGAGAAACTAACTTCGTTAGCTGAGAAATCCCTGATTCCTCAGATGTATCGCTTCTACGTTTAATTTTGAAGACCAGCCTGTCTTTGATTGCTAGCGTTTCCAGCGCTCTTATGTGGTTGACACTGCCGTGTTACCTAGCGGCAGGAAACTCCATCGTTCGTTCTAAGATCGTTCTTCTGCATGGGGATGTGAAATGTCGGCGAGCTCGACTCCGCTTCGCTCGATTTCCCCCTGCATCTCTCGATCTGAGAGCTATTCTGTGGTTCGCACCGAGATGCGAAAATGCCGATGAGAACACCGGTGGAAACGTTCAAGGCTGATTAAAAGTTACAACACAAGTTCAGGGGTTCTAAAGTTATGAGAGGCCAATATTGTGTTATCATCCATCGAGTCAGGGAAATTCACTTGTCTTACCTAGACATACGTCACAATCGTCCCCACTTGTGAGATATGGAAACTCGTTTTCATGTTTCATTTATGACAATGAAGCTGCCCTGATCGGTAGCTTTTGGATGATTGGCGTCGTCGATTTTCTCCTCTTCCTCTGTGGTCCAGTTTCTACTCAAGAAGTCAGCTCCGACATTCTGTTTTCCCGGAATATATTCCACTTTAAAGGAATAAACGCTCAATAACAAGGCCCAACGCATTATCCTTGCGTTGAATTCCTTATTGGCACCCAGGAAAACTAATGGAGCATGGTCTGTTTGCACCGTGAAAGAAGTACCATACAGAAACTCATGATGGCGTCTGATGCCATGAATCAGAGTGAGACATTCTCTTTCAACGACACTGTAGTTGCGTTCCGCTTTATTTAGTTTCCGACTGCCGTAAGCTACTGGGAATAGCATATTCGGGTCACTGTCGTCGGCTTGCAACAATGTTGACCTGATGCCCTGACCTGACGCGTCAACTCTCAGTACGAAAGGTTTCTTAAGGTCAGGTAACCTTAGGATGGGGTATGCCGACAACTGTCCTTTCAAAGTGCTGTATGCATGTTTGCACTTTTGATCCCACATGACCTTATCAGGACAACCTTTCTTGGTGAGGTCAGTCAGAGGTGCTGTGAGTCCGTTGAAGTTCTGTATGTATTTCTGATAGTAGGCACATAGTGATAAAAATGATGTGATGTCTTTCTTTTTTCGTGGTCTTTTTGCTGCCACTATTTTCTCCACGTTCTTCTTAATAGGCCAACTACAGCCGTGAGAAATAGTATGCCCCAGGAAGTCCAGCTTTTCAAATCCGATGAGACATTTGCTAGGTCTGGCTGTGAGACCAGTTTCCTGTAGTCTCATGAGGAGCATAGCGACTGTAGCAATATGTTCTTCGTAGGATTCCGATGCAATTAAGATGTCATCCATGAAATTATGGATGTGGGGACTTTGCAAGGGTTCTAAAAGCTTTCTCATCATCCTGGTAAACACTCTTGGTGCGTTATGCAATCCGAACGGCATCACTTTAAATGTGTAATGTCCTTCACTAGTGCTGAAAGCTAGCAAAGGTTTAACTTCCTCCTTGACTGGTATTTGATAATAACCTTTACTGAGGTCAATCTTGGAGAAAATCGTTGCCTTGCTGAGCTTGGTGAACAACTCAGAAACAGTTTGGAGCGGTTCGGGCTGGAATTCCGTTACAGCGTTTAGCAACCGGTAATCAATACACAGCCGAACTTCCTTATTGGGCTTCTGCAACAGCACTACACTCGAACTGTAAGGAGATGTAGACTCGCTGATAATTCCTGCCTGACGCAGCTTGTCTATTTCTCCGCGAAGTGCATCCGCTTTGGCGTACGGAATGGGGTACACTCTGGTTCGAACAGGGGTCTCGTTTGTTAATTTCATGTCAAATTCGATGAGATTTGTTCGACCAGGTACATCCGTTAAGACTGCACTGTACTGCTTTAGTAGCGCCCTGGTTTCTGTTTGTTGTTCTACTGAGAGATTGTCGCCGAACTTGACATCTTTAAAGGATTCTGTGGGTTGCAATGGATACTCCATGCAACCATCATCATCATTCTCGTCTTCCGTTGCTATGGCGACAGCCAGGAGATGCTCGGAGGATGGCACTGGTCTTTCCAGATATTTCTTAAGTAGATTTATGTGGAAGACCTTCTCCTTTCCTTTAATGTAGATCTTGTAATTAGTACGTGAGATCTTTTTAAGGACGGTAAACAGCACTTGCCATCCGATGCGAAGTTTATTGCTTCCGGTTGGAAGTAGCAACAAATCTTTCTCCCCTGGTTGTAGTTCTCTCTCTTTTGCAGCTTTGTTGTATCTTTTAGTATGTTTAGCGCGGGCTTTCTTAAGGTTTGTGTTGGCTAGATCCCATCCTAGCTTTAACCTTTCCTTGAGCTCAGATACATACTTGCTTGCAGAGACGACTGTCTCGTCAGCCTTCTGGTCTGTCAGGGACCGAAGTAAGGCTTCTAGTGGCCCCTTTATAGGTCTGCCAAATAAAAGTGTAGCAGGCGGGAATCCCGTAGACGCTTGGGGAACCTATCGGTAGGCGAATAAGGCAGCCGATATATATAGGTCCCAGTCTTCCGGTTTCTCCTGACCCTGCTTACGTAACATGGTGGTGAGGCTGCCATTAAAACGTTCCACGAGCTCATTTCCGGCCGGATGGTAGGGACTGGTGTGGATATGTTTGGCCCTCAAGATCTTAAAGATCTCCTTCATTACCACGCTACGGAATTGGGATCCATTGTCCGTCAAAACTTGTTGAGGGAATCCCAACCGTGTAAAGATTTGCACGAGGACTTCTGCGACATGCTTGGAATCTATGCATGTTAGCGGTACAGCTTCGGCCCACATTGTGCAAGTGTCGACTAAGGTCAGGATGAACCTGTTCCTTCTTTTGGTCTTTTCCAGGGGTCCAATGATGTCGACAGCAACCCGTTCAAATGGAGTCCCCACAATTGGCATTTGCCCCATGGGTACTGGGGGTGTCAAGTGCTTGGGTGCTACCCGTTGACACTGGGCGCAGGATTTCACATACCTGATAATGTCAGAGTTCATTCCTGGCCACCAATAGTGGGTTTTTATTCGCTGAATAGTGGCGTTTTGTCCCATATGTCCGCTAAATGGAAGAGAGTGCCCCATTTCTAAGATCTGGCTTCTGTACTGCGTCGGTACTAGGAGCTGGTTATTCCCCGTGTCCGGGTTGCCCGTTCTACGATACAATACGCCATACTTAGAAAAGATGTCTCCGTTGTGTCTGGGGTCCTTAGCCATGGGCAGTTTTCTAAAGCAGAGCTCCAGAGTAGGGTCCTTTTATTGCGCCTTCTTCAGTTTGTTCGGCAACAAATTTGGCACAGGCTCCCTCTCCTTCTTGGCTTGCCCTCTGGTGGTTACCGCTGCCACAATCGGCTCCTTTGGTCTCCCAATAAACACATATCTACATCCCAGGATAACTGGGTAGATCGGATCATCCATAATGGCTGCTTTAATGACGCCTCTGACAAAGTCAGAGTGTATTTCTACCAATGCGATAGGCAGCGTCCTGGGTGCATCACTCTTGAAAACTCCACATAATTTGACGGTTTCCTCTGTCGTCCTGACCGGGTTTGCCAAGGTGTCTGGCGACAATACAATCAAAACTTAATCCAGTGTCAAAGAGACAAGTAGTTGAGGTACCATTCAAAAGTACAGTTCCTCGCGTTGAGGGTCGGTCCCCCTCAGGTTGAGAATCACTGACATTGACTCTACCTTTCGAGGCTGTATGCAAACATCCGATGCGGTTTGGACCGGTTTGTTTGCCCTGATCAGACAGTGTAGGGGTCTTCCCTTTTCCTTGACCTTGGTGGCCGCGCTGCCACGTAGGCTTGGTGGGTTGATCAGAAGTATTATTTGGGGGGTATCGGGTTTTGTAGAATTTCGATTTTTCCTGGGGAGGTTTATGGGTATTATTATCTCGTTGGTTATAATGTTGAGAAGGATTGGAAGAATAGGATGACTGCTCTAGATTTTGTTTTCGAGATGGCTCATCTGTGGGTTTACGTTTTGTGCTGGGAAGTTCGGCCATTGCATTGCTATAGCGTTCGGCCTTATTGAGGATGTTCTCAAGCCTGACTGCCCCCTGTTCCGCCAAAAATCTACGTGTTTCATTCGACAAAGTGGACTTTATCTGCTCCACAAGAACCAGTTCGAGGAGTCCCTCATATGAAAGAGGTAGGTCAGATAGTTCAATGCACTTTGTCAGATAACCCGTGAGACGTGAAGAGAACTGCGGAAATGTTTCCGTGCTCTCTTTCCGGCTGTTTCTGAACAACTGCAGAAACTTTCGGGCAGTCATCTCAAACCGCTATAGCAAGGCCTTCTTCAGCATGTCGTAATCATGTTGGTTCGGTCCCAGCTTTGTGTATACGTCATAAGCATTGCCTTTCAGTGACCTTTAGAGTTTAAGTGCCAGCGGAAACTCTCTAACCCATACAGATTGGCGAGCCTCTCGAATTTTTCTAGAAAGCTGTCAATTTTTTCGTTAGGGCTAGGAAAAGACTCTAACGCAAAAGACATCGCAGTTAATTGGGCAGAATGAGTACTGGAAAGATCCACTGACTGAGACTGGGGCGAAGACGGCTCTCCATTATTTGAAGTAGAGGCACCCCGGCTCTCTAAAGCCTTGAGCGCCAATTCGTGCTGTCTTTCCCTTTCTCTCTCTCTTTCCCTGCGGGCTTCCATCTCTGCCTCAATTTTCTTATGTTCCAATAGGCGGTCTTCCGCTTCTTTCCTATCTGCCCTCTCCTGTGGAAGATAATTCTCTTCCTTCCTCTCAGCTTCTGCTCTGTGTTGCTCCGCGTCATGTATGTCCAGTTCGTGGTTGACAAACGCGTTTGCGGCTTCTGCATCTAATCCTGCCTCTTTCGCTTCCAGCCTCAACATGGACCTCATCTTTATCCTCTCTGCCATTGTCAAAGAATAAGATGTAGTATGACTAGAGAACTAGTAAGAAGAAACGAGAGGGAAGTAAACTCAAAGCCGCTCCGAGAAAAAACCCGAAGTATAAAAAAATGTACTTAATTACCTCCTACCTTGTAATGTGTTAACTTATCGTCGCTATTATTGTCACTTAAGACTTTTAACAAGCGACTATGCACTTAAACTGGTAAGTTACACTAATGTTTACTATTACTAAAAGTAGAGAAAAACTTATGCAATTTAAAAGGAAAAAAAAATTCCTGTGAAAATTTTAATTCTCCACTAACAAACTCCTCCCTTCTGAAGTCAATGAGATGAGACGAACTGGAAAAAATCAGAGCAAGCCGTTTTAGCGCTTCAACTCTCTAACTTCAAAAAACCTTAGTGACTGTTTACACAATACTCCCAGCAATTAATAACAAAAATTTCTTTTCTCTGAGAGTAAGTGACAAATATTTTATTATCACTAACTTCCTGCTCCTGTGGAAAGAAACAAACCTGTAATAATTATTGTGTGGTCGGCCCAAATAGTGAAAGGCTTGGTCTAGGGGTATGATTCTCGCTTTGGGTGCGAGAGGTCCCGGGTTCAAATCCCGGACGAGCCCCATTTATTGTCGTAATTTTTCTGAGAGAGTTCTGATGGATATTGGTCCCTTTAGAGTGTAGAATGATAGTGAAGGCTCTGTTTGAATAAGGATTTAGGAAAGTGAGGTAGTAGATTCACAAGTGCTGGGAAGAGTAAGGACAGTCTCTTATTACGACAATATTTGTCTCTCAAAAACTATTCCTACCACTCTTCTGAACAAACTAGTGTTTGTCAGTTCCAAGGCGCAATTTGGTGATTCTGACGCACAACGTACATGAATACAGACTACGATAACAAATATGAGGAATGTTTGATTTGGGCCAGCCGACACAAAAATGCTAATAAAGTTTTAAATACTTTTATTATCATAAAATCAAGTCACAAATAATTATCAATTTAGTCAGAAATCGTAGGTTACAAAATACAAAAAATGACAAGGGGGGAGGGGTTTTGTTTGAGGAGAAGTATCCAATACACCTTTTCCCGCTTGTATTTTCTAACAGAAAAGAAGACCCGGTCCCAAAGACAAGGGGGGAGGGGGGGGTGATGATCAGAGATAGGCAATTTAACCCAACGGTAAATTTATTACTCTGAGACAAAGGGGTTACAGTAATAAGGGGGGGTAGAGGAAAAGCTAGGGTTCTCAAATGTTTCCCTTTATTCAACAAATTTTACGGGAGGGGGGAATGCAACACAGTTTAAACAATCCCGCTGGAGAAATCCCGTACAATGAATACAGTACAATGGGTAAAAAGATTAAATCACGCTTTAGCTGGCCAGCACACAGTCAAACACACAGACTTACCAAATTGTGAATTCTGGCACTTCATAGGAATTTTAGAACAGCAGATAATACCGTAGAACAATGGAAATTGTCTTTTTATTTCTTCTGTGTCCGGCCCCAGATTTAACGAGGGGGGGAAGGGGGTTGGTAGCAAATAGTCTCAAAAAATCGCAGACGGTGAAGCGTAAAAGCTACTGTTTGGTTTTAAATAAAAGGGCTAGGTGTATGAGGTATGGTGTGTTGAGTATCTAATATTGGCACAGCTGGTGGAGATAACTTTCGTTTTCCGTAATGTCACAAACTACAAAAACACTGAGGTAAGTTCTTCTTTGAGGGGGGGGGTGGGGGGGGGGGAAGAAGTTAAATCCACTGAATATACTTGACAGACAGTGTTCAGGTAAAACTATGTTCTTCTTCACAAAAAATAGAGCCGTGAGTAAAATATTGCTACTGGCAAATGTTCTGCTTCCAGTTTACTTTAAGGACTATATGAATTAGTATTTTAAAAGTGTTTCTTATGTGGCTTTATTCTCAGTTACATTCAGAGGAGCTAGACCCGCATCAGGTCGCCACAAGTTTAGCTTTAAGAAAGTTCATATGTCACTGGAGTTATCGAATTGTGTCGGCAGAACTCTGTATATAATTTAATTGCTGCGTAAAGGCTGCTTAAATGCTGCCTAATTGCTGAGATGCAAGGTTCGAAAGATCATTCTGGATGCAAATAGAAAAAAACATGAAATGCAATGAAATCATATTAAAATCTAACGCGCGATACATTTACAGTTAGACTATTTTCTGCACTCGCGTCTTTAATTAATAAATCAAGAAAACAACTCCCCGTGAGGTTAATAGTTAAAAGCACATTTATTTCTACAGAACTAAACTGTATTAAAGTTATAATTCCCTTACCGACTGCAAACTTAATTTACGCGGCTATTGTATTAGGAAATTAACTTATAGATGTAACATTTAATTTGCACTAGAACTTTGAAAATGGGTTTATTTAATAAGGTTAATTTTACACCACAATCCAGTGAAATAAAATGAAATAACTAGACCACTGATCACTCGAAGCTAATGTATAAATTACCGTCTGCACAGAAAAGAATTCACTCCAATAGCCAACAATTTAGATGAAATCTAGCAGGGATCCAACTGTATGCTAATGAATCTTAGGATTCCGTCAGAACGAATGATAAAATGCAGTTTTCGGAGTTATTTATTTATACTATTAGAAATGTAACTTAAATGGGTCGTGTTAAATTTTCACACTTTTCTTGATGTTTAGGAAAATCCGAGGTACAACGCCGTTGTGTTAACAGCTGCGCTTCTTCCGTTTCCTCGATCTTCCGATCTCCATTCGTCTCAGGCTGCTCGCATGAGGGTGCGAAATCTCTGCGAGAAACTAACTTCGTTAGCTAAGAGTTCCCTGATTCCTCAGATGTATCGCTTCTACGTTTAATTTTGAAGACCAGCCTGTCTTTGATTGCTAGCGTTTCCAGCGCTCTTATGTGGTCGACACTGCCATGTTACCTAGCGGCAGGAAACTCCATCGTTCGTTCTAAGATCGTCCTTCTGCATGGGGATGTGAAATGTCGGCGAGCTCGACTACGTTTCGCTCGATTTCCCCCTGCATCACTCGATCTGAGAGCAATTCTGTGGTTCGCACCGAGATGCGAAAATGCCGATGAGAGCCCCGGTGGAAACGTTCAAGGCTGATTAAAAGTTACAACACAAGTTCAGGGGTTCTAAAGTTATGAGAGGCCAATATTCTGTTATCATCCATCGAGTCAGGGAAATTCACTTGTCATACCTAGACATACGTCACAAATAGTAATAGGTTGCCTAATGCTCCCATGTTCTTAACCATTTCTGGTGTTATACCATCATGCCATGCTGCTTTGCCCATCTTGATTTTCTCGAGTGCTGCCTTCAGTTCTTCTATCTTTATGTCATCTTCATCACCGTTTGTTTCTTCTTCTGTGCTAGTGGTTATCATTTCTGATGCTTGACCGTGCTCACCATCAAAGAGTTCTGTGAAATATTCTTTCCATCTTTCCATTACTTCCTTCAGGGCAGTTAGGAATTTGCCTAGCTTGTCCTTTATAAATTTGAGAGGGCATTGTTTTTCCTTCCTCATGTTCTTTAGGGTCTTATAAAACAATTTCTGGTTTTCTTGCGCATCTTTTTCTAGGTTTTCTCCAAGTTCTTCCCAGGACTTCTGTTTTGCTGCTAGCATCTTGTTTTTTGCTTCTGTTCTAAGTATCACATATTCTCTACATTTCTCTATTTGTCCTGCTGTGTTTTTAGCTCCTAAGTATTGTTTCCATGCCATTTTCTTCTCTCTTATTTTTTCTTTGACTTCCTCTGTCCATCAAGGTGTCCTCTTTCTCTTGTTCCCAAGTCGGACTTCACCACATGCTTCTGCAACAGCTGTCTTTATGATGTCCTTGAATTTAAGCCAGAGGGTTTCCAAGTCATCAGGTTGTTCTTCTGTGTTTCTCACCGCTGTAGCAATAAGCGCCCGATATCTGGTCTTAATTTCTGGCTCTCTCAGCTTGTAGGTCTTAATGCTCATTTCTTCCGTTCGTTTACTTGGTTTCTTGCGTGATGCTGGGCAGTTCCTAGGCTGAGCAACTCTTTCAGTTGTTCTTTTGATTGTAAGCAGGTAGTGATCACTTCCAATCTCTGGCCCCCTCAGACTCTAGCATCCCGGACATATTTTAATGAGTTCCTCCTAACAATGGCATAGTCGATCACTAACTTCTCATTCTATGTTGGTTGACACTTAGTGTATGCATGTATGCGCTTATGGGGGAACTTTGTGTTGGTAATGATCAGATTCTGCTCACTGCAGAATCTAAGGAGTTGCTTTCCATTGTCATTGAGAGTATCTTCTCCATATCTTCCGATAACTACACCTCATCTAGCATGGTCATTTCCAACTCTGGCATTGAAATCTCCGAGCATGATAATTTAATCTAGGCAATCATCCACTGTCCTTTGAAGCAGCTCAAAGAATTTCTCCTTGACCTCTGCTCTCTCATCCTCATTTGGCCCATACACTATGACCAGGTTGACTATGGTTTCTCCTTCTTTTAGTTTTACAACCATAATGCGCTCCGAGACAAAGTTCCATCACTTGATACTATCTTTCTGGTTTTTGGCCACAATGCAACCCACGCGCCCTTTAGCTCTTTCAGATGTGGGTACACCGCTGTAGAGCAGCGTGTTGCCATCGAGATCCATGTCTCCTTGTCCCTTTTTCTTTGTTTCCGTAATAGCCAGGATTTCTAGTTTTGCTTTCCTCATCTCTTCCACCAGCTCCTCTTCTTTCTCATTTATACTTCTTGTGTTCCAAGTTCCATAAGTCGTAGTCTGTAGTCGGTTCCAGTTCGTCGCCTTTAGAATCAGTCCGGTTTTCTCTCTTATATTACTCGTAATCATAGTTTAAAACAAACAGGTGATTGGCCTGCTGTACCTTTGCATGGTGGAGGGGATGCCTCCTTACGGCCTCCATGCAGGCCGTCCTCCTCCTTTTTCAGCCGGGTTTGGGACCGGCCTAGGCGGAGTTCCCAATTGGTACCACCGACTAGTATCATGATTTGAGAGAGAAGCCTCGTGAGGATTTGGTCTTCTGACACGAAAATCAGGTGTCCCTCTCTTTCATTCCACCATCGCATCTGCCTGAGATCTTTACCCTGTCTGAGCTTTCCTTTTAATTCCAGTGACCGGAAAACACCAATTGCACACACACACACACACACACACACACACACACACACACACACACACACACACACACACACACACACACACACACACACACACACACACGCACGCACGCACGCACACACGCACACGCGCACACACACACACACACACACACACATATATATATATATATTTATATGCACTGGTTAAAAAGGTTAATATAATAATTATGTACATTATGTCTGTCATCATCCACTCATCGCCCCATATGGAACGTGGGACTGCCTCTGCATTTGATTCTTGATGAAACAGCCGCATTTAACAGTCACCAGCTCTTGCAGTAGTGTTTCATGAAACACTCATTCTATTAGCTGAGGTTGCCAGTCTCGTATGGACTTGGATATCCGTTTCACACGTTAATATTGTAAAATATAGAAGGATAAAATATTCAACTTACCCCAAATAACATTGGGAGATTCAGACTTGGTTAAAAAGCGTCTTACACGTAGTCTGGGGTATTACTACGATAGCATCCCGCTATGACTGTGTTTTCAGGTTCCTAGGATTTCAGACTGTCCGTATTAGTAAAGGTGCAGTTTTCTTGCTTTGTAAGTCCAGAAGATGTTCAAATACGTTGTCCGATCCTTAAAATTAAAATTCTGATCCTTTTTCTTATCACAGCTTGTGTGAACTGCCTTCTTGATGAGTTGAATTAGCAGTGTAGTGTCCTTAAAGTGTTGTATATTTTAAGCAGCACTTGGCCCATGTATCCACATTGCAACGTGGAGGTGACGTCTAATCAGAGATGCTGTATTTTAACATCACCCATGAAAAACTAATAGAAAACAACTTGCATATTTTTATAGTGTTATATCCCCCACTACCCTTGTTGTATCTTCTTCAAGACAAAATTAAGCTAATGTTCTCTGCCAGTCATCTACGGTTTCATGTCTGACTTACAAGAACATATATGGTTTTACCTCTTCCGTTGATATTGATCATGCTTTCAGCGCTGTTGAGGACTTTATGGCGGTGGAAAGTAACTTGGATATTTTTTTTTCTTATCGGAGGTTTTGCGCCGCGGAACACCCTCTCAACAGTGAGTATGTGCTCAAATGCAATTGTTGTTGATAACAAATGTTGATGTTGTATCACAAATTTAGAAGGGTTCACGCAGTGGTCCAGAAACTATCACGATATGCGGGTTAGAACATGTGCTGTAATTACTGTTCACAACGGTCGTGTACTTTTTTAAAGACGTTGGTAGACCAAAGAAACAGTCAGTGGAATTTTCGCTTTTGAGTGAATAGGAGGTGTTGTGCTTTTAAACTGTGTGTAGCCCTTTATTCCTAGTTATGGAATGAGTATTAATTTGCATATCTGGACAGGATATTTCTATTGAAGTTTTGATAATTATTTATACGCTCAAGGTAGGAGCAGAATGACAGTAACAGTGATGATTTACTAAAGCATATTTATTCAATATAGATGTATATACTCGTACACACACACACACACATATATATATATATATATATATATATATATATATATATATATATATATATATATATATATATATATATATATATATATATATATATATATATATAATAGAAGTACGTTACCTACATTGAACCCACGGCTGTGTTGTGACCTGGGTCATATAGTAAAGCAGTCCTTTATACTACGAAGTGATCATTTTGCCGCGTACTGAGGCCCAGGTAGCCTGCTGCCCATTTACGAGTATTTGAAAGTCTTGTGTGTACCACCCAGAGTTATATTACAGTTGAAAAGAGATAACTGTTACGGTCTGATGTGCACAGTTTCTGTATTTGACCTCAACTGACGTATTTTTGGTATGAACAGTCATGTGATATTTGTCAAGTCCGATTTCTATCGCAATAAATTGTACATATCAAGTTTCCGATGACATTTTTCAAATTCGTGTGGTGTGGTGTCGTGTGGTGAGTATTGGAGCAACTTCGACAGTAGTTTTCGCCAGGAATAGCTTATGAGATATACTACTGGACAAAAGTTAAGGGCTGCCATTCAGTTTAGACAAGGTTTATATAATTCTTCGTGAGCAGAGTCGATTTTGCAAATGTCCGGTAGCTTGAAATCTCTCAAGAAGTTTCTGAATGGTAGAGTGGGACACTGCTAAACGTCTTGCAACATGACGAACAGATTGACCACCCTGAATCCATGCCATCGCTCGACCATGGTCTACAGTGCTGAGACTTCTCCTTGGTGGCATGGCTAATGCAGTGATCATTTCGACCACTTGTCATACTGATTTATTGCATACCAACGGTGAAAACTCTTTACCGATGATCATTTTCCACGTACATTCAATTTCAACTCACCTTTTCACCTTTTGAACTAGTGGGGCGTGTTGCAAAAACCACGAGTTTTTGCAGCAACAATGGCAATTTTCACGTGCGGGTTAAAGTGACACAGTTTTTGGACATTTAAAAAAAAATTAACCTAGAGCATTCAGAAATGTATTAAACATTTCTCTGAGCTCAGTTTTAATGACATTTTCACTTGTCTTTACAGTTTGCCAATCAATTATATAAACCTTGTCTAAACTGAATGGCGGCCCTTAACTTTTGTCCAGTAGTATATTAGGTAGAAGGTCTCTAGAAATTGGCTAGTTAAGAAAGATTAAAGACCTATTCGAGATAGGGACAAGAAGAAGGGAATGCGAATGCTTTCCACTGGACAGTGTTTTCTAGTTAATTACGGAAAGAGTTCTGTTTCCCCACGACCTTAGCTTCTGCCTTAGATCCCGTAACAGAAAAAGCCCTCAAACTCATCTGAGTGTAGACATTTTCCTATATGTAAATATTTAACACCGACAGCACGAGGAATACATTAACAAACTAGATAATGATCAAACGATTATTGGGTTAGTAATTAAATATCTACACATATAGTTAGTAATGGTTAGAACGTGATGATGGTAAAAGACGATTCACACAAAACACACAGATAATTAATATTGTAGTTGATTAATAATAATAATAAATTCTTTAAGCGCCAAACACGGCGCATAAGGCAGAAACCAGTGCTCTCCAGGTTGTTCGTTGTGACGCCACTCCTCTTAGCTCTTGCACATTATTTAGGCCCAACGTTCTTCCTTCTCTTATTATTGTTCTTCTGAGTGTTTCTTTTGGTCTTCCTTTTTTCCGCTTACCCTCAGGAACCCAAGTGAGCGCCTGTAGTGGTATTCTGTTGTTTTGCATTCGTAGGACATGACCGATATATGACCATCGTCTTTTCCTTATATAGTCGGAGACATATTTCTGCCTAGAGTCTTCACTTATTTGTCGATTAGTCTTGAATTCTTTCCAACTGATGTTCATGAGTTTTCTAAGACATTTGTTCTCGAATGTATTCAGCTTGTTCTCCAATGATTTTGTTATTTTCCAACTCTCACAGCCGTATGTTAACACTGAGATAACATTTGAATTAAACAGACGAAGCTTGGTATGTATATTCAATGATCGTAATTTCCAAATGTTAGATAATCTATTGAAGTCGCTAGCTGCCAAAGCAATTCTAGTATGGATTTCTCTTGTTGTGTCACCATCCTGAGTCATTTTACTGCCTAAATAATTGAAACTTTCAACTTTCTGTAGTTTTTCCCCGTTCAAGATGATATCAAAGGTCTCGTTAGAAAAGTTCATAGCTTTAGTTTTAGAGGCATTTATTTGGAGACCAATTTTAACCGAGAGATGACACAAATTATTTATTGCTTCTTGGGATTGTCTTGGTGTTGAACTTAAGAATGCTACATCATCTGCGAAATCCAGGTCCCCCAGGAATTTTCCATTTGTCCATTTTATACCCAATTGTCATTGTGGGTATAGTTTCTCATAACCCAATCAATAGCTATTCCAAAAAGTAGTGGTGACATAATACAGCCTTGTTTCACCCCTGTTTCTACTGTAAACCATTCTGTATTCCCTTTATTTGTTCTAACACAACATCTTGCATTGTCATATAGCGCTTTGATTATATTCACATATTTTGTTGGAAACCATAGATTGTAAGTATCTTCCACAATGATGGGCGGTGTAGACTATCAAAGGCTTTTTGAAAATCGACGAAGGTGATAATAAGTGGCGATTGCCTTTCCACTGATTCTTCTATAATTGTTCTTAATGGGGATCAATACATGATCGTTTCGGCCTGAAACCCGCTTGTTCTTCTCTGATCTTTTCGTCAGCATGCAATTTAAGTCTTTCTAACATCATGCAACATAATAATTTTCCAGGTACTGATAACAGAGATATACCACGCCAGTTATTACAGTCTGATAGATCACCTTTCTTCGGTAACTTTACAATAATACTGTCTTTCCATTGTTGTGGTGGTTGTTTTTCTCTCCATACTTCATTTATAATATCTAAAATTCTCAAGAGGTTGTTGTCATTAACTGCTTTAATCATTTCCCCTGAAATTTCGTCAACTCCAGCAGCTTTAAAATTTTTTAATCTTTTAACGGCTTGTTTGATCTCGTCCAGCGTGAATTCATCGCAAGTTATTGGCAAAGTGGTTGTGGATGTTTCATTATTAAAATCAGGTGTTACTGTTGGTGGTGGTCTGTTTAGCACCTCCATGAAGTGCTCAGCCCATCTCTTCATTTGTTCTTTTTCTGTTGGTATTGAATTCCCTAATTTACCTTTAACAGGTGTTTCCATAGCAGTAGGCTGGTGACATAGTTGTTTTGTAATTTGATAAAGGCACCTACTATTACCAGTTCTTGCAGCATTTTCAGCTTCTACGGCCAGTTCATTGATGAAATGTCTTTTATCTCTTCGAGTTTTTGTCTTCACTTCTTTATTTAACAAGTTATAAGTTAGTTTGCAAGATTCAACTGCATTATGTGTACTTGCCGCTAGTAGTTTAAGTTTGCTGTTTTCCTTTCTTGTATTTTATCCCAAGTATCTTCTCTCATCCATTTTTTCTTTTTATGTACTAGGTATCCGGTGGTCGCTACAGCTGCTTCTGTCATTGCTGTTCTCAGTTGTTCCCATTTAGTATCGATTGTCTTGGTGGTGATATCGTTGTCAATTTTGCCTAAAGTTGATTAAGTAGTAGTTAATTAATAACGAGCTTGTGTAAAGCGAAATGATGATGATGTGATATGATTTGTGTTACCAAAATGGTGAGCAATCTACACAGTCCATGCGTCTTTAAATGCTTCACCGGATAAGATGATTCACGTGTATGCATAGAATGTCCCAAGTTGTTATAAGTTATGTCGAGTGGGGTATCTCTAAGTCGAGAACGTTCTGATGAAAACTGTTGTCGTACTGAGAACGTTGACGATATATCTATATATATATATATAGTCCTTCCCTGTTTAAGTATATCTCTGTAGCGATGATCAACAGTTAATAGTTGTCATATGAAAATGTCTGTTGTCTAATCTCCGAAGGGTACTTTCTGGACTGGATATTTTTACGAAAGGTTCTTGATATGTAGACTCATTATCTTGAGTATGTAATCGTGATTCATAAAATATCTTTGGAGTCTGCTTCATAAAATATGCTTAAGCGTGTGTTGCACTTGGTATAAATATGAGATTCAACTTGTGAGCTCTTTAGCTTGACTTCAGATAGTACGCTTCCGATGCAGCTGAACTTGATATGAGTAATCAACTGTGAGCTTTAGCTTGACTCCTGTAGTAAGCTTTCGAGCGATTTGTACTTGTTATGACGATGTATTGAACTTGTGCGCATGTGTATATGTTGATGAAAAATGCTGCGTCCACCGTTTTTATCGTCGTCGAGAAATATTCCTTTTTTACTGAGGAACGAAGAATGTCCTATGGCGAATTCTGCAAACCAAATGTCCGTTTTGAAAACTTATTTCTGGTTAGACGTCAGACACGTAGCGTGTAGACTCAGACTTCTGGTGGACTTCTTTTCCCTTCGCAAAATCCTTTAAGAACACAATACTCTACAGATATGAATTATTTTATCGACACTGAATTAATTCAGGCTATGCTTTAAGGATTTATCTACACCACAATGTTGAAAACTGCTCTCCTCTCTAACGAGCTGTGAAATACAATATATCGCTGGGTTAGCCAATCTGTCCGATATAATCTAACTCCTCCCCTCAACAAATTACCAAGGGTGCATCTTGCAACCTAGACCTAGGATCTCTCATGGCTTCTGTCAGTCTAATAGTGGGTTGGGCAATTCGCCACACCCTTTCGTTCTCGTGGCCTCTCAGTCTTGGTCAGACCGCCCGGTGTTTGCTGATTGGTCGGCTAGAAAAACTCACCCGTCCTCTAACTGTCACAAATCTGGCTATCCCTTGTCTCTTGCATGTAAATGCCTGTCAACCTTCACGAGTCCTTTTGTTGTGCTTGACTAATGTTTGTTTAACCAGCTTGAAAAGACTTCTTCACCTAGGATCGTCTCCCCAAAAATCAATATCTGTGTAAAGACGCCGCTCAAGTGCTATTGTGCCAATGTGCTGACCCGTCGCGGCCGAGCAATAAAGAGACTAATCTTTTGTGTCAGCCGCGTTCTCTTCGTAGTTAACAATAGCCCAATGTGGTATGGAATTCCGTATCAAAGGAAATCGTTTATGACCACGTAGGGGTGTCACAAGATTAGGATGAGACCAGGTGTGTTTTACAAGGTGGCGTACCCTGAATCAAAAGACCAGCGATGAAAGAACAAATGCGGTTCTAGATACCAGATGCGAGTAATCAAAAACGATGAAATAGCAAATGTGGGATGAAATAGCGCAATGTCTGAGAAAATAAAATAAGAAAGATGTAGGAAAAGATTGGGCGATACGGCTTTGGCGCTCGTTTATCACAACAGCCCCCTCCTAAAGTGTGATGTCAATCAGACTTATGAGAGCTTAGCCTTCTCGCTCGGAATTTATTAATCATTGTCCTCAGCTTCGTTTTTCTCTCCTGTTTCCACCACTTTCTCTACTTGCTTGTGCTCTGCTTCCTGCCATATAAGATACCGGCTTAAAACATCCGCTCCTACGTTATCTTTCCCTTGGATATAGTCCACTTGGAACGTATAAATTTGTAGAACAAGCGACCATCTCTTCAGTGTGGCATTTTTCATTCTTTGAATTGGCGAGGAAGGTCAGTGGTTGGTGATCCCTCTGGATTTAAAATTTCCTTCCGTAAGGTATGCTTGACATTTTTGAATTCCCCAGACGAGGGACAAACATTCCTGTTCGATTGTGGAATAGTTTTGTTCCTCTCGGTTTAACTTCCGACTCGCGTATGCGACCGAAAATAGATTTCGTGGGCTTCTGTCATCCGGCTGTAGTAATGTAGCCCCGATTCCAATGTTACTGGCATCCGTGCGAAAGATGAATTTCCGAGTTAAATCCGGGAGCCGTAAAATTGGTTTTGCGTGAGTTTCTCTTAAGAGTGCATAGGCATGTTCACATTCTACTGACCTTGTCACTTTGTCCGGGTTCCCTTTCTTGGTTAGCGAAGTAAGCGCGCACAGAGGCTATTGAAATCCTTTATATATCTCTAGTAGACTCCACAGAGGGATACAAAGGACCGGACATCCCTTTTTGTGGACGGTCTATGTGCATTTCTCAGCTTCTCAACTTTTCGAGTCTCCGGGAACATGGTTCCATGGGTGATAGTTTGTCTTAAGAACTCTAGCTGCTCACATCCAATTTGACATTTGGTTGGGCGGGCTGTTTGTCCCGCTTCTCTAAGTCTGCAAAAACAGCATGGATAGCGCTGATAAATGTTCCTCAAATGAGTCAGTTGCTACAAGGATATCATCCATAAAATTGCTGATGGCGGGATGATTCAGGGGATCCAATAACTAGTCTTAAATGTGCCTAGTCTTAAATATTCTAAGCACCTCCTCTGTCAACTTGCCTCGAAATTGTGACCCGTTGTCTGTGAGAATGTCATGCGGGAAGCCAAATTTAGTAAAGATGTTCCGTAAGGCGTCAGATACATGCACTGAGTTGCATGCTGGCATGGCTATGGCTTCGCCCCACATGGGACATGTGTAAACTAAGGTAAGGATATGTGTGTTCCTCTTCATAGTTCTCAACAGAGGTCCAATTATATCCACGGCCACTCTTTCAAATGTGGTGCCCAAGATTGGCATCTCCTCAAGGGTCGCGGGTGCCGTCCAGTGTTTTGGTGCAACTTTCTGGCACTGAGGACAAGACTTGACGAAAAGTGCAATGTCGCCGGTGATTCCTGGCCAATAATAGTGGCAGGCGATCCGCTGAGTCGTCGCGCTCATTCCCATGTGTCCACTAAATGGGATAGAGTGGCCCATCTCAAGCACCTGGTTCCTATAGGTAGCGGGAACTACTAATTGGTTGTGTTCCTGTCCTTCGTTTCCAGCTCTGCAATACTTCAATCCATTCTTCATAAAGAAGTCTCCCTTGGTAGGTGGGTTGTGTGTGCAAGGTAATTTATTTAAACAGGGCGCCAGTGAGTAATCTTTCATTTTTGCCCTCTTCAATTCTTCGGGGAGGATATTGGTAGGAGGTTCCTGCTCTGTGTCCATTTTTGACTGTCCTATAGTCTGTACCGCCGCCATGACAGGTGGTTGAGTAGGTTTTCCAAGGAACACATATCTACATCCCAAGATTTGGGAGTATATTGGTTCTTCCATTATGGTAACACGTATCTCTCCTGTCACGTAACGAGCTTCCACTCTGATATGTGCAATTGGCAGTGTTGTGGGTGCAACATCCTTCGACGGACCTTGGATGTCAACACTCTCTTCTGTCGTCTGGTCAGGGGTGACAAGAGGTGCCCTAACCACAGCATCGAAAGCAAGTCCTGTGTCATAAAGGCACTCTACAGAGTGTCCATTTACGTGGACTGATTCGATGACGGGAGGATGAGAAATGTTTCCGGTAGAGGGACTCTGTTTCTTCTGGGGTGACGATTTTGTCTGCAGACATGCAGCATGTTGAGGAGGAGGTCTGCGCTTGCACTCATTAGTGTTGTGATTGTTTAAGCGACAGTACCTGCATCATTTATCTCCCTTTGGTGCGGCGCAGCATTTTTCTTGTTGTAGTATTTGTAGTTATCCTGTTTAGATTTGATGTTTATGCGAGATGTGTGGTCCTTTGCTTTGTTGGTATGGTTGTGAGCGAGCTGGTTGTTTTGGCGCCTGATCTGGAAACTTTTTCGTGGCTCCTTGAGATTCCATGACAGCAATTTGGAATTGCTCTGCCAGTGTAAAAATATTTTCTAACCGGTCCGCGCCGTTTTCAGTGAGAAATCTACGCATTTCCACTGACATTGACTCATTTAGTTGCTTTATCACACTTTAAACGCTTCATAGTCCTCGGGGATGTTTCCCAGTGTACATCACTTCACTAGGTAGTCTTCAATAGGGCTGCGAACTGTGAGAACGTCTCTCCGGCCTCCTTCCTAGAACCTCGAAATTTCTTTCGAGAAGCCTCTGAATGAAGCTCGTAGAGAGCTTTTTTCAATGCCTGGTAGTCTACTTGCTCTCCGGACTGATGTGTGAAACTCGCTATTGGATGTCAAAGTCATTTGGGGCTGGAACCTCAGTATATAGAATGATGATTCAGGAACCACCTCTGCAAGGGCTGATGATTGCTTTATTGATAGTGTTGTAAAGAGAACTAAAGTAGTTCCAGATTCCCTATAGAGCAGGGAGGAAAAGATGAAAAGAAATGATGTACATTCTAAGTATAATACTTACATTTTCAAAGCAGTGTAAATGTCCCTATAAACATATTCACTTTAAAATTAATGTAAGTTTTCCAGCTTTAAACCAATGTAAATGTCTTTGTGAAAATATAAATTTTGAATTAATAGAAGTTTCAAACTTTTCAACAAGTGCAAATATAAAGGAAACATAAATAAATTTATATTGCGAACACTTTTCAAACAGTGGAGATGTAAATGTAAAATATATTATATCTGTACGTTTAACCTTTTCATTTAAATTTAATGTAAAGCTAAAGCTATTCAGTTGAATGGTAAAGGAAGTTTTAACCCGAGGGATAAAATTTAATTCTCATCGAGAATAAATTCTGACATTGGATGGTAGAGTAGATGAGGTGGGGAGGGGGAGGGGGCACATAAATGTGTCGGACAAACGCCATACTCAGAAGAGCGTTTCGTTTATATTTCTATTACCAGTTATTGGTGGTGCCAGCAGAAAGTACTATCTCTGGAACCAAGTGAAGGTAGAAGTGGACTGATGTTTTGCGTGACGCCATCATAAGAGGTCTTATAGACAGACGCAGAACCAACTTAGCCGTTACTCATGACATTTTCGGTACGTGCGGCGCATGAACTTTGACCAGAGAGGAGCGAGAGCAGATCGAAAGGAACAAACCCAGCAGGAGAAGAAACTACCATTAGCAGCTAAGTGAAAAAATAATCTGCCAAAAATGACCTCCTTTATTCAGTTAAATCCCATTCAAGGGATGAAATCCTTTTCATAAATATTCAAATTATTTTCCAACTGTTAAATTTAAAGTGATTATTAAATGTTGTTATTTTTAACGTTACAAATTTAACTTCGATTGAATTCTTTTAAATGTACTACATGTTTGTCTCAGTCAAAGTTACTAAACGCACACTCTAAACAGAGCTACATATATTATAATAATAAATTCCACTGATTAACTAAGGTGTGGGTTCTTAATGAGCTAGAATAAACCAGTGCTTAAATTCTTCATAAAAGTATCGGCAGATTATAGAATTAACGTGCTCAGTAACAGCCAGCATTGTTTTCGCTTATCTGAATATCTTGTGAAGACTCCCATGTGATAGAAGCTTTACTACTCTTCTATCTACATTTCTGCCAAGAGTAATCTTGTGTAAAGATAGACTCCATTGAAGCCTATAATAGATGCTCTTGAATGTTGGCGACTGTTGGACCACTACTGCAAAGCAGGGGAGGCAATACCATCACAACATGGTTTAAACGCACATAACACCTCTGTAGCGTTGTTTATTAGATTATAGTCTGTAAGTTCATGAGTTCCTCTGGCCAAGTTAGTTAAGGAACATCCTGCCCAAACAACAATCACAGCATATACCAACAATATGCAAATTACCACCAAGGCCAAGTGGACAGTTAGACAACATTTAATTTCACAAAATACAGCTCCATCATTATCATCTAGCTAGCTATTCTAGCATATGGCAGAATATAGTTATATAGCGTCAGTGGCTAGTAAAAATCTTGAAAAACAGAAATTGGTCTCAGGTAGAAATTAATCAAAGCATCATAAATCTCAGGAGCTAAAAGAAACACGTCTACCGGCCATTCATCACACATCGCTCTCTCCATCTCTAAAACCAGTCACTCGTTTCACGAGATCCAGCCAAGCATGACGGCGTAACGTAGCTCAATTATCTTTCTCAGTGACCCGTGTACAAATAAACAAACACAGAGCCGTCGCTATAACCTGTTATGACTTTTAATCATAACAGTCCTCCTCCTTCCCCCCCCCCCCGCGTAAAATAATGGAAACGAAGTTTTCATTATTTCGGAAGTGTGAGTATAAACATCACTAAAGTGAAATTTGGTATAATCAAACCTCACTGTCAGTACCACATAGCACATCACACAGGTTTCTGCCACAGAGTAGGCAATTAAACACTTAACGTGTGGACAATAGTAAAAACTACCGCCAAACACTACACATGACAACAATCCTTTTAACAGCAAGGGGAGGTAACCACAACTACAAAGTACTAAACCTGTTGACAAAATGATAGTAGCAATAGCTGCACTCACATACCACATACACCAAGTCACACCGTCCAATAACCCCTATTCGTCAAGTCCAGTATCAGTAGTCAATTAATCTCATATTAATTAATAATCATAATGCATCGCGTTAAAATTAATACAATTATGTAATAGAAACAATAGATGAATAGAGGCAGACAATTAACTATACAGTGGATAAATGCGACATTAAGTGTCCAGAGATTAATAGTATGTGTACCTGCAAAGTACATGTCATCAACATAACATAGTGATGTAAAGAGAAACAATGTAATCTTATATCTAACACCCTTGTGTAAGCACTAGCTAATACTATGCTTATGTGTTGTACAAATAGATACTAATATGGCATGTTAGCCTAATATTGTTTCAAATATAGTGTGAGTGTGAAATAGATTTGCGAATTCACATTAATAAACACACAGTATTAAGCACAGTAGTTAAACTATGTAGTGTCATGATATTAATAAATTATTGTCAATATTCCTGATTCTCCTCTGTAGACTATTCTTGTCATCTTTATTAGCAATGTTCAAGTCGAAACCTACTGATAACCGCAACAAAGTCAGCTAGGCAATGTCTTTGTCACCTCCTCTTGATCCTGCGAGTTATTCTAGAGTAATGTCCCTTTAACTGTAACTGCCGTTCTTGATATTTGAAATAAACAGAAATGTCTGCAGAAAATGTGTTCAACTTACAGCATTTTTCTTCTTGCACAGAATGTGTGTTTGTAAGTTTTTAGATCCATATGAGCACTGTCATTAAGGCACTATATCTATGCACGTGATGCGGTGAGTTGATCGAGATACCACACCATCTTGAGCATTTAAGAATTCATCAACATCATGTGCCGTGTGAGACGAATAATCTTTGTAAATAGTGAAACAACAGTTCTGGAAAGGTCGTGATCTGGTATGTGACACCCCAAAACAGTTTTCGGGTTCAGCATGTGGTAGCCGGTTACGGCATCCTCTATGCTTGGATTTCAGCAACACTCTTGATAATTGTATTGCCTTTGAATATTGTCGGACACAAATGTTAACATACGATCAATAATCCATGGTCACCACGTCACGAAGCTAGTTCATCGGTTGATTTCAACATCCCAAGTCGTCTGCAATTCTCGAGTTGATTGGTGACATAGGCTCTTTTACGCAGCGGGACAGAACATCCGTAAAACATTCTAGCTTCGATTAAGTAACGTTGAAGCTTAGCGAAGCAAAACACAATAGCTAACAACTCGCACTCGACAATGGAATACTTTTGCTCAGAAATGGATGCATGGAACCTTCCACCTCCTGCATAAGCGTTCCACCGATTCCTGTTCCAGAGACGTCCACTCTGAGAGCAAAAGGAAAACGAGCGTCAGGTAATCTCAAAATTTTTGATTTGGCAAAACAAATTATCAATACATTTAAAGACACACCGCAAGCATGGGACCAGACAATTTTATTTGGCGAGCTCTTCTTTAACAACGAAGACAAAACTGAGGTAACTTCTGAAAAATTAGGCAAGAATTTTCTATAGAAACTCACTAACCCTAACAGACTGCGAACTTGTTTCTTAGTTCTAGGAATTTCAAGATTCAAGATTTTATACATAGTTGAATCTTCAGGTTTAAGAAAACCATCTCCTACTTTGTGACCAAGAAAAGAAACTTCAGCGAAACCTTTTCTTGTTTTAGACGGTCTAGCAGTAAGATTATGAAGACTCAAGGTATTCACCAACAACTGAATCCCAAGAATATGTTCTTCCCAAGATTGATGAAACAGACAAACATCATCAATATAAGTTATTAAATCCTAACGGTCAGAGACAAGTTTACGCATCATGCAAAGAAAGGTAGTAGTAGAAAGTTTATCCACAACAGAAGCTAACAAAGTCAGATGCTCAGCATAACAAAGAGCAATAAAATAGTCAAAGAATAGTCTCAAGATGTGTGCATTCTACATAAGAATGACCTCTAAAATGAACAACATTCTTAACCTCATCATAAGTACAAACGGGTAATAAGACCTCCTGTACATGATTAGTGGATAGAAAACATTCACGTCCTTGCACTGGGGTACAAGTATGAAGTTATTATGTACTTTCAATAGTGTAATACGCACTGTAGCATCTGAAACAAGAAATAGTATTATTAAAACTGCAAAACTGCCCAATGTAGTGGATAGTACATACCAGATGAGATCATAGGATGTCAGAACCTGAAAGAAAAAATCTGAAGTAATATTAATATCCATGATGTTCCTATAAGAGAAGGAAGAATCGTGTATGAAAAAGACAATGGCAAAAAGAAAAACAAACAGCCACACATACAGTTTTAACTGAATCGTATCCCACCAAACCCCATTTGACATCAGACCAACCTTGACATCAACAATGTCAGGTACCACATCATCACTGACGGATGTGGATAGTCTCACAGTAGCAACATTATCATCAGCATCTCTGGGTATCACATCATCCAGGTTGGATGTGGTTGGTTCTACATCTGCAGCAACTACTGACTCACATGCGTCAAAATAGATATCCGATGACTTCTCACCACATTGGAAATCATCAAGGGACTACTCAAAGATGGGAGCAAGAAATGTTGTTTCCATCACCATCACCATTCCTCAAAACTGTGTCTAATTGAGTTCGATCGTGCGATGGTACATATACACGCCTAAGAGCCTGTGCTCTGGTAGTATCAACCCTGGCAGTATATACATGTCGTTTTTTCTCCCACCTCTCAATATCATCATTAGTACAATCATGAATTCCAGGGATATTCCCTAAAATTATCCCAGCCACTGGTTTTGACAACAGACATACCATAGTCCTGCCTGTAAAATATGGAGTATCTAAAAATACTTCTGCAGTGGGATAGGGTTCCACTGTATCCCCAAAAGTAATGCACTGAACCTCTTCGCCTGTAAAATCAGCAGGGTCTACCAATGAACTTTGAACCCCCACAGTGGTTGATCCAGTGTCCCTGAGTAATGACACAAGTTGGTTGTTCACAAAACCTTTATCAAAAACCACGGATCCTGTCCCATTATAAGAGGATATGATTGGCAAAGGATGTCCACACCGGAGCCTAGGAACTCCTTCTGGCTGATACAAAGAATTACATTCAGTACAATCTGTACTGTTAGATAGATCTACACTACATGCATTAGCATGAGAGACACCATTAGTATTCTGAACTGGATTATTGTCCTTAACCTGTACAACAGCATTAGAACGCTCAGGGTCCCTTGACTGTCTTAAGTTATTGTTCCGCTGATAACCTCTGTTATTGTTCTGTTGATAACCCCTGTTATTGTTCTGTTGATAACCTCTGTTATTGTTCTGTTGATAACCTCTGTTATTGTAATAGTTATCATTGTTATCATAACCTGACCTTTCGCCTCTATTTGACTGATTATTATATCCACCTCTGTTCTAATCATTATTAGGTCTGTAAGATGACTGATTAGGTCTATATTCATCATCATAAGAATAGAAGTTGCTTTGAGGTTGTTGTGACCTATTATTGAAGTTATACCTCCCTCTGTAATTGCCATTATTATGATCTCTATTTACTCGATAGTTCCTGTCCATGCTATTAGATCTCTGTCTAGGTGAATCAGGCACCAGAGTCCTAGCAGATTCCAAAGGCAATGAATCGTTATAGTTATTTTTGCTAAGGTTCCTACCTGGATGTGCAACTTGATATTGTCTCCCTAAATCTTCCATATTAGATAATGTCTCAGGTTTCCTCTCCAGCAGGAATGATGAAAAGTCACCACTAATTGAAGACATCACTGTGTCTCTTAAAATCAAATCAGCCAATCCATCAAATGTCTTTTCAGTTTTTGACAACTCAACCCATCTAGAAAAATAAAGTTTCATAGAAGAGACAAACTCTATAAAATCCTTAGCTGAATCTGGTAATACTGATTTAAACTTCAGCTTATAGCCATTTTCATCCAATTGATACTTCTTCAGCAACAAGGCCTTTACAGCCTCATAGTCATTTCTGGTCTGATTATCCATTGTGTAGACTGCAGTAAGAGCTTCACCCACTAACGAACTCATCAGCCTAATAGGCAATGTAGCTTTATCAATCTTAAACTCTTGACAACATGTCACATATCTGTTTAGAAAGCATGAAATATCGTCTACATTCGAGTTAAATCTAGGCAAATTTAGCTTAAAAATGGAAGCATGGTCTTTTTTTCCAGCCTCACTATTCACTGGATTAACCTGTGGTTGTTGAAGTTTCATTTTCTCCAATTCCAGTTCTGCCATTCTCAAATCTTGAGCCTAGGCCAATTTCTTCTCCTCAAGCTCTTGTTGTGCTTTTCTTTCAGCTTGAGCTTGTTGTGCTTTTATTTCAGCTTGAGCCTGAGCCTGAGCATATGCCAATTTTTTCTCTTCCAGTTCATATTCCCTTTTTTTATTTTCTTGTTCTTCTTGTTTTTTCTCATCTCTCTCTAATTTTCTTTGATCCCTGAGTTCATTTGCTTCCAGCCTTTTTAATTCCTTTTCATGCTCATTGGATGCATATGACAATAAAGCCGCACTTCCTTACCACATTCTTTTCCAATCTTAATAACATACTCCAAGGTAGACATTTTTCACTACTATTGTACTTTCAAATAGCTGAACAGTGATGCAAATATTACATCATGAATATGTGAGCAATCTTCTTCTCTTCTTCGATCCTTAACCACCGACCGTCAAAGCAGTCAGTGGCCATCACGCCTAGTGGCGTCTTGTAGGGCAACAACAAATTGATTCCACTTTGCACGGTCGGTGGCCATCCTTCGTACAGTGCCCCAACTCTGGTTCATTCTTTGCATCTCAGCCTCCACAGTCCTCCGCCAAGTTGTTTTTTGGTCGGCCTCTCTTTCGCTTTCCTTCAGGGGTCCAAAGCATAGCTGTTCTTGTGATGGCATCGGGGTCTCTTCTGAGGACATGACCAACCCAGCTCCAGCGTCTGCCAGCTATGATGGTATGCATGTCCTCTTGCTTGCTACGAGTAAGCAGATCTTGGTTGGTGATGGTATTCGGCCAAAAGATGCGGTGAATTTTTCTTAGGCATGTTGTGTGAAAAGAGGACAATTTTGACATTTCCTTCTCTGTGACTCTCCAGCATTCCGCACCATAGAGAAGCACAGAAAGCACGCAACTCTGGTATAATCTTAATTTTGTGCTTGTGCTGTATTGGGAGGACTTCCAGATGTTATTTAGGCTAAAGAAGGCTGTTCTTGCCTTATTCATTCTGATGTTGATGTCTTTGCCTGCCCCACCGTCTGGTGTTACTATGCTTCCTAGGTATGTGAAGGTATCTGTCTGAACCAGTTGCTGATTCCATACTGATATGGGCTCAGGGTTGCTCACATTGAGCGTCATGACCTCAGACTTCTTTAAATTGATGTTCAAGCCCGCCTGCTGGCTAATTTTATTAAGTCTATCCGTTTTTTCCTGGATGTGTTGATGTGAATGTGCCAGCAGTGCAATGTCATCTGCATATTCCAGATCTTCCAATGTAGAGAATGTAGTCCATCTTATTCCTCTTGGACTGCCCTCTGTTGTCTGGCGCATCACCCAGTCTATGACTGTTAAAAATAGAGTGGTTGATAAGGGGCATCCCTGTCGTACTCCTGTCTTCACCTCGAAGGTTAGGTTGCTCTGCCCAACACTACACGTAAAGTTGGCATAAAGGCTTTTTATGATTGACACTATGCCGCTTGGGATTCCATAAGCCCTCAGTATTTTCCATAAACTGTCCCTATGTATGCTGTCAAAAGCCTTTTCAAAATCAACAAAATTTATGTAAAGCTGTCTTTGCCATTCTGAGCACTGCTCTATAATGTTCCTGAGAGTGAATATATGGTCTACACATCTTCTGTTCTTTCTAAATCCTGCTTGTTCTTTCCTCAGTTTGTAGTCTACTTCCTTTGAAATTCTCTGTATAATTATCCTGCCTAGTATTTTGCTGGGAACTGAGAGAAGAGTGATTCCTCTCCAATTATTGCAGTCTGCAAGATCTCCCTTCTTGGGCAATTTGACAATTATTCCTTTGTTCCACTCTGATGGTGTTGTCCCCGTTTTCCACACTTGTGCAAATAGTGGTTCTAATAGTTCTGCTGCTTTTTTTTTTTTTATTAATGTGTTTGCTACTTCATTTTGTAGCACGCCCCTTTCAACCATCTACCATGTACATGGATTTGTTGGTTATATCAGGACGTGCTAGCTCAGGGTCTGTCTTAAATAGCTCTGCATTTAAGTTATCATGGCCCGGAGCTTTACCGTTCTTTAACCCTTTGATTGCTGTGATGATTTCTTCTTTTCGTGGAATGTCTGTATTTACATCTAGATCGTTTTCAGCCTCAGGAACATTCAATTGTGTCTCTCATATTTCCTTGTTCAGCGTTTCTCTGAAGTGCTCTGCCCATCTTGTTTCCTGTCCCTCTGCTGTCTTAATGAGATTTCCTTGCTTATCTCTTACTAATGTAATATTGTTTGCACCTTGTTTTCCGCTGATGAATTTAGTTATTTTGTATACTGTGCTTTGTTCATTTCTCAGTGCTGCCTCTTCTGCCTGTTTTGCAAGATCGTCTAGGAAATTCCTTTTGTTGGCTCGGGTTTGGCATTTAACTTCCCTGTCCAGCTGGCTGTACTGTTCGCTATATAGTTGCTTTAACCTGGGGGACTTCGCTTCTGTTTTCTTTCTTTTCATTTCCTTTCTCATCTTTATGGTGTTTAGTGTTTCTGGTGTTATCCAGTCTTGCTTCTTCCTTTCCTGGAATCCTAAGCATGATTTGCTACTTTCCTTATATATTGTTGAAATGGTGTTGAAATTCTGGTCTATATCATCAGTCAATGTCTTTTCCTGGCTTTTGGCAAATTGATATCGTTTCTTAATGTCGGCCGCAAAAGCTTTTCTGGTAAGGGGGTCCTTCAATTTGCTGATGTCAAACCTTTTCTGTGTAGTTACAGTTGGTCCAGCCCTTCTTAGTTTCACTTTCAGTTTTGCTACTACTAAATGGTGATCACTTCCCACATCTGCACCTCTTCTTACCTTCACATCTTGTAATGCATGTCTCCATCTGCCGTTAACCATGATGTGGTCTATCTGGTTTCTGTCCCGACCATTTGGTGATGTGGGAAAAGTGTTCCTCCAATGACCAGGTTGTTAATGCTACAGAAACTTATTAGCTTATCCCCATTTTCGTTTGCTGTTCCGCTGCCGCATTTCCCCATTGTTCTTTCATTATATGTATTGTGTGTACCAACTTTCGCATTGAGGTCTCCCATTACTATAACAAGATCATATCTAGGGGTGTCTTCCATTTCTTTCTGCAGTTGTTGATAGAATTCATCCTTGACCTCCTCATCGCTATCATTCGTTGGTGCGTAGCATTGTATTATTGTAGTGTTGGTGAATCTCCCTCTCAATCTCAATCGTATCAGTCTGTTGTTGATGGGTTTCCATTCCAGTAATGTCCTTTCTATCCCTTTCTGTAGAATAATGGCCACGCCTTCACTGTGCTGTCCATCCTCTCTTCCAGAGTAAAGTACTGTTTCTCCTGTTGCTGTTTTAACTTTTCCTGCCCCTGTCCATCTGCTCTCACTTATCCCCAGGATGTGTAACCTATAGTTTCTCATTTCTGCCGTGACCTGTCTTAGTTTACCTGTCTCGTACATTGTCCTGACATTCCAAAATCCTATTCTTGTATCCTAACTGCATATCTAGCAATATTTCTGAAGGATTTTTATATCACTGTGTACATAATGTTAGTTGCTTTATCGTGAAATACATATTATTGTGTTCATATGAATAGGAAATGTGATTTTTAGGAAAATGAAGACAAGCATATCTTCCATTATAGGTACAGTAAGTCGCTTTTGTGTTGGAATTACTAAACGTTCCACATGGTCAGCACTGATAATTGGGGTAGCCGACAGAAATGGAAGTTTTATTACACCCTCAGAGAACCGTGGCTTTAGAAATTGGTCAGCGGTAAATATGTGTGTCGACCGAGTCAAGCTGTCAACTAGAGCGGAGTGAACGACTATAATTGACCACTTTCCACGCCCATTAAATACGCCTGGTCATTTACCGTTCCCACTCACAATGCTACACGTAAATTCGGTCGGTACAACCCGACCGAACACAAAAGGTGCCAAACAGAAGGACTACGTTTTGAACGTTACTAAAGCGGTTAAAAAGAAAACTCGAAGTTTGAAGACCAGCACGCTATACACGCCATGCGTAACATTATCTTATAAGAACAATAACCAGTGTGCGATTCTGACGTTTTCTACCTTAATCGAATATGAAGCTTTACGTAGCCTGTCTAAGGCATACTATGAATCTAGTGCAACTGTTGAAGCAAGGACTGACGCTAATGGTTCATATGTAGAAGATGTTATTTCCACAGGAGAGGTTGTCCTACATTTCTATAACACAGCAAATAAAGTAATGATACAGGGCGCAGAGTGCGCTATTAAAGATTGGGTTAGTACGGACCTGAACAATTTATGGAAATCAGCAAATACTGCTGGAGTCAGTCGAGAGGCCATCATATCAAATGTGCCAGTTCAAAGTATTCCTGCAAAAACTTCTAAATCTAAGAAGTTAGCAATCACACATTCCACTGTTTCCGCAGATATCACAACAAACATAACTCCCAATAAAGAGTGCAAAAAGATGTCACAGACAAAACCAAAGTCACCAGCGTTAGCTGATACAAGTGACATCACAGAGACAGAACACCTATCAAGCACCTTTGACAGTAGTCCAACAACATCCCCTCTTACATTACCTATGCACTCGTCACAAGATCAATTTTTAATAATATTGTCTGAGATGGAGATACTAAAAGCAGAGCTGAGCAGCCTCAAAAAAGCTTACGAGCAGCTCCATGCTGACCACATGTCCCTCAAAAATAGCTGTGAGAGAAACGAGTCTGAACAACAGAAAGAAAGCACACAGCAGAAGAATAAACACAGACAGTGTAACACAAACACAAGCTCAGAGGGAAATTCCGACGGTAGTGAAGTACAGCATACGACACAAGCTGAACCGAGCCATAAAGAAGACCATGACCTGTGCATTCTGGAATTCCCTGCAGACATGAGCAGAATCCCTGTCCAGATTTCTACTCGGCAGCCCCCACTGTCGACAGCCAGTTCACATCACAGCAAGAAACCTACACACAATCCCAGCATAGTTCAAACACAAGAAACAGCACGCACTGCCACCGGCACACACACACATCTTTCAAATAGAAGGAAACACTTCATCTTTGGTGACCAAAATGTGAAGGACCTTCAAAAATGTCAATTAGTAACAGCAGATATAGACAGGGTCACTGTTCGCTACAAAAACTGGGCATCTGCGCAGGACCTACTGACTCTCCTTAAAAGATATGAAACTGATCTTGATGTAGCCAGGGTCACTGTGCACATTGGTCTGTCGGACGCGCTAAAGCATAACGAAATTGCACAAACAGAGCTAAATCAAATCACAAGTAACTTCCAGTTCCTGTTCCCAAATGCAAAGGTATATTTTTCAGCTATTATACCTCCAGTTCGTTCACATTATAGGAAATCTGTTGAGATGAACAACACAAAATTGAAAAAGCATTGCGTCAGACACCACCACACATTTATAGAACACTCCTCGTTCCTTGCCACATCCGGAGCTCCTAGGAAGCATCTTTATAGCGGCGACATTTCCTTATCCGATCAAGGAACCAGTATGTTGGCGAGAAACATCAAATTTCCAGAAAACACCCTCAGAGGCACAGCCAGCACATCAGCATCCAAGTATCCTTCAAAACGACACACGAATGTAACCAGCTACTCCTCTAATGCAATTTACGACCTTGAGTTTCCGCCAATACCCACAACTTCAAGCACCAGCCAGACAACGTCACACAATCAGGAGTATCAAGACAGACCCCTTATTAGAACTACAGATGTGCAAGAAACAGCCAATAATATCGGCCTTCAGCAACATTCTACGACCGACGACCCACCTCAACAACAACCTGAGACACTCCATTCTCAAAGATCTGTAAAAGATTCAATTCAACCAACTCAGGGTCCACCTACTGAAATCTCACCACGTCCGCTGTCGCACCAGACACCAATGAGAGATCACCCATCATCGTTGTCATCACAGGTTTTCCCATATCAACCCGCACACCCAACCTTTCATAACTTTCTACATCAGCAAAGCCTCTTGAACTACGCACCTTACACTTGGAGGTCCTACTGGCCGGAATATCCCATTCATCCAACAACAGTACCTCAACATCCCGCGAACACCTACTACCAAATGAATCATCTTTTACGGCCAAATCCATCTCGCTTTTATTGTCCACAACCCTCTCCTCAACATTATCAGTGACTGTTCACTTCACAAGTCGACGTCTCTGTAGGACCAGTAACTGTCGGATAATGCTTTATTTATTTATTCTCAGTATCTATTTGTTTGTCTGCCCGTCTATTCTCTTGGTGCAGCTTAACTTTGTTGTTAACCTTCACAGTGTGGATGGGTGTGCTTGTTGTGTGACAGTTTCTTACAATTTTTAAACTAGTACAGTTATCTGAATTGTTTGTAATTTGTTGTATTAAGGTGTGCATTTATGTACTATTACTTTTAATCTCACATATATAGCAACCTCGTGATGTTTATTTAGTTATTTATTTTCTATTTGAGCGTAAAACTTCTTTCACATAAAAATGTCAGGTAATTATGAACAATTACTAAATACAATTGGCTTACGGCTTGGCCACTTGAACGTAAACCATCTTTTAGGTAAAATTCCAGAACTCACACAAATTCTTAACCAAAATTTCCAGGTTTTTGGTTTTTCCGAAAGTCGTCTGAATGAGAAAATAACCGACGATGACATTGCGCTCAGAGGTTTTAAAACTATTCGGCGAGATTCTAGTAGACAATTAGAGACGGGTCTAGCAGTTTATATTTCTACTTCTCTCAGTTATCGCCGCAGAAACGATCTTGAGACTATAGATATAGAATGCATATGGTTAGAGATAAAGCCCCAAAAGCAAAGATCTATTTTAATCGGATATCTTTATCGTAATCCCAGTGTAGGAACAACATGGTTTGAAGATTTTACCAACATGATGGATAAAGTTATTACTACAGTTAACGAAATTATTCTTCTTGGTGATTTTAATATCGACATGCACAAGCCAAACAATATATGGACCAACATCATAGCATCGTATAACATGAAACAAATAGTCAACAAACCTACCAGAGTAACAACAACGTCATCCACACTGATCGATCATATCTATGTAACCTGTCCAGAAAATATTATAGAATGCTCCATCCCTACTATTGCTATGAGTGACCATTATCCCATATGTTGCACTTGGGCAAAAAATGGGTACAAATCTCCAAAAAATAAACACATTAGTTTTCAATATAGAAGTCTTAAAAATTTCAACCGTGAATTATTTTTGAATGATTTGCGAACTGCGCCTCTCGCCAACGTTTTTCAAATTCCTGATCCTGATGACGCCATCGCATATTGGACAATGATATTTTATAGTATTTTTAATAAGCATGCGCCTACTAAAGAAATTCGCGTGAAAAGGCAAATTAAATCTCCATGGATCACACAAGAAGTTCTTGACGCTATGAGGCAAAGAGATAGAGCGCATAAAAATAAGGATATCACTACATATCGGACAATAAGAAATAAAGTACAATACTTAATTCGCAGAGAAAAGAAAAACTACTTTAGAAATTTAGTTCAGAGTAAAACAAACAGTAAAGAGATATGGAAGGCAATCAACACTTTAGTGAACAAACGAAATTTTCCAGACCCACATACTCCCAATACGCCACTTACTTGTACTGACTTCAGCAATCATTTTCAGGCAGACATCAACAATATAAAATCCACCATTCCGTCTCCCCCTTGTGACTTAAGCAAATTATCAACGTTCTGCGAGAACAAATGTACTAACACAATTCCACCCGACATCCCTTTTATAACAGTTAACGAAGTTTACAACTATATTACTGGCCTTAAAGATAATAACTCATCGGGACTTGATGGAATCAGTAATCGAATACTGCGTTTTGCCGCACCTGCTATTAGTGATTCACTGACATACATATATAATCAATGTATCGCAAGGAGTTACTTTCCATCCGCTTTTAAAAGCGCTAAAGTATACCCACTTCTCAAACCAGGTTCATCTGATAGTAGTAATCTTAGTAACTATAGGCCCATTTCTCTTATATCGTCGCTGTCCAAACCACTGGAAAAACACATCCACAAAACAACACTACAACACCTAGTAGATAACGACCTGCTAATCGACAGTCAGTCGGGGTTTAGACCAAAGCATTCATGCCACACAGCCTTAACAAAGATGATAGACAATTGGCACCTAAACATCAATAACGATAATATATGTGGAGCAATATTTGTAGACTTCAAAAAAGCATTTGATATGATAGATCACTTTATTTTAATCAGAAAATTAGAAACAATGAAAGTAAATATTAAGCTGGTAAAGTTAATTAAATCGTTCCTGTCAGACAGACAACAAATAGTCTCTTACAATAATTCCTTGTCGAACCCAACCGTTGTCCATACAGGTGTTCCTCAGGGCTCTATTCTCGGCCCTCTTCTATTTACCGTATACATTAATGATCTTCCTCTATATTTCAAACACTCATCATGTGACCTTTTTGCCGATGACTGTACTGTCTATACTAGTGATAAATGTTGCACCACACTAGAACAATCTTTACAAAACGATACACATAATCTTATTACGTGGAGCAACGAGAATCGCATGCAAATAAATATTAGTAAAACAAAATGTATGTTAATATCAACCAGACAAAAACTACAAAACTTGCAGAAAACAACACTTCAGCTCTTCATTGGAACATCACTAATTGAAAACGTAAATGAACACAGAACTCTAGGTATCACTGTTGACCAACACCTAAGTTGGAACTCACATGTACATGCACTCACAAAACAAACAGCACAAAAAGTTTACCAATTAGCCAAAATTAAACATTTCCTGGATGAAGAGGCAAGGAAAATGTTCTACATATCTCATATACAAACGCATCTAGACTATTGTTCCACAATCTGGGATGGTTGTTCTGTCTCCAACACAAGAAGGCTCCACTCGCTTCAAAAACGCGCAATGCGCCTTGTTGCTGATAAACACCAATCACATTGTATAGATTTATATAATTATCTTCAAATATTACCCCTCAGGAAGCGCTTCCTCTTTAACAAAGGGAAATTTATTCACAAAATCCTGTCACAGAATGCTCCAAAGTATCTTTGGCCGCTTTTAAAATACAATGACAGACGTAGTCAGCGCTTAAATAAATTACAGGTACCCAAGCCCAGGCTTGACCTATTTAAAACTAGTTTGGCTTACTCAGCTGCTCATCTTTGGAACAATCTTCCCAATGACCTGAAAAACACGCACAGTCCTTACTCATACAATCGTATACTATTCAAATACTTTATGAGTGCTGATTATATGCCACCCTAACTGATTGTGTTGTACTTTTATCTAATATACTGTATGGAGGCTCTGATGATCTAGTTTTCATTACAATATACTTATTCTTAATATTATATTCTTAATAACTTATATTCTTAATTTTATGATCAGGTACTGTTAATGTATGCTGTTATACTTCCTTGTAATGTTGCACTGTCCTTAAATTAATACTTTCAGTACGCTGGAGAATGTTGAGTAACAGTAATAAAAGATGAGCAAGAGGATGGAAGAATGCAAGAGGGGACTGTGTCCGATTTTCAACCCTTGGCAAATTAATTGCTTTCGTATATGTCTATCTAACTATCTACCTAGTCTGATTCTGGTCTTGAGTTTGGGACGCAAAGGAAATGGAAAGGAAAATGGAAAGTAACTGTCTACCCACCTCATCTTGATGAACCTAAAAAAAAAAAAAAAAAAAAAAAAAGTCCCTGAGTCATTCAGTTGAACACCGTATGAACATTTTACAAGTTCTCATAACATACCTCTAAATATGTCTCAAATCACTAATTTACAGTACGAAGAATTCGATTTTTTTTTATTTTAAATTTATGCTTTTTTTTAATTAATTAATTTTTTTATTTATTTATTTATTTTTCAAATTCGCTATTACTATTATTTTTTATTATTATTATTATGTTATTTTATTTTAAAAACACTTTAATTATGATGATTATTGCAAATGTAATATTACTTTTATAATGATAAATGTCTTAATAATGCTTAAAGTAAATGTGAGGATGAAAGGATATTAGTATACATGATGAGAGAGAGAGGAAGGGCAGAATGTCAGACGGGCCTGCGTGCCCAATTCTTAACCCTTTGAAAATAAAGTTCGTTCGTTCGTTCGTTCGTTCGTTCGTTTGACCCCTACCCACACAGACCAGTCCAGCTTGGTTGAACCTACCAGGAGTAAAACTCCCACTGGCATAGCTCTGGGGATTGTCAGGGTACGCAAGCTGCCATACCGCTACAAGGTATAGGTACCATTGATGGCAGATGTGAGCAATATTAGCCACAAATCATTTCACCATCCAAAATCCCTCAACTGCATGTAATAAAAGATGTTATAAATGGAGCAAAAAAATAGATACAAACAAGGTGACATAATACAGTGACAAGAGCCACCTCAAGATAATACTACTGAAGAATCAAGGTAGATATGTATGAATTGTAAAAAAATAACAAAAATTAGCTCTATCACACTTATGACAAGACAAGCACAATTAACTTGACACCAATAACAAACTGAACAAAAAACAGTACTTTTACAACTAACAAACAATGGTAATGGTAATCTCAATAGTAGCAATTAACGCACAGCTTTGTAATGCCGGCCCCACTATTTGAGAAAATCGTTAACCCAACCCTACAGAACGCCCATGAATTCACCGACCATCCTAACAGGTATAGATAAATTCGTCGGTCCCAGTCCAAACACCCACTAATTAAAAAAACATATATCCACGAAAATACATGTAACATAGAAAAAAAGAACTCTGGCAAACAAAATTCTCAAATCGCACGCTGCATGTAACTTTAAATGCACTTATCTGTTATGCCAGTAACAACAGATCCTTCTTATTTGACGCCTCCTTCACAAGAATGAAGAAAACACTCCGTGCAGACCAGGTTAGGCTTATACTCCACACACTGCACACTCGAACAAAACTGCCTTTCGGTCCGTCGTCTTATTGATATACATGTAGAACATCATCTTCATAGGCCATCATCGGGCAAAAACTTCAAGTTGTCATGTACTTTATAGAGGAACACAATTTCTGTTAATACAACCCCCACACGGGTCAGCCGACTACATACTCCGCCATTTTGAAAAATCTTGATTTCTGAAAATGAAGTCCGGACTTGAAAAAAATACTGCTGATATCCATGAAACAATACAAGGTTCAGGATCTAAAGCTTTTAGGCCCTCATTCTTCTGTAGCTTGGCCCCCATTAACTGTAGCGTTGTTTATTAGATTATAGTCTGTAAGTTCATGAGTTCCTCTGGCCAATTTAGTTTAGAGACATCCTGCCCAAACAACGCTCACAGCATATACCATTAATATGCAAATTACCACCAAGGCCAAGTAGACAGTTAAACAACATTTAAGTTTCACAAAATACAGCTTTATCATCTATCAAGCCATTCTAGCACATGGCAGAATATAGTTATATAGCGTCAAAGTTGGAAATGACAATGCAAGATGGGCTGGAGTTATCGAAAGGTACGGAGAAGATGCACTTAATGACAATGGAAAGTGACACCTTAGATTCTGCACTGAGCAAAATACAAGTTCCATCATAAGCGCATATCTGCATACACTAGATGTGAACCAACAAAGAATGAGAAGTCAGTGATCGACTGTGCCATAGTTAGGAAGAGCTCATTAAAATATTTCAGGCACGCTAGAGTCTAGAGAGGGCCAGAGATTGGAAGTGATTACTACCTGCTAAGAATTAAAAGAACAACTGAAGGAGTTGCTCATCCTAGGATTTGCCTACCATCACACAATAAGCTAAGTAAACGAACAGGAGAAATGAGCATTTAGACCTACAAGCTGAGAGAGCTAGAAGTTAAGACCAGATATCACAAGCTTATTGCTTTTGCACTGAGAAACACAGAAGAACACCATCATGACATGGAAACGCTCTGGCTTAAATTCAAGAACATTATAAAGGTAGGTGCAGCAGAAACATGCGACACAAGTCCGACTTGGGATGAAGAGAAAGAGAACATTGGTGGACAGAAGAAGTTAAAGAGAAAATAAGAGAGAAGATAAAGGCATGGAAACAATACTTAAGCACAGCTGGAAAAACAGAGAAAAATGAGAATATGTGAACTCAGAACAGAAGCAAAGAACAAGGTGCTAGCAGCAAAACAGAAATCCTGGGAAGAATTTGGAGAAAAGCTAGAAAAAGATGCTCAAGAAAGCCAGAATTTGTTTTATAAGACCCTATTGAGTACGAGAAAGGAAAAACAGTGCCATTTTAAATTTATAAATGACAAGCAAGGCAAATTGTTTACTACCAAAAATGTCATGGATTGCCTCCCCTGCTTTGCAGTATTGGTCCAACAGTGACCAAAACTCAAGAGTGTCTAATATTGGCTTCCAAGGTATCTACCTGAGTGCAAGATTACTCTTGGCAGAGATGTAGATAGAAGATTAATGACACTTCTACCTTAAGGGAGCTTTCACAAGATATTTCCAGATGTCACGAACAATGTTGCATTGGGCTGAACAATTGTTAACGCATTATATCTGGTCCGTCGCCTTTTGTGAAGGATTTAAGCCATGGTTTAGCCAGTTCAAGCCCCCAGTTGGTGTAATCCAACGAAATTCCTCTTATAAGATTTACCTCTCTTTAGAGGTAAATATATGTCTGCTTTCATACATATAAGCTGAAGCGACTATGATTGTTTAGTTTTAAAACAACATGTAACAATTTTAATAACGAATTAGTCTTTAACAGTAAAAATAAATATAGAGAGAGTGGTGAAATTTAGAAAAAAGCTTTAGTCACGGAGACGTAGGTGAGGATTTATCAAAAGTCCATTGCTTTCGCCTATTTTACAAGAAACTTAACTCCAGCTGAGTCAAGCAGCTGTGGTTCATCAATTCTGTGATGACGAAAGCCTTCTCTACACTGCCTTGCAATGTAGGCGGTTAGGGTGGATGCTTTTTTCTCACACTAGTGGCTTTAGTACCACAAATCGTCTGATGGCTTGTAACCACAAACTTTAGAAAAATAGAAAAAACAAATGAATTCTGCTAAGTACATTTGTTTGGAGCACTCTAACAGGCTCACGTTCCCGTTGTCCGACCACCAATGTTAAACTCTCAGAAGAATGTAATTCTCGAGCACGCACAACGTAACTCCGAGAAGAAGGTTAAAATTCACCAATATTACTCTGAGGATTAACGGGTGAAATGTGTCTGGACAGTGAGAATATGATTTGTGCCTGAACATTAACGAGTTACATACATCTCAAAAAGGATATGCTACACTTGAGACACACATGATGAAATCATCACTCATTACTGCTCCAGTGGGAGTCCTGGGGTCACCTCTGCTTGTCGGGTTTCCACACGACTAATCAGAAACAACCGCCAGCTCTTGCAGTAGCGGTTCATGCATATACTGTTATCATATGTTGAGGTTGCCAGCCTCGTATATAACCACTTAGAACGAAATCTGTAAACTTTACATTAGTACATAAATTGTTTACACTTACCCCAACATTTTAGGGAATACACAATCTCCTTGCACAGATTTAGACTGGACACAGCTCTGTATTAGATCCTTCGAAATCACTTTGGTATGAAACTTAGAGTTAATTCCTCTGACGTCGGGTGTTCTGCGAAATCACTGGCCTGGGAAAACTTTTGTTTAATTCCTCTATGACTTGTGATCAAATTGCTAAGTTTCCAGTCTTGTATTAAAAATGCGGGTTTACTTGTAAATTCCTAAGTTGCCCAATACTCGATCTTTTACTTATAGTTGTGGAATTTCTAAGTCCAATGTCTCCTTTTTCTTTCTAGCTTTTAGGAGTCTCTAGTCTGACGCTTGCGCTGCAGTGTGTGTACTGACTGTGATTTCACTACATTATATCTCACAATCCTCAGTTCAAATTCCAGCTGTGTTTCCACCTAATTTTCCAATGAGATACATTGTATATTCCGGTCTCTCAAATCAAACCGATCAAATCGAATCTCGTTCAGCACTACGTCGGTAGGGGTGCTTCAAAGTAAAAAAAAAAACCCTCACTTGTTTCAAAATAATAAATTTAACATCCACGCTTGACCTCTTCATATCATTGCATGAGACTTCCGCCGGCATCTTGTGCTATCTTCGCAAACAAATGATATGCACTGATACTGCCCCGATGCTATCGCCTGCACATCTTGAGTTTCCAGACAAATTTATCTGTAATCTCGATACAGAATGTACATCGGAAGCGATTATCTCATTATCTCCCATCTTGTACAAACATAGTCGCGCGTTACCTGGAGTCTCGTGACCGACCGTCACGTTGAAAGGGATCAATAGAGATGACCGTCTCTATCAAATGTGGCCAGACGAATGAAGAGAAAACTTATCAGTCGCTGATCGGTCAAATTACATGGCGTTATTACTGTTTGGTCTGGGATCAGCTCAAAGCAAACATTTGAAAATTAAAGATAGTCACGTGGCCGATACTTCCGTAGGGGTGTGGAGTGTTAAAGACTTCACCCTACTAGATTCAGCATAGAGAGTAAATAATGGTGCATAAAATATGCCACATAATAATGACAGGGGAGAGAAAAATAAGAAAATTCCACTCGCACAGGAATGTAATGCAATCCTGCCGGAGTGAACTTGAGATCGCACAACTGTATCGTCACAACAAAGGAAGTAATAGAAAGATGGAAAGAACATTTCTCAGAACTCACTGATGGTGAGCAAATGACAAAGATCAGGAATGATAACCACTAGTGCAGAAGAGGAAACCAATGATGGCGAAGATGGCATCAAGATTGTAGAACTGATGACAGCATTGGAGAAAATCAAGATGGGCAAAGCAGGGGAGGCATGATGGTATAACACCAGATTTCGTTAAGTACATGGGAGCAGCAGGCGACCTATTACTCCTGAGGGTCCTACAGGCAGCTTAGTGCAACAAGTCCATACCAAAGAATTGATAGATTACCATCATAACACCCATTTTTGAAAAGGGTGAAAAACCGACAATTCGGAACTTATAGAGGCATTTCCCTTCTCAGTGTCCCTGGTAAAATCTACCATAGAATCCTGGAGCAGAGATTCTGAAGCCTAGCTGAGCCACAAATGAAAGATTTCATTTGTGGCTTCCGAGGAAACCGAAGTACTCAAAACCTGATATTCACACTCAACTTGAGTGAAAAGGCCCTTGAGTATAAAGATGAGATGCACCTTTGTTTCTTGGATCTGAAAAAGGCATTTGACAAGGTCCCCTGGAGCAAACTTTGAGATTGTTTGGCAAGAAAAAACATCCCAGTACCTCTGATACGTGCTAAACAGAGCTTCTACAAGTCTTGTAAAAATTATGTGAGGACGGCAAACCATAAATCAGAAGGGGTCAGTACCACCATTGGTGTATGGCAATGTGTTATCCTGTCATCATATCTGCTCATACTCGTCATGGATATTGTCATCAAAACATGTAAGGAGAGGACAAGAAAATATTCATTAGGGTACTGGAAGATGAGACAGGTTTGTATTTCAGAGCCGGCATTTGCCAATGATGTCGCCCTGATAGCTAAATCAGAGGTAATCTTTAATCCATCCTGCAAGTCTGGAAGGAAGAGCTGGGGCAGAAAGGGACGGTCATCAGCAGCTCCAAAACGAAAACTGTGGTGATGTCACGAGAAGACAGAAGTCATCAGATTAAGCTGGGAGAATAGGTCCTGGAGCAGGTCAACCACTTTAAACACCTCGTAGCTGTGACAGACTTGAAGGGAGGCATCAAAGAAGATTTGGCTACCCGAATAGTAGCAGCTAGGAGACTTTTTTCAGGCCATACATCGAGGATTCCGCAGCAAAAGAGAAGTTGGCAAGAAAATGATGATCGCCGTGCACCGTTCGACCTATGTCCCAGTCTTGACGTATGGACGCGAGTCATGGGCAATGAGTGCACCGCACAACAGCCAGAAACAAACCTCAGAAATGGGGTATCTGATGATGGTGGTTGAAGTAACAAGAAGAGACATGGTCCACAACCATGCGATACGTCAAGACCTAAAAACCCACCCAAGTACTGAAGTACAGTCTCAACTAAGATGGTTTAACCATGTCTGCAGAATGGAAGAAGATCGGCTACCACGACAAGTATAGGAGGCAAAGAGCCAGGAATCCATACCTCCAGGACGACCCAGAGCCCGGTGGGAGGAAAACATTAGACAACATCTGAAGGATCGAGGACTAGAATGGGACCAGGCCAACAGGAAGACAGTCGATATGATATTGTGTCGCCGTCTTTAAATAATCTCTACACTTCAAGTTGGAAGAGGAAGTTTTGGGCCGCACGAGTTCAACCCTGCGGGGTGTTGAACGACATTGTTTATTTTAGTTAGTAAGTTTTTTCTAACACATTCTATGAGTTCTGTCTTGTTGGCTTTTCCCCATATAGTGAAATCATCTGTTGTTTAACGTTTGCAATTGTAGCTAATTTTATTGCATTCTGACGTCAGGAATACTTGAGCAGACTAGAGAGACTGAAATGGTATGAGCTCATCATAAATGCAGACAATGGCACATAATAGTAAAGCTTATCAGGAGTTTGTTGCAGACTATTGCTCCACTGGGAGCTGAATATAATAAATGGAGTGAACGTAGCTTTATGCATGACCTTCTCCCCATCAACTTTCCAACCTCTTCTTCTCCTTGTTTCTTCTAATGTCTCCTTGTTTCTTCATCTGTCTCCTATATTGATATTTGCATTTTTTCTGCAATCTCATCTCCCCTGTAGTGATATTCCTCTCGTGTATTTTAAATAGTGATCATGTTTGACACTGACATTATAACATGTTTCAAACTTGTTTTTTCAGTGACTAGACCTCCAACAAGCATGCCCTTGTCAGGAAAACAATTGACCAGCAAAGGTTGTCGGACTCGCCTGGTTACTTTAAGGAAGGTGGTCGTGCTGTGTGTGATTGTCATCATCAGTCTAACTGTTTACATAAACTGTTTGTATGGACGTCGCAGCTTATATTCGGAAATTCCCGCGTACTACGTGGTGTCACAAAACTCGGGTATGACGTTAAGTATTTGTTGTCATGTGATGTTAAAGCGTCACGTGTAGCTCCTGAAAGTCTATGATCAGATAAAGAATGAACAGGACGACTGGGTCCTAAGGCTTGTCATTAGCTGCGACTAAAATGAGTTTGTGCATTAGGCTGGCAACCTCATGTTGTAAAACCCTGATACAGAAACCACCGCAGCAAGACCATGAGAATGCTTTGTCTACCGGCTGTCTGCCTGCTGCAGTAGTGCGTTTATGGCTCCATAGTGAGCAGACGTGTAAGTAATGATGACTGTATGAGAGGAAGGTCAAGGTCAAACATGATCTAACGCTTAACACATAAGTAATGATGACTGTTTGAGAGGAAGGTCAAGGTCAAACATGATCTAACGTTTAAGAGATAAGTAATAATGACTGTATGAGAGGACGGTCAAGGTCAAACATGATCTAACGTTTAAGAGAACTTCGAGGGTACTGTTCTCTGCTGCTGTCCTTGAAGGTTCATTCATTCATTTATTCATTCATTCATTCATTCATTACCCTTCGCTCCCCAAGACGCTTAGGCCTTCAACAAATACATGCCAAGTCCTCCTGTCACGTGCCATCATCTCAAGTTCTGTCCACGTTCTCCTCATCATTTTCACCTCTGTTTCCAGCTCTCTTCTCCATGTGCTTCTCTGCCACTCTTGCCCTGGGGGTTCCAGAACAAGGACTGCCTTGTAATGTTTTCAACAGGTTTCCCCAGAGTATGTATCTATCCATCCCAATCGACTTCTTCTCATCTCTTGTTCCACTGGTACTTGTCTGGTTCTTGTCATCAGTTCGACATTTGTAACCTTGTCATGCCATTTTAATCCGTCGATTCTGCGCAAGCACCCATTTATGAAATTATGTAGCTTTTTGGTTTGTTCTTTTTTTGTTGCTCTTAACAATGTTTCAGAGCCCTATAATAGGACTGACTTGAGATTTGACTTGAAGATTCTTATTTTAGTGTTGGACCCGATTTCTCTTGATGTCTGTATATTTCCCAATGCAATGAAAGCTCCTCTGTCTTTTTGTATTCTTAATTTGATATCATTGTCTGTCCCTTCAACTTTGTCTATATTGCTGCTACGATATGTGTACGATTCTACATCTTGTAGTGGTGTTTTCAAATTCAACCCTTTTACCATTTCCTGCTTTTATTCTCATTCTTTTTTGTCTTTTCCCCGTGTATTTTTAGACCCAATTGCTGTGACCTCTCGTCGAGTTTTTTTCATTTTGTCTTGCATCTGATTATGGTTGTGGGACAGAAGAGCCAAGTCATCTGCAAAATCTAGACCATCAAGCTGTTTAGTCAGATTCCACTGGATTCCATTTCTGTTGTGTGTTGTCGATGTTTTCATAAGCCAATCTATTGCTAGTAAGAAAATAAATGGAGACAAGAGGCATTCCTGTCGCACTATCGTTCTTATCCCAAATGGTTCTGTAAGTTGTCCTTCTTGAAGAACTCTACAAGTCATGTCTTTATAAGTTTTCTTTATTAAATTAATGATTTTCAGGGGAACTCCATAATGCCTCATCAACTTCCATAGTGATTCTTTGTCTTTATCAGTGTTTCTCGACCTTTGTGTGTTCACGGCACACTTTTCAATTTTCTAAAAATTTGCAGCCCGCCTATCTGACCCTGCGCCTGAACAAAAAGATTACAGTGATATATACTAAATTAAAATACACTAATTTGTGGGTGCTTTAGAATAAAGAAAATTCTCAATTCAATTTTCTTTTAATTGTTTAAAATAATTAGAACATATATTTGACCCAAAAAAAAAAAATGTTTTTCATACAATCCTGATGGTCCTAATGCGAAACTTGGGCATGATGCTTTCGAGTAATTTCTTGGAAATTAGAGCGTATTTAAGATAAGCAAACTCTTATTTCATTTACAACACAGAGAAGTCTTTCTTTCTATTTGCATTTAATGCTTGTAAGTGTTGATAATCCCACTTGTAAGTGTTGATAATCCCAACTCACATAAATGTGACGTAGAAAACTGAATCAAAATAATTGAAGCTAGTTTTGCAATAACAGAATACTCGTCTTTAACAGAAATCCAGAATGCGTCCAGGGGTATCTCAGAGTATTTCATTTTAAGACTGCGGTAAGTTGAAATAGAAGCTAACTGTTCTTCTTTATTGTAAAATCCAATTCAGATCAAACAGGAAAAAACAGATTTCTTACCCAGTCGAATCTCTCTGTAGTCAACGATGGAAAGTAAAATTTGATATTTTGCTCCATTGTTCAAAATACGAATATGTGACACTCAGAACAGAAGTAAAGAACAAAGTGCTAGCAGCAAAACAGAAGTCCTGGGAAGAATTTGGAGAAAAGCTAGAAAAAGATGCACAAGAAAACCAGAAATTGTTCTATAAGACCCTAAAGAACATGAGGAAGGAAAAACAATGCCCTCTCAAATTTATAAAGTACAAGCAAGGCAAATTGCTTACTGCCCCGAAGGAAGTAATGGACAGATGGAAAGAATATTTCTCAGAACTCCTTGATGGTGAGCATGGTCAAGCATCAGAAACGATAACCACTAGCACAGAAGATGAAACAAATGGTGGTGAAGATGACATAAAGATGGAAGAACTGAAGGCAGCACTGGAGAAAATCAAGATGGGCAAAGCAGCATGGCATGATGGTATAACACCAGAAATGGTTAAGTACATGGGAGCATCAGGCAACCTGTTACTCTTAAGGGTCCTACAGGCAGCATGGTGCAACAAGACCATACCAAAGGATTGGGAGATTGCCATCATAACACCAATTTTCAAAAAGGGTGACAATCGACAGTGTGGAAACCATAGAGGCATATCCCTTCTGAGTGTCCCTGGTAAAATCTACTCTAGAATCCTAGAGCAGAGACTCCGACGCCTAGCTGAGCCACAATTGGATGAGGTCCAGTGCGGATTCCGAGCAAACCGAAGTACTCAAGACCTAATCTTCACACTCAGACAGCTGAGTGAAAACGCCCTTGAGTATAAGAGTGAGATCCATCTTTGTTTCATAGATCTGGAAAAGGCGTTTGACAGGGTCCCTTGGAGCAAACTTTAGGACTGTTTCATTCATAACCCTCCACTCCCAAAGGAGCATAGGCCTTCAACAAACACATGCCAAGTCCTCCTGTCCCGTGCCATCATCTCAAGTTCTTTCCATGCTCTCCTCATCACTCTCACCTCCGCCTCCAACTCTCCTCTCCATGCACCTCTTGGTCCCCCTCTGCCTCTCCCGCCCCGGGGGCCCCAGAACAAGGACTGCCTTGTAATGCTATCAACAGGTTTCCTCAGTGTGTGTCCTATCCATCGCCATCGTCTTCTTCTCATCTCTTGTTCCACTGGCACTTGTCTAGTTCTTGTCATCAGTCCCACGTTGGTAACCCTGTCATACCATTTCAATCCCTCTATTCTACGCAAGCACCCATTTATGAAAGTCTGTAGCTCTTTGGTTGTTGTCTTTGTTGTTCTCCATGTCTCCGAGCCATACAATAGGACTGACTTCACATTTGAATTGAAGATTCTTATTTTCGTGTTGGATCCGATTTCTCTTGATCTCCATATATTTCCCAATGCAATGAAAGCTCCTCTTGCCTTTTGTATTCTTATTTTGATATCGCTGTCCGTCCCTCCAACTTTGTCTACACCACTGCCAAGATATGTGTATGATTCTACATCTTGAATTGGTGTTTCTTCAAGTTCAACCCTGTTATCACCACCCGCATTTATTCTCATTATTTTTGTCTTTTCCCTGTGTATTTTCAGACCCAACTGCTGTGACCTCTCATCGAGTGTTTTCAATTTGTCCTGCATCTGATTACGGTTATGGGACAGAAGAGCCAAGTCATCAGCAAAATCCAGATCATCCAACTGCTTAGTCAGAGTCCACTGGATTCCATTTCCGCCGTGTGTTGTCGATGATCTCATAACCCAATCTATTGCCAGCAAGAAAAGAAATGGAGACAAGAGGCATCCCTGTCGCACTCCTGCTCCCATCCCAAACGGTTCTGTAAGCTGTCCCTCGTGAAGAACTCCGCATGTCATGTCTTCATATGCCTTCTTTATTAAATTAATGATCCCCAGGGGAACTCCACAACGCCCCATCAATTTCCAAAGTGACTCTCCGTCCACACTGTCAAATGCCCCCTCGTAGTCCACAAATCCGATGTACAGTGGTGAACCCCATTCCAGACTCCGTTCAACTACCATTCCCAAAGTGGCCATCCGGTCTGCACACGATCTGTCCCGTCGAAAACCTGCCTGCTCATCTCTCAGCCTCCTGTCCATGGACTCCCTCAATCTCTCAAGGACAATCCTGTCCAACACCTCTCCCGGCACCGACAGCAACACCATTCCTCTACAACTTGTGCACTCTTGTAAATTTCCCCTCCCAGGCAACCCAACCAGATATCCCTCCCTCCACCCTGCCGGCATCTCCCCCCTCCCAGACTCCACCAAGTAATTTATATAACATCTCTGTAGCCGTGTCGACACCTGCTCTGATGGCCTCCGCTGGAATGCCATCAGGTCCAGACGCCCCTCCCTCTCCTAGAAGCCCCATGGCCTTCTCTATTTCTTCCCCCGCCGGTCTTTCACCGTTAATTTGCAGCTCTTCCTCTGCTGGCTGGATGTCCGGCGGGTTTTGTGGAGCTGGTCTATTGAGAAGGTCCCCAAAATATTCCGTCCACCTCTTCATTTGCTCTTGCATATTGCCGGGCAGCTTCCCATTCTTGTCCCTTATGAGGCAACTTGTTTGCTTGTATTTCCCTGTTAGCTTCTTTGTGCTGCTATACAGTTCTCTCATATTTCCTTTGGCTGCAGCATCTTCTGCCTCTCTTGCCAACTCCTCAATATACTTCCTCTTGTCTCTTTTGATACTTCTTTTTACTTCTTTGTTTGCTTCTGTGTACACTTCTTTGATGGTCTCTGTTGTCATCCATGCCCTCTGTTGTCTCTCCCCTGTAAAGGGCAATTTTTACTATCTTGCAATATAATACATTTATATTCTTATTATGTTCGCAAATATTTTGTAAGCAAAGTATTTCCTTTTTAAGTGCTTAAGGAGAAGTCATTTTTGGGTTGCTTCCCTTGAAAATAGTTCTGTCATCTTCGATCGGACTCCGCAGACGACTCTAGGCCTACTGCGATTTATTCTGTGGCTGGGTAGGAATAGATTGTTCTTGCTTCAGTATATCTATGGCCTGAATTTATACGTAGTGTTTGTATGAGTAGGACGAGTCTGTCTTATATATGGATATCTTTGCATTTCTAAGTCGAACTAATTTGGTTGTCGCTAGAAAAGGTCAAAGGCTATGCAGCGGAAGTATCGCTAGCAAAAGGGTGTGATCCATGGCTGTCATCCTGTGAGGATGCCGAGTTTTGTTGTAGCAGGCTTTTTGCCGAAATAGTGATCTATATATGGATGGGGAAAAGTGATAATCATTTAGACATGTTGTATGTACTTTACCCCAGTGTTTATTCTCTTTTGCCAAGGAATGGCAAAGTTATATTTCGCATAAAAAGGTAAAACCACAATTTATTATGAACTTGGGCTTCGCCATCGTTGTTGATAAGCAGATGCACAGTGGTACTTTTAAAAAGAATATCCATTCAAAGGAAGAAGACATTCCTATGTATCAGCACTGGATTGTATGATATTATTCAATTACCTCTATGAGAGAACCTATGAAGAAATGAGGACATTTAATGAATGACTAATTTTGGTCTATATTCTATAGTGAGTGAAGCTCACGAGAGAGAGAACAGCCATGTTGAAATTCATATACTTTGTATTTATCGAGTGAGAAAAAGGGATGCCTGTACTATCGCTCGATGAACCAAGAGATCACTGCTACATGTGAGAACCCATGTCTGGGATTCCTATATTATGAAATATATATATATTGAACTTTACGTGAAGGAATATTCGCTAGACGAGGTTAGGTCTAGGAGCCTTCCTATGTATTGGTTATGGTCTGACGTGCCCAGTCAGTAAAGCCAGATGATTTACATGATGGAACGCTGAATGCTTATTTACGAATGCTCCATTATGATATTTGCCAAGCATGAATGCTAACTTAAGATGATATTCCTGTGATCAACATTATACTGTCTATGTCGACATTTGTTCCTGTAACCATACACGTACTGTCCAAGTGTGCGTCCCATTAAATGTTATAAAAAGACCACCGTAGTTCCAGTACTTCTTGAATTCGAACAGTGTGAGTATGAGTGATGTACTACCAACCTGTCAACTCTATCGAATCATTCTACCATTCGCGTACTGACATTCAGATACACACTCATTGTTTACACTCACATTCTTGTCGGAGCCTCATCACGTTCCAGGACAAGATGACCTGTATGACCAAAACTGTGCTGGGTTTGATGAGTTGACAATCGTTACACTTTACTACACCCAGTCCCAACATCTACATTTATCCACTGGTGGACATTCACATCATTTAGCAAATAAAGCATGATTCAACAACTAGTAGCCAGTATGAGTTAACAACTACACACAAAGAAAGAGTTTAACAACTGGTGTGCCAGCTTCCTGGGTCAACCTGCACAGTGACCATATTGAGAAGTAAACTACTGAGACCAGACGTTCCTTGGGGTCTGTTACGACACACAAATACATCAGCAGTACAACTCTACAGTGATGTCAGCGTGACCTGTCCTGTCGAGAGTATGCAGTAACTAGGTCAGGGTTTGTTGACATTTGGTTCATTGGACATTTGCCATACAACTGACAGTGTTACACAGCGAGCTTGGTTGAAACATAGAACATTACACATCAGGACTGGAGAATATTTGACAGTGTTTGCGAAAGAAAATGTTATTGAACTGAGAAGTCCTACATTGATTGTTATCATTCAAATCAACGATGGAGCTTCTATTTCTGTGTTGAATTTAAAATAATTAGACCAGAAGTATTTGTTTAATAAAGTACCACAGTACTGTACTATTAGGCAGTGTAACTGAGCCTTCATTCCAACACATTCTTTCTGCAACACTCTATTTACATCATATTGCCATACTATTTATGCATTTATGTATTTATGTTTAACTATTTATATGTGATATTTGTTTGTATCCAGCGGGTTGTTGTTTCGGTTGGGCGGTGTCACACAGCAGAGTATCCCACGTAATAGAGGGTCTGATGTGTGCGTTTCTATAGGTGCAATTTTCTTCATTGAAAATTTGCTGCGACAGCTGTTGCTATTAGTGTTAGCTGTGAAGTCTGTACTCATTGTTGTTTTTGTAATATTCCTCTGTTCTTTAGTTTGTTTTGATTTGTTTGTAATTTGTTGGTCTACCCTATTCTATCTTTCAGTTCTATTCTCAATTTATATTTATATACTGTGGCGTTATTTGTATTTGTTATCCTCTTGCGGTTTATCTTTTATTGTTTTTCCCATTTTATTTATTTCATTTCCGCAAATGTTTTCATGTTTTTCTGTATAACTGTTTTGTTTTGTGCCTGATCGACATACACTATTTAAAATATAGTTGATCATATAAATTGATGTACAAGAATCAACTGATAGTTAATTGCTATTACTAAAGGTACACAGTTGATGATATAAAACACTATTTCTGGTGCACTGCACTTATATTATAGAGTGAACCAGCAACTTATAGCTGTTATTATATAAGGATTTATACAAGACCTTTGTAAGGCTTGTTTCCCACAGTGATTGGGATAGTTAAGTACTATTTTTCACAGGTTACAAAGTTATCATACAAAGTCTTTGATTAAGACTAAGAAAGTAAATTTATTTACTTTGCAAATTACTGATCTTATTAGACAAGATGTCTACCTTGGATTATTTTATCACACAAGGCAGGGCTCTTGATAAGACTGGTCAGCAGTTAGAAGAATGGGCAGTTGCTCAATATGACAAAGCATTGGCTGCTGAAGAAAGAAAAGCATTGATTGAAGAAAAGAAATTAGAAGCTGAGGAAAGAAAATTACAAAGAGAGGATGAACAAAAGAAATTGCAGATACAGACTGATGAAAAAAGATTCCAGATGGAAATGGAAAAAGAGAAAAGAAAAGATGAAGCTGCTGCTGAAGAGAAAAAATTACAGGCTGCTGCAGAAGAGAGAAAATTACAAGCTGAAGCTCAAGAAAAAAAAGCAATAAGAGAACATGAACACCAAAAAGAACTTTTAGCATTTGAGTTAGAAAAGTTAAAGTTAACAAACATAAGTAATGTTAATCAAGCATCTAGTGGTAATGGTAAACCCTTTACTTACAAGGTCAAGGTACCAGCGTTCAACCCTTCCAGTGATGACATAACATTCTGGCTAAACAGATTTGAACGCTCGTGTCGAGCACATAATGTGGACAAATCACAATATGCTAACCAGTTATCAGAAAATCTGAAAGGTGATTCTCTGACTAGTTTAAGTTTGGTTGAAGAGGCTGACAAAGATAACTATGATGTTATTAGGGCAGCCTTGTTAAAGAAGTATCAGTTGTCTGAAGAGGGTTATCGGAAGTTGTTTAAGACAATGGTGCCTGAGGCAGGTGTAGAATTCTCAGAATTCATTGCAAGAACACGTCTTACATTTGATCGTTGGATTGAGCTATCCAAAACAGAAAAGACTTATGAAGCCCTTATGGACTTGATACTCAGAGACAAGATTATGTCAAGTATAAATAAACCTTTCCTCGAATTCTTACATGAGCGTAAACCTAAGTCTCTAAAAGAAATGGAACAGTATTGTACCCAATACGTCACTGCACATCCGGACGTAGCCATTAGCAACAGTAAGGTTAAAGAAGGTATGCCAGTTGCTTCTGCAACACCATACAACCCTAATCACTCTCACAAATTCCAAGGACCTCAAAATAAGTTTAATAAAAAAGGTAACTATTACAGTTATCAGAACCAAGGTAACCAATCATTTCAGGGTTCTTCTTCGAATACCTGGAGAAGAGCTGACAGCCCTCGATTCAGGGGTGGTCATAATTATAGGAACTTTCGCAAAGGAAGTCATTCTAGAAACTATCCAAGTTTTCCTTCATGGAGACAACAGGATCATAATTACCGAGATACTCATTATAATGAATATGATGATAGTAACCAAAGGAGCTATGATTCAAACCCGAGTAGGGGTTATAATAGTGGAAACAATGATAAGTACAGAGGCAATAATAACAGAGGTAGAGCACAATTCAAAAAACATAAAGCTCATTACCAGGCGAACTCTGCACAGCAAGAGTCCCACGAAGCCTATAAACAAAATAAAGATAATGATGACTCTAATAATATGGCATGTGCCGCTTTTGATTTTGGGAGAGCATCTCAGTGCCCCAATGCAAAACATTATTTGAGCCAACCACAGTGTCTACTTTAAGCTGTGGCCATCCTGTTCCCGCTCTTCCTGCGTCAATCGCGCATGATGGGAGAGGTTCTCTTGTCTTACACAAAGGTTTAGTAAATGACAATCCAGTCTCAGTACTTTTTGATTCTGGATGCACAACTATTGGGGTTAGGCAGTCACTCATAGATCCTTCTCATTCTACAGGCAAAGTAGTCAAATGCGTAACATTTGGCGGCACCATAGAGAAATACTCTACCGCTATCATTAGGATTGCTACTCCTTTCTTCACAGGAGATGTACACGCATGTCTTTTGCCGGATCCGATCGCTGATCTTATCATCGGTCGCATTCACGGAGTCAAAGAATGCACTCCGGAGCAAATTTCCGTTTGGGAAAATCAAAATATGCAATCTGCTAATGCAGTAGTCACTAGAGCTCAAGCTCTCAATATGCCTGAAACTTCATCTGTTGAAGATAATGAAGTGCATAACCAAGATGATCCCTTGGTAATTTCTCGTGACTCGTTTATAAAACAACAAGAAGAAGATCCGACTCTTAAGAAATTCTTCACTCTTGTAACAAAAGGTGATCCGAATAAAGATTCAAATTGTAAATCTTGGATTACAATGAAGAATGGCGTACTTGTACGTATGGTGCAAGACTCCACTAAGTCAAGTCATTCTCAGATTCTTGTACCCAAGAATTTGAGAGTTAAGATCTTACAACATGCACACGACTCTCAGTGTGCTGGTCACATGGGTTTTTCCCGTACTAAGTCAAGAGTTCTTGCGGCTTTCTTTTGGCCTTTTGTGAACAAGGACATACGGATCTATTGTCGATCCTGTAAAGTATGTCAAGAGGTCAAATCCAAAGGTCCTCGTCATGCTGCGCCTATTCAGGCTGCAGATATTCCTATTCGTCCATTCCAGAAAATGGCGATAGACATCATTGGTCCATTCAAGATCAAATCTGCTAGAGGACATCAGTTTATCTTATCGTGTGTAGACATGTGCACACGTTGGCCAGAGGCTATCCCTCTAAAGAGCATTACTACCGCTGACATTGCAGATGCTCTTTGGCTTATATTTTCTCGGCTGGGATTCCCCGGAGAAATATTATCAGATCATGGCACCCAACTGATATCGGATACCATGTCTCAAGTAATGTCTACTCTACAGATAGAGAGATCTTTGAGTAGCATCTATCATCCTATGTCCAATGGGATGGTCGAGCGACTAAATAGAACACTTAAGAACTTATTAGGGAAGATAACTGAGGATCATCCTCAGGATTGGGATAGGGTTTTACCCGCGGCCCTCTTCGCGTACAGAGAGGTCCCCAATGAACATACAGGGTTTTCGCCCTTTGAACTTGTCTTTGGCGCGCGACCGCGCGGCCCAATGTCTTTGCTGCATGATCTTATAACAGCTGACAATATTGACGATGACACAAAATCTTCTTACGAGTATGTCATCGCGCTGAGACAAAAGATTATCCGAAGCATGCAAATTGGCAACGTCCTCTTCTGAGTTTGCTAAGCAGAAGGCAAGACAATTTGCTAATAAGAAGAGAACTTTACGACAACTTTGTCCTGGTGACAAAGCATTTGTTTTGCTACCTTGTCGTGAAAATAGACTCCTTATTAGTTGGAAAGGTCCGTACGATATAATATCGAAAATTTCAGATGTTGACTACATCGTCGATATTAACGGGAAGCATAAAACCTTCCACATCAATATGCTTACGGAGTTCCATGAACGTCCTGACTATCTACAGCCTATTTTCCAGGCAACGGACGATTCTCATGTCAAACATGGTCATTACTCATCACTGTCTGTAATACAGGATGAGGAAAACAAGTTTTTCGGATGTTAATCTCCCGCTTCCAATGATCCCACTTCATTCTAGTGAATCATGGAAAGACGTTACTGTTTCTCCTGATTTGTCTCTAGGAGAACGGCGACAAGTTTCGTCTATGTTACAAACATTTCAGGATGTCCTCACTGACATCCCTGGACAAACTCATGTCATTGAGCATGACATTGTTCTAACTGAACATACTCCAATTAGGGTTAGGCCTTATCCTATCCCTATACATTTCCAAACACAGGTTGAAAAGGAGTTGGATGAAATGATAGATTTACAAATAATCGAACCATCCACTTCTGCATATTCTTCGCCGATGGTTATTGTTCGAAAAAAAGACAATAACATACGTCTTTGCGTTGACTATCGCAAATTGAATCAAGTTACGAAGTTCGATGCTGAACCTATGCCTTTACTAGAAGAGTTACTTACTCGTCTTTCTAAATCGCATTTTTTCACTAAACTTGATTTGTCTAAAGGATATTGGCAAGTTCCATTATCCGAACGCGCCAAACCTCTTACCGCTTTCTCTACTCCCAGAGGCCTTTTCCAATGGAATTTTATGCCTTTCGGCCTTATGAACGCACCAGCTACATTTGTACGCATGATGCGTCGAATCCTATCGAATCCTATCGTATCGGTCAGATGTCATTGCTTATCTAGACGACATCTGTCTTTTCAGCGATACTTGGGAAGATCACTATTCAGGATTAGTTGAATTATTATCAACTCTGCGTGAGTATAACCTGACAGCAAAACCATCTAAAGCTTGTATTGGCTTTAGCGAAATTGCTTTCTTAGGCCATCGAGTAGGTCACGGTTTCTTGAAGACAGAAGACCATAATATCACTAAGATACTTAACATCTCTATCCCTAGGACTAAAAAGCAAGTGCGAAGTCTTTTAGGTCTCATACAATTTTATGGACGTTTCATTCCGAATCTGTCCTCTATCATGGCACCTCTCTCTACACTATTAAAGAAAGGGTCGCCTAACATGGTTCACTGGTCTCATGAATGCCAATCTTCACTAGAGAAGATCAAAACTATGTTTTCATCACCACCTATTTTAGTGTTACCTACAACAGATAAGACATTTGTTCTTCGTAGTGACGCTTCATCCACTGGGATTGGAGCGGCACTAATGCAAGAGTACTCTGGAACTCTGCATCCTGTAATGTACATATCCAGAAAACTTAATGCTGCAGAAAGGAATTACTCGGTTTTAGACCGTGAATTATTGGCAATGGTTTGGTCAATTCTCAAACTCCAAAGATTCCTTCTGGGCGCGCATTTCGTAGTGGAAACTGACCAAAAAGCTCTTACGGCTATCCAAAGTAAAAACTTGAAGAGCTCGAGATCAACTCGATACGCAATCGCTCTTCAACCTTTTCATTTTTCGGTACGAGCTATCCGTGGTTCAGAAAATGTGATGGCGGACATTCTGTCCAGATGCCCACATGATGCCACTTAACTGTTAAATATTGGATCTTTTTAATATGTATAACTTTACAACAGTTATTTTTTGTTTCTTTACTAAGATACACATTTGTAATTTAATAATAGAATGATGGTATCGCTACTTAGCGGTTTATTGATGTTAATTCACCGCTGGTCTTTGATGATTGTTTCTTCATAAATCATAAATTTAAGATTGTAGTGTGAATTTTTGGTATGCATTGTATAATTACCAGAATTGTATTATACGTACATCACACCTTCCTGGAAACATTTATTCGTAGGGAAACAATTTCTCTCAGATTTTGAGATATATATTCTCACCAGTCATATTAGGAATTATAGTTATTCCTGATATTTTCATCTGCGCAGTATTCTTGCGTTGTGAGCCTATTCTACGGTGCTCCTAGATGTATTTAAAAAAAAAAAATTTTATTTTTTTTTTTTTCCCGGGAGGTGTGGTAAGACTGTAAAGGGCAATTTTTACTATCTTGCAATATAATACATTTATATTCTTATTATGTTCGCAAATATTTTGTAAGCAAAGTATTTCCTTTTTAAGTGCTTAAGGAGAAGTCATTTTTGGGTTGCTTCCCTTGAAAATAGTTCTGTCATCTTCGATCGGACTCCGCAGACGACTCTAGGCCTACTGCGATTTATTCTGTGGCTGGGTAGGAATAGATTGTTCTTGCTTCAGTATATCTATGGCCTGAATTTATACGTAGTGTTTGTATGAGTAGGACGAGTCTGTCTTATATATGGATATCTTTGCATTTCTAAGTCGAACTAATTTGGTTGTCGCTAGAAAAGGTCAAAGGCTATGCAGCGGAAGTATCGCTAGCAAAAGGGTGTGATCCATGGCTGTCATCCTGTGAGGATGCCGAGTTTTGTTGTAGCAGGCTTTTTGCCGAAATAGTGATCTATATATGGATGGGGAAAAGTGATAATCATTTAGACATGTTGTATGTACTTTACCCCAGTGTTTATTCTCTTTTGCCAAGGAATGGCAAAGTTATATTTCGCATAAAAAGGTAAAACCACAATTTATTATGAACTTGGGCTTCGCCATCGTTGTTGATAAGCAGATGCACAGTGGTACTTTTAAAAAGAATATCCATTCAAAGGAAGAAGACATTCCTATGTATCAGCACTGGATTGTATGATATTATTCAATTACCTCTATGAGAGAACCTATGAAGAAATGAGGACATTTAATGAATGACTAATTTTGGTCTATATTCTATAGTGAGTGAAGCTCACGAGAGAGAGAACAGCCATGTTGAAATTCATATACTTTGTATTTATCGAGTGAGAAAAAGGGATGCCTGTACTATCGCTCGATGAACCAAGAGATCACTGGTACATGTGAGAACCCATGTCTGGGATTCCTATATTATGAAATATATATATATTGAACTTTACGTGAAGGAATATTCGCTAGACGAGGTTAGGTCTAGGAGCCTTCCTATGTATTGGTTATGGTCTGACGTGCCCAGTCAGTAAAGCCAGATGATTTACATGATGGAACGCTGAATGCTTATTTACGAATGCTCCATTATGATATTTGCCAAGCATGAATGCTAACTTAAGATGATATTCCTGTGATCAACATTATACTGTCTATGTCGACATTTGTTCCTGTAACCATACACGTACTGTCCAAGTGTGCGTCCCATTAAATGTTATAAAAAGACCACCGTAGTTCCAGTACTTCTTGAATTCGAACAGTGTGAGTATGAGTGATGTACTACCAACCTGTCAACTCTATCGAATCATTCTACCATTCGCGTACTGACATTCAGATACACACTCATTGTTTACACTCACATTCTTGTCGGAGCCTCATCACGTTCCAGGACAAGATGACCTGTATGACCAAAACTGTGCTGGGTTTGATGAGTTGACAATCGTTACACTTTACTACCCCAGTCCCAACATCTACATTTATCCACTGGTGGACATTCACATCATTTAGCAAATAAAGCATGATTCAACAACTAGTAGCCAGTATGAGTTAACAACTACACACAAAGAAAGAGTTTAACATCCCCTTTCCCCAGTATTTCTTCACATGTCTCCTTCCATACTGTTTTGACCTGCTGCCAATAGTCCTCTGTATTCTCCACATCCTCCAGCCGCCGGAGCACTTGGAATCTGTTGGATACTGTGACCGCAAACCTGTCTCCCGCTTCTTGACCCCCCAGCTGTCCCACATTAAACTGTTGTCCATAATTTTGCATTGTTGCATATCTCTTGAGTTTCATTTTTACTTTGGCTATCAGAAGATGGTGATCTGATGCCACATCTGCTCCTCTATATACCTTTACATCCTGCAATGATGATCTAAACTTCTTGTTTATGCATATATGATCAATCTGATTTTCTGTTCTATGGTCTGGTGATATCCATGTTCCCTTGTGTATTCTCTTATGTGGAAACATGCTTCCTCCTATAGCCAGTTGATATGAAGCACAGAAGTTTGCGAATAGCTCTCCATTTTCATTCATTACTCCTAGCCCATGTTTTCCCATGACTTCTTCAAATCCAGTGTTGACTGTACCTATCTTTGCATTCATGTCACCCATCAAAATTGTGATGTCTCTTCTTTTTACTTTATCCATAATTTCCTGTAGTTCAGTATAAAATGCTTCTTTCACAGACTCTTCTTTGTCATTAGTTGGTGCATAACATTGGATGACATTTACATGAATTTTCTTTTTAGCTGTTTTGAAAGAAGCTGTTATTATTCTGGGTCCAACAGCTTCCCATTCAATTAGTGCTTTCTGTGCTTCTTTAGATAACATAAGAGCTACCCCTTCACTGTGGTGTGAACTTTCGTCTTCATGTCCTGAGGACAGCACCAATTCACCTGTGATGAGTTTCTTCCTGTCTACCCCCTTCCACTTTGTTTCACACATTCCCAGAACCTCGATTTTGTATTCCCTCATTTCTGCTGCTACTTGCGCCACTTTCCCTTGTTCATCTAATGTCCGAACATTCCAGGTGCCAAATCTGGAAGTTCTCCTAGAAGAAAGAAGGTTAGTCAGCAACACAGACTCCTTTCGGCTTTCTCTGTGTTGCATCATACGCCTCCCCGCGAGAGGACCTTCCCCTGTCTTGGATGGCTGTGTTTTATTTTCTTTATTTGACTTGTCCATATTTGTTGAAGTTTTTTGTGGTTTAAAATTTTTTTACAGGATGGTGTAACTGGCCCCATGCCCAACCCTCCTTAGTCGCTTTTTACGACATGCTTGGTAGGGGACAGTGTTACTATTCTTTGCTCCCCTTTCGGGCCCCGGTAACACACGGGTGTTTGGGACTGTTTGGCAAGGAAGAATATTCCAGCACCTCTGATTCATGCTATACAGAGCTTCTACAAGTCTTGCAGAAATTATGTGAGGACAGCAAACCATAAGTCAGAAGAGTTCCGGACCACCACTGGTGTAAGACAAGGTGATATCCTATCACCTTACCTCTTCATACTCGTTATGGACGATGTCATCAAGGCATGTAAGGAGAGAACAAGAAAGTATTCAGTGGGGTACTGGAAGATGAGACAGGTCTATATTTCAGAGCTGGCATTTGCTGATGATGTTGCCCTGATTGCTAAATCAGAGGCACATCTCCAATCCAACCTGCAAGTTGGAAGGAAGAGCTGGAGAAGAGAGGGATGGTCATAAGCAGCTCTAAAACAAAATCCATGGTGATATCACGAGAAGAAAGAAGACATCAGATTAAGCTGGGAGAACAGGTCCTGGAGCAGGTCGACCACTTTAAATACCTCGGAGCTATTATAGACCGAAAGGGAAGCATCAAAGAAGAGTTGGCCACTCGAAAAGCAGCAGCTGGGAGACTTTTTCAGGCCATAAATCGAGGATTCCTCAGCAAGAGAGAGGTTGGTAAGAAAACGAAGATGGCTGTATACCGCTCCACCTATGTCCCAGTCTTGACATATGGATGCGAGTCATGGGCAATGACTACAACCCATAAAAGCCAGATCCAAACCTCAGAAATGAGGTATCTGAGGAAGGTGGTTGAAGTAACAAGAAGAGACATGGTACGCAACCAGACGATACGTCAAGGCCTAAAATGCCACCCCCTGCAGAACCAAGTAGAACAGTCCTAACTAAGATGGTTTGGCCATGTCTGCAGAATGGGAGAAGATCGGCTACCACGACAAGCATGGGAAACAAAGAGCCAAGGATCCAGACCCCGAGGACGACCCAGAGTCCGCTGGGAGGACAACATTAGACAATCTTTGAAGGACCGAGGACTAGAATGGAACCAGGCCAGGAGGAAGACAGCCGATATGATAGTCTGGCGCTCTCTCTTCCAAACCTCTACACCTCACGGTAGAAGGGGAACGACTAAGTAAGTAAGTAAGTAAGTTTAAAATACTCCATTATTAAGGTAGCAGTGTCTTTCATTTTGTTTTGGGGTACCAGCTCTTTTTATCCAGATTAAAATACTTTTAAAAAAAATGAAAGTAGCTTATCAGTAGATGTAAGGGTGTTCTCATTTTGTCCTTCCATACTGGTATTCACGCTGTTTAGACGCCTAAATATTTCTGCCAGGTATGCTAGCTTGGCACACCAAAGTTCACTGCTGGGATTTTCATAAAATGTTATGTTTCCTTCTGACTGAAAAAAAAAAAAAATTCATATTGTGAATCCATAACTTTACAAAGCCATTTAAAGAATCGGGTTTTTAGAGGCCTTGACTTCACATAATTGGCAATTAGGATAGTCTGGTCTAATACAGACTTTATTTCTTTTTCCAGTGTCTTTTTTCCAGGAAGGATTTCCCTATGCAGAAAGCAATGTGTAGAAATCATGTTAGGATTTTGCTCTTTTACAAGTGCGACTAAACCTTTGTTAGACCCCACCATGGATGGAGCGCCATCTGTGCGAAGACCAATACATGACTTCCAGAAGAGATCATATTTTGTTAAGTAGGTAGGCAAGGTATCAAATATATCTTGACCTCTCGTGCGATCTACAAGTTCTGTACAGCATAAAAATTCGTTTAGGATTTCATTTCCGTGTACAAAGCGACCAAATGCTAACAGTTGTGCCTTGCATCTTATGTCTGTAGATTCGTCAACTTGTAGTGCAAAGTCTGATTCCTTAAGCTGTCATGTTTCTCACGTGACGAAATGGACGACCTCTTCACGTTCTCGGTTTCACTCCGACCGGATCAGAGACATATTTTGTACTGATTTTTATTTCTGTACTTTTAAAAGTACCAATTTTTTCTCATTATTGGCTAAGGAGCAAGTAGTTTGTATGTTCAAACATTTGTGACACTCCTTGCACATAATGTTTATCCCAGCCTGCGAGAAGCAACTAGATAAGATGAGCGCCGGCGTGTTTAGATTAAACCGCTGATAACACTAGTCAACAAATTTTCAAAACTTTTTTGTACCAGAAATTAAATGTACCATTTCTTATTGATTTTGACATGCTGATTTCAAATATCATAATGAAATTCACCAATTGGCTCTGGGTTTTTTTAAAATGATGAATTTACATTACAGTAATACAAATAATGTATGCTTGTTTACTTCTCTGGGCTAAACAGCTAGTCTTTCTACTTTAGCATTATAAAAATTGTGGTTACATACTCAATTAATTGATATTTTAACATAAAATGATAGAAAAAATAAAAACATTATTTAAAGTTCACATATCATGCTTTAAAAAGGCACATTTGAACCCATTCCGTCATTATTCAGTCGCTGTTTGAGCTCTCTTTGCTTGCTTCTTGTAGTCAATCGATGAGGTGTCTCTTGTCACAGTCCAACAGTAATCAACAAGCATTGAAGGGCTCCATTTGCCTTGATACCTTGTCTCCATAGCAGCAATGTCCTGGCGAAATCGTTCACCATGCTCATCACTGACCGCTCCACAGTTTGACGTAAAGAAATCCAGATGAGAATCCAGAAAATGAATTTTCAAAGACATGTTGCAGCCAAGACTCTTATACTTCTGAAGGAGATTTTCTACAATTTCATTGTAATTATCAGATCTGTTGTTTCCAAGAAAATTGTCCACCACTGACGTAAATGCTAGCCATGCTGCTTTTTCCTTGCCATGCAACACGCAAAGAAACTCGTCATCATGAAGAAGTTTTCGAATTTGCGGACCAACAAATACTCCCTCTCTTATTTTAGCTTCACTCAGTCTTGGAAATTTTCTGATGAGGTATTTGAAAGCCTCATCTGTTTTCTCCATGCCTTGACAAAGTTTTTCATGAGACCCAGCTTAATGTGCAAGGGTGGCAACAAAATCTTGCTGGTGTCGACAACTGCTGGGTTCTCAACGTTCTTACTGCAGGCTGCAATGACTGCCTGATTGGCCAATGTCTTCTGATGTAATGGTCACTTCGTGCACGGCTATCCCACTCACAGAGAAAGCAACAGTACTTGGTGTATCCACCCTGTAGTCCAAGCAAAAGAGCGACCACTTTTAAGTCACCGCAAAGTGACCAATGATGATGATCGTAGTTTATACACTTCAAAAGCTGCTTAATGTTTTCATAAGTTTCTTTCATATGAACTGCGTGACCAACTGGAATTGACGGTAACACATTACCATTATTCAACAAAACAGCTTTAAGACTTGTCTTGGATGAATCAATGAAAAGCCTCCACTCTTCCGGTATGTAATTGATGTTGAGGGCTGCCATTAAACCAGAAATGTTGTGGCACGCAGAAAGGTCACCCTCTTTGAAAAAGAATGTAATAAGCGGCTTCTGGCGGTTCCTATACACAGAAATTGTAACATCTTCTGCCAGGAGATTCCACTGTTGCAATCTGGAACCCAAAAGCTCCGCCTTGTTCTTCGGTAAATTCAGATCTCTTACAAGATCATTCAGTTCACCTTGGGTTAGTGGATGTAGTTTGCTCAAAATCTGTGTCACTTGAGGTTGATGGTTCAGTGGAAGCAGCTGAAAAGGATTCTGGCACTTTGGGAACTGGTAGGTCATTGCCATGTGGTACCGGAAGTATTGCAGAGGGGATGTTTGGATATTCCAGAGTCCATTTTTTCTTCTTTGATATGCCTTTCCCAATTGGAGGGACCATGCAAAAGTAACAGTTGTTGAGATGATCAGTGGGCTCTCTCCAAATCATTGGGACTGCAAAAGGCATAGCTTGGCTATTGCCAGTCAACCACAGTTTAAGATGTGCTGCACATGTATTGCAGCATATGTGTGGCACCCAGCTCTTATCTTGATCTCCTATTCTGCAGCCAAAATACAAACTGTACGCCTTCTGGCATTTCTAACTACGATACTTTTGATAAGGACAAATGCACTAACTAATGGCAAAATTTTATCAGAGATAAGGTATTTATACACAAAGGTGATGTAATCATAGGTAGGATTGCATCATCAACTTCTAGTAACATTTTTATTGGTCATTAGAAAAAATTATGCAATCGCCCACAACAGTTGCGTCATATATATATATAAATTTACCGTAATTAAATAAACTAGTAGCATATATCTTGAAAACTAGAGCCAATCAACATTTTTTAATGTCATTTTCGTTTTCAGCACACCAAAATTAGTTAAGATCAGCTATTTTCATTTCTGGTACATTTTGGTTGTTGACAAGTGTAATCGACTCGTTTGTTAACAAGCTGGGCAAACACGGAGCTTTGCGTACTCATACGACAGATAACGAGACTACTGTCTGTGTGACACATGTGGGCAGACAAGTGTGACATAATCGCTTCCGGGCCGACTTGTTATGACAGCATTACTTTCTAATAAAGTAATAAGTATTGCAGCTTACACATGTTGTCATGTGAGTTTCCCGATCTGTCTGTAAGTTTGTACACAAGGGCATCGGGGATCATATTACCATGCATGTGAGAGTTGACCTCTGCCTTACGTTCAAAATTATCCGATGTCGGAATATTTTTGAAATCATCACACTGTTATGATTAAAATAACTCATAACAGATCGGTCTGTATCACATAGGTATCGATTGTTGATACCATGCCAAGGTGAGACCGGTTTGACTTCTGCTCAAACTGTACCAAAAGTCAGTGACGTACTTCCGGGTAACCCATGGATACGGTACATCAACAAACATGGTATTAACAATCGATACCTATGTGATACAGCCCGATCTATTATGAGTTATTTTAATCATAACAACATTAAAAATCGTGGGGGCTTAAACGAGCTGAAAGTAATAAGTGCTTAAATCCTTCACAAAAGCGTCGACAGAATTACAGAGTTAACATACTCAGCCAAAGCAGTATTGTTCTCGCTTATTTTGAATATCTTGTGACGACTCCCTTTGTAATAGAAGTGTCATCACCCTTCTATCTACATCTCTGCCAAGAGTAATCTTGTGCGAAGGCAGATACTTTGAAGCCCATATTAGGTACTCTTGAGTTTTGGCCACTGTTGGACCACTACTGCAAAGCAGGGGAGGCAATACCGTCACACATCAATATTAGAAAACATCTCGATTACTCTTCTTCTAATCATATCATTAGACAATGGAATTTCGGTAATTTCGCTTACCTCTTCATTACCAAACATTGTTCTAACACTCAAACTCGAAAATGAAATTTTGAAGTAACTCTATTTTTGTTCACAGCAGTTAATAGCTCCAATTATTACTGAATGAAATCAAGCTGTAAGATAAGTTTTATATTACATGATCACTAAAACTGAAGTTCTTTTATACCTTGTACAATTTACAAAATTTTTGCGGCACACTTTGAAAGTCGTGGGAGCACACTAGTATGCCGAGGCACACAGCTTGAGAAACACTGGTCTACATTGTCAAATGCCTTTTCGAAGTCCACAAATCCAATGTTTAGTGGTGAATTCCATTCTAAACTTTGTTGTTCTTCTTCTTCTTCTTCGTTCGCCCTGAAAAGGACGGTGGTTGCGTTGTGTCTGTTTACAACGTAGCTGTGATATCTGCACCTTTCGGTCGACACATCCGACTTCTGCACGGCATTTTTTAGGACCGGGTTTGCCTTCCCATTTCGATCCACACTCGCTCAGCCAGCCTGCACAGCTGCAGACTGTTTCCAGCACCACCACGTGGAGGTGGAGTGCGGTCTTGACCAGCTCTGGTTCGCTGGTCCTGACGCAGGCAGTCAAGCTATGAGTCGCTGACTGCGGTCTCTATTGCTGCGTCTTGAGGTCCCAACTTTGTTCAACCATTGTTCTCAAAGTGGTTATCTGGTCTGTACATGTTGTGCTTTCCTTGACTAATATAGTTAATGTCCCTAATATTTTCCGTGGTCTCTGATGAGATAAAAAAGAATATGACCACTGCACCCTTAGGCATGTCGTACAAGTCGACTTGTTGATGTTGTGCCTGAGGCTGGCGATCTCATCATGTAAAATATGAGTACAGAACCACTAGTATGTGACCGTTTGATACAGGCTTTCTGCAGGACCAGCCACAGTCAGTGGCAGCTCCACTCTTCGTAACAAGCACAAATTAAAATGATGATCGATGTAGTTAATATGATGATTAGGATTATCAATGTAGTTAACATGATGATTAGGATTATCAATGTAGTTAATATGATTATTATGATGATCTATGTAGTGAATATGATGATCTATATAGTTAACATGATGATTAGGATTATCAATGTAGTTAACATGATGATTATGATGATGTATGTAGTTAATATGATGATTAGGATTATCAATGTAGTTAACATGATGATTATGATGATCTATGTAGTTAATATGATGATTAGGATTATCAATGTAGTTAACATGATGATTATGATGATCTATGTAGTTAATATGATGATTATGATTATCAATGTGGTTAACATGATGATTATGATGATCTATGTAGTGAATATGATGATTATGATGATCTATATAGTTAATATGATGATTAGGATTATCAATGTAGTTAACATGATGATTATGATGGTGTATGTAGTTAATATGATGATTAGGATTATCAATGTAGTTAACATGATGATTATGATGATGTATGTAGTTAATATGATGATTAGGATTATCAATGTAGTTAACATGATGATTATGATGATCTATGTATTTAATATGATGATTAGGATTATCAATGTAGTTACCATGATGATTATGATGATCTAGGTAGTTAATATGATGATTAGGATTATCAATGTAGTTAACATGATGATTATGATGATCTATGTTGTTAATATGATGATTAGGATTATCAATGTAATTAACATGATGATTATTATGATCTATGTAGTGAATATGATGATTATGATGATCTATGTAGTTAATATGATGATTAGGATTATCAATGTAGTTAACATGATGATTATGATGATCTATGTAGGGAATATTATGATTATGTTGATCTATGTAGTTAATAGGATGATTAGGATTATCAATGTAGTTAACATAGTTACTAAAAACTCGAATTATTTCTAATAGGTTTATATAAACAATTCTTTGCTCATTAAACAAAACGCGCAATCGTAAAGTAAATATGTAAAGCGCGCTTGCCAAGAAATATATCCAACTATTCAAGAAGGATTCAAAATAATGAGAAAGATGACCAACTATTGAAGAAGTAATTATTATGAGAAAGAGAACTATTCAAGAAGGGGATTGCCATTACAACAAAGATGACCAGCTATTTAAGAAGGCGTCATTATAATGAGAACCAATTATTTAAGAAAGGATCATGATTATGAGTAAGAGAACCTGTTATTTAAGAAGGGATCATCATTATAACAATGAGAATCAACTATTCAAGACAAGAGCTATGCCAGCTTACGTTCTACGCCTTGCAGGTTCAACCAGGCTGGACAGTTCTGCGTGGATAGGGATTTCACTAAAGCTGGCACCCTAATCATCCAGATTTAGGGGCGTTAGCACAGGACAACAGATAAACAAGCTTTGCTAGGTGACGGACATCCGGAGTCTGATAATCGTATAACTGCTAGTAGTGAAAGCCGAAAGGAAGCCACTGGCATGAAAATGGACCTCCTGACAGCTAAACATGAATCCCGAAAAGGATTTTATGTGCAGGTAAGTGAAAGCCGGCCAAAACTAGCTGGCGGAAAACTGGAGAGGCAGTGATGTAAAGCATGAATCTGAGCTGGCGCACCACATCTGTTTCAAAGATGCCAACATATGTGGATCAGAGAAATAACATATGGCCGTTACCAGTAGCATACTTGAAAAACACTCTTTGGACATGCAAATAGCCTCAAGCTGACCACTGCTCTATTTGAATTTTCAAGTATATGTTCGAGAGTGTATGAAGAAGAAGAAGTATAAATAAAGAAAGGACTACTGTAAAACGAATAATATAAAGTAAAACAATGAACAATGGTATTAAATTTAATTCTTCAAATGAACGATACACTTTCAAAAAAGTCGACCACATATGCACTTGTAGGTATGTCAATGATCATTTCTATTGTTATCTATTTGATTTTGTCCCGTCGAACGCCATGTTGGTTACTTGTTGTGCAGTTGGTATATCTAGTAAGCGTAACAGTAATGTTTTCCTGGTGTGGAACATTTTATATTCAGCAGTGTAACATTTTCACTTCAGCCACGTCAACAATTTTGCCGGCATTAGATGAACCGTCACTCAAGACGTCATCACTACAGGGGAAGAAATTCTTTCTGTCAGGACAGAGAACGCGTCCGCCATATTTTGAAGACTCAGCTAAGCAGAGCTCAACACGTAATCCCTTTCATTCACCTTTTATCACACAGAGCGACGAGGTCACTCAGAGAGACAAGGGTAAGAAGATATAAGCCAACAACTATATATATACTGTTCAAAAAAAGAAACGCAACATTATTGCAGTGGTAATGGACACTAAATTTCAAACTTGTACCAAAATTTTATTTTACGTGATTAATGTTTCAATCTTGGCATGAAGACACTTTCAGACTTTAACAATGAAATGATGTTCATTAAATTTGGTTTGGACTTTTATTCTTTGTGACTGAGTCCTCCGTTTCAGTAAGGTGTATGGCCTCCTCTGGCCTCTATCAGAGAACGTCATCTCCTTGACATGGATCCGATTAGCCGTTAGATCTGTTGTTGTGGGAGGGCTACCCACTCTTCCCGCAGTGCAAGAGACCACTGTCGGAGATTGGCTGGAGCCACGTCTCGCTGGCGGAGTCGTCTGTCGAGTTCATCCCACAAGTGTTCTGTGGGGTTCATGTCTGATGAAATGGCTGGCCACGGAATGGTCTGGACGTTGTTGTCAGCGAGGAACTGGGTGGTGAGTTGTGCCACATGAGGTCGAGCGTTATCCTGCTGAAAAATCGACCCTCATGCAGCCAGAAGTGGAAGGACGTGAGAACGAAGAATTTCAGCGACGTATCGTTGGGCATTCAGGCGTCCTTCAATTTGCACCAGGTCACTTCTTCCCATGAAGTTGATCGCCCCCCACATCAGTACACCTCCACCACCATGTGGAGGAGCCTCATCAACGCTGTTCTGGGCATAGCGCTCATGGACTCTGCGGTAAACTCTTCTCCGTCTATCGTGTCGCTGGAGCCCAAAAAATGATTCATCACTAAACCAAACCCGTCTCCAGTCATTCCCAACGGTCCATTGACGATGCTGGTTCGCCCACTGCAGTCGGTTCTGGCGATGCCGGTCTGTAAGAACAGGACCTCTGTCGAGTCTTCTAGCCCAAAGACCAGAGTCGTGCAGCTAGTTCCTGGCCGTTTGATCTGAAATTCGACGAGCTGCTGACATTGACTGGACTGTGGAGGACGCAGATGCAAGTCGATTCCACAGGTGACGCAGCCGTATGAAGCGATCTTCGGCAGGAGTTGTGACTCTGGGTCTTCCACTGCGCGGCCGGTCTGCCACTCAGCCAGTTTCTTGAAATCGCCTCCAATGGCGACTAATGGTGCTTCTAACCACATTAAATTGTCTGGCCACTACACTTTGTGACTGTCCAGTCTGTAAACGTCCAATGATGATGAGTCGTTGTTCTGTAGTGAGATGAGCTATACTTGCGCATTGAATTTTCAAATGAATTTATTCAAGGAGCGTCAATCTTTTATAGGCATTCAATTTTTTTTTTTTTTTCTCTAACCAGCGGCACTCGAGCTTTCCAGCTCTTTTTGGCCCAATGACATGTCATTGCGAGGCTGGGGGTTAGTGGACTTTCCTTCCAACCCGGTCAGGAGTCTCGCTCCTTCCCATCCACACGGGATTTATGTGCAGGAGCCGTTCAGATTATTCAGTCAAATTTCCGGTCGTAAACATTTCTTCAAACGCCGACGCCCGGGTTTGAACCATGAACACCTTGTCGCCAGTACAACGTTGTAGCCATTACACCAGCGTGCAGAGAGTTTTGTGTTCAGTAAGTTTCATGGGATTCTCTTGAACCTGTCACAAGTTATTGTCAAAAATGTTGTTTTAACCTTGACCTCTTTCATGACCTCACGAATCATGAGGTGAATGCAATTCATGTAACCACGAGAAGTTAATGACCAGGTGGACACAGTCGATAGGTTGACTGATGTCCAAATCAGCGAATATCTTTTATAAAAGTAACACCAAAAGAGTTGCGTTTCTTTTTTTGAACAGTATATATAACACAGCAGGAACAGCGTGATTGTGATAAACAGTCTTAATAGCTAAAAACTCAGACTATTTCTAATAGGTTTATAGAAACAATTCTTTGCTCACTGTAAAACGCGATTGCTAAGAAATATATCCAACTATTCAAGAAGGATTCAAAATAATGAGAAAGATGACCAGCTATTGAAGATGACGTAATTATTATGAGAAAGAGAACTATTCAAGAAAGGATTGCCATTACAACAAAGATGACCAGCTCTTTAAGAAGGTGTCATTATAATGAGAACCAATTATTTAAGAAAGGATCATGATTATGAGTAAGAGAACCTTTATTTAAGAAGGTATCATCATTATAACAATGAGAATCAACTATTCAAGACAAGAGCTATGCCAGCTTACGTTCTACGCCTAGCAGGTTCAACCAGGCTGGGCAGTTCTGCGTGGATAGGGATTTCACTAGAGCTGGCACCCTAATCATCCAGATTTAGGGGCGTTAGCACAGGACAACAGATAAATAAGCTTTGCTAGGTGACGGACATCCGGAGTCTGATGGTCGTATAACTGCTAGTAGTAAAAGCCGAAAGGAAGCCCCTGGCATGAAAATGGACCGCTTAAACATGAATCCCGAAAAGGATTTTATACGCAGGTAAGTGAAAGCCGGCCAAAACTAGCTGGCGCAGAACTGGAGAGGCAGTGATGTAAAGCATGAATCTGAGCTGGCGCACCACACTGTCACAGGATGCCTCCCCTGTTTAGCAGAAGTGATCCAACAATGTCCAAAACTCGAGTATCTAATGTGGATCTTCAAAGGTATCTATATTCACTCAAGATTACGCTTGTCAGATTGGTAAATAGAAAGGATGATGGTACTTCTATCTCAAGGGAGTATTCACAAGATATTCAGAAGTCAAGAACAATGATGAATGTGTTTTACCAAAGTTGACATATTATCTGCCCGCCACCTTTTGTGAAGAGAAATATTGTTTAATTATCTAGCTCATTCAAGCTCTCAACTGATTTAACAGTAAAATGCTATTTTATTATCTCTTTTATCTATGGAAAAATACTGATTCATATGTATGCACTTCTCTCTATAATAATTAAATCAATTATGAATTTGTAAATAAAACATATAACAAAACTAATGATCTATTATCTTTAACAAATGTAAAATGAATATTAGATTGGTGAGTTAATCTTTGTTTCTTCATGAAAACCTCGCCGAAAATAGAATATTAAAGTGTTTATTTGGTTTGGCATGATAAGATTTTGTCTTAACTGTCAGACTGATGAAATATTTCTGTTCGTTACTGACTTCCGTCGATGTACTATTTCTGTGGTGAGGGCACGTCCCAAACATTCGAGTGCTAGGGATAACCGCTCCTGGGTCAATCGCGAGTATTTTCACAGGCCGCTGAAGGTAAGCGTCTCGTATCAATTACTAGCTATGAATCACAGATTCACAGTCTTATAAACTGGTATCGTAGACTGGTACCACCAATGGTCTTGTAGATTCGTACAACGAATGGTCTTGTATACTCGAACCACGAACTTTAGAGGAAAACAAAAGGGATCTGCTAAGTTTATGTTTTCTGATACTAAACAGGCGCCTTCCCGCTGTCTCTTTCAGCGACTCTTTTTCTCAGTAATTGTATCCCCTCTGAGTAAACTTTGTAGGTCAGTGGATATGGTAAAAATTCACGAGTTAGTCTGAGGGAAAATTATGTCTGGACAACGAAGAATGCAATGGTTTGTGCTTGTGTGATCATGTCCAAGTATACATATAAATTAATACAAATGATAATAAATATATACACATGTCATCATCATCATCTTCTTGCTCCATTTGAAGTCTGGGATAACCTCTGCATTTGGTTCCTTGTGGGAATTAGCACAAAGCAATTACCAGCTGTTTGCTGTGGTGGTTCATGAATATTTCATTTTCACATGCTGAGGTTGCCAGCCTCGTACAAGCCTGTTTAACCACCAGCAAGTGCAAACATGTCAAAGTCAAAGTATAAAATATATGTTGCAACTTACCCCAAATAACTTTTGGGAACTCTAGACTTCTAGCTGTGTCATTGGGGCAAGGGCAATACACATTACGTTACAACAATGTGCTAAGTGAGTTGTCTGCGACGATAGACCTAGCAAGGATGAAGGCGAATTGCAAAGTCATACCGAGGACCACAAATACGTACTTTCTGAGAGCAGGAAAGTCAGCACACCCCAAACCGAGTAAATCAGGTAGCAGTTTACCATCTCTTCTTGACTGTGCAAATGACTGGGAGATGGCGGTAGACCTACCTGGACGAGGGGCATATCCAGAAAGTATCAGAAAATCTCGAAGACGGCCGGATATAGTACTAAATTCTTCTTCATCGCAACTGGTTATATTGATTGAGCTGATCGTGCCATTTGAATCAAGAATGGACGAGCAACATTCGTTCATAGCGGCAAAGTATAGTGATCACGCTGCGGATATGAGACAGGATGGGTTCACTGCAAGGGTCATGGCTGTTGAGGTGGGTGCGTCAGTGTATGATTTATTGAAACTGTCGGGGCTGAGGGGACAGTCGATTACAAGGACATTGAAGAGGCTTAGTGAAACTGCGGAAAAGGCATCATGCTGGCTGTGGAACAACCTCAATGGGCTATGGGACTCGGGAAAGTAAATCTAGCTCCACCTGCGGTATAGGAAACACCCTGATAGTGACATTTTTCTAAGTCCGCAATACACTGAGTTTTTTTTTGTTGTTGTTGGTGAAAGGACGTCGGCTCTACAGATAACCCGCGGTTTATTATATGAGGTGTCGGTTAGAGTTAGATTTCATTTGCCAGCTCGTAATGGCTTCACGCTTTGTCGGCTTCATGCAGGCTTCACGCAGGTATGTCAGTGGTGTGCTGCGGAACAACCGCTTTAATTTGTCTTCACTTTGTTACTTTCACAATTGTAACACATAAGGAAGGCAAACCCGAGGCCGGTGAACAGTAAAAAAAATATAAGACAAACATAAAGGTCACGTGTTTTCAGGCACTCGAAAGAAATAAAGAAGTAGAACACTAGACAACAGAACAACAAAAAACGTGAGTGGCTTACCCAGGACTCGAACCTAGGGTTATGTGTTGCGGGTCGCACTAGTGACCCGTCATCGAAGCATCATTTTTGGTGATGCCTAGATGGCAGGGAGGATAGCGTGATTCGCTTGCATAGCTAGGCGGGGTTGTCGCACGGAAGGTCCTGTGTTGCGAGTCCTGCAGCTATCGAATTATCACACTACAGAATGTCATCTATGGAAAAAATAGCAGCAAGACAAGTAATGAGCCACCTCAAAAATGCACACATCTTTCCTGATACCCTGGGTAGCTATAGGCCCTTGAAAACAACTTGGGGTAACGCTGGGACGTTTGCGTACGAAAGATTCCAGGGTAAAAGAGAAACGGCGGTGGTTCGCAATTGACCTAGATGATGCTTTTCACAGTGTGGACTTTGCAACCTTAAAAGAATGTATATTGGAATGTGGTGTAATCCCTTGGCTAACAAGGTGGATAGCAGATGCCTTAATGGTGAGATCAGTTGCATTTTGCTTGGGAACATGGACATCAGAACCAATGCGAATTTGCCTCGGACTACCCCAGGGTTCTCCACTATCAACAGTGCTGTTTAACATCTACACAGCAAAAGTAGCAAACTTTCAACCCACAGGACTAGGACGAACATTAACTTTTTTCAGATGACATACTCATGTACAGAACTGGCTCAGACAGACAGGACATGGTACAAGGCATACACGAGACACTAAATGGTGTGAGGAAAGCAGATCAAAGGTCAATCCCAACAAGGCCTATGCGATGTGTTGCTCTTTGAACAACTCCATAGTGAAAGCAGACCTTCCAGGGAAGACCACTGACAGGCAAGGCAAACTGAAGTATATAGGAGTAACGTTTGATCGTGGGCTATCATTCTAGCATCGTTACGACGAGATCATACATAATGCAAGCGAGGAATGGCAGCCTTAAAAAAGTTGGCTGGTGCGCGCTTGGAACAGAGGCTACTGTTTCTCCTGTATCATCAGCTCTTGATTTCAGTAATTGAGTATAGCATGGGAATACTCACGTTGGCAGTGTCACAATGTGAACGACTGAAAAGCATTCAACATGAAGGGATGCGACTAATTTTGGGCTGTACGCGTGATACCCCAGTTGTGACAATGAGATACGTGCTCGGACTGCTGTCGATTAGATCCAGATGTGAGATAACCCAGACAAAAGCGTATATGCGGGTAACCACCGACAAAAGACACCCCCTACATGATAACGTAGTGAACATCAAAGGAGCAAGAATAAAGAGGGGGATGTCATGGATGGCACAGGCAGAGCTATGATTGGTCAGGTGACCAGGGTTGAAAATATATATAAACGGGAAGAATGGAGTAAGTCAAGGGAAAAGTGGATAAACTACCAGCAGGTCGTCATTAGCTTTGGTAGAGAGTACAAAACTTGGAGCAATGGAAAAGCAGAGCTTGAGATTAATCAGCTGATACGTGATCATGCTGGGGACGATGACGCCATTGTGTACACTGATGGGTCTGTAGTGCGTTGTGAGAAATCAGGATTGTGCTGCTTCTCTGCGAGAATAAGGGGCAGGGTCGTTGCTGAATAGAGTGAAGCCTACATGACAACAACCTCCAGCATGATAATGGAGGTAGAGGCTGTTACTGCAGCACTTAAGTGGCTGTCTGAAACTCCATCAACCAGGGAAGTATATTTTCAGACTCTCAGGCTATGCTTAGGAACGTTCAGAACGGATGGCTGCAGCAGGAATGGAAAACATCAATAGAATCCTCAAGTCTCCAAGAACTGGTGTGGATCTTCTGTCCTGGTCATGCAGGGGTACGTGGTAATGAGAGAGCTGACAGACTGGCTTCGAGAGCACCTATAGTGGGGACACTGGATATGGATAAGGGAGAGATACTAAGGGCGATTAACAATCGCCTGCTAGAAAATGAAACTATAATGGATGAATCAACAAGGCAGAGACTGTTATAGTTCGCATCAAACGTGGGACTTGCTGAGATGGACGTGAGAGAGGATGCATTTGTCGTATTTACGACCAGCTTGCTACATGTACAATTAGCATTCATACTCTTCGACATTTTCTGAGGGAGTCTGAGCACCTATGGGTTTCTCCTGAGTGCAGTGAGTTCGATTCTGATTGCGAATAACAAAAACAATAAAACACTTGGACGCCTTACCAGGCCTGACACTTACATACCCCTGAGAGTTTAATTTAATCACTAAAATTGATAATGTGTGGCAGTCAGGTTAACGATATTATTAGATTTGAGTTTTAGATGCATAAGTAAGTGATATTTTATTGTGTTTTCCAAGTAAGTGATTTACTTGCTTAAAGTCCGCCAGAGATAGTGTTTCCTTGGCTTATGTTAATTTGTGCCCAGGTTGGTTCGTTCCTCTTGATGTCGTAGATTTTCGATAGGGGAATTAAGACTTGGGTTGGTCCCTTCTGAACAGATTAGAATAAGTGATAGCCCCAGTGAAAGATAATAATAGAAATAGATTTCCACGAGTGAGATGGTAGAAATTTATAGAGGCTGTCCCTGAAATCGAGAATTTTATCTCTTTTAGCCTATCTTCTACAACAGATCTAGAGGAGTCAGACAGTCTATAAAAAACACATATATTAATATATATATATATATATATATATATATATATATATATATATATATATACCACTCACGTATACACACACATAAGTGACGAGTTAGACGCACAGACGTGAAAAACTATAACAGTGAATATAGATATTTTGGAACGAGCTGACCCGACACACTGATTAAGTTTAATGAATTTTTAATTATCAGAATAAAATTTCATCACAACACATACAATTACATCTAGCATATACAAATAGTCATAAAGTCAAGGAATTGCTACAAGAATGATAGACCCATTGGTATGATCTTTCTCCCAGATGAATAGCCCACAGTCCTGTTAGAAGAAAAGTGATAGCCCCAAAGAGTCACGGATACATATGATTTAGTCTAAAATTTCCCTTTAAAGGTATGAACAGACTTTGATACTCTGATCGATCTTAAGGAAAATATCGTTAGCAACAAAACAAAACTTGCATAAAGAAATTTTTAAGACAGCAAAATGGGTGCCAAAATACAACAATTAAGGAATCACTCAGTCCTGCATTCACTCTATTCAGTCGGCCGGGATCACTATCGTTCGTGCGTACTTACAGCTTTGGTAGCAACTTCTGGACAAACAATTTTTAGGACATGCACACACAGAATCTCCACTGTTTAGACTTGGCCAAAGAAACCCCAGCTCCACAAAGATAGGTTGAGTTCGCTTCTTCAGGGAACGTTTCCTTGGTTATTCTTATTTTAGGATATCTGGTTCTGTCACATTAAAATTGTCCAGGCACGAACTTTAACAGCGAGCCAAGTGTCAATAGCTTAGATTTCTAGTAACTAGGAATGCCAGGAAACTGCCTTCTCTCAGTATAGGACTTTATATGGTCACACCGCATACTAGTCACAATTCCGTCGGAATGTTTATTGATTGTAATATTTTACTTGCCACAAGGGCTGAAATGTACTTGAGGTTTTTCTCAGGAAGAATTAAGTCTGGCTCGCTAGGCCAGTTACTTCATTTAAATCTTAAATGTTTATGTAATGGGTACTCTGTCGTTCTGGATGCCCATGAAATGCCAGACAGGTTTTATTTTATACACCAAGTCTTTAAGAATAAGATGTTTATGATCTTCACAGATACTACTCAGTACTCAATGCTGGCAAAGTTGGGTTACCCCAGTTTCACTGAATAAAGAGAAAACAACATATAAAATACTTATACATACTATTCCCTTCGGGTATAACTTACATTATAAACTGCAAGCGTAGAGCTTGTCTTATCATTTAAATCTCCCGTGAAATAAGTTATATTCATAAAATCAGTCATCATGAATTAGAAATACATACGTATTCCGTCAATACTCAATGATGAATCAGTGCAGTTATAAGTTAGTTTAAAATATTCTCGACCGTTGATAGCAGTATAATTAAATTTATTATCGCTGCATGAGTTAAGCTAGAAATTATAATTTATTCTGCTTTCCACTGAAACACGTCAACTAGAGAATATAACAGACTTATAATTTAATCACTCTGCACAAAAGAAACGTGAAATATAATAAGCAATTTAACACTTAATCACTCGCAAAATACTAGATTATATTTACCTCAACACAGAACTACTAAGAACTAAATCCACTTCGACCAACTAAATGCCATCTTCTATCAACAGAGATTCTTAGGAATCGAACACAGGTTGTTCTAGTCTTGACGGCGAAGTTGCTGAGTGAATAAAATCTAAAACTCCGGTTATATCTTAAACCAGACAAAGGGTGTGCGCTATTTCAAAACCCTCGTCTCCCCCTCACTTAACACTTACGTTAAATCAGGCGACTGCTATAACATGCCAAGAGTGCGTCTTCACACCTTCGTCTAACTATTCTCATTCCTGAGCAATGCATGAGCTCGCCGTTCACACCTACTGCTAAGAAACTGTTCGTAGTGCTACGTGTCAGATGGAAACGTAGACACATGTCTGCTATCCCATGTCTGACAGAATGCATTCTCACACTTTTACGTCGAGAATCTAGCCCAAGAGTGCCGTGTCAGATGAAAATGTTAGACGATATGTCTCATTTCTGGTCGAGGCAGATGGCAGTTTCCACACCTCGCCGGTAACTTTAGCCGAAGAAACTCACGTGACAGATGAAAATGTAGACAATTGTCTGCATCTATGTCTGGCGAAACGAATTATCACACCTTCCGTCTACCTGCAGCGACTGACATGTGATGTAATAAATGCGTTACCAGTGTATGAGAAAAACGGTAAAGTCAGAATGGGAAAGTATCAGAATGGGAAAGTAAATATTTTTCGCAAACGAACGAATGCGAAAAACATGAAAAAGGATGAAAGAGCGATAATAAAGTAGAGGACACGGGTAGAAAAAGAAAATAATATAGAAAATTTATTGATCATAAATCTCTATGCGACACTTGAGTTGGTGATATTTGTGAGAGATAGTAGTGATGATAGTTAATGCAATATAATGTTCAGTACATCCACAACAATGTAAGTTTGTCCAACGGTAAATGATCTTCAGTAAGGATGTAGGTAATTCTCAAAGTTTATTAAACAGTTGAACTTTTGAACATCAACGTCAAAATTGTACAATCAGAGGTCAATCGGTTAAAAAGTTTCAATGGTGAATATGCTGCATGCATAATAAATTGTCTTTTCCTCATTTCAATCCAACATGGATTTAAAACATTCATCAGTATTTGTGTTTTCCTCAATTTTCTTATAAGAAGTTTCTTTATATATGGCATCTTTTGTTGAGGAATCTCTGCTAGTTTTAATTCTACAATTTCTGGTTTCATTTGCTTCTTTGAATAACACAGTATTCTCTGACTTCTAGCTGAAATAGGAATAAAGTTCGTACTGCTTGTACTTACTTGTATAACCACAAGTTAAAAATATGTTTCCTACAGATTTTCTCATAAAGAGAAAAATAGTTTTCTTCTTGCGTCTGCAAATGTCTTGAAGAATAATGAAATACACTGATGAGTTATGTTGTATATCACAACGTAGGAGCCTAGGACTTTTGTGACAGACCGTGGGAGAGAGCGCCAGGATGCTACCCACGCAAAGTTAAAATCACATCCTGTATGCAAGGGCTCATTTTTATAACTGACTACCAAAGTAATATATCTTGGCGTCTTTGAGTAGTGTGCGAACTGGCTACCCTTTCATTGGATAGGTGAATATTTTATTAATTAATTTATTGGTTATTCTATCAAGCGATCTGTACAGGGAGTAAGGCTATTTCTATTTGCGTCACTCTTTGCCAGGCAACTCCCGCCAAAATAGCGTTGGACAGCCCAGTGTGACATATATTTATTTCGTTTTTGTGTCATCCTATACTCAATGGTATTTTGGTTAACTACGAAATGTCGTAACTGCTCTGTTTATTCCATATAGTAGTTAATAGTAATTTATTATGTTTTATTATAACTGGTTACTAGCACGAATAAATGCTATGGTAATATGTCATACGGCCACAAATTCACACGTTGACTCTAGGTAAACGTGAGCTTTAGTGATTGTACAAGATTGTGTAATCGCAGCCTATTAGGCCGTGGAACGAACTAGCAATCCGGGTTAATTGACATTTGACCACGATTGTCTAGACAGTCAGATTGTAAGACAAGAAATTGACAAAGTCCGATAAAGACTTCCGAATTACATGGGAGAGACGAGTATCGATAAATGCAATCTTGGAAGACATTTTGAAGGGTGCGCGGGAGGTGTTTTGGCCTCTGGTAGACCACTACCTAGCTAATTGGAGGCAACCCGTGATAAACCCATGTCCTTGTATTAAATGTTTCCACTGCTTTCTTTGAACACAATCAAGCTGAGAGTATACGAAGATGCAAAAGACGTAACACACGTTTGAACTCGTCTCGGTACGTACTGACTCCTTTTCTGTTGGATAGAAGCTGTTACATAACGTGAAAACTTCTCCCGGCACAAACAGAAGTCAGTGTTCTTTCAAACAGGTCAAGATGTCAGGTAATAGTATGGAAGGGAAAAGTAGGACAAGATATGATAAGAAAACCTTGAACGATGAAAGCTAAAACTACGAATACTGGAATGATAGAGTAATAAAGCCGGAGATGATTAAGACGTGAAGAAAAAAATGAACGTACGAGAAGCGTTCAGAAAGTAATGCATCACATCGTTTTTCTCAGCTAATAATGAAGATAGAAGCATGAAATTATGCTCACTTCAAATATGGCATATGCCAATTGTGTGCATCAAATTGCACTGCAACCGGCCAAATAATACGGCTGCCTTAAACCGTTGAAATGAAGCGTGTTAGCAACTGGCGTTATAAGCAGCGAATTGTGATAGAATTTCGTGTTGCAGAGAAGGAAATTGTTGTGAACATTCACAAGCATCTATGTGATGTGTATGGAAGTTTTGCAGTCGACAGGAGTACAGTCAGTCGCTGGGTTCAGAGAATCAAAGAATCAGGAAGTGGAGATACGGAGCTGCTTGATTGGCCGCGCTGTGGACGTCCTGCCACAGCCACCAACGCAGAAATGTTGAAATGCGCCGAGGGCATTATTCTTACTGATAGGCGAATCACTACTCAACAATTGGCCTTACAGCTGTCAGTCAGCATTTTTAGTGCAAATCCAGTTATAAAAACTCTCGGATTTTCTAAGAATTGCGCAAGATGGGTTCCTCAAAGTCTCACAAATGACAACCGATTGCAAAGGAAATCAATTTCTTCTGAATTGTTGGAGCGTTTCAATGCTGATGGAGATAACTTTTTGGCTAAAATCGTTACAGGTGACGAAACCTGGGCACATCATTTTGAACCTGAGACAAAAAGACAGTCAATGGAGTGGCAACATCTGCAATCACCACGAAGAAAGAAATTCAAGACAATTCCTTCAGCTGGAAAGGTCATGATCACTGTCTTTTGGGACATTGAAGGTGTGATTCTTGTGGACGTTATGCCAAGAGGAGAGACAATCAATTCGCAAGCTTACATTAAGACATTGAAAAAACTCAATCAACGTTTTCGCAGAGTTCGGTTGCACAAGAATCCAGCAGACCTGCTTCTCCTTCACGACAATGCGCGACCTCACACAAGTCTGGCAACACGGGAAGCAATCACCAAATTGGGTTGGACTGTACTACCCCATCCATCCTAAAGTCCCGATTTGGCACCCTCTGATTTTCATCCATTTGGCACACTTAAAGATGCACTCCGTGGGACAAGGTTTGAAGATGATGAAGGAGTGATTCATGCAGCGAAGAAATGGCTACATGATCAAGACAAAATCTGGTACGGGCTAGGAATACATGCACTTGTTTCGCGCTGGCATAAAGCCGTACAAGTTGATGGGGATTATGTTGAATAATACCGATGTTTACATGACATATCCATGTATATTGTGTATGAATTTCATGCTTTTTGAATAAACAGCTCCTGAGAAAAACGATGTGGTGCATTACTTTCTGAATGCCCCTCGTATTTCGTGACATTTGTGCACTGGCTTTGTGTATATTGTCCGTGATAAAGACGCCTTGGTCGCAACATTTGTTTATGTCCTTCAACTTTGAATACAACTCCGCCTAGGCCGGTCCCAAGCCTGCTGAAAAAGGAGGAGGGCGGCCTGCATGGAGGCTGTAAGGAGGCAGCCGCTCCACCATGCAAAGCCACAACATGCCAGTCACCTGTTTGCTTTAAACTTTTGATTATGAGAACTACAAGAGAGAAAACCGGACTGATTCTAAAGGCGACGAACGGGAACGGATTACGGACTACGACTTATGGAACTTGGAACACAAGAAGTATAAATGAGAATGAAGTGGGGGTGGTGGAAGAGATGAGGAAAGCAAAACTAGAAATCCTGGCTATAACGGAAACAAAGAAAAAAGGACAAGGAGTCATGGATCTCGATGGCAACACGCTGCTCTACAGTGGTGTACCCATATCTGAAAGAGCTAAAAAGCGCGTTGGTTGCATTGTGGCCAAAAACCAAAACGATAGTAGGATGGAACTTTGTCTCGGAGCGCATTATGGTTGTAAAACTAAAAGAAGGAGAAACCATAGTCAACCTAGTCATAGTGTATGGGCCAAATGAGGATGAGAGAGCAGAGGCCAAGGAGGAATTCTTCGAGCTGCTTCAAAGGACAGTGGATGACTGCCTAGATGAAATTATTATGCTCGGAGATTTCAATGCCAGAGTTGGAAATGACCATGCTAGACGGGGTGGAATCGGAAGATATGGAGAAGATACTGTCAATAACAATGGAAAGCGACTCCTTAGATTTTGAAGTGAGCAGAATCTGATCATTACAAACACAAAGTTCCCCCATAAGCGTATACATGCAAACACTAGATGTGAACAAACAAAGAATGAGAAGTCAGTGATCGACTATGCCATTGTTAGGAGGAGCTCATTCAAATATGTCCGGGATGCTAGAGTCTGGAGGGGGCCAGAGATTGGAAGTGATCACTACCTGCTTACAATCAAAAGAACAACTGAAAGAGCTGCTCAGCCTAGGAACTGCCCAACATCACGCAAGAAACTAAGTAAACAAACGAGATAAATGAGCATTAAGACCTACAAGCTGAGAGAGCCAGAACTTAAGACCAAATATCAGGGGCTTATTGCTACAGCGGTGAACAACACAGAAGAACAACCTGATGACTTGGAAACCCTCTGGCTTAAATTCAAGGACATCATAAAGACAGCTGCTGCAGAAGCATGTGTTGAAGTCCGACTTGGGAACAAGAGAAAGATGACACCTTGGTAGACAGAGGAAGTCAAAGAGAAAATAAGAGAGAAGAAAATAGCATGGTGTCGTAAATTTATTTTGAGAGAAAGAGTCTTAGAAATAGTGGTCCGGTTTAGAGTGGAGAATGATGGTGAAAGCTCAGTGATAGAAAGGGTAGAGAGTAAATAGTTGCTTCACAGAGTGCTGGGGAGAGTAAGGACAGACTTATTTACGACAAATCTTTCCTCTCAATCTTCTCTTCACTCTCCTTGTCAAACAATTATTTGCCAGTTTCCAGACACACACCTGCGATCACACTGATTTGGTGCTTCAAACACACAGACGCACGTGGATACAAACTATATTAAACAGATAGGGGAATTTGGGCTTTGGTATTCCAACACAGTAAATAAGTTTATGCTGTTTATTAACATTAAATCAAATCACAAACAATTATCAGGTGTTTCAGAAAAAATCATCATAAGTACAGAAAATACAAATAGCAAGGGGAAGGAGGGGGTGAAGAAGATTGGTATCGACTAAGCCTTTCCCGCTTATTAGACAAAGATAAACCCAGTCCAAAGATAGATATTTATCAGGAACATAGGTAATGTAACCCAACAGTGTATTTAATTACTCTGAAAGAGGTGTTACAATATTAAGTATGGGTGGTAGACAAAAATCCTGTTATTCCCAATTGTTCTTCCCTTTACTAAGCAAATGAAAGGGGGGGGGGTTAAAACAGAGTTTATCAAAACTATCCCACTTAAAGGAACAAAGCAAGGTAAACAGAAAAATGTATTACCCGGTAGGTAAGTTAACAAATGGTTTGCAAAAAAAAAAAAATTAAATCTCCTGTCATTCATGCACGCTTGTGAGGGCCCACACTCATATATACTCACACACTTACCGATTGCAGCATCAGACAATCCATAGAATTATATAAACAGCAATTACACTCTTGATATATGAAAATGGCTGGTACTTCCTTGTCCCGCCCCAGATGTAGCGAGGTTAGCTGATAGCAAATATTCCCACTTATCGCCGGACTTGAAGACTAAGAGTTCTTGTGTTTTATTATATAAAAAGGAGTCTATGGGATGGCACTGACACAGTTCGACACAGGGGTGAAAATGAAGTGGTCTCTTTAATTTCGCTGCTGGAGGTAAAATTCCTTCAAGGCGGGATGATAGCAACTGACCGGTAGGTTTTAAATCCAGTGAGGAAAATCTAGGCTCAGTCACAGTTCAGGTAAATAGGTACTCTCTCACTGTAGAGCAGTAAATAAAATATCGCTACTGGCACTGTTCATCTTCCAGTTTATCTTACAGATTGTAATTTAATTTGATGGTTTATTGAAATGTTCTTGGGTAGGCTTTCTTCCATGTAATTATGATAGCTAGGCCGCAACGGACCGCCACAAGATTAAATTTAAAATGTTTCATCAATATATATGGAAGTTTCAGAACCGAGTCTGGAAGACTCTGTATGATTGCGTTAGTTTGCTGGGATTGCAAAGGTGATCATTCTAGAGAAAAAGATATAAAAACCATGACAACATAATCATACCGCAAAAATCAAATAATATTCTAACGCGTGATAAATTTACCGTTAAGACTATTATATACCCTCGCGTATTTAATTATGTATTTAAGAAACACTGCGCGAGTCAATGGTTAAAATACACATCTATATATATATATATATAGGACTTAACTAAATTTATTAATTACAAATTCTTTCGCGACTTTAAAAGTTACTTTAACATTTAAGCATCTATTATTTTTGGAAATATTATAATAGATATATATCATTAAATTTACCACTGGAACTTTTGGGATGAGTTTAATTAAATAGATTTAAATAAACACAAAATCCAGTGAAATAAAATGAAAGCACTAGACCACTGATCACTTTAACAAATATATTATACCGTGCACAGAAAAAGAAATCACTCCTAATGTAGCCACGAATTCAGATGGAAATCTAGCAAAATTTCTACTATAGCTAGTGAATCTTAAATCTCTGGCGACCGAATGATAAAATGGCTTTCTTCGTGGCCTGTATATATCTAAGATTGAATGTAAGATGAGTGGGACGTGTTAAAATTTGACACCTTTTTAGATCTCAGGAGGCTTTCGGGGATCTGACCGTCAGACTAAAGAGAGATGCCGCCCCTGGTCTTCCGTATCTCCGCTCGCTGCGTCCGCATCGGCTTTCCCGTTCACTCCCACTGTGATCGGTTTAGTGGTTAACACCAAGATGCGAAATACCGGCAAGAAACTTGCGTCGCTCGTTTCAGGGACCACTACGGTCTTTGATAGCACCTCCAGTCTTTCCTGAGATCCCTCAGTGCCTGTTTGATCGTGTGCCGCTACATTCTGTTTGATTCTGGCACCGCCCCCACTGGGCCAAGTTTATGAAAATAACTGCATATGATTGCTCAAGAGATATCCGTGGGCGTGATTTAACCTCTCCTTAAATCAATGCAATGACCAGAATGGACGGTAGATAAACTGTCCACATATTAATCAGCAAACGTGTTGACCATCTGCGTGGAAAGGTTTCATGCTAATGAGTCCAGGTGAAGCATTCCCGTTTGATGAAAAGTTATCACAATATTCGGGGGCACTGATGCTATCCGAAGGGGTCGTTACAAAGGGTCGTACTATATCATCCAACACTTCAGGGTCATTTAGGGTCAGCTGAGTTCGTCTGTCACACATGGAAACATTACTTAGGAGCTAAAAACACAACATGTCAAATGGAGAAATACAAAGAATATGTGACACTCAAAACAGAAGCAAAGAACAAGGTGCTAGCAGCAAAACAGAAGTCCTGGCAAGAATTTGGAGAAAAGCTAGAAAAAGATGCACAAGAAAACCAGAAATTGTTCTATAAGACCCTAAAGAACACGAGGAAGGAAAAACAATGCCCTCTCAAATTTATAAAGGACAAACAAGGCAAATTGCTTACTGCCCCGAAAGAAGTAATGGAAAGATGGAAAGAATATTTCTCAGAACTCCTGGATGGTGAGCATTGTGAAGCATCAAAAATGATAACCACTAGCACAGAAGAGAAAACCAATGGTGGTGAAGATGACATAATAATGGAAGAACTGAAGGCAGCACTGGAGAAAATCAAGATGGGCAAAGCAGCAGGGCATGATGGTATAACACCAGAAATGGTTAAGTACATGGGAGTATCAGGCGACCTATTACTCTTAAGGGTCCTACAGGCAGCGCGGTGCAACAAGACCATACCAACGGATTGGAAGATTGCCATCATAACACCAATTTTCAAAAAGGGTGACAATCGACAATGTGGAAACCATAGAGGCATATCCCATCTCAGTGTCCCCGGTAAAATCTACTCTAGAATCCTAGAGCAGAGACTCCGACGCCTAGCTGAGCCACAATTGGGTGAGGTCTACTGCGGATTCCGAGCAAACCGAAGTACTCAAGACCTAATCTTCACACTCAGACAGCTGAGTGAAAACGCCCTTGAGTATAAGAGTGAGATCCATCTTTGTTTCATAGATCTGGAAAAGGCATTTGACAGGGTCCCCTGGAGCAAACTTTAGGACTGTTTGGCACGGAAGAACATTCCAGCACCTCTGATTCATGCTATACAGAGCTTCTACAAGTCTTGCAGAAATTATGTGAGGACAGCAAACCATAAGTCAGAAGAGTTCCGGACCACCACTGGTGTAAGACAAGGTGATATCCTATCACCTTACCTCTTCATACTCCTTATGGACGATGTCATCAAGGCATGTAAGGAGAGAACAAGAAAGTATTCAGTGGGGTACTGGAAGATGAGACAGGTCTATATTTCAGAGCTGGCATTTGCTGATGATGTTGCCCTGATTGCTAAATCAGAGGCACATCTCCAATCCAACCTGCAAGTTGGAAGGAAGAGCTGGAGAAGAGAGGGATGGTCATAAGCAGCTCTAAAACAAAATCCATGGTGATATCACGAGAAGAAAGAAGACATCAGATTAAGCTGGGAGAACAGGTCCTGGAGCAGGTCGACCACTTTAAATATCTCGGAGCTATTATAGACCGAAAGGGAGGCATCAAAGAAGAGATGGCCACTCGAAAAGCAGCAGCTGGGAGACTTTTTCAGGCCATAAATCGAGGATTCCTCAGCAAGAGAGAGGTTGGTAAGAAAACGAAGATGGCTGTATACCGCTCCACCTATGTCCCAGTCTTGACATATGGAAGCGAGTCATGGGCAATGACTACAACCCATAAAAGCCAGATCCAAACCTCAGAAATGAGGTATCTGAGGAAGGTGGTTGAAGTAACAAGAAGAGACATGGTCCGCAACCAGACGATACGTCAAGGCCTAAAATCCCTCCCCCTGCAGACCCAAGTAGAACAGTCCCAACTAAGATGGTTTGGCCATGTCTGCAGAATGGGAGAAGATCGGCTACCACGACAAGCATGGGAAACAAGGAGCCAGGGATCCAGACCCACAGGATGACACAGAGTCCGCTGGGAGGACAGCATTAGACAATCTTTGAAGGACCGAGGACTAGAATGGAACCAGGCCAGGAGGAAGACAGCCGATAGGATAGTCTGGCGCTCTCTCGTCCAGATCTCTACACCTCACGGTAGAAGGGGAACGACTAAGTAAAGTAGTAAGTAACTTTGAATACTTCATGTACTACATACATGGTTGATGATCAAGATTACATGGTGAAAATTACTTCTTTTTCTTACGCAAACCAGTGGTGAATGTAACTGGTGCCACCACTGAAAACGTTTGTTATTTTTGTGATGTATTCGGGGTCGTGTCCTGGTCATCAGTGAAGAAGGTCTTCTTTGGGTTACCATTGCATAATTGAGTCAACCGATCATGTTGACACAGAGTGGGAGTGTCAGGTAACGCGAATGGTGGAATGGTTCTGTGTAGTTGACCACTTGATATTATTACACTCACACACTCTTATGCAAGTCAATGATGACTGGAACTACAGCTGACATTTCACACAGTTTAATAAGGACGCACACGTCTGGACAGCACGGAACATAGTCATAGGAACATGTTGACATATACATCATTAGGCATTTGAATAGTAGATCATATTTCATGCAGCATTCAAATATGATGGGCGATATAAGGTAATTATTCAATGTTCTGGCAGACTATCGCCTTATCCCCTAACTGACTGAACGCATCAGTGGGTGTGTAAATATATAAAGAGTTCACTGGACGAACCCTTTCCTTGGCTAAGTTCTCCAGCGGCATATATCAAATGTTTATGTAACAAAGTTTAACCACGATAGGGGTTTTCATATTAATAAGATCTCCATATCACTGTCCGATAATAAGTTTGATATACTGTTCTCTTGACAGCGATCCATAACGATGACAAGAATACAAGATGGCTACCTTCCGGAGTTTTGCTCCCTCACCCAGAAGAAGGATAATGATAAGCCAAAGTTAATTCACAATGTGAATATCAATAATTTCATAGAGTTTCCCTACAGTTCCACATTAATAAGGTTGCTTCATGTAGACGTAAGCTCTGTTGGGAAACCTGTCATCTTCAACTGTATATATAAACGACCAACGATGCTCGAAACACGATGTCCAACTAGGTCTAACCCAATAGAGATCATCAAGAACAAGGGTCTGGTATTACCTGGAGTCCGAATTAATAATAAAGTGCATGAGGAGAATCTCTGACAATAGAATCTCGCAGAGACACTATCTCCTTCTGAAAAAATCATTCACAAATCACTTTTCAACCTTTAAAAGGACCAGCCCAAAAAACACACGGCCATTCTCAGCCGACTTCGTCGAGACTCAGTACGCCTCCGTAGGACAACGAATACCTGCCCCAGAGTTCGGCACAAAGAATATAGTCCGACCTCAACATACGAAGATATACAATATAAGACTGAATCTTCTTGCACTAGACAAGTAATACATATGAATTCAGGCCATAAACATTCTAAGCAAAATCAATCTATTTTCTGGCCCTAACAAATGAGAAATGACATAAATTCGGTATTCATACGCTAAATCAATATTCAATGGAGATCATCCACATAATCAAAAGTATAAACCAATCATGGATTATCTAGCTTTACAAAGGAAAGCATTTTCGTACACTCAGAAAATACAAATATATATTTTCCATATTAAATAGACATACAGGATGAATTGTATGCCTCACTGAAGTAATCCGTGCGTAATTCTTTCCATACAAAGAATATGTGCGCAACAGATTACCACACCCCCCGGGAAAAAAAATTGTACATTTAAAAAAAATACATCTAGGAGCAACATACAATAGGCTTACAACGCACGAATGATAATGCGCAGATGATAAGCATTCCAAACAAATGTAACGCCTAATGTAAGGCTAAATCGTCCTATGGTACGACAAATTAGAATATATCTTAGAATCCAGAGAAAGTCTTTCTCTGAGTGTAAATATTTCCAGAGAGGTGTCACCAACGCATAGTACAATATTGGCTCTGCCACAATTTCTACAACAGATTATCCAAAATATTTCATCTTAGGTATCTTAGAATCATGATTACCAAAGAAGAAAAACATCAAAAGACCCAGCGGTAAATATACATCAATGCACCGCTAAGTAGTGATACAATCAATATATGCTATATTACATATGTGTACCCATTTTAACATAGGGAAAAAACTGTAGTAAAGTTAGACATGTTAGAAATCTCAGGATCTAACAGTTAGGTGGAATCATGTGGGCATCTAGACAAGATGTCTGCCATCACATTTTCTGACCACCGGATAGCGCGCACCGAAATATGAAAAGGCTGAAGAGCAATCGCGTATCGCGTTGATCTCGCGCTCTTCAGATTTTTACTCTGAATAGCTGTAAGAGCTTTCTGGTCAGTTTCCACAACGAAATGCGCGCCAAGAAGAAATCTTTGAAGTTTAAGAATTGACCAAACCGTAGCCAATAATTCACGGTCTAGGACCGAGTAATTCTTCTCTGCGGCATTTAGTTTCCGAGAAATATACATCACAGGATGCAGAGTTCCAGAGTACTCTTGCATTAGTGCTGCTCCAATCCCTGTGGATGAAGCGTCACTGCGAAGAACAAATGTCTTATCTTTAGTAGGTAACACTAAAATAGGTGAAGTAGAAAACATAGTTTTAATCTTATCCAAAGAGGATTGACATTCTTGAGTCCAATGGACTATGTTAGGAGACCCCTTCTTCAACAAGGAAGAAAGAGGTGCCATGATCGAGGACAGATTCGGAATGAATCGTCCATAAAATTGTATGAGACCTAAGAGACTTCGCACTTGCTTTTTAGTCTTAGGAATAGAAATGTTAAGTATTTTACTTGTATTATGGTCCTCTGTTTTTAAGAAACCATGACCAACACGGTGACCTATGAAAGATATTTCGCTAAAACCAATATAGGCTTTACATGGTTTCGTTGTCAGGTTATGCTCGCGCAAGGTAGACAGTAGTTCATTTAACCTTAAATAGTGATCTTCCCAAGTATCACTGAAAAGACAGATGTCATCAAGATATGCAATGACATCTGAGCGATGAGATAGGATTCGACGCATCATGCGTACGAATGTTGCAGGTTCGTTCATAAGGCCGAAAGGCATGAAATTCCATTGCAAAAGACCCCTAGGTGTCGAAAAAGCTGTAAATGGTTTGGCGTGTTCGGATAGAGGAACTTGCCAATATCCCTTAGACTAATCAAGTTTAGTGAAGAAATGAGAATTCGATAGTCTAGTAAGTAGCTCTTCTAGTAAAGGCATAGGTTCAGCATCAAATTTCGTCACTTGGTTCAATTTGCGATAATCAACGCAAAGACGTATGTTATTGTCTTTTTTTCGTACAATAACCATCGGCGAAGAATATGCTGATGTGGATGGTTCAATTATTTCCAAATCTATCATCTCATCCAACTCTTTCTCAACCTGTGCTTGAAAATGTATCGGGATAGGATACGGTCTGACTCTTATAGGATTATGGTCAGTAAGAATAATGTCATGTTCAATGACATTAGTTCGACCAGGAATGTCAGTAAGGACATCCTGAAATTGTTGTAACATAGTGGAAACTTGTCTCTGTTCTCCTAGAGATAACTCGGAAGAGATCGTAACGTCTTTCCATGATTCATTAGAATGAAGTGGAATCATCGGAAAAGGGAGATTCACATCCGAGAAACTCGTTTCCTCATCCTGTATTACCGACAGTGATGAGTAATGTCCATGTGGGACTGGAGAATCGTCCGTTGCCTGGAAAACAGGTTGTAAATAATCCGGACGTTCATGGAATTCCATGAGCATGTTGATGTGGAAGGTTTTATGCTTCCCGTCAATATCGACGATATAGTCAACATCGGAAACTTTTGATATTATCTCGTACGGACCTTTCCAAGAAATAAGAAGTCTGTTTTCCCTACAAGGTAGCAAGACAAATGCTTTGTCACCTGGACAAAGTTGTCGCAAGCATCTCTTTTTATTGGCAAATTGCCTTGCCTTCTGTTTCGCAAATTCAGAAGAAGCAGTTGCCAATGTGCATGCTTCAATAATCTTGTGTCTAAGTGCAATGACATATTCATAAGAGGATTTTGTGTCATCGACAATATTATCATCAGTTATAAGGTCATGAAGTAAGGACATGGGACCTCGCGGTTTCGCACCAAAAACGAGTTCAAAGGGAGAAAATCCTGTATGTTCGTTGGCGACCTCTCTGTATGAAAAGAGAGCCGCGTGTAAAACCCTGTCCCAATCCTGAGGATGATCTTCAGTTATCTTACCTAACAAGTTTTTCAGCGTTCTATTCAGACGTTCTACAATCCCATTAGACATAGGATGATAAATACTACTCAGAGATCTCTCTATCTTAAGAGTCGACATCACTTGAGACATGGTATCCGATATGAGTTGGGTACCATGGTCTGATAATATTTCTCCTGGGAATCCCAGACGAGAAAATATGAGCCAAAGAGCATCTGCAATATCGGCAATAGTTATGCTCTTCAGAGGAATAGCCTCTGGCCAACGTGTGCCCATATCAACACACGTCAAGATGAATTGGTGTCCTCTAGCAGACTTTGTCTTAAATGGACCGATGATGTCTATCGCCATTTTTTGAAATGGTCGAATTGGAATATCTGCAGCCTGAGTAGGTGCAGCATGACTTGGACCTTTGGATTTAACTTCTTGACATACCTTACAAGATCGACAATAGATTCGTATGTCCTTGCTCACCAAAGGCCAAAAGAAAGATGCAAGAACTCTAGATTTAGTACGGGAAAAACCCAAATGCCCAGCACACTGAGAATCATGAGCGTGCTGCAAAATTTTAACTCTCATATTTTTGGGCACAAGAATTTGAGAATGACTGGACTTAGCGGAGTCGTGAAACCATACGTACAAGTACGCCATTCTTCATCGTAATCCAAGATTTACGATTTGTATCTTTATTTGGATCACCTTTTGTTGCTAGCGTGAAGAATTTTTTAAAAGTAGGATCATCTTCCTGTTTCTTTATGAATGAGTCACGAGAAATTTCCAAGGGATCACCTTGGTTCTGTGTATCATTATCTTCAGAAGGCGAAGATTGAGGCACGTTAAGAGCTTGAGCCCTAGTGACTACAGCATTAGCAGTTTGCATATTCTTATTTTCCCAATCAGCAATTTGTTGCGGAGTGCATTCTTTCACTCCATGAATGCGACCGATGATAAGATCAGCGATTGGATTCGGCAGAAGACATGCGTGTACATCTCCTGTAAAGAAGGGAGTAGCAATATTGACAATGGCAGTAGAGTACTTCTTCAATGTGCCACCAAATGTTACGCATTTGATTACTTTGCCAGTGGCTCGAGAAGGATCTATGAGTGACTGCCTCACTCCAATGGTGGTGCACCCCGAATCGAAAAGAATTGAGACCGGAGTACCATCTACTAGACCTCTATTCAAGACAAGAGCACCTCTTCCATCATGCGCGACTGACGCAGGAAGAGCGGGAAGAGGATGACCACAGCTTAAAGTAGAAACCGTGGTTGGATCGAATAATGTTTTGCATTGGGAACATTGAGATGCTCTACCAAAATCGAAAGCAGAACATCCCACATTATTAGAGTCTTTCTTATCATTAGCTTGATTACCGGCTTCATGGAACTCTTGCTGTGCAGAGTTAGCCTGGTAATGTGATTTACGTCTTTTGTATTGTGATCTACCTCGATTATTATAACCTCTATAGTTATTATTGTCTCCTCTGTTATAACCCCTATTTGGGTTTGAATCATAATGTTCATGATCATAATCATCATGCTCATTATAATGAGTGTCTCTGTAATGTTGGTTTTGTTGTTTCCATGAAGGAAAACTTGGGTAGTTCCTATAGTGACTTCCTTTGCGGAAATTTCTATAATTATGGCCACCCCTGTATCGAGGACTGTCAGCCCGATTCCAGTTCTTCGAAGAAGAACCCTGATTTGAGTGGTTACCTTGGTTTTGATACTTATTCCAGTTAACCTTTTTGTCAAATTTATTTTGAGCTCCTTGGAACTTGTGTGAGTAATTATTATCGTATTGTGTTGCTGACGCAACTGGCATACCCTCTTTAATCTTAGTGTTGCTAAGAGTTACGTCAGGGTGTGCCGTGACGTATTGGTCACAAAATTCTTGCATTTGTTTTAGTGTTTGGGGTTTACGCTCGTGTAAAAATTCAAGGAATTGTTTGTTCACAGAGGACATGATCTTGTCTCTGAGCAACAAATCCATAAGAGCGTCATTTGTTTTCTCTATTTTGGATAATTCAATCCATCGTTGAAATGTAAGACGTGCTTTTGCAATGAATTCTGAGAATTCTACCCCTGTCTCAGGTACCATTGTCTTAAACAAAATACGATAACCTTCCTCAGACAATTGATATTTCCTTATCAAGGCTGCCCTGATAACTTCATAATTATCCTTGTCAGCTTCTTCAACCAAACATAAACTCGTCAGAGAATCACCTTTTAGATTCTCAGACAACTGATTAGCATATTGTGATTTATCCACATTATGAGCTCGACAAGCGCGTTCAAATCTATTAAGCCAGAATGTTATATCATCACTGGCAGAGTTGAACGCTGGTACCTTGACATTGTAAGTAAAGGGTTTACCATTACCACCAGATGATTGATTAACATTACTCATATTTGTCAATTTTATTTTTTCTAACTCAAATGCTAAAAGTTCTTTCTGATGTTCATGTTCTCTTTTTGCCTTATTCTCCTCGACTTCTCTGTCTAATCTCTTTTGTTCAGCTTCCGCTTCTCTGTCTAATCTCTTTTGTTCAGCCTCAGCAATAGCTTGAAGTTTTTTCTCCTCTATTTGAAATCTTCTCTCCTCAGCAGCAGCTTGAAGTCTTTTATCTTCCATCTCCATCTGGAATTTTCTATCATCAGCTTCTGCTTTCTTTTGTTCAGATTCTATTTTCAATCTTTTATTTTCTTCTTTTTGTTTTTTCTCTTCTGATTTTAATACCATGGCGAATTGAGCAGTTTCCCATTCTTCCAATTCTTTACCAGTCTTATCAAGGGATTTCCCTTGTGCAATGAAGTAATCTAATGTAGACATGATGTCTGACAAAGATACTAATTACTTGAAATAATAATAGTATGATATATATTTCAAAGAAATACAACCACAAGTTGTTAATAAATTGATTAATCAGGACATAATCCCAATCTCTGTGGGAGACAAGCCTTACAAAGGTCTTGTATACTTCCTTGTACAACAATAATAATAATAAAGTACTGGTCTATATTATAACATAAGTGTACTCAAATATACCTCATATATTATATGTCAACCAAAGACATTAACAAAGACAAACAAGAAAAGACAATATGAAAACAATTGCAGAAATCAAATTAAATTAAATAGAAAACTGAAGTAAATAGTCACAGAATCTGTGATGACAACTGCAATGAACTAAACTAAACAAATGACGTCACAGAATATAAACATAAGGGTGTATAGAACTGAATGAAAGGAAAGATAAGACCAACAAATTCAAACAAATCCAAAACAAAAATCCACCGATGAACTATGCACTTTTCTGTTCAACAACACTGCAACAACAAAACAGTTTATGGCCTTCAAAGTATTCAGCTGTGTATGTCTGCTTGACATAAATAATGTCTGTACTACAAAATGTCATCAAGCGCTGACCTGTATAAGAATGTCAACAATACGCTGGCCTAATTACTGCCTTCACTCGATAGGACAGGTCATGCTGACCTCAACTGTATAGTTGTATTGTCAACTTGTACATCAGTGTCTACGTGTCGTATATGGCGTCAGGAATGGTCTGGTTACAATAACCCCATGGATCTGGCCTACCACTGAAAAATACTTCTTTTTCTTACGCAAACCAGTGGTGAATGTAATGGGTGCCACCACTGAAAACGTTTGTTATTTTTGTGATGTATTCGGGGTCGTGTCCTGGTCATCAGTGAAGAAGGTTTTCTTTGGGTTACCACTGCATAATTGAGTCAACCGGTCATGTTGACACAGAGTGGGAGTGTCAGGTAACGCGAATGGTGGAATGGTTCTGTGTAGTTGACCACTTGATATTATTACACTCACACACTCTTATGCAAGTCAATGATGACTGGAACTACAGCTGACATTTCACACAGTTTAATAAGGACGCACACGTCTAGACAGCACGGAACATAGTCATAGGAACATGTTGACATATACATCATTAGGCATTTGAATAGTGGATCATATTTCATGCAGCATTCAAATATGATGGGCGATATAAGGTAATTATTCAATGTTCTGGCAGACTATCGCCATATCCCTAACTGACTGAACGCATCAGTGGGTGTGGGTGTGTAAATATATAAAGAGTTCACTGGACGAACCCTTTCCTTGGCTAAGTTCTCCAGCGGCATATATCAAATGTTTATGTAACAAAGTTAAACCACGATAGGGGTTTTCATATTAATAAGATCTCCATATCACTGTCCGATAATAAGTTTGATATACTGTTCTCTTGACAGCGATCCATAACGATGACAAGAATACAGGATGGCTACCTTCCGGAGTTTTGCTCACTCACCCAGAAGAAGGATAATGATAAGCCAAAGTTAATTCACAATGTGAATATCAATAATTTCATAGAGTTTCCCTACAGTTCCACATTAATAAGGTTGCTTCATGTAGACGTAAGCTCTGTTGGGAAACCTGTCATCTTCAACTGTATATATAAACGACCAACGATGCTCAAAACACGATGTCCAACTAGATCTAACCCAATAGAGATCATCAAAAAGAAGAGCCTGGTATTACCTGGAGTCCGAATTAATAATAAAGTGCATGAGGAGAATCTCTGACAATAGAATCTCGCAGAGACACTATCTCCTTCTGAAAAAATCATTCACAAATCACTTTTCAACCTTTAAAAGGACCAGCCCAAAAAACACACGGCCATTCTCAGCCGACTTCGTCGAGACTCAGTACGCCTCCGTAGGACAACGAATACCTGCCCCAGAGTTCGGTACAAAGAATATAGTCCGACCTCAACATACGAAGATACACAATATAAGACTGAATCTTCTTGCACTAGACAAGTAATACATATGAATTCAGGCCATAAACATTCTAAGCAAAATCAATCTATTTTCTGGCCCTAACAAATGAGAAATGACATAAATTCGGTATTCATACGCTAAATCAATATTCAAGGGAGATCATCCACATAATCAAAAGTATAAACCAATCATGGATTATCTAGCTTTACAAAGGAAAGCATTTTCGTACACTCAATAAATACAAATATATATTTTCCATATTAATTAATGAAGACATACAGGATGAATTGTATGCCTCGCTGAAGTAATCCGTGCGTAATTCTTTCCATACAAAGAATATGTGCGCAACACATGGGCTACCAAGGGAGTTTCCTTAAAGATATAGTGCCAGGCAAACAAAGACATGGCAGATGGTACTAGATATGGTTGTTCAATATGAAAGAATAGAAACATTTATTCGCTGCGAGATTCAACTAAAAATATTAATCAAGGGTGGTGACTAACACTCACAATTCTATTAACTGATGTACACCGTTAAGACTGATGACTAACAGCCAAGATTCTATCAACTTTTGTTCACCGATAATCAAGACTGGTGACTAACAGTCAAGATTCTTGTTCACCGATAACACTGACAAACAACATTTTTCTTTCTTATATAAGAATAAGTGTTCTTAGGTCAGTTTCTTGCGCTGATTTCAAATCTGAAATCCGTTTATCTCTATCACATCGGGTTCTTAAGATATTTGTGAATAAATATATTTTTGGGAAACCGTTATTTGCTCCATTTCATTTTTACTATATAACATTAAAAATTAATAAAATGCAAAATAATTCTACTTTTTATACTGCTAAAAGATGCAGGACATATGTTACGCTATTTTTCAAATAGTTACTGTATTTTGAAATAATTCTGAGCAAAATATGGCTTCTAGAAGTTGTAGAAATTCGGCTGATCTGTTCTGTTACGTGTGCGGATATTTAACCGATCGTGTTCACCAGAAAAACTTTACACCATTACTAAAGAAAGCATATGAACTTTATTTCGATTTGAAAGTTGATGATGCAAATAAATCTTGGAAGCCAAATGCAGTTTGTTCGACTTGTGCAAATACATTGGCAGGTTGGTTACGAAAATCGCCGAAGCATAAGTCGATGCCTTTTGGAGTGCCAGTAATATGGCGTGAACCGACAAATCCCGCTACTGATTGTTACTTCTGCTTGACAAATATCCATGGTTTCACTTTTAAAACTAGAAAGTCTGTGGTTTATCCAAATATTGAATCGGTTTCGAAACCAGTGCCTCATGATCCAATCACGTGTCCGACCCCAGTTCCACCAGAACAATATCCGTTGGACGTGAATGAACCATCAGAAATTGATAGTTTACCTGCTTTAGAAACTAATTCTGACTCGGATTATATACCGGTGAATGACGGTGTTCACTTAATTGGCCATTCAGAACTTTCAGATCTAATACGTGATCTTGCTCTTACCAAAGGACAAGCGGAATTACTCCGTTCGCGACTCAAAGAATGGAATCTTTTAGCGCCCAATACTCCGATATCTAAATTTCGTCATAGACACAGAGAACTTGTTCAATACTTTGAGATGGATGATGACATTTGCTATTGCAAAGATGTAAACGGTCTAATGGTGCACCTCGGTCATGAGCACATAGTCAACGAATGGCGACTTTTCATCGACTCTTCCAAGACTAGTCTAAAAGCCGTGTTATTACATAACGGAAATTTATTTTCATCAATTCCAGTCGCCTACTCTGTTCATATGAAAGAAACTTATGACAATATGGCTATACATTTGGCAAAAATAAAGTACAATGACTACCAATGGCGGATTTGTGGAGACCTAAAGGTCATTGCAATTCTCACGGGCATGCAGACTGGGTATACTAAATTTTGTTGCTTCCTATGGAATGGGTCAGCCGCAACAGACAGGATGGGGCTCATGAAGAATTTCGTAAAAGCGTTAGATAAAACGAGCAAAGCTTTCACTTATCTTCGCGAAAAGTTTCCGCAAGTTAGCGATGCAAAGATAAAGGAAGGTATCTTTGTAGGACCTCAGATTAGGAAAGTTATTGCAGACAAACAATTCGAGAACTTGTTACATGGTAGTGAACTTCGCGCATGGATGGCATTCAAATTGATCGTCGATAACTTTCTGGGAAATCACAAATCTGTCGACTATGTGCATATTTTTAAGCAGTGCATAGATGCATACATAATTATGGGCTGTAAAATGTCCCTCAAAATCCATTTGCTCGATTCGCATCATGACTTTTTCCCTGACAACCTTGGCGAAGTCAGCGATGAACATGGAGAACGATTCCATCAAGATATCGCCGTAATGGAGTCACGTTATCAAGGACGGTGGAGTGTGACCATGCTTGCCGATTATTGTTGGATGCTTCATCGCGATGTACCACATGCCATTCACCGACGAAAGTCGACTGCAAAGAAATTCAAGCCTACATAACTGTTATACTTCTTGTACGAATGATGTTGTAATACTGTATGCGTTGTTAAAAACTTTCAATTGCGTATTTCTAGAGATCCCGACCTGATAGAGAAAAACGGTTTGCAGATTTAAAAACAGCGCATTAAAATTGACCAGAAAAACATAGAAATGTTAGAGAAAGAAAAAAAAAATTTTTTTTTGTTAGCCAGTGTAATCAAAACTGGTGATTAACAGTCAAGATTCTATCAACTGTTGTTCACCGATAATCAAGTGTGGTTACTAATAGTCAAGATTTGTGATCACCGATAATCAATAGTTTATCATTATTTTCATTTGTGCTCCTCACAGAACACACAGCTACCACTGTAGTTGGTCCTGTACAGGGGGATCAGTCACACGCTCTTGTAACAAAGGTTTATATTACAATTTGTTTTGCATCACTACCATGCACAACATAGTATTAGTAGCCTTGTACGACACGCTTTAGAGTGCTGTAGTCCTGTTTTTTCCTTGTCCCTTTAGAGATCACAATAAACTATAATCAATAGTTACGGAAGTAATAAGAATTATTGATATTTTGTACTTGTCTTTTAGAAATCAAGTTGTCAGTGATACATCTATATATAAAGTATAAGTTTCCTTGCAGGAATTTACCATTCATTTTCCATAATCCTAGGGAATCGTGTAAATCAAACTCCAGAATCCACAACCACGATGGGAACAAAAACATTTGCTGTAATATTTAACTGCCACAACATGCCACCTGGTTGTTTCGTGAACACTAATCATTCTGTAGAGACATGCCCTTACAATAACTGTCGACAAATATCGAACCTGGAAAAAGCTGATGTGGTGGTGTTTTTTGCATATAGGTGAGTTGACAGTTTGCTTGTTTCGTGATTTTCTAATTTATTGTGATTATTACTTATAGGTTACGTAAGAATATTCTTAGTTTCAGTTGAAATAGACAGATCACGACTGGGTAACTGAAATGTTTCAATTATGTGAATCAATAAGATAATTATCTTTTATCGTATGGTCTTCAATATTCTCTAATTTTATTTAAAGTTTTATTTTATTGCCATTATCAGTATTATCACTTTCTATGTTTGGTCTTCTTTCTACTGTTACATTTTTGTACTTATTTTTTATAATTTTTTTCTTTCTTCTTCTTCTCGCTGATCTGTCCCATTCTCTCTGTTGTTCTTTTTCTTAACAGTAAGGTACGAACGAACGAACGAACGAACTTTATTTTCGAAGGGTTGAGAATTGGGCGCGCAGGCCCGTCTAACATTCTGCCCTTTTATTTAAAAGGTAAAGGATCCCGTTACACGCCCATTGAGGCATATTGGGAATAAGGTGTTAGGCCCATATTTTCTTGACCATCGGCACACTAGGGGTGATGTGGTCAGCATCGCGCCGGCCGCCTTAACCTTCCCAGAGTTGCTTTGGTACCCAATTGGGGCTGGGTCGACCCAGGAGCCGTTTGCGGCCTAAAAAAGTCCCACCTCATCTGGGGATCGAACCATAGACCACTGAGCTAGGAAGCCAGTGCACTAACCACTATGCTACCGCGGCTTTCTTTACAGTACTTGTCACGAAATGACGTGCTCTCATTTCGTCTGCGTTAACTTGTCTTTTTTTTTTTTCTCTATCTTGTGCCTTATATTCATTTCTTCATTACCCGTATTTTCTCTCATATTGGAATGCATTACTCAGGTTTCGTGATGTTAATTTCGCTTGATCTGTCCTGAGTATAGTTAACGTTCACAACCCCATCTGGAATCTTGCAAATCTGTATTACCTCGTAAAACAAACAAAAGAGTTAACGTATCGTGCTCACACCAAGATTAGCACCCATAGTTCTAGTATGGTTAATCGAAAGATAAACTGCGAATGTACTTTCCGTGTGTCAGAAATGTTATACAACATTACTGCTGGTGGACGCAGGTTTGTTAGCATTTATGATAACAAATTAAACTGAGGTTTTGTTTTGAATTACAGACATGAGTCGTCTAAAAAGCGGTAGCTTTAAACCTTATAAAGGAGGATTTTGAAATTACCTGTATCATGCAGAATTTCATGAGAAGTGGGAGGACAAGATATATACTAAAGTCAAACATTCGAATCTGCTTGTTTTAGATAAAATATATTAACTCTTTAAGACCCAAGCAAAAAGCAGGGTTTGGCCCAAACAAAAACGGCCACCACAGAGCTTTTTTATTGTTGTTGTTGTTTGGAAAAAAATATTTTTTAATGTTCATATGCATAAATACGAGTTATTTAAAATGAAAGTACTTCCTGTTGGAAATGACGTTTTGGGTTGTTAACATTGGAACAGAGCTCTAGACAGGAGCAAAAAATCTGAAGCCACTTAAATGGCTCCTGGGCCAAATAGGTCTAAACCCTGAGCCATTATATTGATTCTTGGGGCTTAAAGAGTTAAATTAGACTACGTCTAATTTGCGACTTTCATCGCGTAGAAATCTGGAAGAGCGTAGGTGAAAAAGTTCCTTATATTGTAGCATATTTTCAGACCTCAGCACTGTGCTCCGCTGAGTCAAGATGACACTTTCAGACGAGCCAGGACTGAAGAAAAGTAGAATTTCAGTAAAGGGAACTGGATCACTTATTGAGAATCTTCTTAAATTAACCAGAAAGACCAACTCGACTTTCTAATACTGGAAACCATAAAGTCCTCGGAATCTATTCAGAGTATAATAGTGCGATGAGAAATAATATTAATACACTAACTACCTTTAAGGTTGCCTCATAACCTGTGACCCGACATTATTCAGCAGAATTTCTGTGCCAGACGTCTGATAATTATAACTCGATACGGGGTGAGTTGTTCATCATAATATTGTATATTTTGCATTTGACATGTTTAACGTGCAAGTAGTTGTACAGGGTCATAAGAGGTTGGCAACCTCAGACTATGAAAATGATGGAGTCATGAACCACCACATCAAGCGCTCGTGACTGCTTCATGCCGGTTCTCTAACAGGGAACCAAAAGCAGAGATAGCCCCAGGCTCCAAGTGGAGCAGGGCGTGGATGATGAGGACATCACGGTGTACATATTTATTATATTAACATTTTAATAGCATATATGCACATTTAAGCATGTGTAAAACAGGCAAAAGTCAGTTCCACTGTCCAGTCACATTTTTCATCACATTAAAAGAGATTAATGATGACTTTTCATTCAATCCACATGGTTTATGATTTATGCTCAGGGTGAGTAAAATTACTGAGAAAAAAAGAAAAGGATCGGAGTGACAGTGTGTAGGCGCTTGACTAAGGTCAGTGAACCAAAACTTAGCAGAAACATTTGTTTTTTCTAAAGTTTATTTACAAGTTGGTGATACCTGTTGGAATACCAGTGTGATACCAGCTTTATTCGACTCTGTGGATCAAGAGCTTGTGGTCTACGCTAGATGCCTGCCTTTGGCGGGTTGTGAAGATTCTTGCCTTGGCGGTCGGAGTGGTTACCCCTGCTATTACAACTGGGACGTGCCCCCATCATAGAAGTCGATAACTGACGGAGCAGTCAGAAAACCAGTTTCAACATCTGGCCAGTTCAGTTATTTTAACTAGACCAAAGCAAATATAATTCTCACAACCATATCAAACCGCCATAACCATTTGATGTGAAGAAAAATTCCACATATTTTTTAATCCACCAACTTTAGTTATTTATTTACTCGTGTTAAACAATAATTTATTAATACAGTTACTATATGTATTTACAAATTAAAAGTGTATCGTATATATATATATATATATATATATATATATATATATATATATATATATATATATATATATATATATATAGCAGAGGAGGGGAGAAAACGTCGAAAATAAGCAGCTGAGGGCTGCCACCTCAGGGGCGCATTCCCATAGTCAGTTGTGACTGAAGGGGCTATTAATATTATTATTATTATATATATGGTTCGGTTTGGTTTTATGACTATCTTCATTGCACACGGGCAACTCCATCAGTGCTCCGATCTCCTCCCTTAGATCACACAAGGAGGATCTCAGCGCAGTGTACGAACTCCGTAGCACCAGCGAGAATCCCAATGTGTCTATATAATGTTTAGAGAATCACACATTCTATAAATATGTCTATGGTGGGTAGGTTTCCTAATTTTTAAATTTTGCCAGGGCAGCGGCCTGATAAGCCTACTCTTTACAATGTCCAACTGCCGTGGGATTTTTAACATGTGCAACTTGCACACGTGACCTATTTTTTCGCCCTGATCCGAGAAGGCTAGACATCCGACCTCACTATCCATGAGACCAGGGGGGAGTATGACGTAATTTGGACCAATGGTTCTGAAACAAATATTTCCATCAATTATGATCCCTCAACTCGGATTCGAACCCGCTACCTCTTGATTACGAGGCGGACGCCATATCTCTTACCTACTCCGACCATTTATTTTACATATATGTTTCTATTGACTTTATATATATATATATATATATATATATATATATATATATATATATATATATATATATATATATATATATATATATATATATATATATTGTAATTGGAACCTCACAGCCATGTTTACCATTCCTGTCGAATTGACCATGATTGTTATGAGTGCGTCTCTTATCTTAAAACATATTTAGACTACAGTGGCCATTAAAATTACCCATCTGACCATTGTAGTCATGTGGTGGGTATTTTGCCCTGGAGATAGTGCTATCATTGGCCTTACGCCATGATCCACCCTCATCACAGTCAGATCTGTTACGTGAGGAAAATCCTGTATAAGAAACAGGTCGAGGGAAATTATAATTGCCCCGAAAAGATTTTTTAACATCCTTCTGAATATCAACATGGAGTGCTTGGTGCTGACTCTTTGTTTTGGTAAGCTGTTGATCATCAACTTTACATCTAACTTGACAGCAGATAACACCTTGTTGTTTAAGACAACATCCAATAGACCATCAACTCTGTTTCCCAAATTAGCAATTTCACCCGTTAACTGTAAGATTTCTTCACCGTGCTTGATATTTCCTTTTTTCAATTCAATAGTTTTACTTACTTCACGCTGTAGTAATAAATCTAATTTAGCCAATTTGCCCTCATACTTGTTTTCGAGGTGAACATTGTTACGGTATATGTTATTAACGCCGTCTGCTAAAGGTTAGCAGACGTGCAATTGTAAAGGTTAAGACATTTAATATATTGCGATAGATGTTTCAATTATTGAACGCTCCGTACACGATCGATTATGACGTGTCTATCGTTGTTTGGGACACAGTCGGTAACTAGGAGACGCTACCCTTTTGTTACTTGACCGCCAAGCTGAATAGCTGCGTTTTTCTAACCTTCCAATTCAATGGCATGATATAGCCATTTATATGTGCATTTTTGATGGACCAGGGTCAGTCCTAGAACTCTATATGAGAGGAAAATTTATGGAGGTTAGTATTTAACTAGAATCCTCAGAAGGAGGAGAATGATCGTCAAATTCGTATGAAATATTCAGACTCGCAGTCTCACTGTCGGCAGGTAGCCATGTCTATCTGCGCGTGCATATAGCTGTGATGTTCTGACGACAATACTGCATTGTATCCTTAAACGGACATTGACACGTAAACCAGCAGTCTACGTTATTGATTAATTTATGCATGACTTATACGGACTTATGTTCTGCTCCTATTTGAAATGATCATCCTGTGTGTACATGTGATTAAATATTACGGACTCAACCTGAAGGCATTAATTACTTCATTAATGTTGCTGAGTTCAAGTTACATTAATTACTTCTTCATACCATGCTACTGAGTTATATGAACGCTTCACCCTAATTCGCGTGAAAATAAAATAAGCACGATGAACAAAAGATCACTAAGATAACTATACTCAGCACATGATCTTCAACCGGCAAATAACTCAGCAACAAAGTGGCGGCCGAATGCGGGGAACGACAGAAAAAAGAAACAAACTTCTGTTCCTTACGCACATGTTAACCATAATATTTACGATCAAGTTTCGATCACATGATCCAGTCGAAGATGACGTTGTACTCATTATAATGCCTAACAACGTGACGTCACTGAAAGTCGCTAGGTGAACTGTCGGAGAAACCAAAGTCGCTTTCTAAGCCTAACCAGGGGAAACATGAGCCATTTGAAGCAAACACACGATATGGACTACAGGAGCAGACAGTCAGGGGCATTAGCCTAGCTGTTGACGACCTCTAGCACTGGTCTAAGCAACGGAAAAGATAAGTCTAGTTGTTTTAATACTGTCGTCATTGCAAAACAGTAATACTGAGTCCATGCCTTTTGCCTGCATAGGCATGTCTTTTCTGAATCTGTTTCATGTATTTTTTGGGTTGTTTTAATGTGTTGTCAATTAGTGGGCCGGTTGGAGGGAACTGAAATCTCTGGGGAATGTCGCGAACAGCTGACCACCTAGATTTCAGTCGGTCTTAGGGCAGTTAAACGATTGCACTTTTGGAAGCCCCATTGAGGTTTGCCATTGGACTACCTGTCCAGATCTGCTATCGTTTGACGGTTTGTGTTAGCTGTACCGTTCCGTAGATAACTGGTGTATTTTATTTGTACTAAGTTCACATTTTTATTCAGTTTTGTATCATGTTCGTTAACTATTTCGTCCAGTCTACTCTTACTATCAATTTATTTTATGATTGTTAAATGTTCGTCCGTTATGAGTCCTGTGATGTCATCATTTTTTGCAGTCATTTTTTTTTGGTGTACTTTGCATATTCAGTTGACCTCGGGTCAATCTTTGACCCTTCGTTTTCCGTGTGACACTTCCGCTTGTTTTATTTAGTTCATAAATTCATTTTTAATTGTGAAAATGTCTTGTTTGCGTCTTGACATTGTTTGTACCCTTTAGTTGCATCATTGTTTTGTTTGTCCTCATGATATATATTAAATACTACATTAATAATATAACATTATAGTCAATAATACACTTGTAATTTAATTTAATTAATTTTTTCTGACATTTAAGGTTAATATGGGACATTGCATAATTATGCAGTGATAGTCCAAGAAATTAGCACTACAATTTATAAGAGATGCCTAGGGCATAATAATACAATATATATATTGACCAAATAAAATAATCTTATAGTCTACCTTTGAGGTAATAGACCCATTGTATATTATTTAATATACTTTTCTGGTACTAAGAGAGTGACTTAGTACATTGAACAATATAATTACTAGGAATCATACCCAACATTATTGGATATTAAGATTAATTGTGTGATGTAATTACATTATAGTTAACAGATATCATAACTATTTATGATATAGTTAGTACTTAGATACAATATTGTTATAAAATATTGTCTATTAGTTGAACTTAGACATAAGAGTTCAGTACTATTGTGATTATTTATATTGAATATTCTTAAGTTGAGTAAGTATAATAATTACTCTGAAGCTACTATTGACTATTTTAATCAGTAATTATCAATAATTACTTACCAGATAAAAGTCAAAATGCTTACTATAGACCATTTCGTTAAAATTGGTAAGGAATATGGTTATAAATCTCAAGAACTTCGTCAGTTTGCTGAGGCAGAACTGGAAAAACATAAAGCAGAAATGGAGGAACGTGAAAGAAAAGAAGCAGAGAAAAAGGCTGCATTAAAGAAAGAGGAGGAGGAACGTGAAAGAAAGGAAGCAGAACGTGAGATGAAGCAAATTGCCAAAGAAAATAGATTAAGAGAAATTGCTCAACAGGAAGGAGAGAATAAATTGAAACGAGAGGAAATTATTTTACTACAAGAAATGGAATTGGCGCGTATTAAATTGGAGACAGCAAGATTACAAGCACAAAGTGCTGATGCAAACCAGAATAATAACGCACAAAATGGATCGTCATCCAGCCAACTAAACATTTCTACAACTTTAAATTACCCACTTTCAACTTAAACGTGGACGACCTTTCATCGTTCCTGTCACGTTTTGAACAGACTTGCAAAACAAATCATTTGCCTGAAGAGTCATGGGTACTCAAATTAAATGAATTCTTGGTTGGAGAACCATTGACGGCTTCTCAAAATGCTGACCCATCAATAGCAAATAACTACGGTGCTATTAAGTCCTTGCTTTTACGAAGGTTTCACCTGGACGAGGAACACTGTAGGTTGAAATTTAAGGGAATTTTACCTGAATCTCCAAAAGATTTTGCAGGATTCATTGCGAACATACGCAATACATTTAATAGATGGGTTGAACTGGCAGAAGTCAACAAATCGTACGACAAATTAGTTGATTTGCTACTACGGGATAAGGTATTATCTTCGGTTAGCCAACCATTCTTTGCATATTTGCAGGAGCGTAAACCAGGTACTATTGACGAGTTGGAAAAAATTTCTTTAAACTACTGTTCGGCACATCCGAATGCGAACATTTCTAACTCTTCATTAAGAGAACCTCTACCTGTGGCGTCTAATATGGCCTACAATCATAATAACAAACAAGGACATCACAGTGTAGACAGAAGTAGGTTCCAAAGAAATCACAATGTTAACTTTCAGAAGGGACATAATAATGATTTCAACAATAAAAATGAGTTCAACAGAGGTAGATCACGAGATAGAAATTATTCACCTCAAACAAACTACCACAATAGTCAACATAACACTACTTATAATCGATCACATACCCCCAATCATAACAATAACTGGAATGGTAATAATCATGGCTCGAGACATCGAGATAATAGTTACTATAGAGGACGACGAGATAATTCTAACAATTATACTCGGAATCGATCTCATTCTCGGGGATCATCTCATTACAACCATAATACAGGGGCGGCAGTTACAAATAATACTACCCCTATAGCTCAGGTCCCACTTGACAATAATACAACACAGTCTTCTGCTGCATGTTTTGCTATTAATTATAATGTGGCAAATAGTTGCCAACAATGCAATCTTATTTTTCAGAAGGCGAAAGAAACAGTGCTTAACTGCGGACATATTACACCAGAGGTAGGTCTTGCAGTCAACGATGGAACAGGCTTACTAATTTTTAACAGGGGATTAGTTAATGGATCCGTCGTCTCAGTGCTGAGAGATTCAGGATCCACGACTATTGGTGTACGTCAGTCGCTGGTACATCCTAGCTGTGCGACAGGAGAATACGTCCGCTGCATGACATTTGGTGGAACTATTGAGTTTTACCCCACAGCTATTGTCCATGTTAATACACCTTTCTTTTCAGGACAAGTTAAGGTATGCATGCTTCAGAAGCCAATTGAAGATCTGATGTTGGGACGCATCCATGGTAGTAAGGATTGTTCCCCACAGGAAATTGATGAATGGGAATTAAAGAATGTGCAATCTTATTGCAATGCTAACGCTGTCATTGCAACAGCTACATTACGGGCCAACAAAATAAATACATGTGGCACAGTTTTCTCCAATTTCAGTCTCAGTACCATTCTGGAAATCGATAAGGAGAAGGATAAGACTCTCCTACAGGATAAAAAGTATACTAAACTACCAGTCCATCCTAGGAAGATTAGAAAATCATTTCGAGGCAGATATACCTTTTCTCAAGAGAATACTGCCAAGTCAGAAAATAAATGTTGGCGACAAGATCGTATTAACAGTGATCTGAATGAAATTGTTGAAAATGGGCAAAGAGAAAATATCCCAGACAAAGGTAATGATGGTGAAGTTCTTATGAACTTAACTAATAAAATTAGGACAAATAAATATGTCAATCATTATGAGACATCATCTCATAAGACTACCATATCCAAAAGATTAAATAGAAGAACTATTTATCACGTTAGTGACACTGATCCCACTTACATTGGGAAGGGTGCATATTCTCGCACCGTGTTAGTGCGCAATCTGCCACAAGGTACTGTCGTAAATTTATTTTGAGAGAAAAGAGTCGTAGAAATAGTGGTCCGGTTTAGAGTGGAAAATGATGATGGAAAGATCAGTGATAGAAAATGTAGAGATTTAATAGTTACTTCACAGCGTGCTGGAGGAGAGTAAAGACAGACTTATTTACGACAAATCGCTTCTCTCAATCTTCTCTTCCGCTCTCCTGGTCAAACGATTATTTGCCAGTTTTCCAGACTCGCATCTGCGCTTACCGATTTGGTGTTTTTCACACACACAGACGATGTAGATACAAACTATATTGAACGAATAGGGGAAAAGTTGGGCTTTGGGTATATCCAACACACAGAACTAACTGAGTTTATGTGATTTTATTCACTTTAAACATTAATCACTAAAAATATCAGATATTACATAAATTATCATAAGTACACAAATGCAAATAACAAGTTTGGAAGGGGTGAAGAAGATTGGTATCGACTAAGCCCTTCCCGCTTATTAGACAAAGATAAACCCAGTCCAAAGATAGATAATATCAGGAACATAGGTAAGTTAACCTAACAGTGAAGTTAATTACTCTGAAAGAGGTGTTACAAAATTAGGTATAGGTGATAGAAAAAAAACCTGTTCTTCCCAGCTGTTCTTCCTTTTACTAAGCAAATGGAAAGGAGGTGGTTTTAAACAGAGTTAACAAATTATCAACTATCCCACTTAAAGGAACAATGTAGGGTATACAGAAAAGATATATATTACCAGGTAAGCAAGTTAACAAAATGGTCACACAAAAGAATTAATTTCCTGTCATTTATACACGCGCTAGCAAAGGCCTTCACTCATCTTGCTCTCACTTACCGATTGTGAAAAAATCTTGCACTCCATAGAATAACACAACAGCAGTTACACCTCAAACTAAATGTATGAGTGTTTGTTCAAGTTCTAGCCCCAGATTAGCGGGTAAGCGGTCAGCACATAAAAGGATCCCGTAATCGCTGGAAAATGAATCTGTAGTTGTGTCTCTTTTCTTAATAACAGTTTCTATGGGAGGGCTCGGTCTCTGATACCGGGGGTGAGGATGGTGTGGTCTATTTGACTATGCCGCTGATAATAAAATTCTTACGAGTGCTGGTACACTTTATCCGTGAGGTATGGTTTAAGTCCAGTGAGAAAACTAGTCACATCACTGTTCAGGAAATTATGAATTATCTCTCTGTGTCAGTAAACTAACAAAGCTCGGGCCAGTGTTCTTCTTCCCGTTACGACTTAAGTTGTTTGATGGTGCGTTAAATTTGTCTTTGGGTGTGCTTTCTTTGCTATAAGTTAGATAGCGGAATTCCAAACATAGAATCGCCTCAAAGATTAAAAATTTACACCGTCTCAACAAGTTCTGCGTCAGGGGAACTCTACACACTGTTTATGCTTTGCCTTGCTTAGATTGATTTCTTTATTGCTTTCTTAATGCTGGGATCGCACAGGTTACGATCACTCTGTATGAAAGAAAAAAAAAGACATGTAATATACCGAAAACAAATAACCTTCTAAAGCGCGATGAATTTCCCGTAAAGCCTATAATACACTCGAGTATTTAATTATGTATTTAATAAACACTGCGCGAATTCTAGTGGTTAAAAACCCACATCTATAAAACTAGGACTTAACTGAATTTATTAATTATAAATTCCTTCGCGACTTTAAAAGTTAATTTAAGCATCTATTATCTTTTGAAATAATATAATAGATAGATCATTATATTTAACACTGGAACTATTGAGATGGTTTAATTTAATAGATTTAAATTAACACAAAATCCATTGAAATAGAATGACTGAACTAGACCACTGATCACTTTACACAATATATATTACCGCTCTGCACAGAATAGAAAACACTGCAAATATATATATAAAATCCAGGGGAAAATCTATAACAAGATTTCAATAAAGCTAGTGCTTCTGTAAAGGTCTGGCCAGCGAGTGATAACGTGTCTAGTTCTTCATGGTCTATTTAGCTAAAATGGAATGTAAGTTGAGTGGGACATGATAAACTTGACAGCTTATTTGATCTCACTAACTTTTGGGGATCTGACCGCCAAATCAAAAGAAGAAACCGCACCCTGGTCTTCGTATCTCCGTTCGCTGCTACCCGTTCGCTTTCCCCGTTCGCTCGGTTCCTCGATTGACACCGAGACACGAAAATAGCGGCAAGCAACTGCGTCTCGTATCAGGGACCACTACTGTCTTTGATAGCGCCGATAGTCTCCCCTGAAATCCCTCCGTCTGTCTCTTTGATCTCGTGCCGCATGTTAAATGAGTCCCGGTGGAATGAGTTCTGGCAAACGAAAAGTTACAACAAATGTTCAGGGGTTCTAATGTTATGAAAAGCTAAAAGTCCCTTTAAATCATCCATCATATCAGGGAGAATTCACTTGTCAAACTAGACGTACGTCACAATCGTCCCCACTTTTAGACATGAAACCATTTTTCATGTTTCATTTTTTGACAATGGAGGTGACCTGATTGGTGATTTTAGGATGAGTGGTATCTTCAGTTTGCTCTTCTTCCTCTGTAGACCAGTTTCTACTCAGGAAATCAGCTCCGACATTCTGTCTTCCCGGAATATATTCCACTTTGAAAGAATAAACGCTTAAAAGAAACGCCCAACGCATGATCCTTGCGTTAAATTCTTTATTGGCACCAAGAAATGCTAACGGAGCGTGGTCTGTTTGCACCGTGAAAGATGTACCATAAAGAAACTCATGATGGCGTCTGATACCGTCAATCAGAGCAAGACATTCCCTTTCAACTACGCTGTAGTTCCGTTCCGCTTTATTTAATTTCCGACTGCCATAGGCAACTGGAAATAGCATGTTCAGGTCACTATCATCGGCTTGAAGCAGTGTTGACCCGATGCCCTGACCTGACGCGTCGACTCTCAGTACAAAAGGTTTCTTGAGGTCAGGCAACCTCAAGATGGGGTATGCAGACAACTGTCCTTTCAAAGTGCTATACGCGTGTTCGCACTTTTGATCCCATATGACCTTATCAGGACAACCTTTCTTTGTGAGGTCAGTCAGCGGTGCCGTCAGTCCGTTGAAGTTCTGGATGTACTTCTGATAGTATGCACATAGCGATATGAAGGAACGTACGTCTTTCTTCGTTCGGGGTCTTTTTGCTGCCACTATTTTCTCCACGTTCTTCTTAATAGGCCAACTGCATCCGTGAGAAATAGTGTGCCCCAGGAAGTCTAACTGTTCAAACCCGATGAGACATTTGCTAGGTCTGGCTGTGAGACCCGTTTCCTGTAGTCTCCTGAGGAGCATAGCAACCGTAGCAATATGTTCTTCATAGGTTTCCGATGCAATTAAGATGTCATCCATGAAATTATGGATATGGGGACTTTGCAAAGGTTGTAGAAGCTTCCTCATCATCCTGGTGAACACTCCTGGTGCATTATGCAAACCGAACGGCATCACGTTAAATGTGTAATGTCCTTCACTAGTGCTGAAAGCTAACAAAGGTTTAATTTCCTCCTTGACTGGTATTTGATAATAACCTTTGCTGAGGTCAATCTTGGAGAAGATCTTTGCTTTGCTGAGCTTGGTGAACAACTCAGAAACAGTTTGGAGAGGTTCGGGCTGGAATTCCGTTACAGCGTTTAGCAACCTGTAATCAATGCACAGCCGAACTTCCTTATTGGGCTTCTGCAACAGCACTACACTCGAGCTGTAAGGAGATGTAGACTCACTGATAATTCCTGCCTGACGCAGCTTGTCTATTTCTCCGCGAAGTGCATCAGCTTTAGCGTACGGGATGGGGTAAACTCTGGTTTGAACAGGGGTCTCGTTTGTTAATTTCATATCAAATTCAATGAGATTTGTTCGACCAGGTACATCCGTTAAGACTGCACTGTACTGTTTTAGTAGAGCCCTGGTTTCTGTTTGTTGTTCTGGTGAGAGATTGTCGCCGAACTTGACATCTTTAAAGGATTCTGTGGGTTGCAATGGATACTCCATGCAACCATCATCATCTTCCTCGTCTTCCGTTGCTATGGCGACAGCCAGGAGATGCTCGGAGGATGGCACCGGTCTTTCCAAATATTTCTTTAGCAGATTTATGTGGAAGACCTTCTCCTTTCCTTTGATGGAGATCTTGTAGTTGGTACGTGAGATCTTTTTAAGGACGGTAAACGGTCCTTGCCATCCGATGCGAAGTTTATTGCTTCCGGTTGGAAGTAGCAATAGGACTTTCTCCCCTGGTTGTAGTTCTCTCTCTTTTGCAGCTTTGTTGTATCTTTTAGTAATTTTAGCGCGGGCTTTCTTAAGGTTGGTAGTAGCTAGATCCCATCCTAGCTTTAGCCTTTCCTTAAGCTCAGATACGTACTTGCTTGCAGAGACGACTGTCTCGTCAGCCTTCTGGTCTGTCAGGGACCGAAGTAAGGCTTCTAGTGGCCCCTTAATAGGTCTGCCAAATAAAAGTGTAGCTGGCGCAAAACCCGTAGACGCTTGGGGTACCTCTCGGTAGGCGAATAAGGCAGCCGATATATATTGGTCCCAGTCTTCCGGTTTCTCCTGACCCAGCATCCTGACGTAACATCATGGTGAGGGTACCGTTAAAACGTTCCACGAGCCCATTTCCGGCCGGATGGTAGGGACTTGTGTGGATATGTTTGGCCCTCAAGATCTTAAAGATCTCCTCCATTAACAGGATACGGAATTGGGATCCATTGTCCGTCAAAACTTGTTGAGGGAATCCCAACCGTGTAAAAATTTGCACAAGGGCTTCTGCGACATGCTTGGAATTAGTGCATGGTAGCGGTACGGCTTAGGCCCACATAGTGCAAGTGTCAACTAAGGTCAGGATGAACCTGTTCCTTCTTTTGGTCTTTTCCAGAGAACCAATAATGTCGACAGCAACCCGTTCAAATGGAGTCCCTACTATTGGCATTTGCCCCATAGGTACTGGGGGTGTCAAGTGCTTGGGTGCTACCCGTTGGCACTGGGCGCAGGATTTCACATACCTGACAATGTCAGAGTTCATTCCTGGCCACCAATAGTGGTTTTTTATTCGCTGAATAGTGGCGTTTTGTCCCATATGTCCGCTAAATGGAAGAGAGTGTCCCATTTCTAAGATCTGGTTTCTGTACTGCGTCGGTACTAGGAGCTGGTTATTCCCCGTGTCCGGGTTGCCCGTTCTACGATACAATACACCATCCTTAGAAAAGATGTCTCCGTTGTGTCTGGGGTCCTTAGCCATGGGCAGTTTTTTTAAAGCAGGGCGCCAGAGTAGGGTCCTTTTGTTGCGCCTCCTTCAGTTCATTCGGCAACAAGTTTGGCGCAGGCTCCCTCTCCTTCTTGGCTTGCCCTCTTGTGGTTACCGCTGCCACAATCGGCTCCTTAGGTCTCCCAATGAACACATATCTACATCCCAGGATAACTGGGTAGATCGGATCATCCATAATGGCCGCTTTAATAACTCCTCTGACAAAGTCAGAGTGTATTTCTACCAGTGCGATAGAAAGCGTCCTGGGTGCATCACTCCTGAAAACTCCACTAAGTTTGACGGTTTCCTCTGTCTCCTGACCGGGTTTGACTAGGTGCCTAGCGACAATACAATCAAAACTTAATCCAGTGTCAAAAAGACAAGTAGTAGAGGTACCGTTCAAAATTACAGTTCCTCGAGTTGAGGGTCGGTCCCCCTCAGGTTGAGAATCACTGACATTGACTCTACCTTTCGAGGCTGTATGCAAACATCCAATGCAGTTTGCACCGGTTTGTTTGCCCTGATCAGACGTTCCTGGTGTAGGGGTCTTCCCTTTTCCTTGACCTTGGTGGCCGCGCTGCCACGTAGGCTTGTTGGGTTGATCAGAATTGTTGTTGGGGGGGTATCGGGTTTTGTAGAATTTCGATTTTTCCGGGGGAGGTTTCTGGGTATTGTTATCTCGTTGGTTATAATGTTGAGAGAAACTAGAGGAATAGGATGACTGCTCTAGATTTTGTTTACGAGATGGCTCATCTGTGGGTTTACGTTTAGTGCTGGGAAGTTCGGCCATTGCATTGCTATAGCGTTCGGCTTTATTGAGTATGTCTTCAAGCCTGACTGCCCCCTGTTCAGCCAAAAATCTACGAGTTTCATTCGACAAAGTGGATTTTATCTGCTCCACAAGAACAAGTTCGAGGAGTCCCTCATATGAAAGAGGTAGGTCAGATAATTCAATGCACTTTGTCAGATAACCCGTGAGGCGTGAAGAGAACTGGAGAAATGTTTCCGTGCTCTCTTTTCGGCTGTTTCTGAACAACTGCAGAAACTTTCGGGCAGTCATCTCAAACTGCTGTAGTAAGGCCTTTTTCAACATGTCGTAATCATGTTGATTCGGTCCCAGCTTTGTGTACACGTCATAAGCATTGCCTTTCAGTGACGTTGAAAGTTTGAGCGCCCAGCGGGTACTCTCTAACCCATAAAGATTCGCGAGTCTCTCGAATTTTTCTAGGTAGCTGTCAATTTTTTCGTTAGGGCTAGGAAAAGATTCTAAAGAAAACGACATAGCAGTTAATTGGGCAGATTGAGTACTGGAGAGGTCCATTGATTGAGACTGGGGCGAAGACGGCTCTCCGTTAGTCGAAGTAGAGGCGCCCCGACTCTCTAGAGCCTTAAGCGCCAGTTGATGCTGTCTTTCCTTGTCTCTCTCTCTCTGCGAGTTTCCATCTCTGCTTCAATTTTCTTCTGTTCCAAAAGACGTTCTTCCGCTTCTTTCTTATCTGCCCTCTCCTGGGCTTCTCTCCTCTCTGTTCTTTCTTTCTCTTCCTTCCTCTCAGCTTCTGCTCTCTGTTGCTCCGCCTTCCTCTCAGCTTCGGCTCTCTGTTGCTCCGCCTTCCTCTCAGCTTCGGCTCTCTGTTGCTCCGCGTCATATATTTCCAATTCCTGGTTAATAAACGCGTTTGCAGCTTCTGCATCTAATCCTGCCTCTTTCGCTTCCAGCCTCAAGATGGACCTCATCTTTATCCTCTCTGCCATTGTTAAAGAATAAGATGAAGTATGCTTAGAGAACTAGTAAGAAGCAACGCGAAAGGGAGGAACTCTGAACCGCTACGAGAAAAAAACACAAGTATAAATTTACCTGTGTTGCCTCCTACCTGTACTGTGCAAACTTATCGCTGCTATTATCTGGCAATTAAGGCTCTAAACGCAAGCGACTATGCCACTAAATGGTAAGTTAAACTGGAAAAGAATCTACTTTTACTAACAGTCGAGAAAAATTTATATTAAAACAATTTAAAGGGAAAAAAAAATTTCCCCTAAATTTTAAATCTCAGACAACAAACTCCGTCCCTAAAGTCAATTTTTGAGATGAGACGTTGTTAACTTACTTTTTAAAAATCAGAACAATCCGTCTTTAGCTAAGCTCAACTCTTTTTGACTTCAAAAACCTTAGTGACTGTAAAACAATCACGCAATCGCAGCAACTCTTATAAAGAAAGAAATATAATTATCTCCGCCAGAGGATAATTAAAATAGCAAATATATTTGTTTATCTGTACTTTCTACTGCTGTGGAGAGAAAACAACCTGTAAATATGCTGTGTGGACAACCCAAATACTTAAAGAACGTTAGTCTAGGGGTGTAATTATTTATTTATTTCCCTAATTCACAAAGACAAATCATTCACACTCTACCTAGTTAGACCCAGACTAAATCAGACTCAAAATATCTTTAACCCGGCTATGCGATTGCCTCAAATGTAGCTCAAGATCCCAGAACCAGCCCACAAATATGTGTGCATCAAATGTATCTCAAAATTATCCCAGACGAGCCAGCCAAATATTGTCGTAAATTTATTTTGAGAGAAAAGAGTCGTAGAAATAGTGGTCCGGTTTAGAGTGGAAAATGATGATGGAAAGCTCAGTGATAGAAAATGTAGAGATTTAATAGTTACTTCACAGCGTGCTGGAGGAGAGTAAAGACAGACTTATTTACGACAAATCGCTTCTCTCAATCTTCTCTTCCGCTCTCCTGGTCAAACGATGATTTGCCAGTTTTCCAGACTCGCATCTGCGCTCACCGATTTGGTGTTTTTCACACACACAGACGATGTAGATACAAACTATATTGAACGAATAGGGGAAAAGTTGGGCTTTGGGTATATCCAACACACAGAACTAACTGAGTTTATGTGATTTTATTCACTTTAAACATTAATCACTAAAAATATCAGATATTACATAAATTATCATAAGTACACAAATGCAAATAACAAGTTTGGAAGGGGTGAAGAAGATTGGTATCGACTAAGCCCTTCCCGCTTATTAGACAAAGATAAACCCAGTCCAAAGATAGATAGTATCAGGAACATAGGTAAGTTAACCTAACAGTGAAGTTAATTACTCTGAAAGAGGTGTTACAAAATTAGGTATAGGTGATAGAAAAAAAAAACCTGTTCTTCCCAGCTGTTCTTCCTTTTACTAAGCAAATGGAAAGGAGGTGGTTTTAAACAGAGTTAACAAATTATCAACTATCCCACTTAAAGGAACAATGTAGGGTATACAGAAAAGATATATATTACCAGGTAAGCAAGTTAACAAAATGGTCACACAAAAGAATTAATTTCCTGTCATTTATACACGCGCTAGCAAAGGCCTTCACTCATCTTGCTCTCACTTACCAATTGTGAAAAAATCTTGCACTCCATAGAATAACACAACAGCAGTTACACCTCAAACTAAATGTATGAGTGTTTGTTCAAGTTCTAGCCCCAGATTAGCGGGTAAGCGGTCAGCACATAAAAGGATCCCGTAATCGCTGGAAAATGAATCTGTAGTTGTGTCTCTTTTCTTAATAACAGTTTCTATGGGAGGGCACGGTCTCTGATACCGGGGTGAGGATGGTGTGGTCTATTTGACTATGCCGCTGATAATAAAATTCTTACGCGTGCTGGTACACTTTATCCGTGAGGTATGGTTTAAGTCCAGTGAGAAAACTAGTCACATCACTGTTCAGGAAATTATGAATTATCTCTCTGTGTCAGTAAACTAACAAAGCTCGGGCCAGTGTTCTTCTTCCCGTTACGACTTAAGTTGTTTGATGGTGCGTTAAATTTGTCTTTGGGTGTGCTTTCTTTGCTATAAGTTAGATAGCGGAATTCCAAACATAGAATCGCCTCAAAGATTAAAAATTTACACCGTCTCAACAAGTTCTGCGTCAGGGGAACTCTACACACTGTTTATGCTTTGCCTTGCTTAGATTGATTTCTTTATTGCTTTCTTAATGCTGGGATCGCACAGGTTACGATCACTCTGTATGAAAGAAAAAAAAGACATGTAATATACCGAAAACAAATAACCTTCTAAAGCGCGATGAATTTCCCGTAAAGCCTATAATACACTCGAGTATTTAATTATGTATTTAATAAACACTGCGCGAATTCTAGTGGTTAAAAACCCACATCTATAAAACTAGGACTTAACTGAATTTATTAATTATAAATTCCTTCGCGACTTTAAAAGTTAATTTAAGCATCTATTATCTTTTGAAATAATATAATAGATAGATCATTATGTTTACCACTGGAACTATTGAGATGGTTTAATTTAATAGATTTAAATTAACACAAAATCCATTGAAATAGAATGACTGAACTAGACCACTGATCACTTTACACAATATATATTACCGCTCTGCACAGAATAGAAAACACTGCAAATATATATATAAAATCCAGGGGAAAATCTATAACAAGATTTCAATAAAGCTAGTGCTTCTGTAAAGGTCTGGCCAGCGAGTGATAACGTGTCTAGTTCTTCATGGTCTATTTAGCTAAAATGGAATGTAAGTTGAGTGGGACATGATAAACTTGACAGCTTATTTGATCTCACTAACTTTTGGGGATCTGACCGCCAAATCAAGAGAAGAAACCGCACCCTGGTCTTCGTATCTCCGTTCGCTGCTACCCGTTCGCTTTCCCCGTTCGCTCGGTTCCTCGATTGACACCGAGACGCGAAAATAGCGGCAAGCAACTGCGTCTCGTATCAGGGACCACTACTGTCTTTGATAACGCCGATAGTCTCCCCTAAAATCCCTCGGTCTGTCTCTTTGATCTCGTGCCGCCTACTAAATGAGTCCCGGTGGAATGAGTTCTAGCAAACGAAAAGTTACAACAAATGTTCAGGGGTTCTAATGTTATGAAAAGCTAAAAGTCCCTTTAAATCATCCATCATATCAGGGAGAATTCACTTGTCAAACTAGACGTACGTCACAGGTACCAGATGGCAGGCACTTAGCAATTTCTTTAATGACACGGCAGACGTTATGTTTGTACGGTTGTTGTCACCTACCAATGACAGGTATGGTGAAGCTATAGTTACATTTCGTAACAATAGAGATGCTCGAATGGTCATCGAGCATGATAATGGTGCTTACTTTAACCATCATTGTCTACGGTTACAATTAGTACCTAATGCTGCGTCACGCAGATAACATGCTATGGTAATACAATTGTCTCATATCATTAATGACTCATAATAGTCATTCATCATTTCTTTTCTTTACTGGTCCTTACAAAGTCATTGATAAAATTTCCGACGTTGATTACGTCTTAGATATCAAGGGACACAAAAAGATATTTCATATTAACATGCTCAAGCAATTTCATACACGTCCTGAACACTTACAGTCAATTTTTCATGAACTAGATGACACCACAGTATCTACTTGTTATTATTCTAACTTATCCGTCATCCAGGAAGAAGAATCTTCTTTTCCTGAGGTACAGTTACCGTTACCGGTACCAGTAGTTCAACCTACTGAATCTTGGCGGGATGTAACCATCTCTTCAACGGTTACACCGCAACAGCGTCTACAGATTGCTAATCTATTACAATCTTATCCAGATGTATTGACCGACGTCCCGGGTCGCACATCGGCTATCAGTCATGACATTACTCTCAATGATGATACACCTATTCGTGTACATCCCTATTCGGTTCCTTTACATTTCCTTGCAAAAAACTACTAAGGAACTTGAACAGATGTTGTCTCTGGGAATCATTGAGACTAGTAATTCGCCATTCTCTTCTCCATTAGTGATTGTCCGGAAGAAGGACAATAACATCAGACTATGTGTTGATTATAGAAAATTAAATGCTAAGACTATAGTTGACAGCGAACCACATCCACTTATCGACGACTTACTGCCACGTCTATCCAACGCAACTATATTTAGTAAGATAGACTTAACTAAAGGTTATTGGCAGATACCACTGACCGAAAAGGCTAAGTACTACACCGCATTTTCCACTCCACAAGGTCTATACCAGTGGGATGTGATGCCTTTTGGGCTTGTTAATGCGCCAGCTACCTTCATTCGCCTGATGCGACAAATTTTATCAGGTAGACCAGACGTTATTACATATATTGACGACATATGCTTGTTTAGTTCGTCGTTTGAGGAACATGTTTCGGGACTTAGATATGTTTTCGACACTCTAAGGAATTATCATCTAACTGCTAAACCTACAAAGGTGCAGATCGCGTGTAATGAGATAACCTTTTTGGGACATATCATTGGAGCGGGATATATCCGAACGTTACCTAGTACGGTCTCCAAAATTCTAAACATAGCAGTTCCTCAGACGAAGAAACAGGTCAGGAGTTTGTTAGGACTTGTTCAATATTACAGTAGATTCATACCAAACTTGTCATCCATCACGGCTGTATTGTCTTCATTGTTAAAAAAAGACATGCCGGTGAAGGTAACATGGACTGGTATATGCAATGAAACTTTCAACAAAATTATAAATTTGTTTTCGCATGAACCAATTTTAAGACTTCCCGATGCTTCCAAAAGATTTTTCTTACGAACAGATGCTAGTAACTACGGCATTGGTGCATGCCTGCTCCAGAACCATGATGGCGTTCTACATCCTACCTTATATATTTCAAGAAAGCTAAAGCCGGCAGAAACAAAGTATTCCACAGTGGACAAGGAACTTTTATCAGTTATATGGGCAATCACTAAACTGGAAAAGTTCTTGCTTGGTGCTCCATTCACCATACAAACTGACCAACGTGCTGTGGCATCTTTGCGTAGATCAAATCACAAAAGCCCAAAACTCGCCAGATACGCGATCATCCTGCAGCCATTTGAATTCTCCATTGAACATATTCCTGGCACTGAAAACATTGTGGCGGATGCGTTGTCACGTAATCCTATTGACGACGAATAATCAACATTGACACTCTTAAACTACGTCAATCATCACTACATAGGATAGAACGAAGTATCAACTATAAGGGAACTAACCTTGCCTTCAATTTAATATTTATAAACACTATATGCATCACAGAATTGAACTAAAGACAATCAAGGTGTGCATATTGACATTGAAACTTCGTCTAACGTCCATACACGATATATGAATATTCGTTGAACAATCATGGAACAATATCTGACGACAAGTCGAACTTATTATCCTATGTACACTTAATTCTTGGATCCTAGGATAATTGACATTTCTGTCCGACGTAAATGTTTCAACACTTTGTCTAAAAGAATTCATCAAGATCAGGACTACGGATGGATCATCATATCCTATACTAATTAATTAGTTAACTTAACTTCTTAATTGAATTAATATCAATAAAATGAAATGTGAGAAAAAAAATGGAATGAAAAAACAAAAAAAAAGAGAACGAAATATAAAAAGAAGAAATTATGAAAAGAGAAAATAAATCTCACACAAGTATTAGATTAATATTTTTTTAATGTACCTATACGTTATTTAGTTAGTTAAATTAGATAGTTATTATTCACTAACACTTAACACACCCAATTAAGTTAAACTTATATTCGAATTTCTTTCTATTTCTTCTCACTTATTTTGTCTTTTCTTCTCTCATAACATCGTGTTACATTAGAATCTTAATAATTTAACTCTTAGTTTAATTAATTAATTTAATTTTAATTAGTCAAATTAATTCCTATATGACATACTAATACGACAGACCTTACTTTAAGTTCATTCTATCATTCACTATTGACATTACACATTTTATTTAGTTGATATAATAATATGTATAATATTGATATATAATATGATTAATGTTAGATGACTATGACAAATAGTTAGTTGACATGACCGCGACACGGTTCTACTCAGAACATCGTCGGCCATATGTCACGATTGTGTTAATTTTTTTTTTGAAAAATTGTTAAGTCAGATAGATCTTGAAAAAAAATCTATCGATTTTTTTTCCCCCGGTGTACAGGGAATTGTTACGGTATATGTTATTAACGCCGTCTGCTAAAGGTTAGCAGACGTGCAATTGTAAAGGTTAAGACATTTAATATATTGCGATAGATGTTTCAATTATTGAACGCTCCGTACACGATCGATTATGACGTGTCTATCGTTGTTTGGGACACAGTCGGTAACTAGGAGACGCTACCCTTTTGTTACTTGACCGCCAAGCTGAATAGCTGCGTTTTTCTAACCTTCCAATTCAATGGCATGATATAGCCATTTATATGTGCATTTTTGATGGACCAGGGTCAGTCCTAGAACTCTATATGAGAGGAAAATTTATGGAGGTTAGTATTTAACTAGAATCCTCAGAAGGATGAGAATGATCGTCAAATTCGTATGAAATATTCAGACTCGCAGTCTCACTGTCGGCAGGTAGCCATGTCTATCTGCGCGTGCATATAGCTGTGATGTTCTGACGACAATACTGCATTGTATCCTTAAACGGACATTGACACGTAAACCAGCAGTCTACGTTATTGATTAATTTATGCATGACTTATACGGACTTATGTTCTGCTCCTATTTGAAATGATCATCCTGTGTGTACATGTGATTAAATATTACGGACTCAACCTGAAGGCATTAATTACTTCATTAATGTTGCTGAGTTCAAGTTACATTAATTACTTCTTCATACCATGCTACTGAGTTTATATGAACGCTTCACCCTAATTCGCGTGAAAATAAAATAAGCACGATGAACAAAAGATCACTAAGATAACTATACTCAGCACATGATCTTCAACCGGCAAATAACTCAGCAACAAAGTGGCGGCCGAATGCGGGGAACGACAGAAAAAAGAAACAAACTTCTGTTCCTTACGCACATGTTAACCATAATATTTACGATCAAGTTTCGATCACATGATCCAGTCGAAGATGACGTTGTACTCATTATAATGCCTAACAACGTGACGTCACTGAAAGTCGCTAGGTGAACTGTCGGAGAAACCAAAGTCGCTTTCTAAGCCTAACCAGGGGAAACATGAGCCATTTGAAGCAAACACACGATATGGACTACAGGAGCAGACAGTCAGGGGCATTAGCCTAGCTGTTGACGACCTCTAGCACTGGTCTAAGCAACGGAAAAGATAAGTCTAGTTGTTTTAATACTGTCGTCATTGCAAAACAGTAATACTGAGTCCATGCCTTTTGCCTGCATAGGCATGTCTTTTCTGAATGTGTTTCATGTATTTTTTGGGTTGTTTTAATGTGTTGTCAATTAGTGGGCCGGTTGGAGGGAACTGAAATCTCTGGGGAATGTCGCGAACAGCAGACCACCTAGATTTCAGTCGGTCTTAGGGCAGTTAAACGATTGCACTTTTGGAAGCCCCATTGAGGTTTGCCATTGGACTACCTGTCCAGATCTGCTATCGTTTGACGGTTTGTGTTAGCTGTACCGTTCCGTAGATAACTGGTGTATTTTATTTGTACTAAGTTCACATTTTTATTCAGTTTTGTATCATGTTCGTTAACTATTTCGTCCAGTCTACTCTTACTATCAATTTATTTTATGATTGTTAAATGTTCGTCCGTTATGAGTCCTGTGATGTCATCATTTTTTGCAGTCATTTTTTTTTTGGTGTACTTTGCATATTCAGTTGACCTCGGGTCAATCTTTGACCCTTCGTTTTCCGTGTGACACTTCCGCTTGTTTTATTTAGTTCATAAATTCATTTTTAATTGTGAAAATGTCTTGTTTGCGTCTTGACATTGTTTGTACCCTTTAGTTGCATCATTGTTTTGTTTGTCCTCATGATATATATTAAATACTACATTAATAATATAACATTATAGTCAATAATACACTTGTAATTTAATTTAATTAATTTTTTCTGACATTTAAGGTTAATATGGGACATTGCATAATTATGCAGTGATAGTCCAAGAAATTAGCACTACAATTTATAAGAGATGCCTAGGGCATAATAATATAATATATATATTGACCAAATAAAATAATCTTATAGTCTACCTTTGAGGTAATAGACCCATTGTATATTATTTAATATACTTTTCTGGTACTAAGAGAGTGACTTAGTACATTGAACAATATAATTACTAGGAATCATACCCAACATTATTGGATATTAAGATTAATTGTGTGATGTAATTACATTATAGTTAACAGATATCATAACTATTTATGATATAGTTAGTACTTAGATACAATATTTTGTAACAATATTGTCTATTAGTTGAACTTAGACATAAGAGTTCAGTACTATTGTGATTATTTATATTGAATATTCCTAAGTTGAGTAAGTATAATAATTACTCTGAAGCTACTATTGACTATTTTAATCAGTAATTATCAATAATTACTTACCAGATAAAAGTCAAAATGCTTACTATAGACCATTTCGTTAAAATTGGTAAGGAATATGGTTATAAATCTCAAGAACTTCGTCAGTTTGCTGAGGCAGAACTGGAAAAACATAAAGCAGAAATGGAGGAACGTGAAAGAAAAGAAGCAGAGAAAAAGGCTGCATTAAAGAAAGAGGAGGAGGAACGTGAAAGAAAGGAAGCAGAACGTGAGATGAAGCAAATTGCCAAGGAAAATAGATTAAGAGAAATTGCTCAACAGGAAGAAGAGAATAAATTGAAACGAGAGGAAATTATTTTACAACAAGAAATGGAATTGGCGCGTATTAAATTGGAGACAGCAAGATTACAAGCACAAAGTGCTGATGCAAACCAGAATAATAACGCACAAAATGGATCGTCATCCAGCCACACTAAACATTTCTACAACTTTAAATTACCCACTTTCAACTTAAACGTGGACGACCTTTCATCGTTCCTGTCACGTTTTGAACAGACTTGCAAAACAAATCATTTGCCTGAAGAGTCATGGGTACTCAAATTAAATGAATTCTTGGTTGGAGAACCATTGACGGCTTCTCAAAATGCTGACCCATCAATAGCAAATAACTACGGTGCTATTAAGTCCTTGCTTTTACGAAGGTTTCACCTGGACGAGGAACACTGTAGGTTGAAATTTAAGGGAATTTTACCTGAATCTCCAAAAGATTTTGCAGGATTCATTGCGAACATACGCAATACATTTAATAGATGGGTTGAACTGGCAGAAGTCAACAAATCGTACGACAAATTAGTTGATTTGCTACTACGGGATAAGGTATTATCTTCGGTTAGCCAACCATTCTTTGCATATTTGCAGGAGCGTAAACCAGGTACTATTGACGAGTTGGAAAAAATTTCTTTAAACTACTGTTCGGCACATCCGAATGCGAACATTTCTAACTCTTCATTAAGAGAACCTCTACCTGTGGCGTCTAATATGGCCTACAATCATAATAACAAACAAGGACATCACAGTGTAGACAGAAGTAGGTTCCAAAGAAATCACAATGTTAACTTTCAGAAGGGACATAATAATGATTTCAACAATAAAAATGAGTTCAACAGAGGTAGATCACGAGATAGAAATTATTCACCTCAAACAAACTACCACAATAGTCAACATAACACTACTTATAATCGATCACATACCCCCAATCATAACAATAACTGGAATGGTAATAATCATGGCTCGAGACATCGAGATAATAGTTACTATAGAGGACGACGAGATAATTCTAACAATTATACTCGGAATCGATCTCATTCTCGGGATCATCTCATTACAACCATAATACAGGGGCGGCAGTTACAAATAATACTACCCCTATAGCTCAGGTCCCACTTGACAATAATACAACACAGTCTTCTGCTGCATGTTTTGCTATTAATTATAATGTGGCAAATAGTTGCCAACAATGCAATCTTATTTTTCAGAAGGCGAAAGAAACAGTGCTAAACTGCGGACATATTACACCAGAGGTAGGTCTTGCAGTCAACGATGGAACAGGCTTACTAATTTTTAACAGGGGATTAGTTAATGGATCCGTCGTCTCAGTGCTGAGAGATTCAGGATCCACGACTATTGGTGTACGTCAGTCGCTGGTACATCCTAGCTGTGCGACAGGAGAATACGTCCGCTGCATGACATTTGGTGGAACTATTGAGTTTTACCCCACAGCTATTGTCCATGTTAATACACCTTTCTTTTCAGGACAAGTTAAGGTATGCATGCTTCAGAAGCCAATTGCAGATCTGATGTTGGGACGCATCCATGGTAGTAAGGATTGTTCCCCACAGGAAATTGATGAATGGGAATTAAAGAATGTGCAATCTTATTGCAATGCTAACGCTGTCATTGCAACAGCTACATTACGGGCCAACAAAATAAATACATGTGGCACAGTTTTCTCCAATTTCAGTCTCAGTACCATTCTGGAAATCGATAAGGAGAAGGATACGACTCTCCTACAGGATAAAAAGTATACTAAACTACCAGTCCATCCTAGGAAGATTAGAAAATCATTTCGAGGCAGATATACCTTTTCTCAAGAGAATACTGCCAAGTCAGAAAATAAATGTTGGCGACAAGATCGTATTAACAGTGATCTGAATGAAATTGTTGAAAATGGGCAAAGAGAAAATATCCCAGACAAAGGTAATGATGGTGAAGTTCTTATGAACTTAACTAATAAAATTAGGACAAATAAATATGTCAATCATTATGAGACATCATCTCATAAGACTACCATATCCAAAAGATTAAATAGAAGAACTATTTATCACGTTAGTGACACTGATCCCACTTACATTGGGAAGGGTGCATATTCTCGCACCGTGTTAGTGCGCAATCTGCCACAAGGTACTGTCGTAAATTTATTTTGAGAGAAAAGAGTCGTAGAAATAGTGGTCCGGTTTAGAGTGGAAAATGATGATGGAAAGCTCAGTGATAGAAAATGTAGAGATTTAATAGTTACTTCACAGCGTGCTGGAGGAGAGTAAAGACAGACTTATTTACGACAAATCGCTTCTCTCAATCTTCTCTTCCGCTCTCCTGGTCAAACGATTATTTGCCAGTTTTCCAGACTCGCATCTGCGCTTACCGATTTGGTGTTTTTCACACACACAGACGATGTAGATACAAACTATATTGAACGAATAGGGGAAAAGTTGGGCTTTGGGTATATCCAACACACAGAACTAACTGAGTTTATGTGATTTTATTCACTTTAAACATTAATCACTAAAAATATCAGATATTACATAAATTATCATAAGTACACAAATGCAAATAACAAGTTTGGAAGGGGTGAAGAAGATTGGTATCGACTAAGCCCTTCCCGCTTATTAGACAAAGATAAACCCAGTCCAAAGATAGATAATATCAGGAACATAGGTAAGTTAACCTAACAGTGAAGTTAATTACTCTGAAAGAGGTGTTACAAAATTAGGGATAGTTGATAGAAAAAAAAAACCTGTTTCTTCCCAGCTGTTCTTCCTTTTACTAAGCAAATGGAAAGGAGGTGGTTTTAAACAGAGTTAACAAATTATCAACTATCCCACTTAAAGGAACAATGTAGGGTATACAGAAAAGATATATATTACCAGGTAAGCAAGTTAACAAAATGGTCACACAAAAGAATTAATTTCCTGTCATTTATACACGCGCTAGCAAAGGCCTTCACTCATCTTGCTCTCACTTACCGATTGTGAAAAAATCTTGCACTCCATAGAATAACACAACAGCAGTTACACCTCAAACTAAATGTATGAGTGTTTGTTCAAGTTCTAGCCCCAGATTAGCGGGTAAGCGGTCAGCACATAAAAGGATCCCGTAATCGCTGGAAAATGAATCTGTAGTTGTGTCTCTTTTCTTAATAACAGTTTCTATGGGAGGGCACGGTCTCTGATACCGGGGTGAGGATGGTGTGGTCTATTTGACTATGCCGCTGATAATAAAATTCTTACGCGTGCTGGTACACTTTATCCGTGAGGTATGGTTTAAGTCCAGTGAGAAAACTAGTCACATCACTGTTCAGGAAATTATGAATTATCTCTCTGTGTCAGTAAACTAACAAAGCTCGGGCCAGTGTTCTTCTTCCCGTTACGACTTAAGTTGTTTGATGGTGCGTTAAATTTGTCTTTGGGTGTGCTTTCTTTGCTATAAGTTAGATAGCGGAATTCCAAACATAGAATCGCCTCAAAGATTAAAAATTTACACCGTCTCAACAAGTTCTGCGTCAGGGGAACTCTACACACTGTTTATGCTTTGCCTTGCTTAGATTGATTTCTTTATTGCTTTCTTAATGCTGGGATCGCACAGGTTACGATCACTCTGTATGAAAGAAAAAAAAGACATGTAATATACCGAAAACAAATAACCTTCTAAAGCGCGATGAATTTCCCGTAAAGCCTATAATACACTCGAGTATTTAATTATGTATTTAATAAACACTGCGCGAATTCTAGTGGTTAAAAACCCACATCTATAAAACTAGGACTTAACTGAATTTATTAATTATAAATTCCTTCGCGACTTTAAAAGTTAATTTAAGCATCTATTATCTTTTGAAATAATATAATAGATAGATCATTATGTTTACCACTGGAACTATTGAGATGGTTTAATTTAATAGATTTAAATTAACACAAAATCCATTGAAATAGAATGACTGAACTAGACCACTGATCACTTTACACAATATATATTACCGCTCTGCACAGAATAGAAAACACTGCAAATATATATATAAAATCCAGGGGAAAATCTATAACAAGATTTCAATAAAGCTAGTGCTTCTGTAAAGGTCTGGCCAGCGAGTGATAACGTGTCTAGTTCTTCATGGTCTATTTAGCTAAAATGGAATGTAAGTTGAGTGGGACATGATAAACTTGACAGCTTATTTGATCTCACTAACTTTTGGGGATCTGACCGCCAAATCAAGAGAAGAAACCGCACCCTGGTCTTCGTATCTCCGTTCGCTGCTACCCGTTCGCTTTCCCCGTTCGCTCGGTTCCTCGATTGACACCGAGACGCGAAAATAGCGGCAAGCAACTGCGTCTCGTATCAGGGACCACTACTGTCTTTGATAACGCCGATAGTCTCCCCTAAAATCCCTCGGTCTGTCTCTTTGATCTCGTGCCGCCTACTAAATGAGTCCCGGTGGAATGAGTTCTAGCAAACGAAAAGTTACAACAAATGTTCAGGGGTTCTAATGTTATGAAAAGCTAAAAGTCCCTTTAAATCATCCATCATATCAGGGAGAATTCACTTGTCAAACTAGACGTACGTCACAGGTACCAGATGGCAGGCACTTAGCAATTTCTTTAATGACACGGCAGACGTTATGTTTGTACGGTTGTTGTCACCTACCAATGACAGGTATGGTGAAGCTATAGTTACATTTCGTAACAATAGAGATGCTCGAATGGTCATCGAGCATGATAATGGTGCTTACTTTAACCATCATTGTCTACGGTTACAATTAGTACCTAATGCTGCGTCACGCAGATAACATGCTATGGTAATACAATTGTCTCATATCATTAATGACTCATAATAGTCATTCATCATTTCTTTTCTTTACTGGTCCTTACAAAGTCATTGATAAAATTTCCGACGTTGATTACGTCTTAGATATCAAGGGACACAAAAAGATATTTCATATTAACATGCTCAAGCAATTTCATACACGTCCTGAACACTTACAGTCAATTTTTTCATGAACTAGATGACACCACAGTATCTACTTGTTATTATTCTAACTTATCCGTCATCCAGGAAGAAGAATCTTCTTTTCCTGAGGTACAGTTACCGTTACCGGTACCAGTAGTTCAACCTACTGAATCTTGGCGGGATGTAACCATCTCTTCAACGGTTACACCGCAACAGCGTCTACAGATTGCTAATCTATTACAATCTTATCCAGATGTATTGACCGACGTCCCGGGTCGCACATCGGCTATCAGTCATGACATTACTCTCAATGATGATACACCTATTCGTGTACATCCCTATTCGGTTCCTTTACATTTCCTTGCTAAAACTACTAAGGAACTTGAACAGATGTTGTCTCTGGGAATCATTGAGACTAGTAATTCGCCATTCTCTTCTCCATTAGTGATTGTCCGGAAGAAGGACAATAACATCAGACTATGTGTTGATTATAGAAAATTAAATGCTAAGACTATAGTTGACAGCGAACCACATCCACTTATCGACGACTTACTGCCACGTCTATCCAACGCAACTATATTTAGTAAGATAGACTTAACTAAAGGTTATTGGCAGATACCACTGACCGAAAAGGCTAAGTACTACACCGCATTTTCCACTCCACAAGGTCTATACCAGTGGGATGTGATGCCTTTTGGGCTTGTTAATGCGCCAGCTACCTTCATTCGCCTGATGCGACAAATTTTATCAGGTAGACCAGACGTTATTACATATATTGACGACATATGCTTGTTTAGTTCGTCGTTTGAGGAACATGTTTCGGGACTTAGATATGTTTTCGACACTCTAAGGAATTATCATCTAACTGCTAAACCTACAAAGGTGCAGATCGCGTGTAATGAGATAACCTTTTTGGGACATATCATTGGAGCGGGATATATCCGAACGTTACCTAGTACGGTCTCCAAAATTCTAAACATAGCAGTTCCTCAGACGAAGAAACAGGTCAGGAGTTTGTTAGGACTTGTTCAATATTACAGTAGATTCATACCAAACTTGTCATCCATCACGGCTGTATTGTCTTCATTGTTAAAAAAAGACATGCCGGTGAAGGTAACATGGACTGGTATATGCAATGAAACTTTCAACAAAATTATAAATTTGTTTTCGCATGAACCAATTTTAAGACTTCCCGATGCTTCCAAAAGATTTTTCTTACGAACAGATGCTAGTAACTACGGCATTGGTGCATGCCTGGTCCAGAACCATAATGGCGTTCTACATCCTACCTTATATATTTCAAGAAAGCTAAAGCCGGCAGAAACAAAGTATTCCACGGTGGACAAGGAACTTTTATCAGTTATATGGGCAATCACTAAACTGGAAAAGTTCTTGCTTGGTGCTCCATTCACCATACAAACTGACCAACGTGCTGTGGCATCTTTGCGTAGATCAAATCACAAAAGCCCAAAACTCGCCAGATACGCGATCATCCTGCAGCCATTTGAATTCTCCATTGAACATATTCCTGGCACTGAAAACATTGTGGCGGATGCGTTGTCACGTAATCCTATTGACGACGAATAATCAACATTGACACTCTTAAACTACGTCAATCATCACTACATAGGATAGAACGAAGTATCAACTATAAGGGAACTAACCTTGCCTTCAATTTAATATTTATAAACACTATATGCATCACAGAATTGAACTAAAGACAATCAAGGTGTGCATATTGACATTGAAACTTCGTCTAACGTCCATACACGATATATGAATATTCGTTGAACAATCATGGAACAATATCTGACGACAAGTCGAACTTATTATCCTATGTACACTTAATTCTTGGATCCTAGGATAATTGACATTTCTGTCCGACGTAAATGTTTCAACACTTTGTCTAAAAGAATTCATCAAGATCAGGACTACGGATGGATCATCATATCCTATACTAATTAATTAGTTAACTTAACTTCTTAATTGAATTAATATCAATAAAATGAAATGTGAGAAAAAAAATGAAATGAAAGAACAAAAAAAAAAGAGAACGAAATATAAAAAGAAGAAATTATGAAAAGAGAAAATAAATCTCACACAAGTATTAGATTAATATTTTTTTTAATGTACCTATACGTTATTTAGTTAGTTAAATTAGATAGTTATTATTCACTAACACTTAACACACCCAATTAAGTTAAACTTATATTCGAATTTCTTTCTATTTCTTCTCACTTATTTTGTCTTTTCTTCTCTCATAACATCGTGTTACATTAGAATCTTAATAATTTAACTCTTAGTTTAATTAATTAATTTAATTTTAATTAGTCAAATTAATTCCTATATGACATACTAATACGACAGACCTTACTTTAAGTTCATTCTATCATTCACTATTGACATTACACATTTTATTTAGTTGATATAATAATATGTATAATATTGATATATAATATGATTAATGTTAGATGACTATGACAAATAGTTAGTTGACATGACCGCGACACGGTTCTACTCAGAACATCGTCGGCCATATGTCACGATTGTGTTAATTTTTTTTTGAAAAATTGTTAAGTCAGATAGATCTTGAAAAAAAATCTATCGATTTTTTTTCCCCCGGTGTACAGGGAATTGTTACGGTATATGTTATTAACGCCGTCTGCTAAAGGTTAGCAGACGTGCAATTGTAAAGGTTAAGACATTTAATATATTGCGATAGATGTTTCAATTATTGAACGCTCCGTACACGATCGATTATGACGTGTCTATCGTTGTTTGGGACACAGTCGGTAACTAGGAGACGCTACCCTTTTGTTACTTGACCGCCAAGCTGAATAGCTGCGTTTTTCTAACCTTCCAATTCAATGGCATGATATAGCCATTTATATGTGCATTTTTGATGGACCAGGGTCAGTCCTAGAACTCTATATGAGAGGAAAATTTATGGAGGTTAGTATTTAACTAGAATCCTCAGAAGGAGGAGAATGATCGTCAAATTCGTATGAAATATTCAGACTCGCAGTCTCACTGTCGGCAGGTAGCCATGTCTATCTGCGCGTGCATATAGCTGTGATGTTCTGACGACAATACTGCATTGTATCCTTAAACGGACATTGACACGTAAACCAGCAGTCTACGTTATTGATTAATTTATGCATGACTTATACGGACTTATGTTCTGCTCCTATTTGAAATGATCATCCTGTGTGTACATGTGATTAAATATTACGGACTCAACCTGAAGGCATTAATTACTTCATTAATGTTGCTGAGTTCAAGTTACATTAATTACTTCTTCATACCATGCTACTGAGTTATATGAACGCTTCACCCTAATTCGCGTGAAAATAAAATAAGCACGATGAACAAAAGATCACTAAGATAACTATACTCAGCACATGATCTTCAACCGGCAAATAACTCAGCAACAAACATATGAATGTCCATTATCAGGCGTTACATTTCCTTGTCCTGAGAAATTAATCTCAAACGAGTCACTTCTAATTTTAATTCTTGAAGTTGAACAAATTGAGACTGAGTCTCTCTATGTACTCTCTGTTCTATTTCTTTTTTTCGCCTAGTTCTTAATTCATTCATCTCAGCCCGTAACCCGTCATGGGTCGTAGGGGTGCCATGGTGGAAACATCAGCAGACAGGGTCCTCCACTGCTCTCTATCCTCAGCAATGCGTACAAGTGTGGAAAAACCGTGTCCTGCCCATTCTTTGATGTTATCAGCCCAGGATTTTCTCTGCCTTCCTCTTCTCCGTTTACCTTCGACTGTTCCCTGAAGGATCGTTTTCGAAAGGGAGTCATGACGAGTTACATGCCCAAACCAGGCAAGCTTTCGACGTTTCACTGTTGACAAAAGTGGTTCTTGGTGGCCTGCATAGGTGTTTATCTTCTCTCTGACATAGACATTTGTTTTGTGCTCTTTATAGCAAATGCGCAAAATTCTTCTATAACATTTATGCTCGAAAGCCTGAATCCTTCGCTCCGTATCTGCAGTGAGTGTCCAGCTCTCACACCCATACAAGAGAATAGATAATACAAGTGATTTGTATAATTTGATCTTCACAGGAAAACTGATGTTACTTTTCCAGATCACATTCAACCTTGTCATGGCAGCTGAGGCCATCTCAAGTCTTGTCTTGATTTCTTTAATTGATCTTCCATCACTGCATATAGTGGACCCGAGATATTTAAAGGTGTTAACTTCTTCTATCGTTTGCCCATTTAACGTAATGTTGGTCGGAACATGTTTCTTATGGCTATTCACCAATATCTTGCTTTTTTCTATATTAATTTCCATCCCATACGTTCTTGTTACTTTCTCCAGTCTAGAGGTAAGGTCTTGAAGTTCTGATTCTGATCCAGCTAGCAGATCAATATCATCAGCAAAACGTAGGTTGCACAGAGGTCGGCCTCCAATCGATATGGTTGATTTATAATCGTAGAGAGCCTCTTGCATAATATGTTCTAGATAAATATTAAAGAGCACTGGGGACAGGATACATCCCTGCCGAACTCCTACAGTTGTTTTGAAAAATTCTCCAATTCTTAATTGTCGTGCTATTTTCTTGAATTTCTTCTTTTGTGCTATTAACACATGTGGTTGTATGCATTCCATATTCCTGGCCTTTTCTTGTGTCAGTTCCAGTTGGAGTGCCTCAATAGCACTATGGCGGCTATTCATCAGATCATCAATCTTCTCCGTAAATAATGTTTGCTTCTCGTTAAGTTGACGATAGAGATCTGCATTATCATTCAATAGATCAACAGACGTTTCCATGTAGGACCTCTCATGTTCCTGGGCCAAAACTTTTAATGTCTCACACATCTTCCATTTTTGGACTTCTTGCGTGCGATTTTCCACTTCGACATGTTTGTCCTCCATCTCAGCTTCCAAAATTTTAATATTATATAACGCAGAATCTAAAGCAGCCCGTGAACCAGTAAGCCCCAAGTCTAATTTGCGTAGATCACTTTCAAGATTGGACTGTATCACATATAATTCACTCTCCTCAACAATAATCTCCAACAACTGTACCTTTTCTTGACGACATCGTTTGTCGTCTGTTATTTGATTCTTGTGAACCTAGTCGTCGCGTATAGCGCGGTGTATTTTATTTAATAAATGACCATGTGGTACATGGAGGTATTTTTCCAGAAAAAAACGAAGATGACTACGCATTAATTGTGCCAAGTCCGTGGCAATATTTATATGAGGAACAGAATGAAAATTCCAACTCACAAAGTCCTCCAAATCTGATGCCGCCTGACATAAAAAACGAGCCATCACATATTCCTCAAGTGCTGGGCCTTGAAATCTCTCATCCCTACCATCCTGGAGCAGCACCTCCAGTACAGGTATCATGTCATCCGTAGACATTTTTGTCTAAATATGTAAGTAATCAACTTACGCAGTCAAATAATTTACCAAAGAGCTGAAAACATATCCCTTTACTTAGTATATAACAGGTTGCTGTCCAGAGAACTTGTACAACAATTAATTCCCATCAATGTGAGGAAAGCTAATATTATATTATTATCTAACCATTAGTTATTTATGCATTAAAACCATGTAATAAGACATGCAAATAGATACCGTAAGAAATAGACCATGAGAACAATAGTGACACCTACAATATACTAAGGAACACATGAAAACATTCGCAGGAATCAACGAAATAATAAAGCAGAACTAAAAGATAATATTGCAAAACTTGAATAAAAACAAGACAAGTGGCGACACAAGGTATAAACATAAAGTTTGTATAGAAATTAACAATAGCAAGATTGAGAAAAACAATCACGAACAAAGTCAATTATAAAACCAAGGTACGGATAGAAGAAATAAAACGATAACAACAATAAAAAACTCAACGTCACAGCTAAACGGATATAGTTCACAGAGAACCAGCGCAGTGGACTAAAATAATCCTCCAGCAACCATGTGCTGGGAACATCCACTAAGGGAGGTCTGCAAAAATGTACCTAAGGAACACTCATGAAGGCCCAGAAGTTAACTTCGGGATATATCGTATGTGAGCCTCCAACCCAACCAGCCCACGTTAAACACTGAACATGTAACATATAACATGACTTTGGACATATTAAAAATAGGCTCAACTAAAACATGCAATGGTGAACAGAACAACAGTTCACTTATCTTTTTCAAAGAAAAAATGTCCCGGTCCTCGCAGAGCTAGCGATTCCGGATCTCGGGTGTTGCATATGAACCTTACAATCCAGAAGAAATCCACAGTTGATAGTTAACAACCAAACTTGGGTAGGATCGCTTGAAGGTCAGTCTTGAAAACCGTTAGGTAGACCTCTCAAAGAGCAAACAGTGTCCTTGATCTTGAAGATTTGAGAAGATTTGACCTGGTAAGAACACTCGAATTGTTGCATGAGTTCTGGAAGCTGTTTCCTTTGAAACCGGCACGCCAGTTGTTGTAACTTGATTTTTGGACTTTTGCTGTTGTAGTTTTGTTTGGAAGATATAAATATATTGTTAGTGTTCTTTGGCCATCGGCTGATACGCTGTTTACTTCTGTATGTACTTTGACCTTCCGTCGATGCGACAGTTATTTCTTGTGAATATTGGTTATGTCTATTACTAATAGTTCATCGGGCTACTGACTAGGAATGCTGTCAGTTTGGTCGGGCTTACAGGTGGCCGACTAATATGGTGACATTTATGATGACATGTCTATGGGCTGTGAGAATACTGAATCAATGTCAATATGCAAACCAACATTCAGGTGTAATTGATGGACGCTGAATTCAAGGCTTGACTGACAGTTTATATAACAAGTTTATTAGACGAAACGTAGACGACATCATCATGACTGGAACATCACGCATGGTAATACGAATTCTGCATGTAGATAATATTTCAATGTCAAACTTGACTGACCTCAGTGACCGTTGGACAACCCGCAAACGGCAAAGTATTGAGGTGAAGATTATTCACTTCTTTTCCATATCCGATCTTTTATCAAAGATACTTATTTACAATTTTGGCCGGACATCTTGTCTTGAGACTTCATACAATTTTCGACTTCAATATTACTTCGCAAAAGGATTCTGAACACACTAGCAGTAGGTCATGATGCCTTACTGATGCCCTGTCAGAATCTCGTAAAGTACTTACATCGAGTATCACATTGAGATACTGAAGAATATGAGCCAGACTTGGCTGTGGCTAACGCTTTGTAAAGCTCCACTATCAATCACTGTAGCATGTTGTTTGTGGTGCCACTATTGTATATGTCCATTGTAGTGTACAGAGTTGTTGAGATCAGGCATGCTGCAGTCTACCCAGCTGTAAATGGGTAACTCACCCTAGTCCTAAGTTAGGGAAGGCAAAGGCAGCTGTAAACAGTAGTTTCCCTCTAAGGCTCCAGGGGAAGCAGGCCCGAAACTTGGTCAATTCAACCGACGCAGGATGGTGTATATATGGAGTAGAAGTGTAGAGTGTGATTAACGCGAATGGTGTACTGTTCGTGTTCTGACCAATCTAAGCACTCATACACTTGTGTCTACAAGGCACCAATGCAGACTGCTGGAATCTTTGTTTACACAGTTTATTTAGACGCACACACTGGGACATAACGAGTAAATCATGGGTATATGTTGACACATCAATTTGCAGGCATACATAGTAGATCCCATGTCATGACACATTCATAAATAATGGGTAGTACATCAATAGCTTCCAATGTCATGATACATAATGGCCGCATCCCCTATCTGACTAAGCGCGTCAGCGAAGGCGGATCGGTAAGTAACTAAAGTTGCTTTATGTTCATAGTTTATATCATATTATGAAACCACGATAAGGGGTTTCTATCAAAATTGAGATCTCCTTGCCACTGTCCGAATAGTAAGATACATGCCCCGTTCTTTGGACAGTGATTCAAAATATGATGACAGGAATGTAACATGGCCGCCTTCCTGAGTTGTCGCTCACTCACTCACTCACAGGAGGGTATATATAAGCCAAAGTTAATTTGAAATGCATATGAATAATTTCCTAAAGTTTCTCCATACAGTTCTACAGTAATCCAGTTACTTCACGTAGACATAACTGCTGTATGGAAGCCCGTCATCTTCGTCGATACAAACATGACCCTAGCGTTGCGAAGCACAATATTCCAGCTAGGTCTAACCGACATGAGATCATCACAAATAGGGTCTGGCATTACCTGGAGTCCGAATCATACATGATACCGTACATTAGGAGAGTCTCTAACACAAACTCTAGTAGAGACACAATCTCCTACAGAAGAAAAACCACTTCATAAATCATTTTTACTTAAGAATGTACCAGCCCTTGAAAATGCGTAACCGCCATTGTAAACGGTACCTCGGAACTCATCACGACTTGTCAAGACAACTCATACTTCCGCTAGAGCGGCATAACAAGAATATAGTCCTGCCTACCCATCCAAAATATACAATATAGGACTGATTCTACTTGTACTAATAATATGTAATACATATGAATTCAGGCCATAAACACAATAAGCAAATTAATCTATTTTCTGGCCCTAACAAATAAGTACGGACATGAGTGCAATATCCATGCGCCGGATCAATATCAAGAACGATTACTCCTATAATCAAAAGTGTGAATCAATCATGAATTATCTAGCTTTACCATAGGGTTATCTCTGGTTAGCGTCATTGGCTTCCTGTACACCCTTTTTATTATGTCTGATACAATCAAATCGTAATAAAATCTGAAATAAAATTGATATCAGTCACACATATCTTTAACAAACTTACATACCCTCTTAGGATTAATAAGCTCACGGTGAGGCTGTATTGGTTGAAGTCTATCCACCCTGCATGCAGTGTGAAAAAAGAACTTTTCTTGCAGATACTGTCTTCCAGTTTCTCACTCTGGCTTCTGGATTTGGTGTGTGTGATTTTCAACGCGCCGCTGTGTCCTTATATTTGGGCGACTCTCCCATACGAGAAAGCACCGTCTGAAGTCACATAATAATTTCGTTTAATCTCTTGGTTTGAGGCGATCTGTGCTTTTTATGTACTTATTTTCTCTTCTTGTCACTACACACTTATCTCTTTCCTTCCTTCCTAGGTATCCTTTCATTTCCCCCATATGAGGCTTTCATTCTATCCAAGTTTTATCGAAATCCGTTTAGGTAGGTAGTTATAATAAATTTTTAAAGATTATGAGCTAACTTTTAGCAGATGTGATGACGATGAAAAATATCAATTATTTTTAAAACCATTTACAATTGAATAATATCCTTTTGGATATCATTCATAGTCTATCTCCTTTGGTGAATTATTATTATTTAAATGTCTTCCAACCAGGCTTGCTCTTGTAGTTTTAGATTTTCTTTCCTGTTAATGCAAACTTTTAAAGTCGGCCATATTTCCTGTATTCGCTATTTCCTCGTTCTTCAATGCCGTTCGGATAGACGTGACGCATATTTTTCCACCACCTTCAAACTTCAAAGCAAGATCCACTGCGTTATCCTTACTTACTTACTTAGTCGTTCCCCTTCTACCGTGAGGTGTAGAGGTTTGGAAGAGAGAGCGCCAGACTATTCTATCGGCTGTCTTCCTCCTGGCCTGGTTGCATTCTAGTCCTCGGTCCTTCAAAGATTGTCTAATGTTGTCCTCCCAGCGGACTCTGGGTCGTCCTCGGGGTCTGGATCCTTGGCTCTTTGTTTCCCATGCTTGTCGTGGTAGCCGATCTTCTCCCATTCTGCAGACATGGCCAAACCATCTTAGTTGGGACTGTTCTACTTGGGTCTGTAGGGGGTGGCATTTTAGGCCTTGACGTATCGTCTGGTTGCGTACCATGTCTCTTCTTGTTACTTCAACCACCTTCCTCAGATACCTCATTTCTGAGGTTTGGATCTGGCTTTTATGGGTTGTAGTCATTGCCCATGACTCGCATCCATATGTCAAGACTGGGACATAGGTGGAGCGGTATACAGCCATCTTCGTTTTCTTACCAACCTCTCTCTTGCTGAGGAATCCTCGATTTATGGCCTGAAAAAGTCTCCCAGCTGCTGCTTTTCGAGTGGCCAACTCTTCTTTGATGCCTCCCTTTCGGTCTATAATAGCTCCGAGGTATTTAAAGTGGTCGACCTGCTCCAGGACCTGTTCTCCCAGCTTAATCTGATGTCTTCTTTCTTCTCGTGATATCACCATGGATTTTGTTTTAGAGCTGCTTATGACCATCCCTCTCTTCTCCAGCTCTTCCTTCCAGACTTGCAGGTTGGATTGGAGATGTGCCTCTGATTTAGCAATCAGGGCATCATTATCAGCAAATGCCAGCTCTGAAATATAGACCTGTCTCATCTTCCAGTACCCCACTGAATACTTTCTTGTTCTCTCCTTACATGCCTTGGTGACATCGTCCATAAGGAGTATGAAGAGGTAAGGTGATAGGATATCACCTTGTCTTACACCAGTGGTGGTCCTGAACTCTTCTGACTTATGGTTTGCTGTCCTCACATAATTTCTGCAAGACTTGTAGAAGCTCTGTATACCATGAATCAGAGGTGCTGGAATATTCTTCCTTGCCAAACAGTCCCAAAGTTTGCTCCAAGGGACCCTGTCAAACGCCTTTTCCAGATCTATGAAACAAAGATGGATCTCTCTCTTATACTCAAGGGCCTTTTCACTCAGCTGTCTGAGTGTGAAGATTAGGTCTTGAGTACTTCGGTTTGCTCGGAATCCGCACTGGACCTCATCCAATTGTGGCTCAGCTAGGCGTCGGAGTCTCTGCTCTAGGATTCTAGAGTAGATTTTTCCAGGGACACTGAGAAGGGATATGCCTCTATGGTTTCCACACTGTCGATTGTCACCCTTTTTGAAAATTGGTGTCATGATGGCGATCTCCCAATCCTTTGGTATGGTCTTGTTGCACCATGCTGCCTGTAGGACCCTAGGAGTAACAGGTCGCCTGATGCTCCCATGTACTTAACCATTTCTGGTGTTATACCATCATGCCCTGCTGCTTTGCCCATCTTGATTTTCTCCAGTGCTGCCTTCAGTTCTTCCATCTTTATGTCATCTTCATCACCATTGGTTTCCTCTTCTGTGCTAGTGGTTATCATTTCTGATGTTTGACCTTGCTCACCATCAAGGAGTTCTGAGAAATACTCTTTCCATCTTTCCATTACTTCCTTCGGGGCAGTAAGCAATTTGCCTTGCTTGTCCTTTATAAATTTGAGAGGGCATTGTTTTTTCCTTCCTCATGTTCTTTAGGGTCTTATAGAACAATTTCTGGTTTTCTTGTGCATCTTTTTCTAGCTTTTCTCCAAATTCTTCCCAGGACTTCTGTTTTGCTGCTAGCACTTTGTTCTTTACTTCTGTTCTGAGTGTCACATATTCTCTATATTTTTCCATTTGTCCTGTTGTGTTTTTTAGCTCCTAAGTATTGTTTCCATGCCATTTTCTTCTCTCTTATTTTCTCTTTGACTTCCTCTGTCCACCAAGGTGTCCTCTTTCTCTGGTTCCCAAGTCGGACTTCACCACATGCTTCTGCAGCAGCTGTCTTTATGATATCCTTGAATTTAATCCAGAGGGTTTCCAAGTCATCAGGTTGTTCTTCTGTGTTGCTCACCGCTGCAGCAATAAGCCCCTGATATCTGGTCTTAATTTCTGGCGTTATCCCTGCACTCTTATTTATGTTTGTGTGTGTGTGTGTGTGTCGCGTTACACATTTTTTCACAAACAAAGCAAGTGGTACCTAATCTCGCTACAGAATCTTTACTATTTTAACTGCGAGAAGCAGTTATAAAATGCATGAATAGATGAAAATATGATTGATAATTCTAGTGCAAGAATTCTCGTTTGACTTAAAACTCTTAGACTCCACAGCAACGCTCTGAACGTTGCAAAATTTAACACGCCGTGCCACAGCAACGCTCACAGCGTGGTTTTTAGTTTATCACGCACAAACCTTAAAAATCGTCCGTTTAATGCAGTTCATATATTGAAATTCGTAGAATGACTTCCGCTACTATCTAAACAACTAATTTGACTGTAGTTAATCAGCACGTGTGCGTGTTTTGATGTTATTATCACAATTTTTGTGAAGATTTGCGTGTTTGCGTTTTTCGTCGTTATTGCTAGAGAAATATGTCACGCTTTATATTTACATTTTCTAAGTCTCATAAGCAAATAATTGTGTCAAACTACTTTGAAACATTGCTGACATTGATGATGATTGTTTGGTAGTCACAGTTTGTTGTCAAAATACGGAATCTGTGCAGAAAAGCTAGACACACTAGGTTTAGTTGATGAGTTGGCGTAGTCGTATTCTGGCCGATCAAAAAGCAACAAAACTAGACCTACCGTAACACCTAATCACTAGTTCTTGGTAGAAGATGAAGCTAGGGATACTATTAAAACATTAAACAAGAGTAAAAAAGTTTTTATATATAACGTTATTCTCCTTTATTTGTTTGAAAATTACGTAATGCACGATTGCATAATTTGTATTTTTCTTACAAAGGACCACGGAAAAACTGGTGTGAATAACACTAAATGTACTAATTGTGGCCATAAGCATGTTTTCTTTTACTTGTATATGGATTAACTTGATGTTTGAAGACTAAAAAGAAAGTTTTATTGTCTACAACAGTAATTTGTCTTTGGTTAGATCGTATTCTACAGTCAACTTTTTAGCGTTTTTCAATTTTACATGCAAAATGTTTTAAGTATACCGAACATACTTGTGTTAATACTACCAAAGACATTATATATTACAATTCTCTATCCATTTCCCTACAGTTTGGTATATAATAAGTACATGTTCAAAGGAAAATTCACACAAAAATTTAGACTGAAAGATGAACACTTCACTGAATAAAATTCTGCCCACAATAAAAGTCTGGCACAGCGTGCAAAATAACTCTGGACTGAAAGAGGAAGATCTTGCATAGGTAATTACGTCGGAATGAATGAAAGTGTTTTTTTTCGTACGCCCGCTATTACTCGAGGCGAAATCTCAGGTTAAAACTGAGACAGATTTTTACGTGAGTATCCCTTTTTTTTCTTGTACAGAGAAAGGTGTCCCTCGCCATTCAGGCAGATACTCGCCGATTTCGGAGGTACCCATTAGAGCTGAGTCGGCTCATGAGCCGCCAGTCCCTGGTCGACGACACTGCTTCAAATGTCCTCGCCAGGGCTCGAATTAATCCAGTCCAAATGTCCTCGCCAGGGTTTGATCCTGGGTCACCCTGTCGCCAGCGCAGTTTGGTACCACTACACCAGCGCGGCTCCTAATGAAAGTGTTGATAAGTGCTGAAAAGACAGAGAAGTAATCCCTTCGTACGACAAAAATCCTTGCTTCACGTCAGCCGCGACTATTTCTGAGGACCCACCCTACCCAAGTATGGAATGAGCTAAATCTTGTTTTTATTTATACGACGCCAGCCCCAGCACAGACAAGAATTCATATGAAAAAGCAACATATAAAACATTTAAATCTACGCCTGCGTATATGTGTTGGAGGCATGTGCATAATTTTTCAATGTTTATATTATTCTTTTCCACTCTCAAGCATAAAGCGGTATGTTTAGCAGCCACTCTAAGCTCCCACATATTTATAGTTGTCTAATGGGTCTTGCAATTAATCCTCATTTAAATTTCTAACTGTCGTTCTAAACAAAGCGTATTGCTCTCGACGTTCTTCACAACTTACTTTGGGTTCATAACATTTTTCTGTTACAGAATTGCCAGTGAAGAACATATTCCTAAATTCTCAAGACCTCCTCAACAAAGATGGGTGATGTGGAGTGCTGAGCCAGCAAGTGCAATGAACAATTATGCAATTTTAGATGTGCCTTCTCTAAAAGGTAACAAATACTGATAAACAGGGTTAATGTATTTATTTTTGATGTATACATTAATAATATAAAAACCCAATGTAATAGTGACAGATGGCGCAGAAGCTGCTTAAGTGGTATGCCTCGATGATTTCATAATGGAGTTAGTGTTAAATAAATGCTAACTCATATGTGTGTGAAAGTAAGACTTATTAGCCGTGTGTTTTAATATTGGATATACAAAAGTTAACTATATGCTTTTAATATATTATGTGTAACAAGTATATGTAATAATAGGAGATTGTTGGAGTAAAATTCCTTATAATGATTTATATTAAATTATGATTTGTCTTGTTTAATTGTTTCCTATAACATCATCATCATCATCAGATGCCATCTCCACAACAACGGTTGGCTGTAATGGATCTCCAACGTGTGATGTATCTTTTCTTGAGGGTGCACTCAGATAGAATCTTTTCTGTCCATCTCTTGATGTTATTGTGATAGTTGCAACCCCAGGTTCTATGCTTGTGAAGTTATTCGTTATGTACTGACCGTGTTGTGTGTACGTTCGTAATTAAACCAATGGTGATAGTTACCTTCTTTGTTCTTGGGTACGTCTGTCTGTTACGTTAGTTATTGGGCTTGTCTTGCTAATGTGACTGCTGAGTGATACTTAAGGACTAGACAACATGATGACTGCAATCATCGATCGACTCGTGGCTGACAAATAAAATTCCTTTATTGTTGTCAATAACATATTTACAGTTGGCCATCTCCGTGCCTGATTATAAAGGTAAGAAGAACAATTGCCCTCTACGTTGACACTTTCATACAGCCTCGTAATTCGCTGGTCAGGAACTAGTTGATTAACGATTGACCTCTGCTGACTACTATAATACTGTCTACTATTCTATACTTGTTAATGGGCTGTTCTCAGTATATTCAATTTGGCTTCGAAATATTAGCTGGGTCACCACCAGAGCTGAAAACTTAGTCTTAGCCACTAGAACTGATCTTTATAAAGTCTGCCCCATGCGTCCGACACTGGACCCCACAGCTTCTAAACACTTGTCCTTGACTATCTGCACTTAAATAACTATTCGAGAGTTTACCTACCAAGGTTTCTTGAATGAACTGCTGGCGACATACTTGACACAGCTCGACGTGGAAACTACTTGTCATGAAAACATCTTTTGTCTGTCTTCCTTTCTGCAAACTGCAGCGGCATCGTAAATACAATGATACCTGAGCTGCCATTACTTTATAGATGGTCGTTACGATGCTAAACTGCTCTCAGCTGACTACCAGAGCGAAACGACGAGTGAAGAATCAAGTAAACTCTTCTGTCAGCGCACGGACTTTCCGTGCCGCTGATGACGTATCAACATCATTCTACCCTCTACCTCATCATATTGTAATTATATTATCTTCTTCTTCTTCGATCCTTAACCACCGACCGTCAAAGCAGTCAGTGGCCATCACGCCTAGTGGCGTCTTGTAGGGCAACAACAAATTGATTCCACTTTGAACGGTCGGTGGCCATCCTTCGTACAGTGCCCCAACTCTGGTTCATTCTTTGCATCTCAGCCTCCACAGTCCTCCGCCAAGTTGTTTTTGGTCGGCCTCTCTTTCGCTTTCCTTCAGGGGTCCAAAGCATAGCTGTTCTTGTGATGGCATCGGGGTCTCTTCTGAGGACATGACCAACCCAGCTCCAGCGTCTGCCAGCTATGATGGTATGCATGTCCTCTTGCTTGCTACGAGTAAGCAGATCTTGGTTGGTGATGGCACCCGGCCAAAAGACTCGGTGAATCTCTCCCAGGCATGCCGTGTGAAAAGAGGACAACCTTGACATCTCCCTCTCCGTGACCCCCCAGCACCCCGCACCACAGAGAAGCACAGTAAGCACGCAACTCTGGTATAATCTTAATTTTGTGCTTGTGCTGTATTGGGAGGACTTCCAGATGTTATTTAGGCTAAAGAAGGCCGTTCTTGCCTTATTCATTCTGATGTTGATGTCTTTGCCTGCCCCACCGTCTGGTGTTACCATGCCTCCTTGGTATGTGAAGGCATCTGTCTGTACCAGTTGCTGATTCCTTACTGATATGGGCTCAGGGTTGCTCACATTGAGCGTCATGACCTCAGACTTCTTTAAATTGATGTTCAAGCCCACCTGCTGGCTAAATTTATTAAGTCTATCCGTTTTTTCCTGGATGTGTTGATGTGAATGTGCCAGCAGTGCAATGTCATCTGCACATTCCAGATCTTCCAATGTTGAAAATATAGTCCATCCTATTCCTCTTGGACTGCCCTCTGTTGTCTGGCGCATCACCCAGTCCATGACTGTTAAAAATAGAGTGGTTGATAAGGGGCATCCCTGCCGTACTCCCGCCTTCACCTCGAAGGTTAGGTTGCTCTGCCCAACACTACACGTAAAGTTGGCATAGAGGCTTTTTATGATTGACACTATGCAGCTTGGAATTCCATAAGCCCTCAGTATTTTCCACAAACTGTCCCCACGTATGCTGTCAAAAGCCTTTTCAAAATCAACAAAATTTATGTAAAGCTGTCCTTGCCACTCCGAGCACTGCTCTATAATGTTCCTGAGAGTGAATATATGGTCTACACATCCTCCGTTCCTTCTAAATCTCGCCCGTCCCTTCCTCAGCCTGCAGTCCACTGCCCTTGAAATTCTCCGAACAATTATCCTGCCCAGTATTCCGCTGGGAACCGAGAGAAGAGCGACCCCTCTCCAACCATTGCAGTCCGAAAGATCTCCCCCCTTGGGCAATCCGACAACTATTCCTTTGTTCCACTCCGATGGTGCTGTCCTCGCTTTCCACACTTGTGCAAATAGTGGTTCTAATAGTTCTGCTGCTAGCTCAGGGTCTGTCTTAAATAGCTCTGCATTTAAGTTATCATGGCCCGGAGCTTTACCGTTCTTTAACCCTTTGATTGCTGTGATGACTTCCTCTTTTCGTGGAATGTCTGTATTTACATCTAGATCGTTTTCAGCCTCAGGAACACTCATTTGTGTCTCTGGTATTTCCTTGTTCAGAGTTTCTCTGAAGTGCTCTGCCCATCCCGCCTCCCGTCCCCCCACTGTCCCGACGAGACCTCCCTGCCTATCTCTCACCAATGTAATATTGTTTGCACCCTGTTCTCCGCTGACGAATTTAGTCATTTTGTATACTGTGCTCTGCTCATTTCTCAGCGCCGCCTCCTCTGCCCGCCTTGCAAGATCGTCTAGGAAATTCCTTCCGTTGGCTCGGGTTTGGCGTTTAACTTCCCTGTCCAGTTCGCTATATAGTTGCTTCAACCTGGGGGACCCCGCCTCTGTCCCCTTTCCCCCCACTTCCCCTCTCATCCCCATGGTGTCCAGTGTTTCTGGTGCCATCCAGCCCCGCCTCTTCCCCTCCTGGAATCCCAAGCATGATTTGCCACTTTCCTTATATACTGTTGAAATGGCGTTGAAACTCTGGTCTACACCATCAGTCAATGTCCCCTCCTGGCCCCTGGCAAACTGACATCGTTTCCCAATGTCGGCCGCAAAAGCTTTTCCGGCAAGGGGGTCCCTCAATCTGCTGATGCCAAACCCCCTCTGTGTAGCCACAGTTGGTCCAGCCCTTCCCAGCTTCACTTTCAGCCTTGCTACCACCAAATGGTGATCGCTTCCCACACCCGCACCCCCTCCCACCTTCACATCCCGCAATGCATGTCCCCATCTACCGCCAACCATGATGTGGTCTATCTGGTTTCTGTCCCGACCATTTAGTGATTCCCATGTTAACTTGTGAATTTCCTTATGTGGGAAAAGTGTTCCTCCAATGACCAGGTTGTTAATGCTACAGAAACTTATTAGCTTATCCCCATTTTCGTCCGCTACCCCGCTGCCGCACTTTCCCACTGCTCTTTCATTATATGCATTGTGTGTACCAACTTTCGCACCGAGGTCTCCCATTACTATAACAAGACCATATCTAGGTGTGTCCTCCATCTCCCTCTGCAGCCGCCGACAGAACCCATCCCCGACCTCCCCATCGCCATCATTCGTTGGTGCGCAGCATTGTATTATTGTAGTGTTGGTGAATCTCCCTCTCAATCTCAATCGCACCAGTCTGCTGCCGATGGGTTTCCATTCCAGCAATGTCCCCTCTATCCCTTTCTGTAGAATAATGGCCACGCCCTCACTGTGCTGTCCATCCTCTCCCCCAGAGTAAAGTACCGTCTCTCCCGTTGCTGTTTTAACTTTTCCTGCCCCTGTCCATCTGCTCTCGCTTATCCCCAGGATGTGTAACCTATAGTTTCTCATTTCTGCAGTGACCTGTCCCAGTTTACCCGTCTCGTACACTGTCCTGACACCCCAAAATCCCACTCTTGTATCCTGTTTTGCGGTCAGGACATCCGTTTTCATGTCAGTGGCTTCCTTTCGGCTTTCACCACTAACAATCATACGAGCCACAGACTCCGAATGTCCATCCCGCAGCAAAGTTTGTTCATTTGATGTTGTTTCCGTAACTTCATTATTTTTTTACATAGACAGGGGTGTCAGCCCTATGCTAAAACCCCCAACCTGGAGGACCAGGGTACCAGCTTTTGTCTGACCCCTACCCACACAGACCAGTCCAGCTTGGTTGAACCTACCAGGAGTAAAACTCCCACTGGCATAGCTCTGGGGATTGTCAGGGTACGCAAGCTGCCATACCGCTACAAGGTATAGGTACCATTGATGGCAGCAATTATATTATACTAACTACAAAACATACACTGTAATCAGTACCATCTGTGATTTTCGTATACATTATACGCTTCTTTCATCCACAATTTATTATACCTTTCACACACCATTTTCACTCTCAACCTCTCCATGTCCTACTTTGTTTCCGAGCTCAACCTTTTATGTATTCTCTTATATCAAGCTTTATTTGTTTACCATCGTAAGTCATTCCATCATGACCTACTGAGCATCATCATATCCGTACTCACTTTCTTATTTACTTCGTCTGTTGCTAACACTTTTTCCGTAATGTACTGTGTTAAGGAACTTTTCCTTCTGGCTCCAGTATGTTGAATGGTGTCTAGGGATATTGTATTAATGTTCTGAAATGTAGTCACCAAAATTCTGGCCACAGTTTTTATTCGTAATCGAGCTATTCTTTGTGTTCTAAGTCTTTTCATCTGACTAACTGTCATCAAATATTAACTGGTTATATCTCTACAAACTCATGCTTCCAACTGGAAATCATTTCTCGAAAAACGTCTGTGTTTAAACGACTTTCACTTTATTCAACACAGGAACTTATATGAGCGACACATTGCTCTTAATACAATTTGACAGTTTCATTTAAATCATCGATTCTGGCATTTCATAAATTATTTCTACATAAGTCCATGCTTCTTCAAAATTCTTTAGGCTATCAAGACTTATCTTTCTTTTAGTGCTTCCATAGCATAATTATTATTTCCTTCATATATTTTATTCTTAGGAATTCCACTGGACATATTTTGTCTTCCTTCAATACATGTAATATTTCACTGCGGTGCCTTCCTGCACATCTTCCTTTAGTCGGCAATCATGCATATTTTCTTTGGGCATTTATACCCTTCCATGACGGTTACGATACCCTTGATCTGTTCAAATATCTCTGGTGGCTATACTAGCCTAAATCTTACCCGAATCTCATAACTCCTGATGAGATGGGTTTATCCCCAATTGAATTAGAATCACACTAGATTTCTGCTTGAAATCTACATCTAATATAAACACTTTGAAAGTAGAATCAACTACACTGATATAAGTGGACCTTGTCACACAAGCCGACACTATGGAATCCTGTAACTATGTCTTCTACGTCATTTTACGCTACTTCGTAGTCATAGTTAATGATCGCATTTATTTTGTGTTTGGTGAGTGTACAACATGGTGCAAAACGATCTCTCTCCAATTCCACTTTAACATAATCGCTATGCCCCATGATGCGCACTCAACATACTGTAATTGCCTGTTACACTTAATTTACAATATATACAGCCGTGACCCATTTAAAACATCGTGGTGTCACTGATTCTTTATTACTATCCCCCTGGCTAAACCCTTCACTTATCTGTGGACCTAAAACAAAGCTTACTACCAGCTCCACAGAATAGAACAAGTGGTAATTTTCAGACTCCGCACTGGCCACAACAGATTGAGATACCATCTATTCAACAAGCTAAAGATAGGAACTACCGATCAGTGTAACTGTGGCACTGATAAAATGACTGCTGAACATCTGCTTCAAAGTTGCCCCTTATATGTGGTACAGAGAAAGTGCATATGGCCGACGCCAGCTCCTTTCGTGAAAAAGCTTTACGGGGATTCAAATAGCCTCAAACTGACTACTGCTTTCTTTGAGAACATTCATGTGGACGTCTGAGAGTGTACGAAGAAGAAAAAGAAGAACTACTTGCGTTTCCGTATCATCTATCTATTCCTAACATCTTTAATCTTCTTTCTTCTTCTTCTTCTTCTTCCTCGTTCGTCCTGAAAAGGACGTTGGTTGCGTTGTGTCTGTTTACGCCGGAGCTGTGATATCTGCACCTTTCGGTCGACACATCCGACTTCAGCACGGCATTTTTTGGGACCGGGTTTGCCTTCCCTCTGCGATCCCTACTCGCTCAGCCAGACTGCAGTGATGCAGCCTGTTTCCAGGACCACAATCTTCTTTCTGTTTCGCTTATTTCACGTGCCTCTGCACTAATGTGTCCTGCTATCATTGTATCCCCATTTTCCATTGTCTCTGCTCTGACTCTCTTCCTCCTATTTCTCAGTTATATATGTTTCTCTTTTTTTCGCCTCTTTTATGTCAATCTTTCTATTCTCTACCTTCTGTATTTGTGTATTTCAGTCACTTTCTTCCATATTCTTCTGTTCCTCATAACACTCTGCCCTGTTCGTAAAGCTTCTCTTACTATATCTATTCACTCCAGTACTCACTTTCGCCTCTTGCCGTCTCACTTTCAATTCCTCCGTTATATGTTCGTTCCTTCTAGAACCTTTCTCGGTATCTCTGCCATTTACACGTGGCTTCTCTCAACATACTCATGTGTACCCTCCATATAGCTCTCTGTTATTTCTCTATGGTTTTGCAAACTTCATTATCTCTGCCAGCTCCTCCTCCCCTATCCACTGTATTCGTTCCATCTGGAACGATCTCCCTAAATACTCTTATGTGTCATCCCCCTATGACTTCTCCAATGTCCAACCTTTTGCCACCTTCACCCTGGCTTCTTAATTACTCATATTCTCCAATATTGTCAATTCTCCTGTACTCGTCATTTTTCTCGTGGCTTCTGTTCCCCATTTTTCTTCTCCTTATCTCTTCTGACATTTCCAATGTCTTCTCTTTCTATATTATAATCGCCAGTCTCCCATGGCCTCTATTCTGACTTCTCGACACTTACTTACTTAGTCGTTCCCCTTCTACCGTGAGGTGTAGAGGTTTGGAAGAGAGAGCGCCAGACTATTCTATCAGCTGTCTTCTTCCTGGCCTGGTTGCATTCTAGTCCTCGGTCCTTCAAAGATTGTCTAATGTTGTCCTCCCAGCGGACTCTGGGTCGTCCTGGGGGTCTGGATCCCTGGCTCTTTGTTTCCCATGCTTGTCGTGATAGCCGATCTTCTCCCCTTCTGCAGACATGGCCAAACCATCTTAGTTGGGACTGTTCTATTTGGTTCTGCAGCGGGTGAGATTTTAGGCCTTTACGTATCGTCTGGTTGCGGACCATGTCTCTTCTTGTTACTTCAACCACCTTCCTCAGATACCTCATTTCTGAGGTTTGGATCTGGCTTTTGCGGGTTGTAGTCATTGCCCATGACTCGCATCCATATGTCAAGACTGGGACATAGGTGGAGCGGTATACAGCCATCTTCGTTTTCTTACCAACCTCTTTCTTGCTGAGGAATCCTCGATTTATGGCCTGAAAAATTCTCCCAGCCACTGCTTTTCGAGTGGCCAACTCTTCTTTGATGCCTCCCTTTCGGTCTATAATAGCTCCGAGATATTTAAAGTGATCGACCTGCTCCAGGACCTGTTCTCCCAACTTAATCTGATGTTTTCTTTCTTCCCGTGATATCACCATGGATTTTGTTTTAGAGCTGCTTATGACCATCCCTCTCGTCTCCAGCTCTTCCTTCCAGACTTGCAGGTTGGATTGGAGATGTGTCTCTGATTTAGCAATCAGGACAACATCATCAGCAAATGCTAACTCTGAAATACAGACCTGTCTCATCTTCCAGTACCCCACTGAATACTTTCTTGTTCTCTCCTTACATGTTTTGAAAACACTCGACACTCGAGTCCTAATTATCTTCCATGTTTTAACTCCTCCTTGTCTCCTCTGCGGCACTTCTGATCAGACTTCTTTATTTCTTGTTCGGTAAAAAACAACTTTACTCAGCCTCCTTTAGGCTTTGCCACCGCCGCCATATTGCTTGTATATACTGGTACGAGTCCTCCCCTCATAGCCTCCTACTAATTCATCCCACTCATCAACTCTAACATTTTCATCATCCTGGCCTCTTTGGTCCTAAGCGTATTTAACGCTTGTTGTATGTTCATACTTTGATTTATTTCTACACTTCTAACTTCCTCCACAGTTTGCCTCGATTTCCCCGCTTCTTCTTCCCTCGTGTCTCTTGAGTTTTCCTTAACTTCTGAATTTTCTCTCTGCCTCTGTTTCCCTACTTCTCTCTCTCTCTCTCTCTCTCTCTCTCTCTCTCTCTCTCTCTCTCTCTCTCTCTCTCTCTCTCTCTCTCTCTCTCTCTCTCTCTCTCTCTCTCTCTACTTCTTCCCGTACTCCTGGGATTATCATGGCCTCCCCTTACTGACAGACCTATCTCTACTACTAGATCTCAATCGGCCCTTACTCTCATTTTTTTGTTTTCCGACTCCCCCTAGTCTCTTCATCGCGAATACTTGGCATACGAGGGGCGTTCAGAAAGTAATGCACCACATCGTTTTTCTCAGCTAATAATGAAGATAGAAGCATGACATTTTGCACACTTCAAATATGGCATGTGCCAATTGTTTGCACCAAATTGCACCGCAACCGGCCAAATAATACGGCTGCCCTAAACCGTTGAAATGGAGCGTGTTAGCAACTTGAGTTATAAACAGCGAATTGTGATAGAATTTCTCATTGCAGAGAAGGAAACTGTTGTGAACAATCACAAGCGTCTATGTGATGTGTATGGAAGTTTTGCAGTCGACAGGAGTACAGTCAGTCGCTGGGTTCAGAGAATCAAAGAATCAGGAAGTGGAGATACGGAGCTGCTTGATCGGCCGCGCTGTGTACGTCCTGCCACAGCCACCAACGCAGAAATGTTGAAATGCGCTGAGGGCATTATTCTTACTGATAGGCGAATCTTACTTACTTAGTCGTTCCCCTTCTACCGTGAGGTGTAGAGGTTTGGAAGAGAGAGCGCCAGACTATTCTATCAGCTGTCTTCTTCCTGGCCTGGTTGCATTCTAGTCCTCGGTCCTTCAAAGATTGTCTAATGTTGTCCTCTCAGTGGACTCTGGGTCGTCCTGGAGGTCTGGATCCCTGGCTCTTTGTTTCCCATTCTTGTCGTGGTAGCCGATCTTCTCCCATTCTGCGGACTGTTCTATTTGGGTCTGCAGCGGGTGGGATTTTAGGCCTTGACGTATCGTCTGGTTGCGGACCATGTCTCTTCTTGTTACTTCAATCACCTTCCTCAAATACCTCATTTCGGAGGTTTGGATCTGGCTTTTGTGGGTTGTAGTCATTGCCCATGACTCGCATCCATATGTCAAGACTGGGACATAGGTGGAGCGGTATACAGCCATCTTCGTTTTCTTACCAACCTCTTTCTTGCTGAGGAATCCTCGATTTATGGCCTGAAAAAGTCTCCCAGCCGCTGCTTTTCGAGTGACCAACTCTTCTTTGATGCCTCCCTTTCGGTCTATAATAGCTCCGAGATATTTAAAGTGGTCGACCTGCTCCAGGACCTGTTCTCCCAACGTAATCTGATGTTTTCTTTCTTCTCGTGATATCACCATGGATTTTGTTTTAGAGCTGCTTATGACCATCCCTCTCTTCTCCAGCTCTTCCTTCCAGACTTGCAGGTTGGATTGGAGATATGTCTCTGATTTAGCAATCAGGACAACATCATCAGCAATTTCTAGCTCTGAAATACAGACCTGTCTCATCCTCCAGTACCCCACTGATTACTTTCTTGTTCTCTCCTTACATGCCTTGATGACATCGTCTATGAGGAGTATGAAAAGACAAGGTGACAGGATATCGCCTTGTCTTACACCAGTGGTGGTCCTGAACTCTTCTGACTTATAGTTTGCTGTCCTCACATAATTTCTGCAAGACTTGTAGAAGCTCTGTATAGCATGAATCAGAGGTGCTGGAATGTTCTTCCTTGCCAAACAGTCCCAAAGTTTGCTCCAGGGAACCCTGTCAAACGCCTTTTCCAGATCTATGAAATGTCGTAGATTTTTCGATAGGAGTATTAAGACTTAGGTTGGTCCCTTCTGAATAGATTAGAATATGTGATATACACAGTGAGAGTAGTAAAAAGAAATAGATTTTCCCAAGAGTGCAGTGGTAGCGAATCAAATAGAGCTGTCCCCTGAAAAAAAAACAAGAATCTTCTCTCTCTCTCAGGCCTATCTTCTACGACAGATATATAAGAGTCAGACAGACTATTGACAACATATGTTACTATGTATGAACATACCACTCACGTGCACACGTCTTCAAGTGACAACAGTTAGACACACAGACGTGGGAAAACTATAACAATACTTATTTAAATATTTGAACGAGCTGACCAACGCACTGATTTAGTTCAAGAGACATTTTATTTATCATGTAAAATCTTCTCACAACACCAAAGAAATACATCAAGGAAAAACATATACAAAATAGTCATAAAATATCAAGAAAATGCTACAAGGGTGATAGCCCCGCTATGATCTTAACTCTAGGTTTAGCCCACAGCCCCGTTAGGATGACAGATGATGGCCCAAAAAGTTATAGATGCATGTGGTTAGAGTCTAGTATTGTCCCCCTTTGAAGGTATAGACTGACTTTGACAGCAGTATCTATTCTAACGTAACACGTAACTTAAGCAGCAAATCTCGCCTAAGGAAAAAACACATATAACAAATGAGGGTATTATACAACGAACCTCCTTCCGTCACTTTCACTCGATTCTTTCATCAGGGCCCTGATATACTTACAATCGGGTTGTGGTTTCGCCGGCTGGCGCAAATTTTGGACACTCACACTTTTTATCTGTTACTGTCGTTTACTGAAACAGATCCCAGCTCTGCAGATTTGTTTGTTGGTTTCATTAAAAAAATGGATCTGGGGAGCGTCTGCTTCAGGCGATAGTTATTTCAGATTAAAGTTAATGTCACTTGACTCCCGAGGTAAGAATTAGGCTTAAACGAGCACAAAATGTCAGAACACGAAGTTTCCCTTAATTAGGAAGATGACCGGTGGACAACCTCTCTCAAAACAGAAATTATTGGTTCCCCACTCACTTGTCAACACTGTCGGAAAGTTTATGTCATAGATTGTAATTATTCTCGCCGCCAGGCAGAAAATTTACGTAGAGTTTATGGAAGAAATTAAGATCTGGTTCACAGGCCCAGTATTTATCATTACAGTCTTTGAAAAAGCCCGTTAGTGGGATATGGTATTACTGTCTAACTTGCACCGTCAGATCAGTGTTACTTGAGAAACCCACGTGGTTCAAAATAAGGACTGTCTATTTCTTCACAATTATGAACTCTTATTAAATGCTGGTAAAGTTCGGGTCACCCCCAGTATTTCACTGTATAAAAAGAAAAGCACATATAAATCATTTTCATATTATGTACCCAATATAACTTACATTTAAAACAGCAAGCCTACAGCTTGACTTATATTTAAACTTCCGGTGAAATAAGTTATATAAAATCGATCATCAGGAATTTAGGAATATGGTGCGCATTCCGTCAATATTCGCCGATGTCGCGTCTAGCATTTTATAAGTTTGATATAAAATATTCTCGTCTGAGTATTAGCCGTTAAATTAAATTCCTTATAGCTACTAGTTTGTTAAGCTTAGAAATATTATTTATTCTGCCTTCCACTGTATGCGTCACTAGAAAATAATACAGACTTATAAATTATACACTCAGTTCAAAAGAAACTAGTTAAAATGAAATGAGCGATTTAACGCTTTAAACACTTTAAACCCTACACACAATACTAGATATATAATATTAATATACCTCAAGCACAGCACTACGATGCCACAACGAAACTAAGAGATATCACTTATAAATTTAAGTGTTCTAGAACGAAGTGCCCACGTCTACTGTAAAAGGTAGAATGAGTGAAGTGAGTTACAAACTCGGGCCAATATCTTAAAATTAGACAAAGGGCCCCTAACTTATTTCGCTAAGCGAAATTATCTCCCTTACTCCCAACATTTACGTCAGCTTCACGCGTGTCGTAACTGCCACCTACTGACCACGATGTACGCGTGTCAGTTTCAAATCCCAGACAGCCTGTCTGCGGTGCGGAACGATTTTCACGCTACGCCGGAGCTATTTCGACGAAACGCTCGCAGTTTCTGCAAACTGTAGACAGCTGTCTGTCTGCCATGCCCCGATGGAGCGAATTCTCACACCCCCCGCCCGGGGACACTGGTCAGTCAGCGCTCTGACCGGAAAAAACTGCAGACGAATGTCTGGCGAGGACCGTATATTCACAGCTATCGTTCGACCGGCAGAGCTGACATCTATGTAATCAAGTTACTCGTGCGATTCTCAGTTTTGAGAAAAGAAACAGGTACAGTTTAAAAATACTGAAGAAAATATTTTTCGCAACCGAGTGATGCGAAAAATACAGGAAAAACAAGTATGGAAAGAATATAAATGAAAGGATTAGGGTGAGAGAATAGGAAGAAGATGTAGGTAATTTAATGACATAAAGACCTACGTGACAGGACGTCCCCCCTTAAGATATGGAAGCACTCCATGTCTACGTTATGGAATTTAATTTCCTATAACCGTAGCTTCGGGGTGTCTGTCTTCTTCCCTCTCATTTTCCCCCTCCATCTCCCTCCAATTCCTACTCAAGTCTACTCCCAAAGTTTCCTTTCTCTGGAATGTTTCCCATGCGCGCTTGAAAGAGCGTCGCCGCTTCTGACATTTTTGAAAGATTTCCTGTGATAGCGGTGGAATATCCCTGCCACTATCGTCATCTTTGTCAGTTTTGGCGATCGTCAGGAGATGGTCGGAGGTGTGCACTGGTTTTTCCAAGTATCTCTTTAAGAGATTTAAATGGAAAACCTTCTCCTTTCCTTCAATAGAGATCTGGTAGTTAGCCTTAGAAATCTTTTTCAGGACGGTAAACGGCCCTTGCCATCCGATCTTCAGTTGGTTGTTCTCGGTAGGGAGCAACACCAAAACTTTCTCTCCTGCTTCCAGTTCTCTCTCTTTCGCGACTTTCCTGTATCGGTCAGCGTGCTTTGTGCGAGCTTGCTTAAAGTTAGTCGTTGCTAGGTCCCACCCTAGTTTCAACCTTTCCTTTAAAACCGACACATATTTACTTGCTGAGACGACTGTCTCATCCGCCTTCTCGTCTGTCAGAGACTGAAGTAAGGCTTCAAGCGGGCCCTTAATGGGTCTGCCGAATATGAGTGTAGCTGGCGGAAATCCTGTGGAAGTATGAGGAGATTCTCTGTAGCCAAATAATGCTGCAGGAATGCAGAGATCCCAATCTTCAGGTTTCACTTGTGCCAGCTTACTTAGCATCATGTTGAGGTTTCCATTTGCACGTTCCACGAGCCCATTTCCGGCCGGAGTATATGGCTTAGTGTGGATGTGTTGGGTCCTCAAGATCTTAACGATCTCATCCATCAACAGGTTTCGGTATGGAGATCCGTTATCCGTCAACACTTGCTGAAGGAATCCCAACCGAGTGAAAATCTGCACGAGGGCTTCTGCGACATGCTTGGCATCTGCGCATGTTAGCGGGATAGCTTCTGCCCATAAAGTGCATGTATCGACTAAGGTCAGGATAAACCTGTTCCTTCTTTTAGTCCTTTCTAAGGGTCCTAAAATGTCGATCACAACCCGTTCGAATGGTGTTCCCATTATTGGCATTTCACCCATGTGGACTGGGGGTGTCCGTTGCTTGGGTGGTACACGTTGGCACTGGGCACAGGATTTGACGTACCTGATAATATCAGTGTTTACTCCTGGCCACCAATAATGAGTGGTTATACGTTGGTTTGTGGCGTTCTGTCCCATGTGTCCTCTGAAGGGAAGAGAGTGCCCCATTTCTAGGATTTGGCTTCTGTACTGTTTCGGTACTAGGAGCTGGTTGTAACCTTGGTCAGGCTTGCCCGTTCTCCGATAAAGTACGCCATCCTCAGAAAAAATGTCCCCGTGCTGTCTGGGTTCCTTAGCCATGGGCAGTTTCCTAAAGCAGGGTGCCAAAGTAGGGTCCTTGTATTGCGCTTCTTTAAGTTCCATGGGTAACAAATTAGGCGCAGGCTCCCGTTCCTTCTTGGTTTGCCCTCTTGTAGTTACTGCTGCCACAATCGGCTCTTCCGGTTTACCAATACACACGTATCTCCCGCCTAGTATGACTGGGTAGATGGGATCATCCATAACAGCCGCTTTGATCACTCCTCTGACAAAGTCAGAGTGTATCTCCACCAATGCGATGGGAAGCGCTGTAGGTGCATCTCTCTTACGAACTCCACAAAGTTTGACGGTCTCTCCTGTCTCTTGACCGGGTTTAACCAGCTTTCTGGCAACAATGCAATCGTAAGAAAGCCCCGTGTCAAATAAGCAAGAAGTTTGAGAACCGTTCAAAGTAACAGTACCTCGCGTTGAGGGTCTATCCCCAACAGGTTGGGAATCACTGTCAATAATTCCGCCTTGCGAGACTGCTAATAAGCATCCTATGCGTTTCGGCTCGGTATGCTCGGTCTGATCATATGTCCCGTGCTCAGGGGTTCTCCCTTTGCCACCTTGTCCTTTCTGGCTACGCTGCCATGTAGGGCGGTCGGGTTGATCAGACTGTTTGGGGTGGTTGGGGTACTTGTTCTTGTAGAACTTGGATTTTTCCGGAGGGGGGTTTTGAGGTCCAGTTTCTCTGTGGTTATTTTGGTTAGAAGCCTGAGAAGATTGCTCTAGGTTATGTTTTCGAAAATGCTCCTCTGTCGGTTTCCGCTTTGTGGCCGGTAGTTCAGCCAGCGCATTGTGATAACGCTCAGACTTTTCCAAAATGTCTTCAAGTTTTTCTGCCCCCTGCTCAGCTAGAAATCTCCGGGTATCAGCAGACAATGTGTTCTTTATTTGTTCTGTTAAAACAAATTCCTCAAGACCTTCATAGGTAGAGGGGAGCTGCGAGAGCTCTAGGCACTTTGTCAGATAACCCTTCAAACGAGACGAGAACTGCTGAAAAGTTTCAGAATTCTCTTTCCGGCTGTTGCGAAACAGTTGCAAAAATTTTCGAGCGTTCATTTCAAAGCGCTCCAGTAACGCTTTCTTCAACAGATCATAGTTGTCTTGTTGGCTGCTCTCCAGTTTTGCATACACATCGTAAGCAGAACTTTTCAAAGCCTGGGAAAGCTTCATGTACCAACGCGACCTCTCTAAACCATACAGAGTTGCAATTTTCTCAAATTTTTCTAGCCAAGTGTCAATCTTCTCATTTGGACAAGGGAAAGACTCAAGGGTGAAAGACATAGCGTTGAGTTGAAGAGATTGAGTGTTAGAAGGATCAGTTAAGGAAGAATGAGGAGAAGACTCTCCATTGCTGGAGGTAGAGGCAGCGCCAAGACTTTAAACTTCTAGAGCCTTAAGAGCCAACTCATGCTGTCTCTCCTTCTCTCGTTCGTTCGCCCTGCGAATTTCCATTTCCTCGTCCATCTTCTTCTGCTGTAAAGCTTCGGATGCTTCTTCTTTCCTCCTAGCTTCTTCTTCTTTCCTCTCCGCGTCATATCTCTCAAGTTCGTCTCTGACAAAAGCTTTCGCTTCCTCTCCTTCCAGTCCCTCCTCTCTCGCTTCGTCCCTGAGGATTTGTATAAGCTTTGCCCTCTCGGCCATATTATGTCAGTGACTGAGACACGTGGAGATAGAAAATAGGAAAAAGAATAACCTGGTTCCTACCACTTAGGAGAAAAAAATACCAAAAATACGAAAAATGATATCTTTAACCCTGGGATACCTCCTCCAAAGTAAAATCTAACTATCGCTGCTATTATCGGCAATAAAGCACTTAATGCAAAACACGACTACGCCAACTAAATGGTAGTTAAGATTACTTCTGAAAAATAAGTTGCTACAGTGGAAAAGTAAAATAATTATTGCAAAAATTAAAGAGAAAAATAATCCCTTAATTATAAAATCCACTATCAAGTTTACCCCTGAAGACAGTTCGGGTGAGGGAGGCAATTAATCTGGACAAATAGTCCGAAACGCACTCCTTAACTTAGTTCAAACACCTTCCTGCTTCAGAACCCTTGTGAATGTTATACACTCACAAAACTTTACCAGCGTTTAGTATTACAAAATCATTAATTAACATGTATTCCGACACAATCAACCTGTAACTGAAATGTATATTATTTCTTAATGCTGTGGAAAAAAACAACTTATCAGTTTGTGTGGTCAGCACGCCCGTAAACAGATCGTTAGTCTAGGGGATAAATTATTTTTAAAAGATACAAAACTCACAAGACATCACACTCTTACTCTATTTCAGAAAAAAAAAGAATCTTAAGTTCAAAATCCAGATAGACGAGTCCACATTTGTCGTACTCGTCTTCCTATTCTAAGTTCAAAAATCCTACGGACGAGAACCCATTTGTCGTACTCGTCTTCCTATTCTAAGTTAAAAAATCCTACGGACGAGAACCAATTTGTCGTAGATTTTTCGATAGGAGTATTAAGACTTAGGTTGGTCCCTTCTGAATAGATTAGAATATGTGATATACACAGTGAGAGTAGTAAAAAGAAATAGATTTTCCCAAGAGTGCAGTGGTAGCGAATCAAATAGAGCTGTCCCCTGAAAAAAAAAACAAGAATCTTCTCTCTCTCTCAGGCCTATCTTCTACGACAGATATATAAGAGTCAGACAGACTATTGACAACATATGTTACTATGTATGAACATACCACTCACGTGCACACGTCTTCAAGTGACAACAGTTAGACACACAGACGTGGGAAAACTATAACAATACTTATTTAAATATTTGAACGAGCTGACCAACGCACTGATTTAGTTCAAGAGAGATTTTATTTATCATGTAAAATCTTCTCACAACACCAAAGAAATACATCAAGGAAAAACATATACAAAATAGTCATAAAATATCAAGAAAATGCTACAAGGGTGATAGCCCCGCTATGATCTTAACTCTAGGTTTAGCCCACAGCCCCGTTAGGATGACAGATGATGGCCCAAAAAGTTATAGATGCATGTGGTTAGAGTCTAATATTGTCCCCCTTTGAAGGTATAGACTGACTTTGACAGCAGTATCTATTCTAACGTAACACGTTACTTAAGCAGCAAATCTCGCCTAAGGAAAAAACACATATAACAAATGAGGGTATTATACAACGAACCTCCTTCCGTCACTTTCACTCGATTCTTTCATCAGGGCCCTGATATACTTACAATCGGGTTGTGGTTTCGCCGGCTGGCGCAAATTTTGGACACTCACACTTTTTATCTGTTACTGTCGTTTACTGAAACAGATCCCAGCTCTGCAGATTTGTTTGTTGGTTTCATTAAAAAAATGGATCTGGGGAGCGTCTGCTTCAGGCGATAGTTATTTCAGATTAAAGTTAATGTCACTTGACTCCCGAGGTAAGAATTAGGCTTAAACGAGCACAAAATGTCAGAACACGAAGTTTCCCTTAATTAGGAAGATGACCGGTGGACAACCTCTCTCAAAACAGAAATTATTGGTTCCCCACTCACTTGTCAACAATGTCGGAAAGTTTATGTCATAGATTGTAATTATTCTCGCCGCCAGGCAGAAAATTTACGTAGAGTTTATGGAAGAAATTAAGATCTGGTTCACAGGCCCAGTATTTATCATTACAGTCTTTGAAAAAGCCCGTTAGTGGGATATGGTATTACTGTCTAACTTGCACCGTCAGATCAGTGTTACTTGAGAAACCCACGTGGTTCAAAATAAGGACTGTCTATTTCTTCACAATTATGAACTCTTATTAAATGCTGGTAAAGTTCGGGTCACCCCCAGTATTTCACTGTATAAAAAGAAAAGCACATATAAATCATTTTCATATTATGTACCCAATATAACTTACATTTAAAACAGCAAGCCTACAGCTTGACTTATATTTAAACTTCCGGTGAAATAAGTTATATAAAATCGATCATCAGGAATTTAGGAATATGGTGCGTATTCCGTCAATATTCGCTGATGTCGCGTCTAGCATTTTATAAGTTTGATATAAAATATTCTCGTCTGAGTATTAGCCGTTAAATTAAATTCCTTATAGCTACTAGTTTGTTAAGCTTAGAAATATTATTATTATTTATTCTGCCTTCCACTGTATGCGTCACTAGAAAATAAATACAGACTTATAAATTATACACTCAGTTCAAAAGAAACTAGTTAAAATGAAATGAGCGATTTAACGCTTTAAACACTTTAAACCCTACACACAATACTAGATATATAATATTAATATACCTCAAGCACAGCACTACGATGTCACAACGAAACTAAGAGATATCACTTATAAATTTAAGTGTTCTAGAACGAAGTGCCCACGTCTACTGTAAAATGTAGAATGAGTGAAGTGAGTTACAAACTCGGGCCAATATCTTAAAATTAGACAAAGGGCCCCTAACTTATTTCGCTAAGCGAAATTATCTCCCTTACTCCCAACATTTACGTCAGCTTCACGCGTGTCGTAACTGCCACCTACTGACCACGATGTACGCGTGTCAGTTTCAAATCCCAGACAGCCTGTCTGCGGTGCGGAACGATTTTCACGCTACGCCGGAGCTATTTCGACGAAACGCTCGCAGTTTCTGCAAACTGTAGACAGCTGTCTGTCTGCCATGCCCCGATGGAGCGAATTCTCACACCCCCCGCCCGGGGACACTGGTCAGTCAGCGCTCTGACCGGAAAAAAACTGCAGACGAATGTCTGGCGAGGACCGTATATTCACAGCTATCGTTCGACCGGCAGAGCTGACATCTATGTAATCAAGTTACTCGTGCGATTCTCAGTTTTGAGAAAAGAAACAGGTACAGTTTAAAAATACTGAAGAAAATATTTTTCGCAACCGAGTGATGCGAAAAATACAGGAAAAACAAGTATGGAAAGAATATAAATGAAAGGATTAGGGTGAGAGAATAGGAAGAAGATGTAGGCAATTTAATGACATAAAGACCTACGTGACATGAAACAAAGATGGATCTCACTCTTGTACTCAAGGGCCTTTTCACTCAGCTGCCTGAGTGTGAAGATTAGGTCTTGAGTACTTCGGTTTGCTCGGAATCCGCACTGGGCTTCATCCAATTGTGGCTCAGCTAGGCATCGGAGTTTCTGCTCTAGGATTCCAGAGTAGATTTTACCAGGGACACTGAGAAGGGATATGCCTCTGTGGTTTCCACATTGTCGATTGTCACCCTTTTTGAAAATCGGTGTTATGATGGCAATCTCCCAATCCTTTGGTATGGCATTGTTGCACCACTCTGCCTGTAGGACCCTTAGGAGTAATAGGTCGCCTTATGCTCCCATGCACTTAACCATTTCTGGTGTTATACCATCATGCCCTGCTGCTTTGCCCATCTTGATTTTCTCCAGTGCTGCCTTCAGTTCTTCCATCTTTATGTCATCTTCACCACCATTGGTTTTCTCTTCTGTGATAGTGGTTATCTTTTCTGATGCTTGAGCTCTGAGAAATATTCTTTCCATCTTTCCATTACTTCCTTTGGGGCAGTAAGCAATTTGCCTTGCTTGTCCTTTATAAATTTAAGAGGGCATTGTTTTTCCTTCCTCATGTTCTTTAGGGTCTTATAGAACAATTTCTGGTTTTCTTGCGCATCCTTTTCTAGCTTTTCTCCAAATTTTTCCCAGGACTTCTGTTTTGCTGCTAGCACCTTGTTCTTTGCTTCTGTTCTGAGTATCACATATTCTCTATATTTCTCTATTTGTCCTGCTGTGTTTTTAGCTCCTAAGTATTGTTTCCATGCCATTTTCTTCTCTCTTATTTTCTCTTTGACTTCTTCTGTCCACCAAGGTGTCCTCTTTCTCTTGTTCCCAAGTCGGACTTCACCACATGCTTCTGCAGCAGCTGTCTTTATGATGTCCTTGAATTTAAGCCAGAGGGTTTCCAAGTTATCAGGTTGTTCTTCTGTGTTTCTCACCGCTGTAGCAATAAGCCCCTGATATCTGGTCTTAATTTCTGGCTCTTTCAGCTTGTAGGTCTTAATGCTCATTTCTTCCGTTTGTTTACTTGGTTTCTTGCGTGGTGCTGGTCAGTTCCTAGGCTGAGCAACTCTTTCGGTTGTTCTTTTGATTATAAGCAGGTAGAGATCATTTCCAATCTCTGGCCCCCTCCAGACTCTAGCATCCCGGACATATTTGAATGAGCTCCTCCTAACAATGGCATAGTCGATCACTGACTTCTCATTCTTTGTTGGTTCACACCTAGTGTATGCATGTATGCGCTTATGTGGGGACCTTTGTGTTGGTAATGATCAGATTCTGCTCACTGCAGAATCTGAGGAGTCGCTTTCCATTGTCATTGAGAGTATCTTCTCCATATCTTCCGATAACTCCACCCCATCTAGCATGGTCATTTCCAACTCTGGCATTAAAATCTCCGAGCATGATAATTTCATCTAGGCAGTCATCCACTGTCCTTTCAAGCAGCTCGAAGAATTCTTCCTTGACCTCTGCTCTCTCATCCTCATTTGGCCCATACACTATGACCAGGTTGACTATGGTTTCTCCTTCTTTTATTTTTACAACCATAATGCGCTCCAAGACAAAGTTCCATCCCTTGATACTATCTTTCTGGGTTTTTGGCCACAATGCAACCCACGCCCCCCTTTAGCTCTTTTAGATGTGGGTACACCACTGTATAGCAGAGTGTTGCCATCGAGATCCATGACTCCTTGTCCTTTTTTCTTTGTTTCGGTAATAGCCAGGATTTCTAGTTTTGCTTTCCTCATCTCTTCCATCAGCTCCTCTTCTTTCCCATTTATACTTCTTGTGTTCCAAGTTCCATAAGTCGTAGTCCGTAGTCCTTTCCAGTTCGTCGCCTTTAGAATCAGTCCGGTTTTCTCTCTTATATTACTTGTAATCATAGTTTAAGACAAACAGGTGATTGGCCTGTTGTGCCTTTGCATGGTGGAGGGGCTACCTCCTTACGGCCTGATAGGCGAATCACTACTCAACAATTGGCCTTACAGCTGTCAGTCAGCATTGGTAGTGCAAATGCAGTTATAAAAACTCACGGAATTTCTAAGGTTTGCGCAAGATGGGCTCCTCGAAGTCTCACAAATGACCACCGATTGCAAAGGAAAGCAATTTCTTCTGAATTGTTGGAGCGTTTCAGTGCTAATGGAGAGATCTTTTTGGCTAAGATCGTTACAGGTGACGAAACCTGGGCACATCATTTTGAACCTGAGACAAAAAGACAGTCAATGGAGTAGCATCATCCGCAATCACCAAGAAGAAAGAAATTGAAGACAATCCCTTCAGCTGGAAAGGTCATGATCACTGTCTTTTGGGACATTGAAGGTGTGATTCTTGTGGACGTTATGCCAAGAGGAGAGACAATCAATTCGCAAGCTTACATAAAGACATTGAAAAAACTCAATCAACGTTTTTGCAGAGTTCGGCCGCACAAGAATCCAGCAGACCTGCTTCTCCTTCACGACAATGCGCACCCTCAGACAAGTCTGGCAACACGGGAAGCAATCACCAAATTGGGTTGGACTGTACTACCCCATCCACCCTATAGTCCTGATTTGGCACCCTCTGATTTTCATCTATTTGGTCCACTTAAAGATGCACTCCGTGGGACAAGGTTTGGAGATGATGAAGGAGTGATTCATGCAGCGAAGAAATGGCTACATGATCAAGACAAAATCTGGTATGGGCTAGGAATACATGCACTTGTTTCGCGCTGGCATAAAGCCGCACAAGTTGTCGGGGATTATGTTGAATAATACCGATGTTTACATGACATATCCATGTATATTGTGTATAAATTTCATGCTTTTTGAATAAACAGCTCCTGAGAAAAACGATGTGGTGCATTACTTTCTGAACGCTCTTCTATGTCCTGTGACCATCGTCACTCTTCTCAGACGATATATTGTCTGTGACCCTCTCGTCACTCTCCTCAGACGATTTACTGTCTTTGACCCTCGTCACTCTCCTTTGACGATTTACTGTCTGTGACCCTCTCGTCACTCTCCACAGACGATTTACTGTCTGAGTCGTTCGACATCGATACCTCTTCTAAGGTCCTTCTCCGTCTGCTCCTATCTTCTACGTCATTGATGGTTTTCCCGCCCTTACTCCTTGTCGGTCTATCTTCCTCTTGTGCTTCCCTGTGTCTGCCCCTCCACTTCGGGCGTACCTGCATTTGCGGTGCATTTCTTAACTTCGCGAGTGGCAAATTATCTTCTGACGAATCGTGGATGACGTATAATGTCTCTTCTTCCCAGGTCTAACGTCTCTTGCCCTTTCCTCCTGCTCGTCTGTTTTTCATTTTCCTCCATTTCCTCTTCTTCCTGTGGATTTTCTTGTGGGATTATTTGTTGCCTCTCCGCTTCCTGCCTCTGTCGTAATTGTGTTTCTTGCTCTGCTAATCTATTTTCTCTCTCTTGCAGCCTCTTTACATATTCCGTGAGCGGAATGTCCTCTTTGCTTTCCGAGTTGTCTCTTTGTCGCATAGAGATTTATGATCAATAAATTTTCTATATTCTTTCTTTTCTACCCGTGTCCTCTACTTTATTATCGCTCTTTCATCTTTTTCCTGTATTTTTCGCATTCGTTCGTTTGCGAAAAATATATTTCTTTCCCATTCTGACTTAACCGTTTTCTCTCATACACTGGTAACGCATTAATTGCATAATCGTGTCAGGCCTTGCAGTAGACAACATAGTGTGAGAAAGTCGTCTCGATAGACATGGAATGGCAGACATTCGTCTCGTTTTTCCATGACACTCACGTTTCTTCGGCTAAAGTTCTACTCGAGGTGTGAAAACTGCCATCTGCCTCGACCAGAAATGAGACATATAGTCTGATGTCACAGTATGCCCTGGTGAGTGTTAAGTTGAAGACTGGTCCAAAAGGCACCAAATTACCTATGTGGCAGCGTGGGTGTTTCTTTTAAATATATTTTAGCTAGGTGACTGTGGCAGGCCTAGTTATTAATTCAAATGGTCAAATTTCTTTCCTTGACCTATCTTCCAAGTTAGAGCTATCTCTTTGACTGGCTCTTTTCGCCAGAGGTGGGAATTCCTGGATGAGATAAGGTTCGTCTTTTTTAACTTAGACCTCGTTCTTCCCTCTTAGGTGTTAACTAGCGACTTCCTCGTATTAGTGGTTTTGCCTGTAGTTCTAATTATATAAATATATGCTATGTTCCTGCTCTTTCACACCTCTGTAACAATCCAACTCAAAGAGCGTGGGTAAGTTTCAATACTAATTAAAATGTTTATTTACAATGCTGATGATTCAACATTCCATTGAGCATGGTTCGACAACTCCATCTTTCCCTCCATATCTCGAGGTCATCTCTTTCTATTTCCTTATACCTGTCAAACCTAACTCTGAAAATGATATCAATAACTAAACATAGTTCACCTTTTCATAAATAATTGACAGTTTCAGCAAAATGTACTACTGCTGTGGTCTTCTCTTATCAAGTCATGCCAATGGTGACCTCTCGTTTATTTACATAATGGGTTATCTGGCAATCTGTAAATCATAATGTCATTCTCTTTCAGATATATCAAGTACTATCATGTACTGTTGTTGTGGCCTCCTCATACTTACTGTTTATATGAGAGAGCGGTTAGGTCGTTTCATTGATGACATGAGTTCATAACCTTTAGTCGTTTGTTCATGCCCAGGACGATACCTCGTCTTATTATTTTTTATCATCAGCTATTTTATTTGTTGAGCCACATGTAAGAGAGAGAGCGCATCTCCCGTAAACCCATGTAATACATCTCTGTTGAACTGTCTTGTTCTTCTCTGGTGGATATCCCTGTTGTATGGGGGAGTCGTTAACCCCAAAAAATGGTTGCCTGAAATACTATTAAAATGTTCAGAAAAATTATTTCGTCTTACCGTTTAAATAGAAGTCCAGCACCTATCACAACTCTTACTAAGCACCCCTATTTCTATTCCTATCTGTTTAGCACACATTGTTAATCACAAGCTAAACTATTCTCCAGAATTCTTACTCTACAATTCTAAGTCTAGCTACATCTGTAGAGCCTTCTGCAAACCGCAGGTTTCCACCCTTCTTGAGAGCCCAGCACGGCACGTCTCGCCCTGTTAAGGTTTCTGGTGAGACTAAACTCTTTTTGTCCTTCAATTCATTCCCATGATCCGTATTTCTGTTTTCCAGTCAATGCGATTGGTCCATTCTTCAGTTCACTCACCTATCACGGTTAATACCTTCATAAACAACTCAGTGAACTTCATTCTATAAATGTTTACACTTCGCTCACATTTCTCGTGCGTTTGTTATTCACCCTGCTCACAAAGTTTGTAAGGGGCGTTAATTATTTGTTATTTCCCTTGGAGGTTTTTACTCAATTGTTATGTTCCTTTACTTCAGCTTATTAAAAACGATCGTTAGGCAAATTTTGTAAACCAGAACTATGTACTCACAGAAAATATTTACATCAAAAATAGTTCTCTCCCTTACCAACCAAACACATATGTGCTTGGATCTTGTCTCCCATCCATAGTACAAATAGTCCATTTCAATAAACCATCCATATTTTTAAAACCATTTTCTCACACCCTGTTATTCCATCAACACCAAATCACTGTTCATCTGAACTTAACCCAGCACGAATAATGCTGAGAAGACCCCACGGTGACACTGATATTTTCATCCGACACGTAGCTTTTACTGTTAAGTTTCTCAGCGATAGGTGTGATATGACACTCTTGCATCGCTCAGTAAGGAGAATAGTCGTAGAAGGAGTTAAGACGCATGTTTGGCAGTTATGGCCTAACGTCTAAGTCAATGGGAAGTGTTAAGAGAAGGGGAGACGAGGGTTTTGAAATAGCGCACACCCTTTGTCTGGTTTTAAGTTATAACCAGTTTTAGATTTCAGTCACTCAGTAACTTCGCAGTCAAGACTAGAACGACCTCGTTCGATTCCTAAGAATCTCTGTTTTTAGAAGCATCATTTAGTTGGTCGAAGTGGTTTAAGTTCTTAGTAGTTCTGTGTTGAGGTAAATATTATATTAGATATCTAGTATTATTTGTGAGTGATGTAAGGGTTAAATCGCCTATTTCATTTCCATTAATTAGATTTTTGTGCAGAGAAATTAATTTATAAGTTTGTTATATTCTCTAGCTGACGTGTTTCAGTGGAAAGCAGAAAAAATTATAATTTCTAGCTTAAAACCCATGCAGCTATAAATAAATTTAATTTAACTGCTAATAACCCATTGTGAATATTTCAACTAAATTATAAATGCCCGATTCTTTATTGAGTATTGACGAAATACGTATGTATTTCTAATTCATGATGACTGATTTTATGAATATAACTTATTTCATGGGAAGTTAAACAATAAGTCAAGCCTCCGCTTGCAGTTTATAATGTAAGTTATAACCGTAGTACATAGTATGTATAAGTATTTGATATGCTGTTTTTCTTTATGCAGTGAAAACTGGGGTGACCCAACTTTGCCAGCGTTTGAGTACACGAGATATATCTGTGAAGAACTAAAACATTCTTTTCTTAAAGACTTGGTGTATACCCTTTACAAGAACTTTAAGATTTTAAAGAAGTAACGGGCCCATCGAGCCTGATTTAATTCTTCCAGAGGAAAACCTCTAGTACAGTTCAGCCCTTTGCGGCAAGTAACATATTCCTATCAGAGACATTCCGACGGAGTTTTGACTAGTAGTGTGGTGACCAAATATAGTCCTATCCTGAAAGTAGACATCGACCTGACATTCCTCATTTCTAGAAACCTAAGTTATTGACACTGTGCTCGCTGTTAATGTACGTGCCTGGACAATTTTAATGTGACTTAAACAGAGATCCAAAAATAAGAACAACCAAGAAAACGGTTCCCCGAAGAAGTGAATCCAACCTGTCTTTTTGGAACTGGGGTTCTCTTGGCCAAGTCTTCCATTTGAGAGTCTGTATGTGCATGTCCAAAAATTGTGTTTCCAGAAGTTTCTACCAAAGCTGTAAGTACGCAAGAGAGACCGTGATCACGGCTGAATGAATAGAGTGAATGCAGGACTAAGTGATTCCTTTAATGTTGTATTTTGGCACCCATTTTGCTGTATTAATTTCCTTTAAGCAAGTTTTTGTTGCTAACAATATTTGCTTTTGGATAGATCATACTACTATCTAAGTCTGTTCATACCTTTAAAAGGGAAACTCACTAGACTACACCAGATGTATCCATGACTCTTTGGGGCTATCATCCTTTCTTTTAACAGAACTGTGGGCTAATCATCGAGGGAAAGGATCATACTGTGGGTCTATCATTCTTGCAGCATTGTATTGATTTTATGACTATTTGTATATGCTCGATGTAATTTTTACGTGTTGTGGTGATTTTTTTTGGGATAAATTAAATCCACTAAAACTTAATCAGTATGTCGGGTCAGCTCGTTCCAAAATATCTATATAATCATTGTTATAGTTTTCCCACGTCTGTACGTCTAACTGTCGTCTTGTATGTGCGTGCACGTGAGTGGTATCTAAACATATATATTAATATATGTAGTCAATAGACTGTCTGACTCCTCTAAATCTGTTGTAGAAGATAGGCTGAGAAAAAGAGAAGATTCTCGATTTCAGAGACAGCCTCTATAGATTTCTACCATCTCACTCGTGGAACTCTATTTCTATTATCATCTCTCACTGTGGCTATCACTCATTCTAATCTATTCAGAAGGGACCAAACTAAGTCTTAATCACCTATCACAAATCTACGACACTCTTACATTTCTTAACCTCCTTAATTCTTCCGGTATGTTCTGTCAACCGTTTCTCTTTCTGACGTTCTCGTCTGGTAATGTTCTGTCAACCTTTTCTCTTTCTGACGTTCTCGTCTGATTACGCTGTACATATTCTTCTTATTCTTTTATTTCTACTTCTGTCTGCCTTCTCTGCGCCTCCCTGAACTCTCTCTCTCCTTTGTATCTTCTTCTGTCTGAATTCTCTGTCTATTTTTCTGTGTATCCTGTTTGTCGTTCTCCTCTTTCTCGTTTCCCCTCTTCTGTTTCTCCTGTTTGTTTTGTGAATCGTTAGAAACTCCAGATCTCTGATTTGGGTTTTTTTTGTGCGTGAATTTTTGCTCTCGTGACTATCTGACTTCCCCCGGTTCCTGGTGTATATGACTCTTCTGGAGAACTTTTATCTGATGTACCCTCATCTGTGTCTTCTGGTACCACTACATAATGGGTCTTCCTCTTGTTTTGTTCCTCCGGTGGTATGTTCTGCATTTGTAACCTTAGATGTTGTACATGCGCCTTGATGGTTTTATTTTGATCTTGTTTCCATATTCGATATATTGCTTCTGAAAGGCGTCGTAACATCTGCCAATTAGGAATCCAGTTCTGGTCTAGTTTTCCACTCCTAACGTGTTTCCTATTGAACACTTTGTCTCCTGGCTTGAATTCCTGTGCCACTGCATTTTATTCGCATTCCTTTGCCTCCTTTCAAAATCTTTCTTGATGTTTCTTTGTGCTAAGGTGTGTGCCCGGTGTTTCTTCACGGATTAGTATTTCCATGAGGTCCTCTCACATAAATTTCCTCCTTTGCTGCAGTATGGTGTCCATTGGCATCACTGGCTCCTGCAGTACATCATATAAAACGGCGACATTTTTGTAGTTTTGCTTGTGTTCATACGGAATACTTCTAGTGCCTGCGGTAAGTATAGATCACAATACTGATGTTTTCCTTCCACCTGTTTCGCTATAATGTCAAGCAAGGTAAAATGGAGGCTTTCGTTCTTTCCATTTCCTTGGGGGCGATAAACGGATGTTCTGATATGTTTAATGTTCCAGTGATCCACAAACTTCTGGAACTCTGTTCCTGTAAACACCTTGCCATTGGCTGTAAGTATGGATAAAGGACACCCGTGTCGAGGGATAAATTCCATGGTTATAATTTGCAATATGTTATTAGCCGTGGCCTCGCTGAGTGGGGACAGATTCTGGCCAATCTGATGGCATATCCATTATATGTAGTATGTATTTATTCCCCATTAATATTGTTAGATAAGGTCCATATATATCCATGCTGATCTTCTCCATCGTATAATTTGGCGTATCCATCTCTTGTGTGGGATACTTCATTGCTCTCAAGTTCCGTGTTTTACACGTGATGCACTGGTCCACATACGATACTGTATCACTGTTCATCATGTGCCAATAATATCTCTTTTTAATGACGTCCAACGTCTTGTCTATCTTCCCATGTGACCGTTGTTGTCATGATAAGCTTTGAGCACTTTCCTTACTTGATGTTTTGAAATATATTTCCTCGGCTAACCATCTCCTTTCGGGTTGATGTATTCCGTCACATTGTCAAGAGGGTTTATTCTAAAGTTCTTCGCTTCTTTATCCTCATTCCATATTTTTCTCGTCATCCGTCTGATCTCTGTCTTGTTCCTTCTTAAAATCGATATCTTTCATTTGTGAATCTTCCTCTGAGTGATCTTCATGCGTTCTCGACTTTGACTGCGTCTCCATTCTATTAGAATTTTTTATGTTGACCTGTTTGAATCGATTATCTATCTCTGGCGTATCATCCCCTTCTATTGATGTCCCTTCCTGATATGGTATCCTTGACAATAGATCAGCGCATGTATTGTGGGTACCTTTGATGTACTCTATTTTCATGTTATAACTTTGTAGGTTCAGCGCCCACGTTTGCAATTTTCTTGGCTGATTTTTTGCTTTTTTTAACCATGTCACTAGTGGCTGATGGTATATCTGAACCGTAAATGGCATTCCCCTTAGGTAAAAGTCCAGTTTCTGCACCGAATAATGTATGGCAAACACCTCCTTCTCTATAGTAGCCTGTTTCCGCTGCGTTTTGCTCAGAGCATGTGATAGAAATACTAGTGGTTTCTCGTTTCTCACGTTCTTCAAAACCGGTTCCTCATTCTCCTTTGCCGGTTGCATTAAGCATGCCCATATCGCTGTATCTGACGCACCAGTATACAGTACTATTTCCCTGTTCGGGTCTGGATGCGCTAGATATGGGATTTCCGGTAATGCATTCTTGAGGTATTCGAAAGCCCTCTGGCAGTCTTGTGTCCATTTGAACCTGGCGAACTTTCTTGTGAGGTTTATCAAGGGTTCCGCTGCTTGTGAAAAATGTATGATGTGGTTCCGAAAATACCCACAAGTTCCCAAGAATCCCATAGTTTGGCGGGCATGGGTTGGTGATGGAATTTGTCTGATGGCCCTCACTTTCTCTTCATCTGGTCTGATGCCTTCCCTACTCATCACAAATCCTAAGTATTTAATTTCTTGCTGCAAGAAGTTGCACTTGCTCAACGTGAGTTTCACCTTGTGATGTCTTAATCTATTAAATACTTTTTCTACTTAGTAGAAATGATCTTCCATCGACCCTGTCGTATGTACTAGTATATGATCAATGTGTGCAGTGGCGAATCCTTGCATCCCTTGAAGTGTTGTTCGTCCATCACGGGTGATGAAGACCACTCTGTTCATCCAATTATTTAGGAATATGTTAGGTTAGTCTATGGGTACGAAGGTGACTGATGAGCCCGATGCGGGCCTGGAAAGATCTCGGACAGTGTGGGCAGGGAATGTTTGCTTCATGTGAAGGTTTATTTACACGGTCCTTTCTAGCTTGTCTCCGCTGTTCCGCTGCTGCTCTTCTGGATGATTCGCATGCCGCTGCACCTTTACGAAGAGATGTGCGCCAAGTAGTTCGGTCTTGCGCAGCAGCTTCCCATGTGTCTGGGTTTATGTCAAAGGTTTTCAATGACGTCTTTAACGTGTCTTTGAAGCGCTTCTTTTGGTCACCATGGGAGCGTTTACCCTTCTGTATCTCACCATAAAAGAGTATCTTTGGCAGTCGATGGTCTGGCATGCGGACTACATGACCTGCCCAGCGAATCTGTGACTGCATCAGAATAGTATCGATGCTAGGGATACCAGCTCTGTCAAGAACGGCGGTATCTGGGATCTTGTCTTGCCATTTGATGTTCATTACCTTCCTGAGACAGACTATATGGAAGTGGTTTAGCTTCTTTACGTGGCGCCTGTATACAGTCCATGTTTCACTTGCATATAGCAGCACTGGAAGCACCGCAGCTCTGTACACCTTCAGCTTTGTCAGTAGACTAATGCCACTTCGATGCCAAACGTTGGTGTATAGTCTGCCAAATGTGCTGCTGGCTTTGGAGATCCTGGTGTTCACCTCATCATCAATGACAATGTTCTGGGATAATGTGCTACCAAGGTATGTGAATCTGTTCACAACATTCAGTTTCTCACCATTAACCTTGATAATTGGCTCAGTATAAACTGTGCCAGGAGCTGGTTGGTACATGATTTCTGTTTTCTTCGTGTTGATAGTAAGCCCAAAGTTGGCGCAGGCTTCGGAGAATCTATCCACACTATGCTGCAGATCAGCCTCTGAGCCAGCATTGAGGGCACAATCATCAGCAAACAGAAGATCTCTAATGGTGTGTGATTTGACCTTGGTTTTTGCTTGAAGCCTCCTAAGGTTAAACAATTTACCATCAATACGATAACTAATGTCGATTCCTGTGTCCCCGTCTCTAAAAGCATCAGTCAGCATAATAGAAAACATGATACTGAACAGAGTCGGTGCAAGTACGCACCCTTGTTTAACTCCATTTGAGACGGGGAAAGGCTCTGATAGCTCACCGTTTTCCTGAACTCTAGCCTGCATTCCATCATGCAGTTGCTGCACTATTGTGATAAATTTCTTTGGGCAGCCATATTTTGCCATGATCTTCCATAGACCCTCTCTACTGACCGTGTCGAACGCCTTTGTCAAGTCGATGAAAGCTGTGTACAGGTCCCAGTGCTGTTCTTGGCATTTTTCTTGTAGCTGTCTTGCAGCGAACACCATATCTGTGGTTCCACGTTCTTTCCGGAATCCACACTGACTTTCAGGTAAAAGACCTTTGTCAAGATGAGCTGTAAGGCGATTCAAAAGGATTCTAGCGAATATCTTCCCAGCGATTGATAAAAGAGAGATGCCTCGATGATTGTTACAGTCTTGGCGATTACCTTTACGTTTATATAGATGTATAATTGACGCATCTTTGAGATCGTGTGGGATGGTTTCACTCTGCCACATTTGCTGGAAGATCATGTGAAGTTTCTCTATCAGAACTGCACCGCCATCTTTTAAAACCTCAACATGAATTGAATCGGAGCCGGGGGCCTTTCCACTAGACAGTTGACGAATCGCTTTCTTAGTTTCCTCCAGAGTTGGTACATCATCTAATGCTTCATTTATAGGAATTTGGGGCAGGCGGATGATGGCTTCGTCGTTAATAGATGATGGCTGGTTCAAAATATTATTAAAATGTTCAGCCTAGCGTTGGAGCATTTTTTCCTTGTCTGTAATTAGTGTTTTTCCATCTGCATTAAGGAGGGGAAATGATCCTGATGATGTTGGACCATAGACCGCTTTGAGTGCAAGGTAAACATTTTTCAAGTCATGGCTGTCAGCAAAGCCTTGGAGCTCATCTGCTTTATTACTCAGCCATGAATCCCGCATCTGGCGTAGTTTATGTTGGATGATTCTACGCATGTTGTTGAAAGCGTCTTTCTTGGATGTAGATTTTGGATCATTTAAATATGCTTTATGGAGATGGTGTTTCTCAGCCAACATCTGCTTTATATCATCTGAGTTCTCATCAAACCAGTCATTCTGTTTCATGATGGAAGGACCCAGGACCTCTGTAGCAGTGTTGTAGATCTGCTCACTTAGGGCTGCCCAATTTGTTTCCACACTTTGGCCGTCTAGCGAGATAGATTTGAGACGGTCTTCTAAGGTGTCAGTAAATGACTGTTTGATTTTTTTCTTCTTTAGTTTGGTGACATCCAGCCTCTTTTGAGTTTTCTTTCCCTGAGGGCGCCTGGCTGGTTGGATACGAATTTTAAGTTTAGATACAATGAGGCGATGATCAGTCCAACATTCGGCACCACACATGGACTTGGTCACCCGGACATCTTGCCTGTCTTTCTTCCTAACAATTACATAGTCAATTAAGTGCCAATGCTTTGAGCGAGGGTGCATCCAGGAGGTCCTGTTGCGGGTAGGAAGTCGAAAAATGGTGTTGGTGACAAGGAGGTCATGTTCTGCGCAAGTCTGGAGGAGAAGAAGTCCATTGCTGTTACAGCGACCCACGCCGTACCTTCCAATAGTGCCATTCCAGAAGATGTTATCTGAGCCTACTCTTGCATTAAAGTCACCAAGAATGATGAGCTTATCTGCTTTAGGAACTGATGCAATGACTGCATGTAGTTCTTCGTAAAACTTATCCTTGACGTCATCCTGGTTTGTCATAGTTGGTGCATACGCGCTAATGATGGTGGCATGTTTTCTTCCATAGAACAGGGGGATCTTGACGGTCATCAGTCGGTCATTTATTCCCTTTGGGGGCCCCGCTAACTTGCTGACAATTGCTGTTTTGATTGCAAATCCAACCCCTGCTTCTCGTCTTTCTTCAGTTCCTCTTCCGCTCCAAAAGAATGTATAACCTGCACCCTTTTCGCAAAGTTGGCCCTCACCTGCAAGTCGAGTTTCACTCAGTGCTGCTATGTCAATGTTGTACCTGGCCAGTTCTTTCCCAATCAGGGCAGTTCGTCTCTCAGGTCTGTTTGCTTTAAAGTCTTTGTCAAGGAGAGTGCGCAATTTCCATGCGCCTAGAATGAGGGGGAAAAATCTGTCCTTTCTTTTTCTTATATGTCGCCCGCCGAAGTAGGGTACCCACCAACCGCGGTAAGCTGGTTAGGTAATGGTGGAGCATGCAATGTTTAGGGCACCTTTTCTAGCCCCTTCTTCATGCCATGGAGGTGAGCAGTGCTTTCCTAAAGAGGGCTGCTCAGACACTCAGGGGGCTGCCCAATCCCCCTGCTGCTCCGATCAGTGGAAGACGACCATATGGCCTGAGCCGCCTGTGTGTAGGTCTGCAACTACGACTGCCAGCGTACCCACGCCTGCCGCTTCGCCGCTCGCCCATCGCCACAGGACTTGTTGTGAGTGGATGGATGAATGGATGAATGGATGAAAGAGTGACTTGAGCGGTGATTTGGATTAAAGTGAGGAAGAGTTGCGCAATTCGTCGACCTCACTCTCTCGCCTGGGTCCATCTCAATCCAGTGGCAAGACAAGTCAAGACGACTGGAGATGAAGTCAGGTGCAGTGGATGACCAGGGCTTTCTACGTGCCTCGCCGTGCTCCTTACGCTCCACAGCGCGTTGCTGGTAATCGCCGTCCTGCCCGTTGAACCAACAGGTGGTTTCTTCCGCGCAGTCTATCGAATCCAGTCTTCGCATGCATGGGTAGGCATACCCTAACTCACCGAAGGTTTATAACCATTCGGCTACCCTCACCTAGTTTAGCCGGCCTGTCAAAGCCGTTGCCCGGGGGGTGGCCGCAGTCGCATGCTGACAGCTACGAGGAGCCATAGGTGAGAGCTGGATTCCAGGTTTGGACCAAAGGTGGCCGAGCTGCCCTGAAAAGGGCATGACAGCTCCTTCACCAGAGGTACTACCAATACCTGACTTCCCAACACCCCCTTGAAGTACTTCGTTCATCAATGTCATGTATGTCGTCGGGCTTCCCATTAGCCCAAAATGCATACGTTCCATGCAAACGTGCCGATATGTGTGCAGTTGGAGCTCTTCCTGTGGCGTCTGTTGACATTGGGATACACCACAACCCTGACCTCGCATCTAGGGTCGTGAACCATTGTGACTTTCGCAGTGTTGTCAATATGTCATCAATTCTAGGCATCTGATACGATATCGTTTTGGTAATCTTATTCAATGCCCGGTAGTCACAACAAAATCTGTTGGTTCCGTCTTTCTTCTCAACAATGACTATCAGCAATGCCCACTCTGACCTGAACCGTTCGATTATTCCTACCTGTAACATATCTTGTATCTTTCGCTCTATTACCAGTCTATTCTTTAGTGGCGTACGATATGGTTTCATGCTAATAGGCTTGTCCGTCGTTGTTTCTATTTTCATCCCGACTGTGTTCGTTCTCCCTAGCTCCATGTCATTTAGCGCAAATACATCATGATGTTTCGTGATAAAGTCTTGTAATCTTCTTTTGTTTTTGGGGTCTGTCCTTATCTGTTTCTTAATCTCCTTCTTTCTATCCTACATGTATTCATGTTGTGTAGCTCATCCCTGCATTCTATCTCTTTATTGACCGCTTCCAGTCTCATATAGCTTCCAATTCGTATGCCTATCTTTGAAGTAAGGTTGTCGATTCCTTTTTTGAACCATTTCTATCCTATGTACTCGATCTGATGTGTAGTACTGTCTGTGACAATTGTTTTTCCATCTGGTGTCCTTTTCCCTGTATTCTATGCGATTGTTGTTTCTGTGGCTCCATCTTCTTTCCTCCCACGTACGTTCCTGTTCTCTACACGCTAGACAATTACTGATGTTCCTATAATCCCGTCCTAACTGTTGGCTACCCCTCCTAGTGTATGTTTTCCTATCTCGGATACCGCTATGTCTATCTTTCCTTTCTTTGTAGTTATCCCGTCCTTGCTTGCTGCCTTCAGTGTGTGACATGTGTTGTACTCTCCCCACGATGAATCCTCTTGGTATCGTGACATGCTTTGCTGCTGTGTTAAGTGGCATAACTGGAAATTGACACCTGTTTCCTATCACTACTATCGCCTCCGTCATGTCTATGCCAGATTCATCGGCTATGTCTCCATCCAGGAATCCCACTGTTCTGTCTGCCTGCCCAACTTTATAATATGGTGACTATGTTCACCGTATTCGGACGTAAAGTGATTGGCTTCTGCAATCTGATCACTGATGCGATATGCATATCATCCTGCATGTCCTTATACTCTTCCTGAATCCTCAGCTTCTGTATGTCAAAGTACAATCTTACGCTGTATTTCCTCATAAAATCTCTGCCTAATATGCACTTCCGTGACATACCTTTCACTATGATAAACGTTTGCATCAACGACTTCTTTCCAAAGGTAAACCGTAACGTTGAAATTCCCATCACCTTTAACCTTTCACGTGACACTGACGTGAGTTGCGTGCGTGTTTTTTCCAATTTGGGTGGCTGTCATAGCTGTTTGTACAAACCAAACCTTAACACGTTAACACTAGCGCCTGAGTAGAAAGCGAATTCTGATCTTTCGGTCACCTATTTTCATCAAACAAGAAATCGGATCTGTATGGTACGTTCCGTTCACCGTTGGTATATCTCTTTTCTGTTTCCTTATCCTTGGTTTTCTTCCCATAGGTACCTGCCTATTGTTTTGAGACCTATTAGTCACCATACCCATGTCGGTCTCCCTCATTGAGTAGGTCTGTCTTTTCCCTGACTACTGTATCTAGAGTACCGAGGCGTCTCGAAAGCCCTCGTGGGGTAGGTGCATGAGTGTGCCCCTTGTGTGCGGGTGTAATTATGAGGTTGACACCTGGTGTCATCCTTGTCCCTACATATAGTCAATCGCTGACTGTGATAACTAGCTACATGCGCAGACCTACTGTTTTGATACATGCGTGGTGGTCTCCATGTACATGTGCTAGCTCTGTGTCCCCGCTGATGGCAATTGTGTCATTCAATGTCTTGCACCCATCGGCGGCCTATTTGTTGTCTTTTGACACCACTGTTTCTTCGACCTATGCTTTCTATTTCCATTGGTTCCTCTTCCGCCACCTTTGCCTGTTCTACTCTTGAGGCAAACCTTCTTCTTATGTTTTCTTCTGCGATGGCAGAAGCCACTGTTTCCTTTAACGTCTTATGATCCTTACTTATTAGGTGGAATTTGATGGCATCACTATTCAATCCATCTACAAATATACCAATCAATTGGCTATTTAATTCCTGTATATCTATCGTTTCAGATGGAAATATATCTTAGATGATGTTAAACATTATGTCAGTATACATTTGTATCGTTTCCTCTTTGTTTTGCTTTATGTTCCTAAGTTTTTGCCATCCTAGGTGTACATCCTGTAATTCTCCATATCTCTTCACCAATTCCTGCTTGAACTTTTGCCATGATTCCTCTGGCACTGTGTCCAACCTTCTCCTAATAAAATCGCCCATCAGATGCGTGCTAGTAAGAAAAGCTAACAATCTATTTTCACTGTCTTAGCCCTGAACCGATAAAGAGTGTCTTTCTAATTTTAAAAGCCAGGCCTTGTATTCAGTAGCTTTACCTGAAAAAGTGTTAACATGGCCTTTGACATTGGTAAGTTTATTGTTTTTATCCAGATTACCCAATGTTTCAGATACCTGTCGTAACACGCCTACTACTGTCTCTGTACCGTATTCCATCTTTGTCCTGAAATCTAAAAAAGTTATATTATTGGGAACGTCTTGGGGCTCTGAAAAGAAAAATTGCTTCGGTTGATTATCTTGCCCTTGTAAGAAAAGCAATTGATATTCACAGCAAATCACTACAACAAATTTGCGAGAAAACTACGATACATGCACCAGTTCAATGTTGTACACAATCACTAATTATACTTAATCTCTAACTAATTAACTAACGCTATTCCTAGACGTTGGTTGCTGATGAAGGCGTCTTTTCCGGACAGCTGAACTGTGTGTGCACACTGTTTTGTTCCGTTTTTGTCTCCCCGGTTCTCTTCTGTGTTGTCAGCGGCGGTTATGGATGCTTGAGCGTCCCTGTTTATACGCAATCATTCTTGCGTGATGATGCTTGACCAGTTACCCGATTGTGGAGTTAAGTTGTAATAGAAATTGTCTCTTCCCGTATTTTCCTTATTGTTGGCTTGAGTTTATGCGTTGATCTCCTTTCTGCTGTGTTGTTTATCTGTCTTGGTTCACCTTGACCTTGTCTACATCGGCTGATCTTGAAGTGACTCGGCACGTGCGTGATAAACTGTTACTGCATACAATATAAGTTGATTATAGGAACGAACATCTGATGGTACTTTGAAATTCGCTTGTAACTGCGTTGCTTTCCTCCTAGTGCTTCCCCTCCAAAAAATAGTCATGTGTATCGGCACGTAACTGTCTTGTTTACACTGTTGACCTTGATGTTGTCACTCATCGCTGGCGTTCTAACAAGTGGCCATATGTAACAAACCAATTTTTTTTTTTGCACAAGTGGTCACGGGCACCAAAATAAATATATGTGTGATAGTTGCAACCCAGGTTCTATGCTTGTGAAGTTGTTCATTATGCACTGACCCTGTTGTGTGTACGTTCTTAATTAAACCAATGATGATAGTGACCTTCTTTGTTCTTCTGTACGTCTGTCTGTTACGTTAGTTATTGGGCTTGTCTTGCTAATGTGACTGCTGAGTGATAATTAAGGACTAGACAACATGATGACTGCAATTTTTTTTAAACTTTTACCTCGTTTTGGCGAGGCGCGTCCCGTTCAACCTATTCGGTTATATTAGGGCGCATGTTCAAATATAAAAGACCCTTAGGTCTGGGATAAGTAAAATATATGACTACAATTACCGATCGACTCGTGGCTGACAAATCAACTTCTTCTTCTTCTTCCTCGTTCGTCCTGAAAAGGACGGTGGTTGCGTTGTGTCTGTTTACGCCTAAGCTGTGATATCTGCACCTTTCGGTCGACACATCCGACTTCAGCACGGCATTTTTTAGGGACCGGGTTTGCCTTCCCATTTCGATCCGCACTCGCTCAGCCAGACTGCACTGCTGCAGACTGTTTCCAGGACCACCACGTGGAGGTGGAGTGCGGTCGTGACCAGCTCTGGTTCGCTGGTCCTGACGCAGGCAGTACAGCTATGGGTCGCTGACTGCATTCACTATTGCTGCATCTTTGGGTCCCAAATCAAATTCATTTATTGTTCTCAATAACATATTTACAGTTGGCCATCTCCGTGCCTAATTATAAAGGTAATAAGAACACATGCCCTCTACGTTGACGCTTTCATACAGCATTTAATTCACTGGTCAGGAACTAGTTGATTAACGCTTGACCTCTGCTGACTACTGTAATACTGTCTATTATTCTATACTTGTTAATGGGCTGTTCTCATTATAGTCAATTAGCTGGGTCACCACCAGTGCTGAAAACTTATTCTTAACCACTAGAACTGATCTTTATAAAGTCTGCTTTATGCTTCCGACACTGAACCATTAATTCTAAACACTTGTTCTTGACTATCTGCACTTGAATAACTATTCGAAAGTTTACCTACCAATGTTTCTTGAATGAACTGCTGGCGACATATTTGACACATCTCGACGTGGAAACTACTTGTGATGAAAACCTCTTTTGTCTGTCTTCCTTTCTGCATAGTGCAGCGGCACCGTAAACTTGTACAATGGTACCTGAGCTGGCCATTACTTTATAGATGGCCGTTACGAATAGTCTATGCTAACCTGCTCTCAGCTGAGTACCTGAGCGAAACGACGAGTGAAGAGTCAAGTAAACTTTTCTGTCAGCGCACGGACTTTCCGTGTCGCTGATGACGTATAAACTAAGTCCCGCTACTCAATAATTATCCCTCGTAATTTAAATCCCAGTTATCTGCCTTTCCTATCACATTATCTTCCCACTGATAGCAATGTCTTCCACGTGCACGTTTGCCTTCAATTCTCCCTTCTGTTATGGTCTTCTGCAAGGTGTTATGCCTTTTTATGTAACCAAAATATTTTAGCTTTTAATTTTGATTGCCTTCTTTAGTTCTCTTTTCATACCTAGATAATCTGGGACCTCCTGATTTGTTTTATTCTTTTTCCATGAGACGCGCCCCATTCTTCTATATATACACTTCTCAAGAGTCCTTATTACATAGGAAGGTTTTAAAAAAAATACATCGCTTGAAAAGACAAGACACAAAAAAATTTGTTTTAAAATACGATACAAATATTTAAGTAATTTCTTTCAGAATCAGCAAAAAAATAAGTTACAAGCAAGATCCCCAGTCTTCTAAATGTGTTGCAGATGCTGAAATGTTATTATAGTGGCCTTCATTGTGTCTCGGATTGCCTCCCCAGCTTTGCAGTAGTGGTCCAACAGTGCACAAAATTCAGGAGTATCTAAATGGGTGGTCAAAGGTGTCTACCTTTGCACAAGATTACTCTTGGCAGATATGTAGATAGAAGGTTAATGACTCCAGAACAACGCTCAGAACGTTGGTAAGATTTTACACCCGTGCCAAAGCAACTCTCTGAGCGTTGTTTTTAGTCTATCACGAAATAAAATTACGGCACAGGGTGGAAAATAATTGCGGAGTCAAAGAGTTAAGGGGGATTTCACAAGATATTTTCAGAAGTCACGAACAATGTTGCATTGGGCTGAACAATTGTTAACTTATATCTGATCCGTCGCCTTTTGTAAAGGATTTAAGTAATGGTTTTTAGCCCGTCCAAGCCCCCAGCTGAGTTAATTCAGCGAATTTCCTCATATAATGGTATAGCTCTGTTCAGAGGTAAATATGTACCTGTATATACAAGTTTAATAGTGAATTAGTCTTTAACAGATTAAAATAAATATGGAAAGATTGGTGAAATTTTAGATGAAAGTGTTTTCATAGAAATGTAATAGGGGAGTGATAAAAGTCTGTTTTGCTGATGCCCTTTTTACAAGAACTTAACTCTAGGTGAGTCCTGCCGCCGTGGTTTCCATCACTTCTTTTTGGGGATGAGTGTCCTGCTCCACTTAACTCGTGCAATGTAGGCGGTTAGTGTTGATGCTCTTCTTTCACACTAGCGGCGTAGTAACGTTAGTACTTCAAATCCAAAGATGCAGCAATAGAGAATGCAGTCAGCGACCCATAGCTTGACTGCTTGCGTCAGGGTCAGCAAACCAGAGCTGACCAAGACCCTTCTCCACCTCCACGTAGTGGTCCTGGAAACAGGCTGCATCACTGCAGTCTGGCTGAGAGAGTAGGGATCAAAGCGGGAAGGCAAACCCGGTCCCAAAAATGCCGTGCTGAAGCCGGATGTGTCGACAGAAAGGTGCAGACATTGCAGCGTTGCTGTAAAAAGACACAACGCAACCAACGTCCTTTTCAGGGCAAACGAGGAAGAAGAAGAAAACCGTCTGATAGCTTGTAATCACGAACTTTTTTTGAAAAATAGAAAGGACAAATGCCTCTGCTAAGTACACTGAGTTGGAAGCTTAACAGGCGCATCCTCTCACTGTTCACCCATTAATGTTAATCTCTCAGCAGATTAAATTCTTGAGTACACAACGTAGCTCACGGGAAATGATTAAAAATCGCCAGTGCTCTTCTGGGTATTAAACTGGAAAAATGTGTCTGGACAGCGCGAATAATGATTTGTGCCTGATTTAACACAGTTAACAAGTTAAACATATCTCACAAAATGATATGACACACTTGAGGCACATGTGATGTAATCATCACTCATCACTGCTCCAGTCGGAGTCTGGTGTCACCTCTGCTGTCGGTTTTCCACACGACTAGCAAGAAACAATCTCCAGCGCTTGCTGCAGTGGTTCATGAAAATACTATTTTCATATGTTGAGGTGCCAGCCTCATACATAACCACTAAGCAAGAAAAACATGTCAAATTCACATTTGTAAAATAAATGTTACACTTACCCCAAAAGTTTGGGAATCTACAATCTCCTCGCACATATTAGAATTGACACGAGCAATTTAGGTTATATGCTCTCGAATCACTTGGCATGAGAAATATGACGGGTGTTCTGTGAATCACGTGGTGTGGAAATATTTTAATTCCTCTTATGACAGGTGTTCTGCGAATCTCTTGGTCTGGAATTTTCTCTTGTGACGGGTGATCCAATTCCTTAGGATTCCAGTTTTGTATTTATAAATGAGGGCTTACTTTTTTAAGTTTTAAAGTTTCCCAAAGACTTCGAGCTGTTCTGGTCCTTTTAAGTTTCCAGTCTTTGTATTTATATATGCGGGTTTACTTGTAAGTTCCAAAATTGCCCAAATACTCGACCTGTCACTTATAATTATGGAATTATTTGTCCAATCCTTCTTTCTCTGGCTTTAGGGAATAGCTAATTTGACATTGCGATGCAGTATGTGCTCTGTGTCTCCAATTTCGCTATATTATATCTCTCATTCTCAGTTCAAATCCCAGATTGTACTTCCCGGCAAACTTGACAATGAGAACTAAAGTATATTCCGGCTCTCAAATCAAACGAATGGTAAGCTCTTTAGCATTATCTGGCTTGGGGTGTTTTAATTCATAATCTCCCTCGCGTGTTTTAAAATATTACATTTTAAAATTCCATCGCGTGACCTCTTTATAATAAGCCGTAATAATTCTGGGATCTTATTTGATGTCCAGATTCATTCATTCCTAACCCTCCACTCCCAAAGGAGCATAGGCCTTCAACAAATACATGCCAAGTCCTCCTGTCACGTGCCATCATCTCAAGTTATTTCCACGTTCTCCTCATTATTTTCATCTCTGTTTCCAGCTCTCTTCTCCATGTGCTTCTTGATGTCCAGATGCTACCTTCTAATATTGTCTTCCCAAGACAAGTTATCTGTTATAATGATACAGACAGGGGCCAGCAGATGCGATAATCTAATTATCACCTGTGTGTGTGTGTGAATCTCCAAGACTGATTCCTCAGATGGACAATATTGGCTTCCTATTCATCCTCGTACGAGACCATATTGAGTCAAACAAGGATCGTCTCCTATCAAAGGTGGCCGGCGACTCAAAGAGATAAACGTATACCGCTTACTGGTGATAATGACTGGGTATTGTTATGATAATACCACAGTTCACCTTGCGGAACGTAATTATGTCTGGGGAGTGGTCACAGTAAAAGAATGTATGGCATAAAATGTGCCAAATAGTAGGACGATGTGTGAGAAAAATGTAGAAATGAAGTGGAACTGCTAGAGTGAATGAGTGTTATAAACATTGTACGACTGATTTCGTCACACATTGCCAACCCCCGCCCCCAGCTAGTCAGAATTGTATTATTATTATGTTCGTGTCTCATTTAATTCATATCTTAAAATAAAACACCTTTTGAAGAAATCTCTGTTGATTTATAACCAGTTAAACACAGCGTGGTTTAAAATTTATATTAATTTTACCGTAATTCAATATTTTCTTCACCTATTCCACGTGTCACTGAGCAAAACTGGGTACACACAGCTAGTGTGTAGGTTTGTTTATGCATATGCTAAAAGAAATTATAACCTTTTTGGGGTTGAGCCGGGTATTCTATACATAGGATAAACACAGTGTTCATGTGCTCGGATCGAAAACCAAACGCAATTATGCACATAAATTTGCCGTCATTTAATGGGCGTCGTAGATGGTAACAAGAAAGTAACAATTCCGGGCCTCATTACATTCCTCGTGATGGGAATAAAGATCTGTGTATATTCTGATAAAACTTTACTATCCTAGTCCATACAAAACGACGTTAAGTAAGTAATTATTTATACTATTTCTATTGTCACAATATGTAAACGTGAAAACAAACCAGGTCTATGTTGTTTTTTCACAGTGTTTCATAAAAAAAATGGCTTGTCTAGTGCCCGGGCACGTCTGAAGAGAGAACGAAAGAGAAGGAATAATACACAAAACAAATAATATAAATCTGTGTATATGGTGTCCAGATTTCTACTTCTTGATTACTTACAACATACCCATTTATGTTTATTATTGCGTATATGTTATGGAACCAGGAAGGAAAACGAAAGAGAGGCCGACCGAAAACAACTTGGCGGAGGACTGTGGAGGCTGAGATGCAAAGAGTGAACCAGAGTTAGGGCAATGTACGAAGGATGGCCACCGACTGAGCAAAGTGGAATCAATTTGTTGTTGCCCTACAAGACGTCACCAGGCGTAATGGCCACTGACTGCTTTGACGGTCGGCGGCTAAGGATATAAGAAGAAGAAGATTGCGTATAAAGCTGGTAACATCATCATATAAAACAAAGCAGTCCAAACACTTATCTCATTGTCACAATGGGGTTATCACGCGTACAGCCCAAAATTAGTCGCAACCCTTCATTTTGAACGCGTTCCAGTCATTCACATTGTTACATTGACAGCGTGAGAATTCCCAGGCCAAACTCGATTACTGAAATTAAGAGCTGATGAAACAGGAGAAAATGTAGTATCTGTTCCAAGCGCGCAGCAACCATTGTTTTTAAGGCTGCCAGTCCTTGCCTGCATTTATGTATGATCACTTCGACATGATGCTTAAACGACAGCCCACGATCAAACGTTATGCCCAAATACTTCAGCGTGTCTTGCCTTTCAATGTTCTGCCGCTTGAAAGTGATGTCTGGAAGGTCTGTTTTCACTATTGGGTTGTTCAAAGAGCACCACATCACACAGGCCTTGTCGGGATTAACCTTTGATACAATTTCCTCACACAACTTGCTTGCTTGCTTGCTTTATCCTCTATGAGGGTGCGAGTAGCTAGACTCTTATACCCTTGGCACACAGGCAGCTTGGTATGGCGGTGGCGCAGCCACCGCCACGCCTCTGCATACGGTCCGTGTTCCCACACGGCCGGAAAGCCACCCATCGTGCCCCCAAGCGATGAGTAAGCAACCCGCCGTGCATCTACGCACTGTTTGGGGAGTGGTTTGGGCTTTTTTTCACCCCAGGGAGCATCCTAGACTCAGACCAGGCTACACCAGGCCCACTTTGGCGTGTGTGTACTGACCCGATGTTTGATAGCTCTCTACCCTGCAAAGGGGGTATAGCTCCGAGACAAGACTGACACGAGCAATCAGTCAAAGGTGGGCTTTGTTGCAACCCCAGGGAACCTCTTATCGGGTAGCGAGGGTGCAATGCCACGAGAAAAGAGGTTCTCTACCCTGCAAAGGGGGTTATATCTCCGTGACTAGACGTATCGAGGCGTAGGCGCAGCCGGCGCCAAGCCTCTACCACTCTCGAGCTGTATTACCAAGAAGACGGACAGCTCTTGCACACCTGAATCGGGAAGACCCGGCAACCGGGACCACTCGTAGTCTCGATGGGACATGGATTTGTTTCATGGCGTAGTAGCGACCGAGCCTCTACCACTGTCGTTATCTTGACGGACACAGACACATAGCACTGCCTCTACTATACTGGGAGGACCCAGCAGCCGGGACCACACACAGTCTCGAGAGGACAAAGATCGCCGGGAGGGAAACGAAACGCTTGCCCCCACTCCTCACACAACTTAAAAACCGCTTGTAGTGTCTTTTGTAAGCCTTGGACCATTTCCTGTCTGTCTGAGCCAGTTCTGTACACGAGTATGTAATCTGCAAAAGTTAATGTTGGTCCTAGTTCAGTTGGTTGAAAGGTTGCTACTTTTGCTATGTAGATGTTAAACAGCACTGGTGATAATGGAGAACCTTGGAGTAGTCCCAGGAAATTGCGTATTGGTTCTGATGTCCATGTTCCCAAGCGAAATGCAACAAGTAAGCTATATATGTGGCCAACCTTTCAGATGATGCAGCTGCACAGCCCTGCCACAAAGCCATCTGGTATGAAGATTTCCCCATCTTAATTGACAAAGTATTTACTCACCACTTATAACGTATTTATTCCTTATTGCGATTTTAACATGCATATCCACAATTCAAACAAAATTTGGAACAATATCATGTTTTCGTACACATTAAAAACAAGTAATCAGCTAGCTTCCCCGAGTATAAGAATAGTATGCACACTAATCAACAACATCTACGTCACATGCCCAGACAGCCTCGTAGAATGGTCCATCTCAGTCACCGAAAACATGTTAAGAAATAGCTTAGAGTAGAAATGAAATATTGTTGTTTTTTTCCTGCTAATTGTGGCGAGAGGAAAGATATAATGATGATGATAATATTCTGGGCAAATAGATGTATCAGATGATACCAGGATAGTGCCAGATAAGAGACTGGTCCTACAAGAAATACCCCATTCTCTGAAAAGAGTAATGGTGTATCGACATCAAAGGTATAGTCAAGCTGTATAGGTTCCTAGATGAAATGGTAATGTACTATCTTAGGTTCCTATGATGCCCCTCTCCAGACTAAACTTAGACAATGACTCTGCTAGGGGTAATTAACTAACCAACAAGAATTATGAACCAAACTTAAATAATTCCAAAAAGACTGTTGCTACAATTTATAATTTATTTATGTACAGGATCTTTCTTTGTTGTGTTGGATAATTTTTGAATGAAATCAAATTGATTAAAAATTTTTATAAATATAGTTTAATTGTCAAGTATTTATATTACATTTACAGTTAAATAAAGTTCATCTTTATCTCTTTTCTTGATCTTTGATGAAAATTGTCTTTCTTCTGTGCTAAACTTGAACAAATGTTAATATCATTATATCACAAGCTATTTTGGCATTTGCTATGTTCTTTAACACCACATCCTTGTGTTTCATCATTTCAATGTTCACTTGTAGAGAATAAACTCGTAAGTTACATGGTCCATATTCGTAGATTCTTATAATCTTAAGTTTCTAATTTCTTTGTGTGGTACGGTTTTGTAAAGTCAAGCAGCCCCAAACAAGGCTACTTATCTTCGAAAAGTTCTTCTAGGCCTGGCCCAGCAATGGAACTGGAAAGAACCCACAACTGCGGGTCTTCTAATCTTAAATGTGGCACCGTTGAAGACCCTCTGACATTTCACAAGGGCTCAGAACACAAGAGCGTCCTCCAGCTGACTTAGGCACGTAGAATTTAGTAAACTCTTCAAGGCAGGATATAACCTGAAATATATATATTTATATATATATATATATATATATATATATATATATATATATATATATATATATATATATATATATATATATATATATATAAAACCTACGTTGTATCGCTCACTGACTCCATCCTATTCAGTCAGTAGGTAAGATGAGACAGATCAGACAAGACGTGGTTACTCATGAGAATCATAGCAAGTAAAAAATAACATAATTCATTTCATTAATAGCACACTTTTCCAGTAACTCTCTGGTTACAGTTTGTCCATGATTTGCTTCCTTACAATCAGATGGCCTTGTATAAAGAGTTATGTTATAACTCAGTTTGTACAGTAAAATAATTTCTTTCATTCTTTGCATCTTTCCAAATAGGTGGTCCATTCCAGCAAGCTTAACATCTTCAAAATACTTTCCATCACAATCTACACGTCCATCTGCTTTCATTTTACAATTAAATTGAGCTAACACATGTTTGAATTCCTTCCAAGACTTACACGTTGATTTCACACATACTTATCCACTTCTATAAGGCTCATATTAATAATATAATGATATATACATATGTACTTACATTCTTTCTTACCCTCAAATACATGCAGACCGGCTTTTAATGGCTCTACAGACTGTGTTAACCTGCAGATGGCAAATGAGTCTGGTAGTAGACGTTTTAGCTTGTGTCTGAAGTCAGAATTGTGTGGCAAGTGTATTATTAGCGGTACCTTCATCCAAAGCTTTTATTATTCTTAGATCTAAGCTCTATTTATTGCAGTATCTTTCTTATGTCTGGATTAATCCGACATTTCACTGGAGCAGCTTAAACAAGGCTAAGCACAACATGGTTCATGCTTCGATGTCTTAAATACACATTTTCTCCGGTTCTACACCACTTCCAGTGAAAATATAGATATCTGCCAATAGCTAATGATCCCTAATTGTTACGGTAGATTAATTGGCATTGTCTGCTAGAGGTTAGCAGCATGCGATTTTAGGGGTTACAACGTTTAATGTAATGTAAAAGTATTATTAGCCTAGTGAACGCTGTGACGTTTCAGCGTTGGTCGTCACGCACGGTGACCAAGAGACGGGACCCTTTCTTGAATGACCGTCGAACCGAGAAGACGTGTCCTTGTAGTATTAAAGTGTCGGGCATGGAGTGCCACACAGTTATATTGTATTTTATTATGGACATGGGTCAGTCCACTGTTATGATGAAGAAAGATGAAGTTACAGGTTAGTAATTGACTAAACCTTGTCGAGATGAATTAATAGTCCGTTTTAGTTATACTAGTGCCAGACGCATAGTCTCACTGTCGGTCGTTGGGATTACCAACCACGCGTGCATATAGTTATGTCGTTCTGCCTACAGTAATTCAGATGTATGAGACAAAGGACTGATATGCAAGATAGCTAACTCAACATAGGATTCTAAATTATATTTGTGATGTAATTCATGATCAACGTACGATGTCTACAGAATGTATAATAAATTGTTTGTTTGGACTCTTGACCTGACTTATCCCGTCTATGAACATTTGGGAGATTCAATTATTACTATCATGGTTTCAAAGTATTTAAACCCACGTTCGCGTAACTAACATCGAAGGCACGATGCAAAAATGATGAACTGTAAACCAAGTCACCACGATTGACTATCAAGCTTTCAACAATCCGTTGGGCTAATTTTCCGACCGCAGCACAATTTGGTTAGCCATCGCTGGGGGAACGAAAGAAAAAGGAAAATTTTTCTTGTTTACATACTTTCACAAACTGTTTACGATTACAAGAAAGTCACATGATTTGCATAAAGACGACGTTAAACACATGACTACGAAATGCCAATCTGACGTCACTACATCATGCGTAGATGCCGCGCTTCGAAAGTACAACCGTCAACGCATTCCAGGTTTGATGAAGATTTAAATGATCAAGAAGACCAGACGATGGAATACGGTTATCAGCCAACAAGGAGCAAACAGTACTAGGCATGAATCTAGTCCGTTGATGAACTTGACATCGCTGGTGCCTTTTAAAGATAAGTCTAGACTTAGGACGATTGTCATTCATATAGCACAATACTAAGTCCATTTCTCTGTGCAGGCATGTCCACTCTATTTGTTATATATCTATGTTATATCTGTTTTTTTACGTTGATGTTGTCCCTTATTCGTGGGTATGGATGGGCGGCGGATTGAAATCAATTCTATGGCTCCTTGGATGCCACGAACTGATTTTAATTGTTCTTAAGGCCGTTAGTTAATTGCATTTTTTACGAAGAACCCATCGATGGCTTTCCGATGATTTTTGTTCCTTCGTATTTGCAATTAATTGACCTTGCATGTTAGGTGTCTAGTCGTGTTATAACTGGGGTATTCTAGTGTATTTAGTTCTAATTTTTATTCATTTCTGTAATTATGTTTGTAATCTATCGTGTTTTTCTGATCTGACTATTATTTCGTTTATATATTTGTACAACCGTTAATGAGTCCATGTATACGTCACTAATTTTTGTGTACGCAGGTTAATTTTCTATTCAGTTCATTCTTTGATCTCTCACTTCCGGTTTATTCAACTTAGTTATAAATGCATTTTTATTGTGAAAATGTCTTTGTCGTATGGTAATACTGTTCTGTAATCCTTGGTTAACAAATTGTGTTGTTTGTCTTCATTTCATCCATTTATAAGATAATATTAATACTATAATTTATTCATTAATAAGAGTGTAGATTAATATGATTAAATTTTTATGAGTTTTAAGGAGGAATTAGGGACTTTGCACCAATTTGCAGTGGTGGTCCAAGAAATGGGCAATGCACTTTATAGCTCATGATTATGACATAATATACTATGATTAATTATTATAAATTTATAACATATTAAGACATATTAAATGTTAATTAGTACACTTTCTCAGTACTACAGTGTGAACTTAGTAACTATTAAGATTAAATAACCTAATTATTTAGGTATAATACCCATAATTATTGAATACTAATATTAAGTGCATGATATAATTTCAGCACCTTAGATAACTAACTATCATAACTATTTATGATAGATATTAGTGGGTATATATATAATATTTTTACAAAATATTATAGATTTGTGGAACGTACAAATAACAGTACAGGAATATTGCAATTTCTTGTAGTGATTATTCATTCGTTGAGTAATTACAAATATCTACATAGACTTTATTAGTGATTACTAGACATAAGTAATTGAGTACTTAAATAAATTAACGTCAAGATGCTTAACTTAGACTATTTTATTAAAAATGGTAAGGACTTTAATTTGAAAGGATCAGAACTACGTGAATATGCGGAACAACAACTTGCAAAATATAAGGCAGAGATGGAAGAACTTGAAAAAAAAAGAGGCAGAAAAGAAAGCAGAGATATTGAAAAGAGGCTAAGCTATTGCTAAGAGAGAAAGAAGAATTAAGACAAGAAGAAGAAAGAAAGGTGGCAAGAGATGAAATCCTACGGATTGAAGAAGAGAATAAATTGAAACGACAGGAAATCATACTGCAGCAAGAAATGGAATTGCAACGGCTTAAATTGGAAACAGCAAAACTTCATTCGCAAAGTGCTGCAGCAAGCCAAGATGATAATGCTCAATCTGGATCTTCATCCAACCGACTTAAGGGCAATTATTACTTTAAGCTACCACCGTTCAAGTTACACGTAGACGATTTGTCATCATGGCTGGCGCGCTTTGAGGATATATGCAAGGTCAATAACCTTGACAAAACTGCATGGGCACTTAAACTCAAGGAATTTCTGGATGGCGAACCTGCAAGTGCAGCACAAAATATTGATCCGACATTAGCCACAGACTATGAGGCCATTAAGACTTTGTTATTACGTCGGTTCCACTTGAACGAAGAGGCATGTAGATTACGTTTCAAAAGTTTGTTGCCAGATAATAATAAAGACTTTACAGGGTTTATTGCTAACATACGCAATACTTTTAACAGATGGGTTGAACTGGCAGGTGTCAACAAATCTTACGACAAGTTAGTCGATTTGTTATTGAGGGATAAAGTGTTATCTTCTGTCAGCCCACCGTTCTTTGCTTATCTGCAAGAACGTAAACCAGAAACTATTGATGAGTTAGAAAAAATTTCATTAAATTACTGCACCGCTCATCCGAATGCTAACATTTCTGGCTCGTTGATAAGAGAACCTCTTCCTGTAGCCTCCAATATGGCATATCATAGTAATAACAAACCAAGAACACACAGTGTAGACAGAGGTAGGTTCAAAGGAAACTATGACATTAATTTTCATAAGGGACGTAATAGTTTTAACAATAACTTTAATAGAGGAAGACCACAAAATAGAAATTATTCACCTCAGTCCAGATACAACAATAATCCACGTAACTCAAGTTATAATCGGTCATATAATTATAATAATGGTAACAATTGGAACAACAGCGATAATTATAACTCGAGACATCGAGATAACAGTTACAATAGGGGACAACGGGATAATTCAACTGATTATTCTCGTCATCGTTCTCATTCTCGTAGATCGACAAATTATAATCATAATACAGGGGCAGCCGTTACTACTGCTACAACCCCTGGGGTTCAGAGTTCACCTACTAATAACAAAATACAGTCTTCATCTACATGTTATGCAATGAATTATAACGTGGCAAATAGTTGCCCAGAATGTAATCTTATATTTCAGAAGGCAAAAGAGACAGTTCTGAACTGCGGACACATTCTACCAGAAGTCAGTCTAGCAGTCAATGACGGAACAGGCTCGCTGATCTTCAACAGAGGAAAAGTTAATGGATCCGTCGTCTCAGTTTTAAGAGATTCGGGATCGACAACGATCGGAATCCGTCAGTCACTTGTTCATCCAAATTGTGCAACTGGAGAACATGTCAGGTGCATGACCTTTGGAGGAACCATAGAATGTTATCCAACTGCTATTATACATATTAATACACCTTTTTTCACAGGCAACGTTAAAGCATGCATGTTAAGAAACCCAATTGCCGACCTTATGGTGGGATGCATACACGGAAGTAAAGATTGCACACCAGAAGAGATTATTGAATGGGAAAAAAATAATCTATGCATCGGAAATGCAGTAATAACCAGAGCACATACGAAACAATTAGAGACTATGGACACTGAAAACAAGGAAACAGACAAACATGAAAATATCGAGGTTCATTCTACTATTGACCGAGTATCCTTTGCTGCAAAACAGAAGGAAGACAGATCATTAACAAAATTTTTTTGCACTGGTCAACAAAGTTGACAATCTTGCTATGAACAATAATAATAGTCATTGGTTTATTATTAAAAATGACATTTTATTAAGATGTTTTATGGATAAAACTCATGTAAGACAACAGGTCATGGTACCTTTTGCTTTTAGACGGTACATACTTCAACACGCACATGATTCTAAGTGCGCAGGTCACATGGGATATACTCGGACACGTTCTCGAGTATTATCTTCTTTTTTTTTGGCCGGGAGTGTCACGAGATATTTCACAGTACGTACGCTCCTGTACGATATGCCAAGAAGTGAAAGCACGAGGAGCCTTTCACACGGCGCCTATTCAGGCTTGTGACATATCTGTGAGACCCTTTGACAAGATGGCCATTGATATTATTGGCCCACTTTTACCATCAGCCAGAGGACATAGATTTATTCTCACGTGCATCGATTTATGCACACGATGGCCAGAAGCCATCCCATTGAAAACAACCACCACCACAGATGTAGCTGATGCACTACACCTGATCTTCTCTAGAGTAGGTTTTCCTAGGAAACTTTTGTCAGATCATGGATCTCAATTTATATCTGAGACTATGACAGAAGTAATGAAGACTTGGAATATAGATAGAAATCTCAGCAGCATTTATCACCCAATGAGTAATGGTGCAGTAGAAAGACTTAACCGCACACTCAAACAAATGTTACATAAAGTTACAGTTAACCATCCACAGGACTGGGACAGAGTACTCCCAGCCGTGTTATTCGCTTATCGAGAGGTGCCACATGAACAAACTGGCTTCTCTCCATTTCAATTAGTCTTTGGCGCTCCACCAAGAGGTCCTATGGGACTAATAAAAGACTTATTGATTGACTCCGAGATGACTCAGGATACCCAGTCATCCTATGAGTATGTAAATAATCTCCGGAATAACATTATTGATGCCTGCAAAATGGCAACAGCTTCATCTGAGGCTGCTAAAGCGAAAGCTAGAACTTTCCAAAACAGTAGTAGACGATTACGTCAATTATTTCCAGGAGATCAAGCTTATGTGTTATTGCCACATAACGATAATAAACTACTCATCTCGTGGAACGGTCCATACCAGGTTATCAATAAGATTTCTGATGTTGATTATGTCCTGGACATTAAGGGACATCACAAAATATTTCACATTAATATGCTCAAACAATTTCATACTCGACCTGAACATCTACAAGCTATTTTTCATGAACTAGATGACACTTTCGTACCTACATGTCACTATTCTAATTTGTCTGTTATCCAGGAAGAAGAATCTTCTTTTCCTGAGGTACAGTTAGCATTACCTGTACCTGTAGTACAGCCTACTGAATCTTGGCGGGACGTAACCATCTCTTCGTCGGTTACACCGCAACAGCATCAACAGATTGCTGAACTTCTACAATCTTATCCAGATGTGTTGACCGACGTTCCAGGTCGCACATCAGTCATTAGTCATGACATCACTCTTAACGATGATACTCCAATTCGGGTACATCCATATTCTGTTCCTCTACACTTTCTTACTAAAACTACTAAGGAACTTGAACAGATGTTATCTTTAGGAATTATTGAAACTAGTAATTCCCCATTTTCTTCTCCATTAGTTATTGTCCGAAAGAAGGACAATAACATTAGACTATGCGTCGACTATAGAAAATTAAATGCACAAACGATAGTTGATAGCGAACCACATCCACTTCTCGACGACTTACTGCCACGTCTATCGACCGCAACTATATTCACTAAGATAGACTTAACTAAAGGTTATTGGCAGATACCACTAACCGAAAAAGCTAAATACTACACAGCGTTTTCCACTCCGCAAGGTCTATACCAGTGGAATGTTATGCCTTTTGGGCTTGTTAACGCTCCAGCTACCTTTGTTCGCATGATGCGACACATTTTTTCAGGTAGACCAGACATTATTACATACATAGACGACATATGCTTATTTAGTTCATCTTTTGAGGAACATTTTTTGGGTCTTGAATACGTTTTGGACACATTAAGAAGGAACAATTTAACTGCTAAACCCACAAAATTACAAGTAGCGTTTCACGAAATAACTTTTTTGGGACACATCATTGGAGCAGGATATATCCAAACACTACCCAGTACGGTTTCTAAAATTTTAAACATTTCCGTTCCTCAAACGAAGAAACAGGTTAGAAGCTTGTTAGGACTAGTCCAATATTACAGCAGATTTGTACCTAACCTGTCATCTATCACGGCTGTCTTATCATCACTGTTAAAAAAGGACATGCCAGTGAAGGTGACATGGACTAGTGAATGTGATAGAATATTCCGTCAAATAATTAATATTTTTTTCACACCCACCTATTTTGAGACTACCTGATGCTTCCAAAAAGTTTATTCTCCGCACAGATGCGAGTAATTACGGAATTGGCGCATGTTTGCTCCAATATCATGACGACGTCCTCCATCCCACACTGTACGTCTCACGGAAACTGAAGCCACCAGAAATCAAGTACTCAACAGTTGATAGAGAATTACTATCCGTCATTTGGGCGATCACAAAGCTCGAAAAATTCCTATTAGGCGCACCCTTTGTGGTACAGACGGACCAAAAAGCGGTGGCATCACTACGTCGTGCTAATCACAAGAGCCCGAAGCTGACAAGATACGCCATTCTACTTCAACCTTTTGACTTCTCAATCGAGTACATCACAGGATCAGATAACGTCTTGGCAGATACTCTGTCTCGAAATCCTACTGATGTCGAGTCCTGAACTATAGTAACGTCGCAGATACTTACTCAAGAGACATAGCACTATCATTGCTGTTCTACATAGACAGAAACAATTGCCTATAATACACGTATCTGCTTACTAAAGACATATTATATACGAAATGAACGAAATCAATTGACTCTATGTTCGTATTTACGCCAGGACTTTGCTTGATATCCAGTCATGATAAAACTATTGGAAACATTTTCGTGCATCAAGTGAAAATAATAGAAAATACTATCAAAGTAACTCAGTATGCGACATGAACTATTGTCAATAACGTCGATACTTATGAACTGAAACACATAAACATTTTTTTTCTAATCGGAATTCACAAGGATCAAGCCTACGGATGGATCATCATATCCAACTTTAATTAATTTTAATTAAGTCGTTAAAATAATGGAAATTAAAATGAAAGGTGAGATAAATATGAAAAAAAAAAATGAAATGAAATGAAATTTGAAAAAAAAAAAAAAAAAAAAAAAAAAAAAAAAAAGAACTCACATGATTCTTAGATAATGTTATTGTATGTAACTATTATATTATATAGTTAATAATTATGTTGATACATTACATACTACATTATTGTTTAAATTGGTTAATTTAGATAGGTATTAACAACTTAATACTAAACTTAATGTCCAACACACATAACTAAGTTAAATTTATACATTACTTTCTTTCTCTACTTTATTCTTCATTTATTTATTTCTCTCTTTAACATATCCTTTCATTTTTCTTACATTAGATTTTCAACAACTTTATTCTTATTACACACTCAATATAATTAATTAGTTTAATTTTAACTCTTTAGATTAGTCTGACGTGACATTTCATTGCGACATATTTTAAGTTAATTAATTATTTAATTAGATATCAACATTAGCCATTCTCTTTTAGTTCATATAAAATTTATGTATAACATTTATGTATAATATGATCATTAATATATTAGATGACTGTTAGTAAGTCGACATGACCACGACACTGTTCTAGACAGAACATCGTAGGCCATATGCCGCATTTTTGTTAAATTTTTTGATATTGTTAAATTTTTTGATATTCATTCAGATAGGTTTTTGAAAAAAAAAAATCTATCTAATAGATTTTTTTTTCCCCCGGTGGACAGGGAATTGTTACGGTAGATTAATTGGCATTGTCTGCTAGAGGTTAGCAGCATGCGATTTTAGGGGTTACAACGTTTAATGTAATGTAAAAGTATTATTAGCCTAGTGAACGCTGTGACGTTTCAGCGTTGGTAGTCACGCACCGTGACCAAGAGACGGGACCCTTTCTTGAATGACCGTCGAACGGAGAAGACGTGTCTTTATATTCTTATAGTGTCGGGCATGGAATGCCACACAGTTATATTGTATTTTGTTATGGACATGGGTCAGTCCACTGTTATGATGAAGAAAGATGAAGTTACAGGTTAGTAATTGACTAAACCTTGTCGAGATGAATTAACAGTCCGTTTTAGTTATACTAGTGCCAGACGCATAATCTCACTGTCGGTCGTTGGGATTACCAACCACGCGTGCATATAGTTATGTCGTTCTGCCTACAGTAATTCAGATGTATGAGACAAAGGACTGATATGCAAGATAGCTAACTCAACATAGGATTCTAAAGTATTATATTATATATATTCAGATGTTGTTTTGTTTAGCAGAAAACGTATATTAATAAGTTATTATTGTTTTTTTCCTACTAATATTAGCTTTGTTATACAGGTCAGTTTAACTGGACAATGACGTATCGCCTGGACTCTGATCTAGTGGTCCTGTATGGGAAACTGGCACGGATAGAGAACTTAGCACCTAAGAATTACCATGTCATATTCAACAGCAAAAAGTTTCCAGCTGCCTGGTTCGTTAGTCACTGCAAGACTCAAAGTAAACGCGATGTGTACGTTAAACGTATGCAGACAATTGTTGATGTACACATTTTTGGCAGTTGCGGCACTTACAACTGCTCACGCGGATCCAACAAACGCCAATCAGACGACGATGTTTGTTTCCCGATGTTGTCCGAGACCTACCATTTCTATCTAGCGTTTGAGAACTCACTTTGTAAAGATTATGTCACTGAAAAGTTCTTCAAGATATTCAAAGGCGTCGACGTCATACCTGTTGTTCGTGGAGGTGCGGATTACAAGAGTTACTTCCCACCAAATACTTTTATTGACGCCGCAGACTTTAAGTCTCCAGAAGAACTGGCCAAGTTCCTTCTTGACTTGTCCAAGGATAGCAGACGATATATTTCTTTGTTAAAGGAGAAGTCAAAACGATCTGTAATTTTTTTTTCTTTTAAATTGACTACTTCGAATAAACTTAATTTATTTAATTCATCCTCTTTGAGTGTTGTGTTTTTGTTATTGCTATTGATTAAAAAAATATCTCTACTTGGATGGATAGAATTCTAGAAGCAAATTCCTATACTGAGTAAGAATTTTTTTAAAATTAATTGATGAAATAATTGTAAACGTTTGCAAGGAACTTGGCAGCACCCAGATCCGGACTCAGCACATTTGTTTTCTTAAGACTTATTGTGATGTGAAATTCATTGCCTGCTTGGGTAAAGCTATTCATCAAGCTCTGAAGCTCCTGTTGGCTTTAAGTGACGACTGCAGCCGTCATCAGGTAACAACAAGTCTCTTATAGTGACCCTTCTGATTTTTATTTTTGCCTTCAGTCTTGCGAGATTAAACAGACGGCCATCTCACCTTTGTGTGAAGGCATATTCCTTCAGTTGCATCTCTGAATGCATGTTTCAAGAGTAAGGCAAAGAAGATCCCGAAGAGGGTCGGAGCCAGAACACAGCTTTGTTTAACTCCATTCGTATGTCAAAGGGCTGTGATGTGCTTCCAGCATATCGGACTGCTCCCTTCATGTCGTCATGGAATGACTTCATCATTTATAGCAATTTAGCATGGCAGCCTATTTTCAGGAGGATTTTTAAAAGTCCATCCCTGCTAACCATGTCAAATGCCTGTGGGGGGTCTATAAAGGCGACGTATAAAGGCCTTTTACTGCAGCGGGCGGAGAGTAAAGATCATGTCTGTTGTTGATCTACCAGCTTTGAATCTGCACTGTGACTCCGGAGATATGCGCTCAGCTAACGTGTAGTCGCATTAAGATGACTCGGGCAAAAACATTTCCACCAATTCTAGAAAGAGAGATACCTCTGTAGTTATTGCAATCACTTCTGTCTCCTTTATTTTTATACAGTGTTACAATCCTGATTTTTCGCATGTCTTGAGGAATAGTTATCTCTTCCCAACACTGGCGCAGTACCCTATACAGGGGATGTAATAGCGTGTTCTTGCAGACTTTGATCAAATCGGGAGGAATCCCATCACTGCCTGGTGCGTTGCCAGAGGCTAAGCTATCAATGGCCTTGCTGAGTTCCTCTAATGTTGGTTCAGCATCCAGCTTCTCCATAGTTGGCAGACATCTGACAGCATCAATAGCTGCAGGCATGACGGTATTTTCTCTAGTGTAAAACTCAGAGTAGTATTCGACACACCTCTTCATCTGCTTACCCTTGTCGGTTAGCTTCTCTCTGCTTATTGTTTTTAGCGCCTTATCAAGGCCATTAGAAAAGTCGACCAACAAAGAGACAACTATCACTATCTTGATTGAGCAAAACAGGTGATCATGTTCCGTATTAGAACAGGACATAACAGACTGAACAGTCACTTATAAAGACTGAGATTGGTCCCATCACCCCTATGCACGTGTGGACAGGCAGCACAAACAGCCGAACATATCCTGCAAGAATGCCACAGTCAATTGCGGACTGAACATTGGCCCACAGAGACGCACATCCACACAAAGCTGTTTGGGATTCTTTCAGCCACAGCAACATAGATCCAGAGAACCGGACTTCTTGTGTAGACATTACTAAACAACAGCGAACGAGAAGAAGAAGATAGCAGAAAATGAAAAGGAGATGCAGGAAACAGTTGATACAATGTAACAATACGTTTCTGCATGTACATCTCCTACTTTTTTTGCCCCTCCTCATCGACCTATTCTTTGGCACATTTTATGCACCTACTTTTTGAACTCTGACCGCTCCCTTGACGTGGTTACGTTTCACTTTGTGAATTGTACTATTAGACCAGCAGACAGATTAAAAATGTATCGTCCCAGTGGCGGTAAAGATATGATAAACGTAGAGGATCGGTCGACCGTCTACGTAAGTCATCAGGTCAGGCATGTAAGTCAATCTGGAAGGTGGCGTATGTCGCGCACACAGCCAGACACACTACCGGTGATCAATATGTGCACGTCTGAGAGATGCACGGAAACACAGTGATAATTAGATATTCGCTTCCAATGGACGTTTCTATATCAATGGTACAGATAAACTATCTGGGGAGATAATATTGGCAGATGTAATCTTTGACAGATGAGTCACATATATTTTTGTATCATTGCAAAAGTGCAATCGGAAGTATGACTGACATATCTGAAAGAGGTAACGAGTTAAAATTTTAAAAGTGATAATTTTAAAACACGCTGGGGATAGTAATGATTTAACCCTCCGACCCACATAGTTCTATGGACCTTTTCATCGGTTTAATTTGAGAGTGGGAATAAACATTAGCTCTCATTATCAAGTTTGTCGGAAATACCATATGGGATTTGGAGCGGAAAATGAGAGATATAAACTCTCAAATAAACTATCAAAATCGGAAACACAAATCAGACTGCATTTTCACTAACATCACTGGAAGAGTGGGCCAAAACATGGCTCATGAAGATTAATGAAAAGAAAACAACGTACACTGTATTTTCCCTCTCAACTAGACCTCAGAGAATGAAAAGAAAACAACGTACACTGTATTTTCCCTCTCAACTAGACCTCAGAGCTTCAAACTAGTACTAAACGGAGTAAATCTTCATTTAAATGAAAATCCGAACTACCTGGGCATTATTTTTGATCGCCGTCTGACTTGGAAAAAAACAGGTTGACAGAAATCGAATGAGAGCAAGACAACGAATGGCAATTATGAAAATACTTGCCGGAACAACTTGGGGTGCAGATGAGAAAGTGCTTAAGACGTTGTACACAGGGCGAGTGAGGCGAGTCCTTGAATATGGCATGACAGCATGGGCAACAGCAGCTAAGACAAACTTCGATAAAATTAGCAGACTCCAAAATCAAGCAATGAGAATTATAACGGGAGGCATGAAGTCAACACCTATAAAAGAACTCGAAAAGATTACATGCCTCCAGCCAATGACAGATAGAAGAGACTGCAGGGCTCAGCAACAGGCCGAAAAATTCAAAAGACTAACAGACCACTCAATGTGCCATAGAATAAATGCTCTTAGAAGGCAAAGACTCAAACGAAGTAATTTTGTAGAATCAACCAAACCACAAATGAGAGCAATATCCATAGATGAAATATCCACTGTTAAACCCATCTACACTGCACACAAGCTTCCAGTTTGGAAACAAAATCTTTTCCCTAAAATGATAGAAAACATTCCTGGAATTGAAATTAAAAAGAGCCAAACTGCAACAGATAGAAAATCCATAGCGACAAAATACATAGAGAAACATTATCCACGCAACACCTGGACCCATGCATACACAGATGGATCAGCAACAAATGCAACAGAAAATGGAGGTGGGGGTGTCTTTCTGACCTTAAGCACTGGTGCAGAAAAAAGGCTGTCAGTGGGCGACAGGACGATTCTCCAGCAACTTCAGAGCAGAGGCAGAGGCCTTGAAAACTGCAGCAGAGGTTATATTGACAGAAGAAAGGGCAGAGAGACAAGTTGCTTTCTTTACTGATGCACAGTCAGTAATTGCAACGTTGAAAAGCCAAAATAATACAGACCTCGATGATCTCAGAGTTGTGCTCCACAAACTTTGTCAACGATTCAAAAGTTTTGTGATCCAATGGATCCCATCTCATTGTAACATCACCGGCAAAGAAGAGGCTGACAGAATGGCAAAAGAAGGTTCACATCTACCTCAGCCTGATGCAAGCATAACTTTTGAGGAGGCAAAGAGTTTTATCAGAATCAGATACAGAAACAAATGGAATGTAGAACATCCAGAGCACACACAGAATGATGCTTACTACCAGCTCCACAGAAGAGAACAAGTGGTAATCTTCAGACTCCGCACTGGCCACAACAGATTGAGATACCATCTATTCAACAAGCTAAAGATAGGAACTACCGATCAGTGTAACTGTGGCACTGATAAAATGACTGCTGAACATCTGCTTCAAAGTTGCCCCTTATATGTGGTACAAAGAAAGTGCATATGGCCGACACCAGCTCCTTTCGTGGAAAAGCTTTACGGGGATTAAAATAGCCTCAAACTGACTACTGCTTTCTTGGAGAACATTCAAGTGGACGTCTGAGAGTGTACGAAGAAGAAGAAGAATACTGCATTTTCAAGAACGTCAAATAACAACTCTCCAAAGCCGGAGAGAAGGATCAGACAAAGAATTCCAAATTATAAGTGACAGATCGAAGTATTTGAACGTCTTTACAACTTAAAATTAATTAAAAGAGAACCCGCATTTTTAAATACGAAGACTGAATACTTAAGGAATCAGATCACAAGTCATAAGAGGAATACAAAAATTTCCCTGACCAAGGTTCGAAGCATCTAATCAGAGTTGCTGTGTCCATACATCTGTGCCATGAGATTGTGTTCCCAAAACGTTAATGTGGGGTAAGTGTAAACATTTATTTTACAATGTGAATTTGACATGTCTGTACTTGCTAAGGGGTGATACAAAGCATAGGAGGCTGGCAACATACAAAAATAGTATGTTCATAAACCATTTCAGCAAGCGCTGGTGTTTGCTTTATGCTAATTCGCGCAGCAGAAAAGGAAAAGCAGGAGCAACCCCAGACTCCGAAGGGAGTGATGATTATATACCATATGCATCAAGTGTATAGTATCATTTTGTGAGATATATATAACTTGATAATTTTAATTCAGGCACAAATCATTGCACTTGCATTGTCTAAACACATATTTTCCCATTAAAGTTACCAGAAGAATAAGATGATTTTAATCATAATCCCCGAGTTACCCTGTGTGTACTCATACAATCTAATTATTCAGAAACGCTAACATTGCCGGGTGGACAGCGAGACAATGCGCCTGCTAATCTTCCGCCCACAGTGTAATTAGCAGATGCATTTATTCTTTATTATTTTGTCTAAAGTTCGTGGTTCAAAGCTGCAAGACTCTTCTTAGTACAAGAGACCAGTCTGAAGTAAAAGTCTTCGACACTGTCTTGTGATTTAGGAGCTGAGTTCGACACCAACTACCTACAGTGGACCTACTTTGACATTAGGAGTAAAGTTCATCTAGACGCCTCTAGAGAAGAGTCCTCATCACAAAAGACTTGAAAGAACAACTATCGCAGTACTCAGCAAATTAAGTACTTGTTAAAAGCCGAAAGCAAAGGACAATCATCATCAGTCTCCAATTATGTCTCAGTGAAGACATTTGTAAAACCCTCTAAAGTCACTTTCATCCATATTTATTTTAATTTGTTAAAGACTAATTGATTATTAAATTTGGTATATGTTATTTTACACATTCATAGTTGATTCAGTTCTTATAGATATATGAGAGCACATATATGATCTAAAATCTTTAATACATATATATCTAGTTAGGAGACGCAGTAGCATAGTGGTTAGTGCACTGGCTTCCTAGCTCAGTGGTCTATGGTTCGATCCCCAGATGAGGTGGAATTTTTTAGGCCACAAATGGCTCCTGGGTCGACCCAGCCGCAACTGGGTACCAGAGCAACTTCTGGGAAGGTTAAGGCGGCCGGCGTGATGCTAACCACATCACCCCTAGTGTGCCGATGGTCAAGAAAATATGGGCCTAACACCATATTCCCAATATGACTCAATGTGCATGTAACGGGATCCTTTCCTTTCCTATCTAGTTACATCTTTCTAGTTACATCTGTCACGGATTGCATCCCCTGCTTTGCAGTAGTGGTCCAACAGGGGTCAAAACTCAAGAGTATCTAAACGGGTCGTCAAAGGGGTCTACCTTCGCACAAGATTACTCTTGGCAGAGGTGTCTCTATGTGACGCTAGCAAGCGTCCGCGCTCGTTTCTAGACAACTATGTTTGTGGCCTTTCATTAGTAGACGTGGTCCTGTGTGGACGTCTTCTGAATTTGCTCCCTATTGTGAGTTATGCTAATTTATAAGCGCATTCGTTATGCGGCTTGAGCCATTAAGCCAGTATATTATTTAGATTTGAGAGCGCATATATTATCTAAAATCTTTAATACATATATCTAGTTACATCTATAGAGTCTGTGACGTGATCTGAATTTTCTCTCTATTGTGAGCTATGCTAATTTATAAGCGCATTCGTTATGCGGCTTGAGCCATTAGGCCAGTATAAAATTGTAACGACTGGTTCTTGTTGTTAATTGTAGTGTGACTGTTAATATGCGTACATCGTACTGACAACGCGAATGCTTGAGGGCATTGTCATTACAGGACATAAAACTGGCAGAAGAACATAAGACGTCTGGTGATGGTTCCACAATACATGTCGTATAATATTTATTTAGTTTCTTCACAACAATTCAAGCAAAGCCAGATAATGGACAATCTTCAACCTTTTATTTTAAATAAACTTTTGCCTCGTTTTGTCAAGGCGTGTCCCGTTCAACTTAGTCGGTTATATTAGGGCGCATGTACAAATATACTGAAGCACATTAAAAACGCACCACCTGTGTAATCCAGGAACAGAGTGTGAAATGTAAATACAAGTGTTTACAAGTTTACATATTTGGAATCTTTATTCATTTTCCTATGAATCCATGCTGGTCATTATTTTGTACATTTGATTGTTATGAAATTCATTGCATTCTGTGCAGGCAAGGGGAAAACCAAAAATGTAACCAATAACAAAATTCATTCACACTATCCTCAGTATCTGGTATGTCCACCGTGTGCTTGCAAACAAGCTTGGCAGCGGCTCCGCATGGAACGCACACGTCTCTGAAGGAAATTCTGGGGAATCAAGTCCCATTCACGTGTAAGAGCAGCTCCGAGCTGTTGCAGATTAGCTGGAGAACCTTGCCTGTAGACTCTGCGTCCAAGCTCGTCCCACAGATGTTCTATAGGGGGCATGTCTGGTGATAGGGCAGGCCAATCAATCGTCACAATGTTCTGCTGCTGTAGATATTGCTGCGCAATGCATGCGGTGTGCGCACGTGCGTTATCCTGCTGGAGAAGCTGCAAGTCTGGATAATTTGTGAATGCAGGAGCAACCAATGCATCCAGAACCTCATCTCGATATGTCACAGCATTAACATTTCCACGGAAGACGTGAAGAGGCAAGCGATGGTGAAAACTGAATCCTCCCCAAATGTGAATACTGCCACCTCCAAATTGGTTGTGCTGACGAACACAGCAATCTGCAAAGCGCTCTCCACACCGTCGCCAAATCCGCATACGTCCATCAGCAAAGGATATGTTGAATCTGCTCTCGTCTGTGAATAGGACAGCATTCCACTGCAGTCTAGTCCATCTGACATGTTGCTCTGCCCATTGCAGGCGCTGCTGACGATGTATGTGAGTAAAGTTTGGCCCAACATAAAGTCGTCTTGCAGTAAGGCCTGTATCTTTGAGTCATCGTATGACAGTCATTCGAGAGACTTGCCCACATCTACCCACTATTGCTCTTGCTGTTTGACTTGCCGGGAGAGAACGATTCCTTAGGTGACTCAGCACAATATGACGATCTTGCGCAGGGGTAGTAACTCGTGGTTGGCCACTCCGAAGTCTATCCCGGGCACTGCCAGTGGTTCCGTAACGTTCATTGAGACGTACAATAGTGCTGTGGTGGCAATTCATCCTTCTGGCAATGGCCCGCGAGCTCATTCCGGTCTCCAACATACCAATGGCTCGTTGGCGGTCGTTTTCAGATAATCGTGGCATTTCAAGCACATGTACTGGGTGTTTTGTCTCAACAGCCTTTTTATACCGAGTATACTGCCACAACGCGTACACATTTTCAGGGTCATAGCTGTTGGGAATCGTGTTGCCCGTGTAACTTTCATTGTTTTCATGTAGTCTGTTCACAAACCCGTGGGTTGAATCTTGCACTTTCCATTCCAGCAGCCATTCGCTCTCTACCTCATGACAAACACGGGGAAAAATCCATTCCCACACTTTTTTTTCCAGCTTCTCGGCATCAGTATATATAATAGTGGCGCGTTTTTAATGTGCTTCAGTATATAAAAGACATTAAGGTCTGGAGATAATGTATTCTTCAACCGGGAGTTGAGCTTTGGACTCAGTAGAGAGGTTATGTATGAAGTTATGCTTTATGAAATTTGAATGAGAAATGATGTGCGGTTATATTGTGTTGACATGGGAAATAATAATAAACAACGATTAAAAAAGAAGCAGCTCTTTCAATCGCCGCCTCGGGTAATAAAGAGGCTGCGGCCTTTCAGCATCGGATACGTGGGCTTTTCTGTATAATCCAACTGGAGACATTCCCATTATATAAACATGAAATTGCAATCACAAGGCCAGGAACAGAAAAAACAGAAAATCTTCGTCACTATCCCAGGTCGATGCACACGATGTGCGATATGCGGACAAGACAATCATTGGGTTAACCAATGCCCCTCCAAAAAAACCCAGGCAGCGACTTTCAGCACAGCTCCTGTCAAGAGACAAACTACAGAACCATTACAACCTGTACCACCAGTACCACCGACACAAATGATCGAAACAACCATCCCGCCAGTTGCCAACAACTCTTTAGAAAACATAAACAGCATTATGTCGTCAGAATCGGATTCTGAAAGCACTACCAATGATAGGTTCACAGTATTTATCAACAAGAGAAAACAAAACAAAAAAAGAAAACCACACAGCCATCTCCCCAATCCATTCCGGAGACCAGCATTAGTCACCCCAGCATACAACAAAATAATAATTGTTCAAGCGATTCGGCTCCAGACACACCTTTCAAGGAATATACCTCCCCTCCCTGGGGGACTCTCACAGCCGAAGAAGGTTACTACGACCTAAGTTTTGATGAAACTGCCTTAAGGATGGATGACGACGGAAACTCACTTACACAAACCCAGACCTTCTGAAACATACATAATGAACTCCCTCTCAAGAACACTTTGTTATATGGACGATGCGAACAGACAGAAAGGGAACTCGCGAAAATTTAAGAACATTACTTCTGATTTATCATTATACATCCACAATTCCCTTTAAGGCACACTCACGTTGTGTAGATATAGGTATGAGTAGATATGTTGTTAGATATATATACATAGGTGTATATGTAAGTGTCTGAATAGAATTCACGAAGGTAATGTTTTGTTTTCATGCCTTCTTACCTTTGTATTATACGATGTACAAGAGAATTGGGTTTAAATAAGCACAACAAAATTAATTCTTCTCAACAATGACAATCAGTTTAAACGTTATGACTCTCAATGTGAGAGGTCTCGCAATTAAGACAGATAGAATTGTAGCCCTAATACAAACATACAAACCAGACTTTGTTTTACTACAAGAAACCCTTGTTAGCGACGAATACTAGAATCCAATACTAGGTTTACGAAATGGACATTTTAGCTTAGGAACATCACACACAAGAGTAGCTATCTTACAGACTTCAGATCAATGGGAAATAACACATAAAAATAAAGATAGAGAAGGCAGATTCGCAATAATTGTCGCATGAAAATATAATTAATAGTAGGTCAAGCTTGACAGCTGTATATGGTGAGGAACAATAGTGCACACGGACGTGTGATAGTGATGCGCAAGAGAGATAGGCAGAATGCACAGGCTGAGTCAGTGAGTTCTTCACTAAGAAAACCACACACACACAGCTCTTCTTGTTTTCTCTGGCGACAATATTACTCTTTTGCACACACTGTGTCACTCACAAATAGTAGGGTAAAGAAGTAAAGTTAGATTTAGGATTTGGCAGTCTGAACTGAACGAACAATCCTATCGAGGTTATCTCAATTTATTTCAATTTAAAGAAATGTAAATAAATCAATAAAGATTTTACAGCAAAAACATAATAAAGATTATCACGAGAAAACAAACTCACAACAATTTGATGATTTTAAAGAAGACAAAAAAACTGTTACACAAATAGTGAAAACAAGGATTATGAATGAATTTTGTTAGTAAAGTTCCCGGCAGGCCTGATAGGCTTTTGCTGGAAAATATGTGAAATACTGTTTGTGTGAAAATGAATGTTTGTTCCTTTGTTCCTTTGGTGTGAATGTTGGAAACAACTTATATCCTGGTGTTCTCTTGGGAAAATATCACGTAATCCAATACTTTGAAATTAACTTCACTGTTCGAATAAGGTATCCACAAAGGGCACAGAATCTGAACACGATTTTATAAATCCAAGATTGGTGTAACGCATCCACAGTTTATGCGGTATCCAAAGATCACGAATTTGCTTCCAAAGATGGGATGGAGGGTTAAAATGGGTGGAGTATTGTAGGGTGAGGTGTGGTGTTGAGAATGTTTGAAATACTTGGAATAATTGAAGTAATTGAAATAATTGAAGGGAATTATTGTGACTGGTGGACGAGGACTATATGGCCACTGGCCAAAGGTAACCTCTTTTCAGCAATACGAGACAAGACTTGCACTGCATAAATCTGTTAGACAAAACAAAAATACATGTGTAACTACTCTTCTGCTGCAACATGCAGATTACAACAGAAACAATTTAAGCAGTGTCCAGCGTCGGCATGTTGATATCCATGCATGCGTCTGATACAGACGCGTGGTTGATATCGCAGTTGAGTTTATGCGGACTATCAATTTGATCACAGATCACTTGATTACATGTGTCCGTACGTGGGTTCGTACTCAGACAATTATTAAAGATGTATTTGAGATATTGTCTGGTCTGTATCGTAGTCGTTGGCACTTCATTGTTTGTTCAATGCGAATACCATTCTTCATAAATATCGTCACTCTTCCAGTCAAATAAGTTCATGTCAGAACATCAAAGGCGATGTACACGCTCTGCTGTCATCCAGTCAGACGGTAATGATACGCCTGTGTATTTGACGAATATGTAATATATAGATCATCCACTGATCTACTAACATTATATTTCATTATCCATTAAGGAACTATGGACCGACCCTGCGCGTCCATCAATAATAATAATTCGGCAATATGTAGCCTAACTCTGGAAGGATTCAACAATGCGACTTCATGGCGTGACGGTCAAATACAAAAGGGGTCCCCTAAATTGGTCACTACGCGTGACCATACCAACGCTCACGCGTCACAATCCGACTGTGCGGATTGCGTTCATTAAACCATGAAGTATAACAATGATTCTACATTAATTCTCTTAACATCAAAAATGCGTGCTGTCAAATATAGCAGACGACGCCGATAAAACACCGTAACCGTTCCCTTCACGCCGGGGAAAAAAAATCTATTAGATAGATTTTTTTGAACTATCTTATTCAAAGATCCCAAAAATTTAACCAAAACCCGACATATGACCTACGATGTTCTGAAAATCGTCGTGGTCATGTCGATAATGTATCAGTCATACTAATCATGTAATATATTAATAGTTATGTTATCCATGGACATTATAATAACTAAAGGAGTGTCAACTGTCGCTAAATAATTTAACTTAAAGTTTGTCGTGACTAAATAATAAGTGAAGAAAATTATTCCAATCAATTAAAATGAAACTAATTAATTATAGTATGTATGTAAGGTGTCATTAAATTGTAATTAACTAAACTAAATGATATTGTTATAGTAAAGGAAATGAGAAGTAAAGACAAGTAAAGTAGAGAAAAAGTAAAGTATAAATTTAATTATTGATGTGTGATGAAAATTAATCATGTGTATTAAGTAACTAATAACTAATTAACTTAATTAACTAAACAATAATATGTAATATATTCTATCAACATATTTGCCAAATATATACAAGAATAATCATTAAATCTACGTATATTATTCAGTGGTGTGAGATTCTTTTCTGTTCATATATATTTTCTTTCTTTTATATTTCATTTTTTTTCTTCACAATTCAACTTTATTTATTAATGAAATCAATAAGTAGAACTAACTAATATTGGATATGAAGATCCAAACGTAGTCATGTCCATAGGTGAATCTACCATTAGTTCCATTGAGTCTACGATAAGTTCCATTTGAATATACGATTAGTTAAATTTGAGCGGAAAAAAGTTTATCCGTATTCACAGTGTTCAATTAGTTATTTCAATTGCTGAAGTATAGCGATATTTGTCCCGCCGGAATTCAGATATTCCTTCCGATTGCCTCGAAGTGAGCTGCATCACGAATGGACACTAACCAAATCACAAACATTCGTAATGAAAAATCGAATTCTGTCTCTTGTTATAATCAATTTCGTTTGAAGAACGTATCCATGAATTGTTTCATTCGTAGTATAAATCATAAGTATGCAATGTAAACAGTCATTGACGAAGTACGTAATCGTTACGAAGGATTTATTGTTCAGCATCTTTTTGACATATTGAATTCTAGTTTCTTTTCACTTGAAAATATCATCATCAAGGAAGAAATGTAAAGGAAGTTGAATGTCCATATTCCTTGCGGATTTTAAACATAAATTTCGCTTGTTTGCTGAAACCGTGATATTCAACATCATTTATTGTACCAACGTTACTTAAGGTACGAATTTCGGTATCATCAAGCGTTGTATGTCCCAGGAGAACTTGACATCCCGTAGACTCGTGACATATTTAATATTATCGTTAACGAAATTTGAAATATCGTTCCACGTTCGAAGTAGTAGAACAGTCACGTTAGTTGAATTTGAAGTTCATGAAACGATTTCAAGTCCTTAAATGTAAACGTCGCTGACGGTGATAGTTGTCGGCATCTGACGGAGATATATTTATGTATAATTTAGTAGCATCTGTTTACCTCAAATTTAGGAGGTATTTAATAAAAATGTTCCCTATAAATTTTGAAAGCGTTGATGATACCATGTCACTTTCAATAGCATGTCTTTGATATAGACAAATAGACGATATACGAAACTAATGCTGCATTGGGCTGAGCATAGTTAAAACCAGTAACCATGTTACTGTATATTGTAGCCATGGTAAAAACAAATAAGACAGAAAACATGTGTACAAAATATAAATGTCACAAATAATGTTTTCTACTAGAAATATTACCAACCAATCTATATAGATGAGAATAGATGATTAGTAAAGAAAAGATACGATGACTGCATATGCTAAGTCATCAAAGAATTTGACAACAGTGTTACTACAACATGTTATCTGCGTGACGCAGAATCAGGTACCATCTGTAGCCTGAGTGAATGGTGATGAAAGTAAACACCATTATCACGATCGACAACAAAACGAGCGTCTCTATTGTTACAGAATGTAACCAATGCCTCACTATTCTGACCATTAAATGATGGCAGAAGACGAACAAATTTAACGTTTGCCGTGTAACTAAAGAAATTTCTAAGTGTGTGCCATGTAGTTAGTTACATGTGGCAGATTACGCACTAACACCGTGCGAGAATACGCATATTTCCCAATATATGTAGGACCATTGTCACTAATATGGGAAAACGGTTGATGTGCAACCTTAGTTGCTTGAGGTACATTGCAATGTATGTCCCTCATGTAATTATTATTCTTCCTATTGACTGTATGATTATCTTGAGCTTGAGTAAAATGACCCTTATCCTGTAATGATACATTTGTAGAACGTGTAGTAGTAGAAGATTGAGAAGAACTACATACGTTCTTTTGTTTCAGTATGCTGGTAGTAATTTTATTTGGTATTTTCTCATTACTCTTGATTCCAACATTATTTTTCCATACATTACTTTTATTAGTAAAATTCTTTACCCTACTGACAGTGTTAATAGTTTCCTTAGGATCAGTTGTAATCTGAGCTTGTCGCCAACTTTTATTATCAGAATTGGCAGTAGCATCCTGTCGAGGGAAGGTATATTTTCCCCGGAATGACCTCCTAACTACCAATGGGTGTATTGATAGTTTAGTATCAGTTCTCGTACTTAAATCATGTTGCAAAGTACGTTTCTCTCCTCTGTTGTTCATATATATATTTTTACCTGCCATTACATCTAGTAAACAATCAACCCTCTTTCTTAATTTATTACTCTCAGAAGTCAGAAATGCAATCTCCTGTCTCTGCTTCTTATTTTCCTTATCGAATTTAATGGTTCTATTCTTCTCACACTCAAATAAAGAATCTAATGTGTTCAATGCTGTTGAAAGTTCATAAATTTGTTGTTGCGTTTCCTTTTTAAGTTCAGCATAGCTATGTTTCTCATTCAGGAGGGACGCTTTTAATGCAGTCACCCTGTCATTAATGAGACAATCATCACTCGAGGAAGATATAGTAACATCAATACCAGATTCTGTATTCTCATCATTTTGTGATTGCACTTCATCACATACTTTCTTATTTGTTTCGTTACCCCTATGGGAATTAACCAAAAGTGTCTTATTATCTTCACGCAACAATGCCAAGTCAAGCGTGGAAGATTTCACTTTACTTATCTGGTCGTTCAGCATCTGTCTCAATGAATTTGCCTCATCGTCCAACTTTTTTTCCTGTCTAAGACAAAATTCATAAAATTTATCATTATCTGTATGACATACATCCATTATCTTATTGTCATCAAATGATACACTACCATTTTTCCTTTTTTTTATTTCAGTTTTTGTCTTAATGCCCCTATTTAGACAGAACTGTTTATATTGTTCCGTATCATAGTAAAGGGATCCTAACTGTACATCATCAGTGAGAATCAATTCACATTGGATGGCCTGGTCTATACATTCTCGACTCTGGTTATGCACTTGCATATCTACAGTTGATTTCAAAAGTGAAATTTCAGCTTTAAGCTCTTGAATCTTAACACCCTGTGTATGATTTTCTATCTTTAAATTTACATTTGTCTGATCAAGTAATTTCAGTCGATCAACCTCAGACAACAACGACTGAATGTGCGCCCTCTGTGCATGAAGTTTTCTTTGGTAAGCTGAGGCATTATCTTGTGAAATCTTCAATGCGAGTTTCTCAACCTCAGACTCCAACGATTTATTTTTTCCATAGTGGATTCTAATGAGGCTTCTAATTCCTTCTTCTGACTACGACATTTAGTAATATCTACTATCAACTCCGACAATCTATTATTCGACCCTGTAATTTCAAAATCCATTGCTGACAGCTTCTTCTCATATTCACCTTTTTGATGTATCAGCTCATTAGTAAGGGTAATCTCCCTATCCTTATGCCTCGTTATGTTTTCCTTCAACTCATTCAACTTAGTACTACTACCTTCCTGAGTAGTAATTTTACATTCATCGTAAAAAATAGTGGATACTATTTTATAAAGTCTCACTGCTTTCTTCTGTGAAGGGGCATATCTACACACATTCCAACCAAACTCCTCAAGATCATGACTCATTTGAATTAAAAAATGTTCCATGGCATACTCCTCACAGCTTGCACCACGTAAACCCAATTTATCTCCCTCCTGGAGAAAATGTTCAAAAATACCCATAGTGGATTCTGATCAGGTCCTAGAATTTGCAAGCTCCACTTCCAGTGTCCTCAATCTCGAATCATCAGTATCGGTCTCAAACTTCAGTAAACTCGCCTCCTTTCGCAAGTCCCTTATAGCCTGTTCTTGACTGGCAATAATCTCCAATAACTCCTCCTCTCTTTTCTCATCAATGGTTTCTAAATTTGTCACTCTTTCCTGCCCATTCCGTGAGTTGTCCATTTGTTTATCATAATCATCGTCGCATAGAATAGCATTATGAATGTTATTCAATATAGAACCATGTTGGACATGTACGTAACGTTCCACAAAAGTACGAAACACTCCATCTAGTAAGTCTGCTATGTCCATAGCCATATTCATATGTGGGACAGAGTGTAACTTATTGTTAGCAAACTCCGTCAAATCCGACGCTGTACGACATAAAAATTTATCTAATAATAAATATTCATCTAATTCTCTTAATCTGTTTTCCTTCTCAATTTCTTCTATTTCCTCTCTAGCTTTCCTTATGTCTTCTTCTTGTCTAAGTTTTTCTTTCTCCTGTTTCAATGTAGCTTTCCTCTCTTCCTCTTCCTCCTTTAAAGCAGGTACAACTTCTTCATCACTATTCATCAAATTATTACAAGCCAACTCTCCCTTGACAATAGGTTTTAACATGTTACCTTCTACACCAAGTTTTACTGAGAACTTATTTAATCCCACATCAACACACTGTTCCTTATTAACTAACTTGTCTGGAGAATCCATATATTCCTTCGAGGCATTCTTTAAATCATTAGAATGTCTTTTTTTATTTAAACCCTGTAAATGTTCATTGTGTAACTCCTGTAAACGATGCAGCAATTCATTGTTATCTAATGACACCATACTATTCTTTTCATCCAATTCCTTAATATGCCTTGTCTCAACTTCTAATTCTTCAGCAGTAGGTATTTTCATTTCCCTATATATATATACGTTTTCCTAGCCGTCGCTTCATAGGTGAACGAGTTTAATTCTTCACCTTCAATACCATGTTTCCGTCCGATCGCCCTAGCTTCCTCTAAAGTAAGCATTTTAATAAAATACTATATCTTTTTAGTTAATATTATTCTTATTCAACAATACAATTTGTTTATCAGTTATATATGTGACTCTCCTAGTCAATTCAACATATATATTCAATAAAAAATGGTTATTCAACATAACCAATCAACCAACTATCATATTCCTTTACTACTTATTGTAAGTTCAACAACTATATAATATTATGTAATAATATTATATGTACCTATTAATATGTCATAAATAGTTATGACATTTATTTATTTAAGATGCTGAATTCATATCATGCACCTAATATTAATATTTAATAATTATGGGAATTGTCCTACCATAAGTATATTATGTTATCATTTATGTGTGCCTAGACAACACTGTAGTACCATGTACGTGTACTTTGTACTATATCACATATAGTTTTCCCAATTCAACACCTATGCATGGTGTGAATACCAAATAATTATTCAATAAAGTTATTTTACTTCAATATTTAATTGTAATCCTTATGCCCTAAGCATCATATACAATGTGCCTCACTGATGTATTGGACCAATACTGCACTATGATGACATACCCTAAGTCATCACCCAATTTAATAAAATTAATAAAATTAATTTGTTATCTTGATAAGAAGCAATATATGTAATATAATTAATGAATGAAATGGATAAATACAATATAAATGATTAAATAAAAATTTACAACACAATAGTACAGTACCAAAGTGACATATTACCACAATAAAATGATTTTACAAACTAACCATAAGACTCGGAAGTTCAAGTTGAAAACTAAATTTAGAATAAACTTGTGTACACACAATTAATGACGTCACAGGACTCAATTAACGGTTATCACAATATATATGAAAATTAAAAGATAGCGAGGTCAGGATTAACAAGATAGGTTACTAACAATGATCCGCAACTGAATAAAAATGAAACTGAATACACTAGAAGACCACAGTTATACATAGAACTAGACATCTAACATACAAGGTGAATTAATGACAAATCCGAACGAACAAATCATAGGCAATGTCATCCATGAGCCTTCGATAAATGTAATTAATTCACGGCCTTATAGAACAATTACACCTGATCTGGTCATTCGAAAAGACATATAACCAGATGTAATTCTCCTTCCCAACCGCCCACGAATATCGACAAGACTACAGAAGTATATAAAATGACACACTTAACATTATTGTCAAAAACATGCCTATGAAATGACTGACGTGGACTCAACATTTGTAGGCACAAAAAGTACTTATCTTTTGAATTTCTGAATTGTTACCACAGAGCCAACATGTGCCACTCTACCATGGATATTTCACGCAGAAATGCTGTCTGTGTGACCAGAAATCTTTCGGTAGTTGATGCTTGATAAGTTTAATTCAATGTCGTTGAATTTTGCTTGTCATTCATGATCGTTCGACTGTTGCTATGCAATGACGTCATAGTTGCATGCGCGGAAAATGTCAATGAAAATCGAAGAGATATATTTTTGCGCATTCGATTTGATTGTAGATAAGTTCATAAACGTGAAATAGAAATTCCACAGCCAACATCTGGCCACCAGTTGATACAGACGCGTGGTTGATATCGCAGTTGAGTTTATGCGGACTATCAGTTTGATCACAGATCACTTGATTATATGTGTCCGTACGTGGGTTCGTACTCAGACAATTATTAAAGATGTAATTGAGATATTGTCTGGTCTGTATCGTAGTCGTTGGCACTTCATTGTTTGTTCAATGCGAATACCATTCTTCATAAATATATGTTAGAAGTCTTCCTCATAGAAGATTAGTTGAAGTATAATGCGAATACAATCAATATAAGATGGCATGCAGGCCAACCTTCAAGTCGAATGACGAATGCGGTAAGTCTTTCATACTGAGTCCAATATATACATTTATTTGACAAGACATGTGAAGAACATCATACGGTGATTCATCAATATAAGAAATGTACATCTGCATTAGTCAATGGGAATCCATGATACCGTCACTCTTCCAGTCAAATAAGTTCATGTCAGAACATCAAAGGCGATGTACACGCTCTGCTGTCATCCAGTCAGACGGTAATGATACGCCTGTGTATTTGACGAATATGTAATATATAGATCATCCACTGATCTACTAACATTATATTTCATTATCCATTAAGGAACTATGGACCGACCCTGCGCGTCCATCAATAATAATAATTCGGCAATATGTAGCCTAACTCTGGAAGGATTCAACAATGCGACTTCATGGCGTGAAGGTCAAATACAAAAGGGGTCCCCTAAATTGGTCACTACGCGTGACCATACCAACGCTCACGCGTCACAATCCGACTGTGCGGATTGCGTTCATTAAACCATGAAGTATAACAATGATTCTACATTAATTCTCTTAACATCAAAAATGCGTGCTGCCAAATATAGCAGACGACGCCGATAAAACACCGTAACAGCGTCTCGTTCCTAAAATAGGTCAGTCCATTCTTAAACATTCCTGTCTGCTGTGAATGAATTAGCTGGCCAGTCCAGGTACATACACAATAGCAAGACTGTTGCTTCCTCCCCTGTCAGACAAAGTTACATGAGGGTCCGCTAGAGAATCCTCCTGTGCTTTCCACCGTTCATTCCTTCCCGCATTCATAATAATATGCTCATACATTAATGTTACAAACATTGAAAAGTAAAATGATCATTGAAATTATGAATGATACAAACATTGTAACATAACATCGCTTTAAAATACAAGCAGTGAAAATAAATGAATTTTCGTAAGCATTTATGATACATACATGATAAAGGAAACCCATTTATATAATACACTTAGACTCTCACCATGATAGTAATCTAGTTCATATCTATATATTTAAGCTAATTTCCTATATTCTGGAAAAGCGAATACGTACCCGCTCCGGAATTTTATATTCTGTAAGTTAAACTAGAGGGCACTTTGTTTGTTTAACTCAAGTCTCCCTATGCACAGTTTTTACTTTACAAGAAAGTGCGTTTTTCTCTTGCAGTATGCTTATCACCAAGTGTAGTCTAAAACTAGTTTCTTAAAGAAAGAAAGAAAGAATGAATTATTTTCGATTTACCCGCTACATTTTTTAAAGTTCCCACGATAGCAAAAGTATCGCTGCAAATTAGTTTGCATAATGAATGTCACTTGTACGTGCTGTGGTTCTATTAACAATGGGGAAGAAGACAGGCCATAAATCTAGAAAGCCGAGTCTGGAAAATCCTAACAAACGTGAACGGGTTGACCGAAGCTTCACCTGAGTTAAGGTGGGATGGACAAGTGCGTGAGAAACATTTTTTTCCAGAAACTTAGGATAGAAAGAAAATAAGGCAATATACAGGAAGGACAGAAAATTTAAAATAGGCAAATTATCTTCACTCTGCGACAGATACCCCGAACTTAAGTTAGTTGCCCAACTAAACCAGAGAGAGATGATAATTTGGCTAGTGTGTATCATTCCAGGTGTCGTCTATTAGTTCCTTCTCTGTTCCTTCTTTCGAGGTTCCCTCAGATTGTTTCTTATCTGCTGGCATTAGAAGATGATTTTCTGCACTAATAGTGAGTTCCTCTACTGAATTTCTGCTTAAAAAATCTGCTCCTACATTTTCAGGACCGGGGATGTACTCGACCCTGAAGGAATAGACACTTAGCAAAATAGCCCATAGCATTACTTTTGCATTTTGGTTTTTACAAGCTGCTAGAAACGTGAGGGGTGCGTGATCCGTTTGCACTACGAATGAGACTCCATAAAGAAATTCGTGGTGCCTTTTTACTCCCGCCACTAGAGCCAAGCATTCTTTTTCAATGGTTGAATAGCTGCGTTCTGCACTGTTCAATTTTCGACTAACATAGGCCACGGGAAAAAGCATTTCCGTGTAGTTTTCATCAGCTTGAAGCAACGTTGATCCTATTCCAAGATTACTGGCATCTACTCGTAGCACAAAGGTCTTGGTGAGGTCAGGGAGGCGTAATATTGGCTTCGTCGTCAGCTTTTCTTTGAGTGTGGTGTATGCGCTCTCACATTGAGCCGTCCATGTTACCTTTTCAGGTTGACCTTTCTTTGTGAGGTCAGTCAACGGTACAGTCAAACTATTAAAATTCTCAATGAACCGTTGATAATAACCACAGAGTGACAAAAACGACCTAGTGTCCTTTTTCGTTATAGGTCGCTTTGCATTTCGGATTTTGTCAACGTTTTTCTCTACTGGCCACAAGCAACCATGAGTGATCGTATGTCGTAAAAATTCAAGTTCTCTGAATCCAATCAGACACTTGCTTGGGCGTGCTGTTAAACCAGTTTCCTTGAGCCGCCTGAGGAGCAGGGCTAACGCTTCTTCATGTTCTTCAAATGTAACCGTTGCGATGAGAAATCATCCATAAAATTATGAATGGTGTTGCTTTGTAAAGGGTGTAATAGTTTTCTCATCATCCGGGTAAAAGCTCCAGGTGCGTTATGTATTCCAAAAGGCATTACATTGAACGTGTAATGTCCGTCACTGGTACTAAAGGCGAGCAATGGTCTAATCTCTTGCTTTACCGGAATTTGATAATAGCCTTTACTAAGGTCTATTTTAGAGAAAATGGTTGCTCTGCTCAGCTTTGTAAAGAGTTCATTAGGGCTCGGTAATGGTGTTACCGGGGCAGGGAATTGGGGGTTGCTGTTTGTACAGAGAGTGTAAGATTGCTAAACTAGCTTGTACGCTAGAGATTGAAATTTCTCTCCTACAGTCTTACAGGAGTTTACCAGGTTCTGGGACGATCCTCTAAGGTGTATTAGTTAGGAGCAGTTCATAAAGCATTATAGTTTTCTTAACAGACATTCCTTCCTTCCTTTACAACATATATGTGTAGCAAGGTATATAAATGGACGACTTCTCTTTGGTCTCAACGTGAATTTTATTTAACTCAACTTATATACATGATGGCGTGAAGGTTAACAGTATATTTCGTTCAAATACCATGGTACATTGCTTTCATTAACATAGCGTAGGGGACTGACATCATGTGAATCACTCTGATTCAACATTTGAGGATTATTCTTTCCTGCTCAATACCATTTATCGAGTAAGTGCATGTTTGCAGTTAATCACTCTGCTTGTTCATTTATTAAATAGCTTTGTTTCCTACCAAAATGCCAGTACTTCTACATGACGGGGCAACTCTGCATATTTGTTTGAAGGAAAACCTACAACCATGATTTTTCCTTTAGATTTGCAAAAACCATTCTGTCTCGATCTGTCAAATATTATAGGATAATTATGGCAAACACTTACTGTCTTCCAGTTCGGAATATAAACACAGATAAGTACACTTTGAAATTAAAGCACGATAAACTTCAGATTTTCTAATCCAAAATTAGAAAAATCTTGATTGCAGTAAGCCACTGCGTTCAGACACATCTGCTTGTCTCTCAAGCTAGACACGCATACTGACTCTTTTTGGGTTCCGGGCCGCTGGGGAAATCGCGTCTGTACTAAATTTTCTGAGCTCACGATTGGGTAAAAATCACGTGACTAATTTCCCTACACGTATCGCGACTCTAGCCTGATTACAATTTAATCTGTTTCTAGGAAAATAGAAATTTATATGCTAATCTGGGTTTTATTTTCCTTTGGTTAGAAAATAGCCTGTTTCCAAAGAAACAACGATGTACACGGCTACATATAGATCCCGGGGCCCTGCAAATGTATCCCATAGGGAGACATTTGAGTACTATCAAATCTTAAAAAAAAATCCCAAAAATTTCCTAAGTTCAAAAAAAAATTTCAGAAAAATTTAAAGTTCAAAAAATGTTCTAAGTCCAAAAATATTTCAGAAAATTTAACGAAACTCCTACATCTGAGTTCCTATTCCTATATGGGACTGTCGTCTATAAAAGGGGCCTTATTGATGGACATCATCTCCAAAAATTTATATCCCCTTTCATATCACAAACTTATTTCATCAAATTTTCAAATAAGTAACACTGACCAAAAAAAGTTTAAAAATCCATAAAGTCATCACTCAAAATAGGAGGAGGGGCAACATTTGGAACATGAACAATAAAATATCTTATCTGCATAAGCCAATTGCATTATTATAATCTAAATGCATGTTGACAACATTTTATTAGTCATTGTGGGGAGCAAGGTGTAATATCATTTCTGTTCCTGTCATTGGTTCCATATCCCAAGGCTTCAAGTACTCTAAAAATGTTGAAGTTATTTTCTTCCTGATGTTCCATAATCATGGGTGTAATTTTTTTTTTTTTAGTTACCAAGTATTGTACAGTTTATTCATAGAGATTTTGAAGGTCTCCACATCCTTATTGTCATGTTGATCTTCTTTCCATAAAACAGTTTATCCTTCCTTGGTTATGACTCATGTTTTCTTTTCTAGTAAATGATGTAGTTGCTCATTGTTATTATTAAAAAAACATCTCTAGGCATATGGGTGAAGATTTCTAAATTATAATGTAACCATTAAAATGTTAACATACAATCATATTTTTCACAATAAAAGCATTAAAACCTCATGGCTTATTCTTATTTATTTGTGTCTGAATGTTTCCTGTATTTGACATTTTCCAAATGGTAAGTATATAAATTCGTTCCAAGTCCATCACTGTAGAGAATGTTCTATATTACATTATTTTTTTTTCTTCAAAATATGTGATGTTTGTCTCCAATATCCATACAGGTAATACGTCTGGTGGTGATCCTGTCCATTTATGATTTAGCCATTTCTAATTGTTTGAAATCTTTCCCTTTTTTTTTTCTTGTTTTGTCAACACGTTATTCTCATATGTGAGCCATAGCTTAAAATTTATTATTACTAGTCTTTTTCAAAAATCAACTTTGCACTAACTTTGTTGCAATTATCATACATCAACGTATTCAATCAATCATCAACACAATATGTTTACAACATGTCATTGAATTAATTTTCAATATTCCTATTTTTTTCTTCTTTTTTCAAGACAAGGTTCCTGGCACTCTGGCTACTATGTATCCCTGTTATCTTTGGTTCCATGTAACATTTTTCTTCTTTTTCTTTATGGCGTTACAAAATTCCATGCTATGTGGATCCTGTCTAGTTCTCCTGTTATAACTAGAAATACATCCTTAGTGAACCTTATGAGCTGTATCTGTCAATATTTTTCAACAACACATCATACAATCAATCATATATATAACTATCAACTCGAATGTCTCAATTCTGTAACAGTGTACAACAAACATATTATACATAACATTATTTGCATTGTCAACACCAGTTCTGCCTTCGCGGGTTGAAGGTTTGTCAGAACTCTATGGTGTTTATAACATCTGCTGCTACAGTCAGATGATCAATTTAAATTTCTTAAATTCACAATAATTTAAGTTAATTATTATTATGGGACATGAGGGTACATGTATTCCAATGGTAATCCGTGATTCAGTAATATGGATGTCCCATCTAGGTATTCTTTTATAGTATTATATCCATCCATTGTATATGGATCCATGACACGTCAGTCCGTGGGGTTACATTGTTCTTGGTCCATATATCATAAGGGCGATCCAAGCTCAGTATTGTCACAATGTCTCAATCATATTTCAATCCTCTGGTTTGTTTTATTATTTAGTTTAATATACCATAACCATTTCAATATGACCATTAGTAAGCACTAGTTATGTACATTATAATCAGGTTCACAATATAAAGCAAGTGGAAAAAATATCAAAAATTTATCTTCTCCCAAAATGTGGAGATATTACACAATCTCTTGTCTCTTATATATATTATGATCATTTCATTCCATTATTTTATTATTTTGTCCATAACCTCTGTGGTTCTATGGGATATGCATACTCCCTTTGTATATCCTTTGTCCATGAGTGATCCAAATCTCGTATAGTTCCATTATTTTCTGGGTGCATCAGCATTCAATCTTTTTTTTCTTTTCGTTTAATCTCCATTGTGTCATTAACACCTTTGGTTCCATAGGATTATCATAATTCATTTGTGTCTCTTGTCCAATGATAATCCATACAGTTATGGTTCTCATATGCAGCAATCATTTTCCTCCGATTTGTTCTATGTTCATAGAATCCAGAAAATTTCAATTATTTTCTCTGTTATTTCATAACAACCTCAAATTATTCATTATCCCATTCCAATGTGGGCATTAGTGCATAAACCGCACAACAAAACATTAGTTGTGTCAACATAAAGTTTCATCATAATAAAAATGGCATCTTCATCATCACTAAACAGTTGCTTCATCCTCTCATGTGCCATCAGTGGCTATCATCCGGTAATGGGGTGTTCAATGTGGGGTCAGCATATACAAATGCTATAGAAGGGTATTTCATTTGCTAAGTCAGCATGTGCAAATGCTATTTTTAACATGGGGCAAGGGCAGCATCAACAAATAGTTGCAATTTATTCAATCTGGGGTCAGCATATGCAAATGCTCTCAAAGGATATTTCCATTTGGAAAAAATCAGCATGCGCAAATGTCATTGGGGTACTTGTCATAGGCAGTATCAACAAAGTACTGCTGGAGTATCAGAGATCATGCTGGTAGGGGGTATGATTGGCATAGGCAGTATGAGCAAAAACTAGTTGCTCACTCTGATGTGGTGATTTATTTTTCTCTTTCTTCTATGTCAGCCGCTAATCTCAGGGCAGTCAATGTTATATGGCATTGGCCTATAGTGTCATCAAAATGTGTGAGGGTGGCATGTAAACATATAACACATCCTATAAAAACATTCCAAATGTGTTCTCTTTTATTTTTTTCTTTATGTCTTTTCTCTTTTCATTTTTTTTTTTTTCATTTATGTCTTTTCTCTTTTCATTTTTCAGTTTCATTTCTTTTCTGTTTGATTTCTTTTCTTTGCATTTTCTGTTTTGTTCATCTTTTCTGGTTTGCAAATTTTTTTAATTTTTTTCTTTCTTTTTTCTTTCAATATATTCAAAATTTCAATTCTTTTCTGTCAATGTATCACAATTACAGAAGAACGATAACAATCAGTTTACTAAACACTAGAGATACTACCAATTCTAAACAATAGGGCTGCAAGCAATAGATAAGGTCAGAAAAGAATTAACATAGTAGTGGCTGCTGTCAATAAGGAGTGAGGAGAGGGTACTGTAAGTTCTTGATAGATAGGGGAAAATTTAAGATCTCCTGATTACAACATTATTGTAATTCGAAGGGATGGAAAATGATTTGGATAGAAAGCTCATAAGTCTAGAATGTCGTCTCAAAATAGTGGAAAGGAAAATAGTAAATTAAGGAGGTGTGATAGTGGAGTGAGGAAAATCTTACAATAGTGAGTAAAAGGTTGGATATACAATTTCTTGTGCAAAAATTCGTATACATGTTAAAATAAATAAACCTGTGGAGAAATTAGGATAGCATGCCATAATAATTACAGATGTCATAGTGGGGTCAGTGTGATGGATCGTAGTGATAGATAATAGATGAGTTAAGATAAATGGGAACAAAAATATTAGTATCAGGTAGGAAGAAAATTACTCGTGCAAGGTGTCTGCATGAATGTGCGCTAAGATGCACGGAAAATGAATCACTGGGCTCTGGAGCTGCAAGGACAAGAAGTCTAGTGAATGAAGCGTGGAATATGATCAGTTACAAAAGTGTAGATCAATGTTACAACAGAATCAGTGGTACACATGTGCTATAAGTGAGGTTGTGTAAGTTGACATTCTAAACATCAAAAACTGTCTGTGACTATTAGGTGTGTCTGTAAACAAGTAACATTGTATCTTTTGTGTCATTTTTATTTCACAAAACCATAAACTGTCTAATTAGAATCATCTATGGGCTGTTCTTGAGGCACTCTGGTGATTAATAAGATTATGTCCGGGGAACAACTTGTTGGGTTTGGCTCTGACATCTCATTTTGCACCTAGTTCATCTGGTTTGGGATAGTTATTGTGAACTCAGTCTGAAAAGAAAGTACATGAGATAGTTAGAACATTAGTTTCACATTTGCGTGGACCGTGCATGGAATGGCATGCACATGAAGACACTTGGGCGTGTTTCAGCAAAGTTTTAGTAGTAGGTCCTTCAGTTTCTCTGACATTTTCTCTGCCATCTCTAACCTTGCAATGTCTCGACTAGTTAAGCGAGCATCGTATTGAACAACTGTGTGTTTGGGCGTGGATGAAAGTGGTGAAGGCGGTGATGATTTCAAGGTAGCCGTAGGAGTTATGGGTGGTGCGTCTTGATGCAGTTTAGGAACATCCTGATGTTGTTTTGCATGAGCTTTTGTTCTGTGGTTGTAAGAGATTATCTTCTGTCATCACATGTTCGCTTCACATGATCACTGGGGTTGCGACGGGGGTCGCAGGGAGTATGTTGGGGCTGACGAAAAGCGTAGGGAATGATGGCTGTGACCATGTGAATAACATTGCGAACACCGATGTTTTGTCTTCGTGTAGTGCGGCACAGACCAATTATACTAAGTCTTCTCAAGACTGAGCTGCCGCCGCCATATTGTTTATATCTTATTATGCTCTGCCACTGCTCTCATAGCTTGTTGCTACTATCTCCCATACTCCTTACTTCATCTCCAAAAATTTCATAATCATGGCCTCTTTCGCCTTAAGCGTTTCTAACTCCATCATCTTAGCAATATCTATATTTGCCTCTTCCTCTATTTCTCCTCTGCATTCGATCACGTTTGTCCCGCTCTCTCCATCTCTTCTCGTTTCTGTCATCTAACATTTTCGTTATAACCATATCTAATTCAATTCTTATCTTTAGAAACTGTGTCCGATACTTTTCTTCTAGCAATGTTCATACTGTTCTTCGTGACCCATCAAATCCAGGCTGTGCTAGGATGACTTCTATTTCCTTCTTCAACTCGTCCATGTTTGGTTCAACCACCTTTACCATTCTCTTACTCGTGTCATTGACTTCTTCTCTCACTTCTTTTCCCAACTTTTCCACCACTTTGCACTTCTCCGTGCATTCCAACTCATTTTCTTCATCTGACGATACACTGTTTACAGTGGGCACCGTAATTTGCACACTGTTGCTTTTGACAGGTTGGTGGTAAGCTGAAGAAACTATGAATGGCTGTACTGTAGCTGGAGGTGACATGACTGGCGGTTGTGGTAGTTTTACAACTGTAGTAACAGGAGGCCCAGGAAAAGAGAATTCAACCGTGGTGTGGACTTCTGAAAGTGGGGCGCTGAATATTGACTCGATACCACTATCTGAGTCCGATACACAGGACATTGTGTCGTGTACATGTTCATTGGAGTTTTGGACCACTGTGTCAGTATCGAAGTGTTGTTCTATTATTTTCAGTTCAGTTTCATCTTCATTCAGTATTTCGATTACAAGGTTGTGAAATTCTTGATCTTGAAATTGGGTTTGAGTGTGCTTGGATAATGTGCGGGTGCTGAATGTGTCACATGCCTGACTTGACCCCTCAACGTCTGTCTGTGTTGCGACCGAAGTCATTTTAGGCTCATTCATAAATGCATCTTGATGTTGTTTGATTGGGGTTGGTCTATTATGAAAGGGGTTATGTAGCGTCGTGTTTACTTTCACAGAACTGACCTGTTGACGTTCAAGAAATGGTCTTCGCCATGGATGTAGTGTTTTACAACAGCACGAAAACCTTCATCTGTGGTGACGATGCATTCCCTGTCAGATGCATGGAGATTCTTTATTTCGTAGGTCCTATGACTTTTGACATTGGTGAATAGGCTTCGGACTGCGATGCGGCAATCTCTTCTATTTAAACTCGTCCAGTGATTCTTAGCACGTCTGTTAAAATGATACAGCGTACTATCTGTGTCCTCGTTATGATGTGTTGGTAGACATGGGTATCGTAGGTTTCTTAATTTTCCGACAGAGTAACTTTCCGCGACCGCGTGTGTTGTCACTGCATTCATCTTGGCATATGAGGCTTCCCCATGAATATTAGGACGTAAGGTGAAGGATTCTCGTTTGGGATAACCTCCCGTTAGCAAACGACTGTTCCACTTGTCAGAGTCAGAGGGGCGGCGTGGGTTGGAAAAACTTGAGGTGGCGAACTGATGGGCAAAGCTCTGACACAGTAATGGCTCATGCTGCATAGGGTATCTTCCCGTCAGCAAATATTTCTTAGACATGTCAATCGGTGGACTGTAATAGTTGTGCCTGTACGGGTTGGTTTTGCGGTTGCTGCTGTGTGAACTGTAAGGGGATGTCGATTCAGAGATTATGTTATCTTGCAGTAGCTTGTCAATCTCTTCTCGTAAAGCGTTGGCTTTAGCGTATGGGACTGGGTAAATCTTAGTCCTGACAGACTTAGGATCTAATACTTTTATATCAAACTCCAAGAGGTTGGTTAGTCCAGGTTTATCGGTGAGCACTTCTGAATATTCGGCTAACAGTTGTTTGACATCATGCTGTTGCACATCAGTTAATGTTTCACAGAGCTTCCCATCCGTGTGTGATTCTTCCCTTTTTAGCGGGTATTTAGCATATTCGTGGGGGTCATTATCCGCTTCCATTGCAACCGCTAAGGTCAGGAGATGTGCTTGAGAAGCAGCGAGGCGTTCCATGTACTTTTTAAGTAAGTTAACATGATAAATTTTTTCCTTCCCTCGTATGGAGATTTTGTAGTTTGTTCGAGAGATTTTCTCGAGTACTTATAATGGTCCCTGCCATCCTATCTAAAGTTTGTTATTCCCTGTTGGGAGTAACAGCAGTACTTTCTCTCCAGGTTGTAGTACTCTTTCCTTCGCAGTCTTATTGTACCGTTTTGCATGCTTGGCACGAGCTTGTCGGAGGTTAGTGGTGGCTACTTCCCAACCTATCTTTAACCTTTCCTTTAGTTCTTGCACATATTTTGATGCAGATACAATAGATTCGTCTGCTTTCTGGTGGGTTAAAGACCTAAGCAATGCTTCCAGGGGTCCCTTTATTGGCCGTCCAAATAATAATGTTGCAGGAGGTAGACCAGTGGAGGCATGCGGCACTTCCCTATAGGCAAATAAGGCAGCCGGCAAGAATAAGTCCCAGTTTTCGGGTCTTTCTTGGGCTAATTTTCGCAGCATGGTGATGAGGGTCCCATTACATCTCTCTACCTGTCCGTTTGCTTGTGGATTATAGGGTGAGGTGTGGATATGATGAGTACGGATGATCTTAAAGACTTCTTCCATCAGATGTCCTCTAAACTGCGATCCATTATCAGTGAGTATTTGCTGTGGAAATCCGAGCCTTGTGAAGATACTCACGAGTGCTTCTGCGACATGCACAGAATCAGAAGAAGGGAGCGCCACTGCTTCTGACCACATAGTACAGGTGTCGACTAGAGTCAAAATACAGCAATTTCTCCGCTTTGTTCTTAAGAGTAGGCCTACTATATCTACAGCTACTCTTTCGAATGGCGTACCGACAATAGGCATTTCCCCCAATGGAGCAGCGGGTGTCCAGTGCCTTGGTGCCACCCTTTGGCACTGCGCACAGGATTTCACAAATCGGATGATGTCCCCGTTCATCCCAGGCCAGTAATAGTGCGCTGCTATTCTTTGCACGTTAGCATTTTGTCCCATGTGGCCGCTAAAAGGAAGAGCGTGTCCCATCTCTAAAATGTGTGACCTATAAGTGGTTGGAACAACCAACTGGCTATGTTCTTGTCCAGTGTTGCCCGACCTACGGTATAGTAATCCCGATTTTGAATAAAAGTTTCCCTTTTTCAACGAGTTACTGGCAAGTGGCATGGTCCCAGTGTTGGATCATTGTGTTGAGCATCCTTCAATTCCCGTGGGAGCAGGTTTGTCACTGGTCCTGGTTCCTGTTCTGTCCTCGCCTGACCTCTTGTAGTTACTGCTGCAGCTATCAGAGGTTTTCTTGGTTCCCCCAAGAACACATAGCGACATCCAAGAATTACGTCATAGATTGGATTCTCCATAATGGCAGCTCGAATCCATCCTTTAACAAATTTTGAATCAATATAAACGTTTGCTATTTTCAATGTCATAGGAGTGTCTCCTTTCATGGCTCCACACAGATTTACTGTCTCCGAGGTTATCTGCTCGGGTGTGACCAAATGTGAAGCGATTATACAGTCAAACTGTAATCCTGTGTCATAAAGACAGCGCACAAATTTCCCGTTTGCGATAATCTGATCCGTTACAGAATTCCGTTCTGGTTTACTACATTTTGTTATGTCTTGACGCTTTTCTGGTGCGTCTCCTTGTAAACACGCCGCCAAGTGCGGGTTGGGCCAATTTCTACATTCTTTTGTATTGTGCGAGGTCTGCTTACAATGATGACAATATTTCCTCTCCCTCCTCATGAAGTGAGGTTGGTTTTCCTGTGCATTTTTCGTGTTTGAGTTAGTTGAACGGTCTCTGCGTGTATCTTGCGTTGGAGCGTTTACCTGTGATCTCTGATTGTGGGTGGGCTGGGTGATTGGTTTAGGTTGAAGTTCAGCAGGTTTCCGTTTGAAGGTTTGGGTCTCTGCTATAGCATTTTGAAACCTTTCTGCTAACGTAAGGATTGGTTCGAGTCGGTCTGCCCCATGCTCCACTAGGAACTTTCTCATCTCTGGTGACCCGCCATACGATGAAGCAGTTCGCTCATATATATCTAAGAACAGATCAATTTGTTCATTTCGCTCGAAAAATGTTTCCATTGGGAAAATCATTGCAGGTGAGTTGAGTGCTAGACCAGCAGAGGCGTTGTCAGGTGATGAAGCGTTAGTGGGAGAAGCTGGACGATTTTGAACCTCTAGTTCTCTGAGCCGGAACTCATGAGCCCGTATCCTTTCGTTTTCTTCTCTTTGTTTTTCTATTTCGGCCTCTATGAATGCAATTACCTTCTACTTCACTCATTTCCAACCTCTTAGTGTGTGTTTTAAAAGACCCATCCTTAGTTTTTAGTAAAATCAAGTCTCATTTTTCTATATTTCTATGCAGGTTGTTACACTCTCCCAGTATGTTACACTAGTTTCTGGGTATTACTAATATTTCTATGAAGTATTGTATTACAACAAACCAATACAACTAACTGATAATCAATTTACTAAGCTCCATGGAGTACTATCAATTCTATGAAGTAATGTAACTCGTTAATGGAAGTTTAGTATAATTGGATTTTTTTTGACAATTCCTTATTTCTGCTGAATTAAGGTCTCATCACTTGAGTAATACTCAAGTATAAACAATTCCCTTCAATATCTCACACACATACACACTCTACTGCCTGTTAAATGTACCACTTAATTACCTTAGTTAACTATTTAACGTAATTAAATAACCCTGAATTAAATTAGTGACAGCAACGTTCTGTTACTTTAAAATTATAATTGTTCTGTTCAGATACTACCAGAAGTGTCGTTGTCTAGGGCGTTATAAAAATTATAGTCCACAGTATAGACTAATAGTTCAAGATTCCTTAGTTTCTGCAGAACAATTTAAAGACAAGATTCCCTGTAGTCACTGTGAAATAAGAATAAAGAAATTCAAATCCAAGGACGAGATTCCCAATAATTGTTGCATGAAAATATAATTAATAGTAGGTAAAGCTTGACAGCTGTATATGGGGAGGAACAATAGTGCACACGGACGTGTGATAGTGATGCGCAAGAGAGATAGGCAGAAGGCACAGGCTGAGTCAGTGAGTTCTTCACTAAGAAAACCACACACACATCTCTTCTTGTTTTCTCTGGCGACAATATTACTCTTTTGCACACACTGTGTCACTCACAAATAGTAGGGTAAAGAAGTAAAGTTAGATTTAGGATTTGGCAGTCTGAACTGAACGAACAATCCTATCGAGGTTATCTCCATTTATTTCAATTTAAAAAAATGTAAATAAATCAATAAAGATTTTACAGCAAAAACATAATAAAGATTATCACGAGAAAACAAACTCACAACAATTTGATGATTTTAAAGAAGACAAAAAAACTATTACACAAATAGTGAAAACTAGGATTATGAATGAATTGTGTTTGTAAAGTTCCCGGCAGGCCTGATAGTCTTTTGCTGGAAAATATGTGAAATACTGTTTGTGTGAAAATGGATGTTTGTTCCTTTGTTCCTTTGGTGTGAATGTTGGAAACAACTTATATCCTGGTGTTCTCTTGGAAAAATATCACGTAATCCAATACTTTGAAATTAACATCACTGTTCGAATAAGGTATCCACAAAGGGCACAGAATCTGAACATGATTTTATAAATCCAAGATTGGTGTAACGCATCCACAGTTGATGCGATATCCAAAGATCACGAATTTGCTTCCAAAGATGGGATGGAGGGTTAAAATGGGTGGAGTATGGTAGGGTGAGGTTTGGTGTTGAGAATGTTTGAAATACTTAGAATAATTGAAGTAATTGAAATAATTGAAGGGAATTATTGTGACTGGTGGACGAGGTAACCTCTTTTCAGCAATACGAGACAAGACTTGCACTGCATAAATTTGTTAGACAAAACAAAAATACATGTGTAACTACTCTTCTGCTGCAACATGCAGATTACAACAGAAACAATTTAAGCAGTGTCCAGCGTCGGCATGTTGATATCCATGCATGCGTCTCGTTCCTAAAATAGGTCAGTCCATTCTTAAACATTCCTGTCTGCTGTGAAAGAATTAGCTGGCCAGTCCAGGTATATACACAATAACAAGACTGTTGCTTCCTCCCCTGTCAGACAAAGTTACATGAGGGTCCGCTAGAGAATCCTCCTGTGCTTTCCACCGTTCATTCCTTCCCGCATTCATAATAATATGCTCATACATTAATGTTACAAACATTGAAAAGTAAAATGATCATTGAAATTATGAATGATACAAACATTGTAACATAACATCGCTTTAAAATACAAGCAGTGAAAATAAATGAATTTTCGTAAGCATTTATGATACATACATGATAAAGGAAACCCATTTATATAATACACTTAGACTCTCACCATGATAGTAATCTAGTTCATATCTATATATTTGAGCTAATTTCCTACATATTGGAAAAGCGAATACATACCCGCTCCGGAATTTTATATTCTGTAAGTTAAACTAGAGGGCACTTTGTTTGTTTAACTCAAGTCTCCCTATGCACAGTTTTTACTTTACAAGAAAGTGCGTTTTTCTCTTGCAATATGCTTATCACCAAGTGAAGTCTAAAACTAGTTTCTTAAAGAAAAAAAGAAAGAAAGAAAGAAAGAAAGAAAGAATGAATTATTTTCGATTTACCCGCTACATTTTTTAAAGTTCCCACGATAGCAAAAGTATCGCTGCAAATTAGTTTGCATATTAAATGTCACTTGTACGTGCTGTGGTTCTATTAACAATGGGGAAGAAGACAGGCCATAAATCTAGAAAGCCGAGTCTGGAAAATCCTAACAAACGTGAACGGGTTGACCGAAGTTTCACCTGAGTTAAGGTGGGATGGACAAGTGCGTGAGAGACATTTTTTTCCAGAAACTTAGGATAGACAGAAAATAAGGCAATATACAGGAAGGACAGAAAATGTCAAATAGGCAAATTATCTTCACTCTGCGACAATAATACAAATGAGAAATTCAAACGATCACACAGATACACACACCTTAATAAACGTTTATGCCCCAGCAGTCAGGGCACAACAACTTCACTTCTACCAAACACTGTTTGACACGGTAACTCAACATTATAAAGGAAATAGAGTCATAATAGGAGGAGATTTTAACTTAGTACAACATGAAAAGGATAGAGTAAGAGGGAAACTACAATCAGAAAACAACCAAAGAAAGACAAAACATAAACAAATAGACATACTACAACATATCTTAGAGGAACTCAACTTATCAGACGCATACAGGAAAAAATACACAAAAGGAACAGAAACAACATACACCGATAAAACACGCCCCTTTGGAAGTTCTTCGAGGTTGGACAGATTTTATATGCATAGTAGTTACACCATTAATAAAATAAGAAACATAAAACATACTACTAACTTCTCGGATCATAAAGCAGTCCTTCTAACGGCCAACGGAAAAGAATATTTAAACTTTACGAAAAGATCTCCCCACTGGAAGTTCAACAATTCTCTATTACAAAATGAATTTTACGTTAAAACTGTGGCAAAACCCATCCAAGACTACGCCAGTAATGCACCAACAGAAAATATAACACAATACTGGGATTTGCTAAAAGGAACAATTAAAGAAGTAACACGGTCTATTGCAACATTCATACAAAAAATATTAAAAAACAAAAACAGATGTTAGAAAAAGCATTATTCCTAACCGAAAAATTAGACAGAAACGCCCCACAAATTTTTTAACTACAAGAAGAAATATCAAAGTATGACCAATAGACATTTAACGGGGCTCAAGTAAGAACCAGACCATACGCCCTGTTGAGGATTGTTTCGGGGTTTGCAAGCATGTGGATGGTTGCAAACATTCGCGTGGTTGCACCACGAAACACCTCAGCTGGATTAGTACTGGAAAATCGCGCATATCGATGTATGACGCGTTGAACATAGTAACGACAGTCTATGCATGGCCGTAGTGCCGTCCGGCAGTGTTTAGATGTGTGGCAGGGCCACTTATTCAGTGTATATATGCGTGTGGCAGGGCCACTGATTCGGAATGTGTAATACATGTGGTATAACCATTTTGGAATAGAATAGCGTATATCCGTACAGATAATGCTTGGAAAGCAACAAAGGTAAATGTATAGGACCAGAGAGTCCAGAGTATAAACGCGAATATCGTGGGACACGATCGCAGTTGATATTGTATATATGGCAGTTAAAACCTGGCTATGGATGCCAAAAGTATTTGAATAAAATAGACATAGACGTAAAGTGTGAAGCAATATGGATATCACTAGTATTAAGAAGTGATAGTTATTCCAAGATACGGATTTAAATGGAGTTGGTTGCAGACTCTGAAACGCTATAGAAGTAACGGTTATAAGACAGACGTGCGATGTCTGTAAGGATGGAACTTTATTAGATCCTAAATAATAACTTAAAGACAGTAATCCTTAACAAACAGTTCCATAACAAAACAAGAGCAGACAAATACACAAAATTGCTGATAAAGCAAACAAAGAATTAACAACCACCCCGGAAATAATCAAAGCCTTCCACGAGTTTTATTCGCAATTATACACGCATGACTCTACACAGTCACCAACAGAACAATTCTCCCCAGCCTACAGCTCACGGTTGAATGACTACGAGAAAAACATTATGGATGAGCCTCTCACAATAAATAACCTACACTACCTTAAACACACTACAAAAACAAAAAAACCCTGATCCTGACGGTCTGTCAGTGGAATTCTACTTAAAATGTTTTCACCTACTCGGGCCACTCCTTTTAAAAAAACTTCATGAAGCTTTTAATAGATGTAGCCGCGCCATCTTGTAATCGTTATAGCGTCTGTGGTATAACAGCTCTATCTTGTCATCGTAATTGTCTCCGTGGTTCACTGCCTTTTTACCAATACATCTTCAAGAGGAAGGTATACTACTGTGCCACAATAAGGCCTAGAAATAGTTGTGTTTTATATTTGTGTTTTCGCTCCTTCTAGAGCATACATCGCGTGTGTTATTTGCGTGGCCCAATTACTACGCTCGCGCACTACGTTGAGCGATTAGGCCCTAGCGGCTTATATAAAAAAATGCCTGGCCAGCAGAGGCCTTTTTGCGTTAAACATCGTCCACAACCCAGTCAATACAAGACACCAACGTCCTTCTCAGGACGCCACTACTCGAGAAAAGATCGCGTTATCGTCAAAATGACCAGACATAAGCCACACGCTAAAAAGAGGAAGGTCTACCCCAGCCCACCAGCGCAGAACAGCCAGGGTAATCACAATACCACAACCAACAATGACAGACAGCCAGAGAGCAAGACTGCCCCAAGTACTCGTGCCGAGACCGGCCCTTCTATAACTCCGGACACGACGGAGTTAGCTGTGATATGCGTCGACCCGACTGAGAGTCTGAGTGGCCCGACCCCTTGCCTAGATAAAGAAGACCCAGAACATAAAGAAATATGGAGAGCGTTACGACAGCTGGAGCAGACGACGGAAAGAATAGAGAAAAGAAAACAAGAGCTTAGATCCAGGCTGCCACCACCACACGTACCCGACTCGTCAGCAGAAACCCGGTCTATCACAGAGAAGCCGCACGATGCCGAGATGACAGCCGACCCACCTGCAAGCACTATGAAAGAAGTGATAGAGGCAGCTCCTCAACACAGACAGGTACAAGAGGAAGATATCGCAGAGACCATTTTAGATGCACTTCGAAGACTTGAAGACGGAGACGAGTCCCTTAGGCTCGCTCTTCAAGAAGCAACAGTAGAAGTAGCCCCAGGCGTGCTGGACATCGAAACCACTGAGAAGCAAGCTACCATTCCTGATCCTGAGAAAACAACAGCTGACAACTCAAGGGCTCAGACGCAAGATATGACACCGTATAACAAAGAACAGGAACAAGATTCGAACCAAACCTGTAGAAGGAAACAAAGACCAAACACTAAAAAGACAAACAACACAGAAACGATACAGGAGAGGATCGTAAAGATCACCCAGACGTCAGGAAGTGAGGCCTCACTCGGGGCCCTACCCGACAACAAAGTGATCAACATCCTCGAGGTGATAACTGGACGGAGAGGTATCGCCAAAGTAGGGAGACACGAAAAGGGAGTAGTGATTTCTCTCAACAACACAGACAAAACAACCTCGCTGATGATCGAACTGGAATCCGGTCCAAAGGAAATCCAGTTGCCCCACCAAATTAAAGTGGTGGTGGAAAAGTACAAGACAACAAAGAAGTTGGTCATCAGAGGGGTGGATACCAGATGTTCCGAAGGCGAGGTCCACAGACGCCTTCAAGCTGAAAACGCAAATCTTAAAATCACGCAGGTCGAAAGGCTAAAAACCTGGGCCAAGAAAGATACCAACCTGATGATAGTTACGGTAGAAGGATCGACAAGATCCGAGAGACTGATGCTCCATACAACTACAAAAAAGACAGAGGCATACATCCCTCCGGTGATGCAGTGCTCCAACTGCCAGAAATATTCACACACCAAGAAAACGTGCAGGAGAGATGCAGTTTGCCGGTTTTGCACGGGTAGCCACCCATATCGCGACTGTACCAAAGCGAAGGAGGATAACAATTACAAGGCCATAAATCCAAACCGAACCTGTGCAAACTGCCTCGGAAACCACGGGGCTAGGTACCGAGGCTGCCCGATGTTCCAGGAAACAAAGAGCATCTTGAAGGAGGCCGTGTCCAAAAACATACCTTTCAAAGAGGCAAAAAACAGAGTGGCTGCGGATGTTGCAGAAAAACAAAGCACGATCGACAAAAGACAGCTACACAAACTAACCGCTGAAGTCAAAGATATGAAAATGAAACTACAGGTCGTAAACAGAAACAAGCAGGCTCCCGAAGACGACAAAGACAGCGATGATGATGTAATAGAACTACAGAACGTCAGAGACATGATGAAAGACATGCAAAGCCTTCAGCAGCAGATAGAAGCAGATGTAATGAGGCTGACAGAACTGACGGAAGAAAACTCAAACATTCTCAAGAAAATTGAAGCAGAGCGAAGAGCCATCGAGGAAATGACAGCAAACACAATAGCGACCAAAACAAACGAGCAATCAGACGAAGAAGTCATTGAAGAAACACTTGAAAAACTTCTACCAGCAATAATAGAAAAAGCACTATTACAGATACAGGAGAAGAGGAAGACACAAGAACCAGAAACAAGGAGAGCAAAAACACACAAATCCAAAGAAGCCAGATAGGGAGGCAGGATATGAACACCATGAACACGCCACGACACCATAAACAGACAAGCAGCGTAGAGGAATCCAGACAGCCAGCTAGTGGTCCTTTTTAGGACCAGTCCTTTTCAGGACTAACAACAGGCTAGCACCGAAGAAAGTAAACACACAATATACCCCAATTATAACCAACTTTCAGGTTGAACAGGGTATTACAGCAACATAGTAGACGAAAACAACAACAACAACAACAAGAGGCCTTTTTCTTCGTCAGTCGCCCCAAAGATACCACAGTCGATCTGTAGATGCTTTGAACACGTGACTTAATTTAGGTAGAAGTTGATTCCTCAACATTTCGGTCTAAAGTGTTAGAAAGAATATAGGGCTGTAGGTCTGCCACCTATTTGGTATCGTGTTTAATGAAATAGATTAATAGATGTGTTTCCAGTGGAGTTTTCTTTTAGGACATTAGAATTAGTTTTGAGTGATATATTAATGGATAGGTGTTATTAGGCACGTTAAGTCCAAATCACAGCTGTGAGAGTTTAGTAGCAACTATTTCATTCATTAGACAGGGCAAGAAATGCGTATATAGTAGGAACCTATTTCATTCGTAAGGCCGGGCAGAAAAGCAGTCTACTACTAATATTAATTGTTGGCAAGATGGTAGCCAGGGCCACGTGTTAAATGTGCATAAAGGTGGCGCCTGTGAGTCGACATGAACACGCTTAGTTACCACGTGTTGTAGGATTATAATGTTATGCTATTTTATATTGGGTGAATTGACACGTGGGTAAAGGCAGGTTAATGTTATTTTCTTCAGTAATGGAAGGGATAGTTTAGCTTAAAGTTTATTTCACGATAATTGTTTTATTGTGTTAGTCGAGGTTAGTTACACCTGGATGTGTACAGTACATAGTTGTCGTGTTAAATTACTTTTAGGTGATGTATTTAGGTCTAGTTACTAATATGCCTTGTAAACATGATACCCCTGCTTTTGGTATGTGAAGCACGTTTAAGACATAAACATTCCTCTGTTTTCTCCTTGCGGAGCTTGGCGATGTCGTAGATTTGCGATAGGTGATTAAGACTTAGTTTGGTCCCTTCTGAATAGACATAGAAATAAGTGATAGCTCAGTGGGAGGTGATAAAATAGAAATAGATTTCACGAGTGAGGTTGAGGAAATATAGTAGATTCTGTCTCTGACACTCGAGAAGCTTCTCTCAGTCAGCCTATCATCTACAACAGAGTTAGATTAGTCAGACAAATCTAATATAATATATATTAATATATATGTTCCTCACATACCCACACACATAAGTGACGACAATAGACGCACAAAACGTGAAACTATGACAATGAAAATATAGATAATTGGGAACGAACTGACCGACACACTGGAATAAGTTTATGTGAAGTTTAATTATCATAATAAACTTCCATCACAACATATAAAATTACATCAAACATATACAAATAGTCATAAAGTCAGTGAATTGCTACAAGAATGATAGACCCACAGTTATGATCTTTCCCCTCGATGTATAGCCCACAGTCCCGTTAGAAGAAAAGTGATAGCCCCAAAGAGTCACGGATACATCTGCTGAAGTCTAATGATTTCCCTTTAAAGGTATGAACAGACATTGATACTCTGATCTATCCTGAGGAAAATATTGTTAGCAACAAAACTTGCATAAAGAAATTACAAAAGTGGGTGAAAGTTGGTATACCATAAACAAATCACTCAGTCCTGCTTTCTCTCTGTTCATTCATCAGGGATCCCTGTCTCACTTTCTTACCTAATGTCTGGATGGTGTTCGCCGTCTAGCGCACTTTATGACACACCCAACGTGGCCGCTTACAACATGGCGTGTATCGGGAAAATGTCGATGAGACACCGACAATCGACAAGGATAAATAAGAGCTTAATGGAATTATTGTGAAAAGGATTTCACCTTTTATTCCAGGAGAGGATTATGTATAAATGTATATAAGGAAAAACAGTAGGAAGTTATCATTTACGGAGATATATGCGTATTACGGCTGTCTACACTTAAGCTGAAAGCCTGTAAACCCACTTCTGTTCTAAATACTAAAATCAACATAGAACAGTTTGTGAATTTACATGGATAGGATAATAGAGGTATATCAGCTGTATAAAACAAGATAGGATGGAACAGTATGGATAATATATAAGCCGAGTATGAGAAAGGGAAAGTTTCAGGCCACGCACAGATCGGGTTAAATCGCTGTTTCGCCCAGGGATTTCAGCCGAGTCTTAAGCTGTGACGCCAGTGCTCTCCGATACGTCCGCTAGAGACTTATAAATATCGGAGCGGTGAACTGAAAGGCGACACATGGAAAGCCGGTTTGAGACAGACTGGAGGCAGAGTTTCGCCACTACCCATATACCATATGAATTGTGATCGGATCGCCAGAAAATTTTTTAGTCCAGTATCTGAAGTCTGAGGGTAAGCGAAACTACGATGTATAATATTTTCTTATATTTGTTTTATTGCATGTTCGTATAGACTTCACAAAATATATGCACGTAGAATATTCATTTATATAATGTATTGTTATTTTAAATATGATTTAAACAGGTGCTATGTGGATGATTGTTGCTTGTACAAAATTTAATCACAATTAGACCCACAGTTAAATGAAGATAATAACAATCTTATTAATTGCTGTATCTCGACGAAGATAAAGGCAGTTCCATGGCAGAGATTGTCATAGGCAAATGAAGTGTTAGAAGCTTCATCATGGAAGATACCGCTTTTACGAGGTTAGGTGACTAGCTCCCTTCCTCGCTGCCTTTTCCTTCCCTAGTAGAGCGCACAACTGAGTGCCCATTTACAGCTGGTAAACTAGAGCGTTTCACAGCCAGGTTTCAGTTCCAAAACTATGTAGTTGTACTACTAAAGAAAGCAACCTGATCGTTTAGTCAGTCTGGCACTCACTTTATCTATTTGTGTATTAATTTTGAGTAGATGCTAGGAATGGCATTGTTGCGTGGGTGTCGCTGGTGTTGGGTGTCCTTCATTCGATTATTATTAGTTTAGCTTGTATGCTTGCTTATCTATCATTATCTCAGTTGAGGTCGACACAAAGTTTTGTTGTTGATTAATGAGTGTCCAAGAAAACCTCGGTTCCGTACGAACTGATTCATTATTAATATAACTTCCTATGAAGAAGAGTTCATCAGGTCAAAGGACAATCAACAATGCAAGTTGAAGCAATCAACCGTAATCAAAGTAATGTGGGTAAGTCTTCGATTAGAGTCCGATATTTATTACAAGTTGACGCACGAAGACAGTTCACATAGGTATACATTCATATATAGTTCATTAGAAATTACATGCATAATATTCATGTCCGTCCGTGTCATTTACTACATTCATGTCGGCAGACCATCATGGCTTTGTACATGCGCTGCTGGGTTCCATACAGCCAGAAATGAGCGCATGATGTCTTGACAAATATAATCAAATTATTTATAAAAGATCCTTCCTTCACAGGTTACTCGCAAACCTTTATGAATTCATTTAGATATATCCGTATCTTTATTGACCCTGGGTCCTTAGATTAAATTACAGCGATATGGCTATTAACAAGCCCAATAATGGAAGGAGGTAAAAACACAACTTCACGGCTCGACGGACTATGTAACAAGGGTCCCGTCTCTTGGTCACGGTGCGTGACCTACCAACGCTAACACGTCATAATTCGATCGTGTGTATAGCGTTCAATAGTCTAATAATACTTTACACTATATTAAATGCTAGAACCCCTAAAATTGCACGCTGCTAACCTCTAGCAGCCGACGTCTATAAAAATACCGTAACAATTCCCTGTCCACCGGGGGGAAAAAAATCTATTCGATAGATTTTTTTGAAAACCTATCTGAGTGAATAATCTCAAAAATTTAACGAAAATGCGACATACGGCCTACGATGCTCTGTCTAGAACAGTGTCGTGGTCATGTCGACTAACTAACAGTCATATAATATACTAACGACAATGTTATACATAAATGTTATACATAAATGTTATATTAGCTAAAAGAAAATGTCTAATGTTGATATTTAATTACTTAATTAACTTAAAGTCTGTCGTAATGAAATGTCATGTCAAGACTAATCTAACTAATTAAAATTAAACTAATTAATTATACTAAGTGTGTATTAAGAATCAAGTTATTGAAAATCTAATGCAAGAAAATGAAAGACGATGTCATGAGAAAAGGAAAAAGAAAAAACCAAATAAAAAGTAAAGTAGAGAAAGGAAATAAAGTATAAAATTTAACTTAGTTATGTGTGTTTGACATTAATTAAGTTAAGTGTTAAGTGGTTAATACCTATCTAAATTAACTAACTAAATAATAAACTAGTTTGTAATGTGTCAACATAATTATTAACTATGCAATATAATTATGTAATTCATAATTACCTCTAAGAATATTATCTAAGAATTGTGTGAGCTTTCTTTTCTTTCTTTCATTTTTTTCATATTTCATTTTTTTTTATCTTTTTCTCACATTTCATTTTAATTTCCATTACTGCAACGACTAAATTAAAATTAATCAACATTGGATATGACGATCCATTCGTAGTCTTGATCCTTGTGAATTCCCATTAGAAAAACTGTTCTAGTGTTCTGATTCAGCATAAATATAGACCTTCTTAACGTCCAATAATTTATGTCACATACCGAAATTAGTTCGACTGGACGTCACTTATTATTTCCGAAATTGTTTCAAATAGTTTTATCCTGAATGGACACTAACCAAAGTCCCGGCGTAAATACGAACACATTATCTCTTGGTTTCGTTCATTTCGTATATCGCATGTCTCTAATAAGCAGATACTTGAATTGTAGTCAACGGTTCATTTCTATGTCGAAAATTCAACGATAGCATTATATCTCTTTTTTATAAGTACTTGGGTAAGTTTATGCGAAGAGTATCATTGTTCATGAAGCTACATCAGAAGGGTTTCTAGAGAGAGCATCTGCCAAGATGTTCTCTGTTCCTGAAATATACTCGATGGAGAAATCAAAAGGCTGAAGGAGAATAGCGAATCTGGTGAGCTTAGGGCTTTTATGATTAGCCCGTCGTAGTGATGCCACAGCCTTCTGATCCGTCTGGACCACGAATGGGGCACCTAGTAAAAATTTCTCCATCTTGGTAATCGTCCATAAGACCGCCAACAATTCCCTGTCGACAGTGGAGTATTTGACTTCTGGCGGCTTCAGTTTCCGTGAGACATATAATGATGGATGAAGGATGTCGTCATGATATTGGAGTAAACATGCGCCAATTCCGTAATTACTCGCATCTGTACGGAGGATAAACTTTTTGGAAGCATCAGGTAGTCTCAAAATAGGTGGATGTGAGAAGATATCAATTATTTTACGAAATATTTTATCGCATTCGCCAGTCTATGTCACCTTCACCGGCATGTCTTTTTTTTAACAGTTATGACAAAACAGCCGTGATAGATGACAAGTTAACTTATGCTGTATTGGGCTGAGCATAGTTAATACCAATAACCACATTACTGTTTCTTGTAGGCATGGTAAAAACAAATAAGACAGAAAACATGTGTACAAATTTGAAGATGTCAAGAAACAAAAATGTTTTTCGAGAAGAAAAAATTAATAAATCAATCTATATTAGGATAGATGATTATGAAAGACCAGAAATGATGACTGACAATGCTGAGTCATCAAAGAATAAGATCAATGTATGAATGTAACATTTTATCTGCGTCACGCAGAATCAGGTACTAGTTGTAATTTTAGATAATGGTGATAAAAATAAACACCATCATCACGCTCGATAACCAAACGAGCGTCACGATTGTTACGGAGGGTAACCAACGCCTCCCTCTTATGACCATTGACAGATGGCAGAAGACGAACAAACTTAACGTTTGCTGTATAATCAAAAAAATTTTTAAGTGCCTGCCAGGTAGTATCCTGTGGCAGATTTCGCAATAACACCGTGCGAGAATACGCACTTTTCCAAATATATGTAGTATCATTGTCACGAAATTGTGCACAATGACGATATGTATTCTTTGTCCTAGACATAGTATATTTATTGGATGATGTATCATCCTGACTGAACTGAGGATGATACTTATCATTACCAAACGTAGTAGGTTTCTTACATGTCGTAGACATGTCTTGGTTGGGCAAAGTAAAACCTTTGCCGTTAGACTTATTTGTCTTAAATTCATTATCCCTGTTCTTTTTAACTCTAACATTATTCTTCACCATATTATTCTTCTTCGTAACATCTTTGTCAGTGTTGACAACGGCAACAGTTTTCTTAGGATCAGTTGTAATCTGATCCTGTTGCCAACATTTATATTCAGAATTGGCAATAGTGTCCTGACGAGGAAAAGTATATCTCCCTCGTAATGATCTTTTCATTTTGTTGGGTTGTGCTGAACTGGTCTTATTTCATGGAGTATGTTGTACAATTAGATCCATGTTTCCGGGATAGTACTCAAGTGATCCGTCCTGTGTATGTTGCAAAGTTGCAGTTAGGATGAACCCGTATCCCTTAAAACTGAGACCACAGTACCATTTACTAATCCTCTATTGAACATCAGGATGCCTGTGCCGTCGTTCGCCGAAAGACCAACTGCTGTATGAAGGTGTCCACAATTCAGCACAGTTTCTTTGGCCTTCTGAAAAATAGCATTACAATCTTGGCAACTATTTGTCACATTAAAGTTAACAGCACAACATGAAGACGAAGATTGTGACTGATTATTATTATCAGAAACACTAGGGGTCGTACCATCCGTGAGTGCCGCCCCTGCATTGTGATCACACTGTGATGGTCTACGTGAATGAGACCGATGATGAGAATAATCATTTGAATTATCCCGTTGTCCACTATTGTAACTGTTATCTCGATGTCTCGAGCTATGATTATTTTTATTCCAATTGTTATCATTATTATAATTATATGATCGATTATGACTTGCGTTACGTTGATTATTGTTGTATCTGGACTGAGGTGAATAATTTCTGTTTTGTGGTCTTCCTCTATTAAAGTCCTTGTTATTGTTAAAATTATTCTGTCCCTTATGGAAATTGACATTATAATTTCCTTTGAAGCGATTTCTATCTACACTGTGTGTTCTTGGTTTGTTATGACTGTGGTATGCCATACTAGAGGCCACAGGAAGAGGTTCTCTTATTAATGAGTTGGAAATGCTTGCATTCGGATGAGCAGTGCAGAATTTAATGACATTTTTTCTAGCTCCTCGATAGTAGCTGGTTTTCGTTCTTGCAAAAAGGCGAAGAACGGTGGGCTGACCGAGGATAACACTTTATCCCTTAGCAGTAGATCAACTAATTTGTCATATGATTTGTCTACACCTGCAAGTTCCATCATCTGTTAAAGGTATTGCGTTTGTTCGCAATGAAACCTGTAAAGTCCTTATTATTATCTGGCAAAATACTTTTAAAACGTAATCTACAACCCTCTTCATTCAGGTGGAAACGACGTAATAATAAGGCCTTAATGGTGTCATAGTCAGTAGCTAATGTTGGATCAATATTTTGTGCTGCACTTGCGGGTTCACCATCCATAAATTCCTTGAGTTTGAGTGCCCATGCAGTTTTGTTAAGATTATTGACTTTGCATACATCCTCAAAGCGTAATAGCCATGCTGATAAATCATCAACATGTAATTTAAATGGTGGTAGCTTGAAATAATAATTGCCCTTATTTTGGTTGGAGGAGGATCCATTTTGTGAATTATCAATTTGGCTTGCAGCAGCACTTTGCGCCTGAAGTTTTGCTGTTTCCAACTTAAGACGTTGCAATTCCATTTCTTGCTGCATTACGATTTCCTGTCGTCTCAATTTATTCTCTTCTTCAATCCGTAGGATTTCATCTCTTGCCACTTTCCTTTCTTCTTCTTGTCTTAATTCAGCTTTTTTCTCAGCTTCTTCACGTCTAAGTTCAGCTTTTTTCTCCTAAGCAGAACAAACCGGAAGTACTGAGAGGTCAAGGAGAAAACCAAATGGAGAATTAATCTACGTACACAAGAAATAATGACGTATACATGGACTCATCAACGGTTTAGACAAAATCTATGAAATAAGTGGTAGTAAGATTAGGATCGACAAGATAGGTTACAAACATGATACAGAACTAAATAAAATAAAACTGAATACGATAAAATACACCAATTATTTACAGAACTACACAGCTAAACACTAAAGTATCGAAACCTTGCAATGTCGAGCAGAACGGTCCCCCTGGTCAATTTGTTAGGAGGGAACTCGTACCGATTGCAAACTTTCGATAAGTCCCTAATTAGAAGTATCAGAATTGTTTGAAGTCAGCCAAGGCGACATAACAATCAAATCTGATTCCCGCCATCCAATGCCCGCTAACACATAAATAAAACATAATAGATATACACAAACAACAGTCAACACTTATTTGCAAAAAAAAAAACATGCTGGCAAATAGCAAAATAGACATGACAGCGTACAGCAAAACAGTTACTTAGCTTTTTGCCTCGATAGATTCATGCAATGCTTGCTTCGCCAACGGACAGTAGAACCTATATTGCATGACCATGCTGATTGAATCTAGTTTCCAATGTTCGATTAAGCGTTTATAAATTCTTTTCTTCAAAGACGTTGAAAGGCGGCTGCCATCGCTACAGATGATTCATCCTGTTGTCAAGGGTGTGTGACGTCATCGGTGTAGATACAAAAAGTGTCCATTTCGCTCGAAGGGAATTTATTTCTTTCAACTCGATAATCTTTGAGTATTTTGACAATTAAATTCCAGTTCCACATCACATCGGCCACCATTGTTGCGTGGGTGTCGCTGGTGTTGGGATGTCCTTCATTCGATTATTATTAGTTTAGCTTGTATGCTTGCTTATCTATCATTATCTCAGTTGAGGTCGACACAAAGTTTTGTTGTTGATTAATGAGTGTCCAAGAAAACCTCGGTTCCGTACGAACTGATTCATTATTAATATAACTTCCTATGAAGAAGAGTTCATCAGGTCAAAAGACAATCAACAATGCAAGTTGAAGCATTCAACCGTAATCAAAGTAATGTGGGTAAGTCTTCGAGTAGAGTCCGATATTTATTACAAGTTGACGCACGAAGACAGTTCACATAGGTATACATTCATATATAGTTCATTAGAAATTACATGCATAATATTCAGGTCCGTCCGTGTCATTTACTACATTCATGTCGGCAGACCATCATGGCTTTGTACATGCGCTGCTGGGTTCCATACAGCCAGAAATGAGCGCATGATGTCTTGACAAATATAATCAAATTATTTATAAAAGATCCTTCCTTCACAGGTTACTCGCAAACCTTTATGAATTCATTTAGATATATCCTTATCTCTATTGACCCTGAGTCCTTAGATTAAATTACAGCGATATGGCTATTAACAAGCCCAATAATGGAAGGAGGTAAAAACACAACTTCACGGCTCGACGGACAATGTAACAAGGGTCCCGTCTCTTGGTCACGGTGCGTGACCTACCAACGCTAACACGTCATAATTCGATCGTGTGTATAGCGTTCAATAGTCTAATAATACTTTACACTATATTAAATGCTGTAACCCCTAAAATTGTACGCTGCTAACCTCTAGCAGCCGACGTCTATAAAAATACCGTAACAGGCATCAGTATTTAAATTTGTTCCTGATATGGTTTGGAAAGATCAAGTTATAAATAAGTAAAGGATGTAAAGGATCGGAATAAACCAGATGATGTTTATTACTGATATGTTAATATTAATTCTGTATCATTGAAATGATATTACTTGCTATGACTGTATAACTTTGACATCTGATGACTGACTAGTCTGACTTATGTGCTAGTCAGTTACATTTAATCAAAATGTTAATACTTCTGTATCACTGAAATGATGTCCTTACTTACTATGATTGTATAACGGTGACATCTGATGACTGACTGGTCTGACATCTGTGCTAGTCAGCTACAAGTCTAGCCAGATACTAGCCAAAGCTGATATGATGTTTCAGGTTCCATGAAATAACTCAAACCAGACTGTCAAGTATCAGAAGCCTGTGTTGTTCATCAGAGGCAATCCCACAAACGCGCAGGACCCCAAAGAGTGAACTTCAACTGGTCATTGGCATCCCTATAGCTGGGTCTACCAAGTCTGATATCTACAAAGGACAGTTCAGTGTCAGCATTGTCAAGTTGAAAGATAAGCGTCATTTAAGACACTGACCACCCATAAATGAAAAACAGCTAATAGTCAATTGATGACAGTTATGTGTAAAGTCAGAGGACTAAGAACAGTGATATATTTAAAATGAATGCAGTTTTCAGTAACTTTATTATTCAAGATCTTGAAGTCTAAACAGACAATAATAGTAATTGTGTGAACATTTTTTAAATATTTTAATGCTCTATTCCAACTAGAAGAAATAGAATATTAGTGTAAATATTAAAATATTTTAACTGTACCTGAGGAATTATTTCACTTCTTACATTTGTGATTATAGTGAATGTTCATTTTAATTATCCCCTAGACAATAAGTAATCATAAGATAGTCACAGGGAGGAGACACCTTAAATCCTGGTACATCTCCTTACCAACTGGCCAGTGTTTTTACAGTCTGACTATTTCTATGATATCCATACACCAGTGCTTATTTCTAAGACTGGGGTAGTACTTGTAAGACCAGAACTCTTTACTGGCATACTATCCTGGTAGCATATGAGATACCTGGATTCTTACATAGTTAAATAATTTTAAATAACCTCCCGCTACAGCCCACAATGTCAGAATCACGAGGTTTCCCGTATTTAGGAAAAATTACCGGTTGGTAACTTCTCTCAAAAAAAAAGATAATTACTTTTCACACCACCATTGGTCAAAATCGTCGGAAAGCATATAAAATACTTATACATACTATTCCTCGGTTATAACTTACATTATAAACTGCAAGCGTAGAGCTTGTTTTTATCGTTTAAATCTCCCGTGATATAAGTTATATTCATGAAATGAATCATCATGAATTAGAAATACATACGTATTTCGTCAATACTCAATGATGAATCAGTGCAGTTATAAGTTAGTTTAAAATATACTCGACTGATTATTAGCAATTTAATAAAAATTTATTTATAGCTGCATGATTTTAAGCTAGAAATTATAATTTATTCTGCTTTCCACTGTAACATGTCGACTAGCGAATATAACAGACTTATAAATTAATTTCTTCTGCACAGAAATCTAACTAGTAAAATGAAATAGGCGGTTATCACTGAATCACTCAATTCTACTAGATATATATATATTTACCTCCACACAGAACTACAGATTAATACCACGAACTAGAATCCTTCAATATAATGGTAGTCCAGAACTCGGCAAAATGTTGCCAAGAAACTCAGAACTTTGCAATATACAAGATATTTTCTAGCACAAGTGATCTGTCTACTGCAGATTTTGGAGGACTGAATGAAGTCAAGTTTCAGCTCCTGGGTAGATATAAGAAACAGACAAAGGATCCCACGTTATTTCGAAATCCGAAATAGCACCGGTATTTCCCCCTCTCCTAACACTTCACATACTAGACGCAGGCCATAACTGCCACAACGCGTCTTTGACACCTCCGTCTAACTATTATCAGTCCTCAGCGATGCAGATGGCAGTTTCCACACCTCATGCCGAGAAACGTAGCCGAAGAAAACTCCTGTCAGATGAAAATGTAGACAAATGTCTGCTCCTATGTCTATCGAGACGAATTTCACAGTATTTCGTCTCGTCCAGGGACCGACACGATTATGCAATACAATGCGTTACCAGTATGAGAAAAGAAACGGCAAAGTCAGAATGGGAAAATAATATTTGTCGCAAACGAACGAATGCGAAAAACAGGAAAAGGATAAAAGATCGATAATAAAGTAGAGGACACGGGTAGAAAATGAAAAGAATATAGAAAATTTATTGATCATAAATCTCTATGCGACAGGCGACACCAGTGCGCTTAATCCAACAGAAGTAAACTCATCCATCAGGATCAACAATGTGGAGTTAAAAATAGAAACGTAAACAAACATGCACATTTCATTCGGGATATTATTCAGTACACGCATGACTAAAGCACGTCTGCAGCAATAATGTCCATAGATCAGGGAAAAGCCTTTCATAGGGTTTCACATGCCTTCTTGCACAAAACTTTACAAAGAAATAATGTCGGCCAATATTTCAGATCTTGAATAAAAATCATATACAAAACACCGGAAAGCAAATTGCTGATAAATCACAATATATCTGAAAAAATTCCTCTCACTCGATCAGTCAAACAAGGTTGCCCAATGTCTCCTTTACTATATGTACTAGTGTTGGAACCTTTATTAGAGAGCATCAGGAAAAATGCAAGTATTAAAGGCGTCCATGTACCAGGTATAGGTGAAAGGAAACTAATTGCATACGCCGATGACACAATCTTCTTCCCCTCAAGCAGATTATCACTAAAAGATATCCTAGATACCTTCGATAAATTTAGCAAAACTAGCGGTTTAAAAATCAACATTAAAAAATCACAAATAACGGGCATAGGACATTGGGCAAACAAAACAGAATTTCCCCTGCAGCTTGTACAAACTAATACTATGAAAATATATGTAGTAAATTTCATATCTATACCATATAAAACAAACAAAGAAATGTGGAAAAATATAATCTTAAAAACTGAAAATAAATTAGAATGTTACAAATATAAAAACGCTTTAATATTTGGTAGGGGCATCATAGTAAACACATATGTTATCCCTAAGCTACTATATATATGCAATATTTGTAACCCTCCAAAAAGAACTCTAATAAAAATAAATTCTTTAATCAGACATTTCATCTTCCGTCACTCAATACATAACATAAAAGACAAAACATTAATACAGGATAAAGCAAGAGGAGGAATATCCCTAAAAGATATATCTACCAAAATTCAAGCTATGAGAATCAAATTTATAAGTAGTATAATAAACGAATCAGAGTGATATCCCTTAGCACATTACTATGTTGGACTACCATTAGCAAAATTATATAAATTTAACAATACAGCACCGCACCATTCCGGAGTCTTAACAAATTTCTATAAACAATCCGTCGCATGCTGTTAAGTTATATTCATCGAGGGAGAGTTAAATGTTTGAGATCCTCACATGTGAGTCTAGTAATTTGTAGACGCACATTTGAGCGCATCTAAGTTAATTGTATCTTTTGGCCGAATACCATCACCATCCAAGATCTGCTTACTCGTAGCAAGCAAGAGGACATGCATACCATCATAGCTGGCAGACGCTGGAGCTGGGTTGGTCATGTCCTCAGAAGAGACCCCGATGCCATCACAAGAACAGCTGTGCTTTGGACCCCTGAAGGAAAGCGAAAGAGAGGCCGACCAAAAACAACTTGGCGGAGGACTGTGGAGGCTGAGATGCAAAGAATGAACCAGAGTTGGGGCACTGTACGAAGGATGGCCACCGACCGTGCAAAGTGGAATCAATTTGTTGTTGCCATACAAGACGCCACTAGGCGTGATGGCCACTGACTGTTTTGACGGTCGGTGGTTAAGGATCGAAGAAGAAGAAGAAGAAGAAGAAGTTAATTGTAGGTTCTGTGGTGGGTTTGATATTATAAGTATTAGTTTTTGTTATTATTTTTCTACAGAGTGAGGTCAAGCTATGTAGGTCCCTGAATATAATGATGGAACAATGATGTACTGTCAGAGTACCTAACGGTTACCACCCGGTGATCTCACTCTGCGAATATTTTACCTATTTTATTTTATTTGACTAGTGTCTAGGGGAATGAATGTATGATGTGATGTGGATAACATACATACACAACAGTAACTTAAGATAAGAAACTCAAGTAAAACAATTGTTAACTTTTTTAAAAATTAAATCTTTAGTAAAATTTTATTCTCCTGCTCCTCAAATTCTTTTGGAACAGGAGTAAAATTCAGAACAATTAATAAAGGTAGTTTTATCTATCAATATGTATATACAGTTAATTAAATAGGCAGGACTTTGTGTCCATACTAAGAGTTTAATAAACAAATTCTTATAATGTATCCCTTTTCTGACGAACTGATGTCTTATACTCTATCACTAGTAGGAGAGACTGATGTCCTCATCATGTCACTCAAAATATATTAATGAAATAAGTGTGGAGAATAATTTAGAATAATAAGCCATAAGCCCAAACAACAGGACTTAACTTCTGGTCTTGTAGAAATTGGAAGTCTTCCTGATGATACTGCCCATTCTTCTTCACAAGAGGGTCTCCTGGAGTAAATAAGTAACTCGCTGTAATTACTGCCCACTCTTCTACACAAGAGGGTCTCCTAGGAACATCTGATAACTGGTGGCGTCAAAACATACACCAGACAGAATGCCTAGTGTTCAGCATCTCCAGTTATATTTCACAGGAAAATAGGCGATTCAACCCGCAAATCAATAAAATAATACACAAGGAATAGATTGACTAGCAATCTTAGGCACAGATTTAGATTGCCGTCGTGTCCAGACTGCAGAAACTTGCTTTTAATTCTGCACTTCTGTTCTCAAACTTTCACTTGGTATTATATTGTATCAAATGGCGCTCTAAGCTTGGACCCTATCACTATTATTATTCTACTTGGCCAATGGAAACTGTTCATCCGAAATTGACCTTCTTTTTTGAAAAACCCCACACTTTGTTATCAATACGTTTGCTTGTCTGATCCTACTATTACTATGTAAAAAAAATGTTCGCGTGGCTAACACATCTGCAGTTTCTTTCCCCCCCCCCTCTTTTCTAACTATGGGGGTGCCCAATGAAATCGAGTCAAGAATATTTGACTGCAGCGGACAATTTTCAAAACTGAACCAGCGTGGGTTTTTCGGTGTGTCTGCTAGTCTGTCTCAATTCTACAATATCTGGGTTATTTACGGAGCAATTTTAAATATTACAACTTATTATAGGGAGCCGCGCTAGCGTAGTGGTTACCACACCGCTCTGGCGACCGGGTGATCCAGGATCAAACCCGGGTGACGGCATTTGAGGATTTTTCGTCGACCGGGATTTGGACTGGATTAACTCGAGACCTGGCGAGGACATTTGAAGGAGTGTCGTCGACCAGGGATTGGCGGCTCCTGAGCCGACCCAGCTGTAATGGGTACCTCCGAAATCGGAGAGTATTTGCCTGAATGGCGAGGGACACCTGTCTCTGTACAAGAAAAAAGGGATACTCACGTAAAATCAATGTCAGGTTAGACATAAATAATAACCTGAGATTTCGCCTCGAGTATTAGCGGGCGTACGAAAAAAAAAAAAAAAAAAAAAAAAAACTGATTATTAAACTGCTTGTTGGCATCTATCATTCTATCTAAATTTTATTTTCTTCTTTATCATCGTTTCCATTTTTGTACTTTTTCCTTTTTATTATCATGGGCTCTTTTCATTGTGCTAACATATCAGGGAAAGTAAGGTTCTAAGTCCTGATAAGTTATTATATGATATTATATTAAACAACAATACTCTAGTGTCAAAATATTTCTGTTATTTACTCTCTTTCGTTTTTATGAAGAAATAAATATTCTTCTAAGTCTTTTCCATTCCTCCCCTTTCTCTCTCTTGCACCACGCGTTGATTTGAATATATGCCCCGCTTTTTAGTCATTCGTCTTTTCAAACCACCACCGTTTTCCCATCTCTCCAAGCTCGCGATAGTCGTCTGTATAAAAAGTTAGAGGGTGCGGGAGGGTTAAGATTTGTTCATATTCCGTTGCTGGGTACCGTGGATACAATACAAGTGGCGTAGTTATTTATAGATTTTCGACAGTAGCTTTTTTTCTATTTTCTTTTTTTTTCTCTCCTATACTCCTATACTCTTCTGACACTAGTGATGCCTTGGCCGCTTGTCAATTCATTCTAACGTTACTTTTAAAAATTAGGGCGGAGCTACCAAAAGCTTGTACCTTAGGCAAATTGTCCATACTTTCAAATGCAGCGCGGATCGCTGACAAAAAGTGGTGGCATTGCCCTATTCATATATTGTCCAATTTAAAAATTGCCATAGTAGCAGAATCCATAGAATAATATTTTATACATAATTTGACATTCGACCTGGTTAGTAGGGATGGACTCTTTAAAATCCTCCTGAAAATAGGCTGCCCTTCTAAAATGCTGGAAATGATAAAGTCATTCCATGACGACATGAAGGGAACAGTCCAATATGCTGGAAGCACGTCACAGCCCTTTGATATACGAAGTGGCGTTAAACAAGGCTGTGTTCTGGCTCCGACCCTCTTCGGAATCTTCTTTGCCTTACTCTTGAAACATGCATTCAGAGATGCAACTGAAGGAATATGCCTTCACACTAGGGCAGATGGCCGTCTGTTTAATCTTTCAAGGCTGAAGGCAAAAACAAAAATCAGAAGGGTCACTATAAGAGACTTGTTGTTCGCTGATGATGCTGCAGTCGTCACTCAAAGCCAACAGGAGCTTCAGAGCTTGATGAATCGCTTCACTAAAGCATGCAAGGACTTTGGCCTCACAATAAGTCTAAAGAAAACGAATGTGCTGAGTCAGGATGTGGGTGCTGCACCAGTTATCACTATCGATAACTATGAATTGGCAGTGGTGCACCACTTCACATACCTAGGGTCTACCATCAATGACAAACTCTCACTGGATACAGAAATCGACAGCCGCATTGGCAAAGCTGCAGCTACCTTTGCCCGCCTCACATCGCGTGTTTGGGGAAACTCTAAAAACTCACAATGAAGACCAAAGCTGCGGTATATAATGCCTGTGTCACCAGCACACTCCTATATGGCAGCGAGACCTGGACGACCTATGCTAAGCAAGAAAGAAGGCTCAATACCTTCCATTTGCGGTGTCTACGCCGCATCCTCGGCATCTCGTGGAAAGATAAAGTGACAAATGTCGAGGTGTTGTCACGTGCTGGCCTTCAAAGTATGTATACGCTGCTTAGACAGCGCAGACTTCGCTGGCTTGGCCATGTTCGCCGCATGGAAGATGGTCGCATCCCAAAAAGATATCTTCTACGGACAATTAGCAGATGGCAAGAGAACAGTTGGGCGACCACAGCTGAGGTTCAAAGATGTGTGCAAGAGAGATATGAGGGCACTGGACATGGATCCAGCAACATGGGAGGATGAAGCTGCCGATCGCACAAAGTGGCGATGCTATTTACGGCACCACCTCAGATTGGGCGAAGAGAGGCTCACACAAGAAGCAAAGGTGAGGAGAAAACGTCGAAAGGAGCACCAGGAAAATAAGCAGTTGAGGGCTGTCACCTCAGGGGCGCATTCCCATAGTCAGTTATGACTGAAGGGGCTATTATATTATTACATAATTTGAGGAGGGGGGTTCAAACTGACTTTATCACAGGTTCATTGTATGGCGCGGTTTGTCGCGGTGATCTGTTGCTATCCAGCAAACGTACTTGAGGCAGATTCCGATATTCTCCGTCTTGTATAGACGTGAATTTTTCGTGTGTTATCTTTAGTTCAAGAAAGACACGGTCATAAAGTAATTATAATCATCTATAAGATGAAGATGTCGTTCTTGATGAGAAAATACCAAGACTTGCTTGATTTGAATATTTAGCCAGAAAACGGCTTATTTTATTATCTTGCCTCCGATATTTCGTCTCCTGTAAACGTTACGGCAGAGCTTCAATTTGACCAGATATGTCAAATTGCTAGTGCGTCCCCTCTAACGCTAGGAACTGATTAAAGCGTAATGTATAACTACGTAAAGAATATGAACGGTCAATTCGACAGAACCATGTATACTACCAAGCCGTTAACCTTAATTACTTAGTCGTTCCCCTTCTACCGTGAGGTGTAGAGGTTTGGAAGAGAGAGCGCCAGACTATCCTATCGGCTGTCTTCCTCCTGGCCTGGTTCCATTCTAGTCCTCGATCCTTCAAAGGTTGTCTAATGTTGTCCTCCCAGCGGACTCTGGGTCGTCCTCGGGGTCTGGATCCTTGGCTCTTTGTTTCCCATGCTTGTCGTGGTATCCGATCTTCTCCCATTCTGCAGACATGGCCAAACCATCTTAATTGGGACTGTTCTACTTGGGTCTGCAGGGAGTAGGATTTAAGGCCTTGACGTATCGTCTGGTTGCGTACCATGTCTCTTCTTGTTACTTCAACCACCTTCCTCAGATACCTCATTTCTGAGGTTTGGATCTGGCTTTTATGGGTTGTAGTCATTGCCCATGACTCGCATCCATATGTCAAGACTGGGATATAGGTGGAGCGGTATACAGCCATCTTCTTTTTCTTACCAACCTCTCTCTTGCTGAGGAATCCTCGATTTATGGCCTGAAAAAGTCTCCCAGCTGCTGCTTTTCGAGTGGCCAACTCTTCTTTGATGCCTCCCTTTCGGTCTATAATAGCTCCGAGATATTTAAAGTGGTCGACCTGCTCCAGGACCTGTTTTCCTAGCTTAATCTTTCTTCTCGTGATATCACCATGGATTTTGTTTTAGAACTGCTTATGACCATCCCTCTCTTCTCCAGCTCTTCCTTCCAGACTTGCAGGTTGGATTGGAGATGTGCCTCTGATTTAGCAATCAGGGCAACATCATCAGCAAATGCCAGCTCCGAAATATAGACCTGTCTCATCTTCCAATACCCCACTGGATACTTTCTTGTTCTCTCCTTGCATGCCTTGATGACATCGTCCATAAGGAGTATGAAGAGGTAAGGTGATAGGATATCACCTTGTCTTACACCAGTGGTGGTCCTGAACTCTTCCGACTTATGGTTTGCTGTCCTCACATATTTTCTGCAAGACTTGTAGAAGCTCTGTATAGCATGAATCAGAGGTGCTGGAATATTCTTCCTTGCCAAACAGTCCCAAAGTTTGCTCCAGGGGACCCTGTCAAACGCCTTTTCCAGATCTATGAAACAAAGATGCATCTCACTCTTATACTCAAGGGCCTTTTCACTCAGCTGTCTGAGTGTGAAGATTAGGTCTTGAGTACTTCGGTTTGCTCGGAATCCGCACTGGACCTCATCCAATTGTGGCTCAGCTAGGCGTCGGAGTCTCTGCTCTAGAATTCTAGAGTAGATTTTACCAGGGACACTGAGAAGGGATATGCCTCTATGGTTTCCACACTGTCGATTGTCACCTTTTTTGAAAATTGGTGTTATGATGGCAATCCAAGCCGTTAACCTTGACGTCGTAATGGCGAGTGCTGTCCATGTTGATTATTATGTATGCCAATGTATATACTGTCGAACCATATCGATGCGCTGTCCTAACACACGATGTCAACGTCTTTGCTGTAATAAATCGTATCGTTCTTCACGTTCAATAATGAGTTCAGTATGCCCTACTTACCAATTGGTCAGTCTTTTGACACAATCGTTACCGTTACGTTTGTCTTGTCATCATTATGAATAACGAAGCGACGGCCCACAACAACATTCGTGCCATAAGTCACCAATTTTAGAAACGCATCGGTAACAGTCTGAAGGCCAGTATGGGGAGAATTTTGTTTGCGTGAAGATGCTACTACAGATCTCTTCAATGTTCGTTTCAAGCTACGGCAACTATTGCAGCAATAGTTTACCATACATGACACCGTTGCTTTCAAGTTTGCGGTTTAGCAGTGGACCTCACTGACCTCTGCGTGGTCAAACTGTACATCTTGTCAAGCCTATTGTGAGGGTCAACGATGGATCGTAGTACTGATAGTCGTTTGCCCACCATGCAACGCCCGATACCTATCGACAGAGTCGCGAGGACCGGGATTTTTTTAAGATAAGTGGCTGAATGTTTTTGTGCATCATGTCACTGTTGCATGTTTTAGTCGAGCCTTTCTTTATTATGTCCACTTTTAATATACATGTTCTAAGTTCTATGTGCCATGCGGGAAGGTTGGGCGGAAACCTACGTGGGATTCATCCCAGCTTCACACCAGGGCCCACGTTAGGCATTCTTTAGGGACATTTGCAGATTTCCCGCAGTGGAAATTCCGGCTTATATTTGCCGAAGGATTTCAGTCCACTGTGTTTGGTTGTCTGTGAAACATTTGTGTTTAGACGTCACTTGCTGTTTTTTATTGTTGTTATTGTGATATTTTTTCTCTGTGCCTTAGTTTATTGATTGATTTTGTTTATAACTGTCATTCTCCACCTTACTATCCTTGATTTAAATACAAATCTTCTGTTTATAAACCGTACTCTTGCTTGTCTCGTATTTTTTTTCGCAGTGTCATTGCATTTTTTGCAATACTTTTTCTTTATTTCTACTTTATTCCTTCTTTAATTCTGCAAACGTTGTCATTCGTACTTTGGTATCTCGTCTTCGTATCAGTTGTTCTCAGTATCTTCATCATATATTGCCTGTCATATATGCTCTATTAATTTTTTTTAAATGCATGATTTATTGATTGATTCATAATTATAGAGTAATATTCGCATTCCTGAAATTAAAAGGAATTTAAACATAGGTTCGGTGAACAAGAACCTGTCACACATTAATTAGGTGATACTTTTAATTTATTAAACAAATAGTTGACTACGTGAGTTGGTAACTCATATAATTAGACACGATGTCTACATTGGACTATTTTATCAAGAAGGTAAGGCGCTTGGTATGGACGCTGATGAGTTAGAGCGATTCGCAACCTCTGAATATGCGAAAGCCCAAATACATGAATTACATAAATTTCAAATGGAGGAAAGAAAACGTCAGATGAACGCAGAAGACAAGAAACTTCAGATGGAATCTCAAAAACAGAAACTTCAGATGGAGGAAAGAAAACGTCAGATGGACGATGAAACACAGAAAATGCAATTGGAAGCTACTGAAAAAGAAAATCGTAGACTTCACGAAGACAAGTTATTATCTTTAGAACTTGAGAATGTTAATTTCATGAATGGTACTTATGCACACAATGCTCTTGAAACTCAAGCAACTACACACAAGAACCATTCTGGTTCTTACAAGATTAGGTTGCCTCCATTTGTCTAATTCCGACGATATTGTATTCTAACTGAATAGTTTCGAGGCCATATGCGAGTCTCATAAGATTGATAAATCAGAATATTGTACACGATTTATTGAACTTCTCACAGGAGAAGCTTTAACAGCAGTTTGTATGGTAGAAGGACCTAACAAAAATGACTACAATACTGTCAGGGCTATTTTACTGAGAAAAAAAATCAACTTGACGAAGACGGTTATCGGCTTCGTTTTAAAAGCTTACTGCCAGAGAATGGAAAGGACTTCTCTGATTTCATTGCATCTATACATCTTACATTTTCTCGCTGGGTTGAACTTTCAAGAATAGAGCACACATATGAAGCCCTTATGGACTTAATGCTCCGGGATAAGGTGATGTCATCAATCAACCCATTATTTCTCTCTTTCCTGCATAAGCGACGGCCTGCTAACCTGACTGTTACTGAGGAAATCGGTCGTCAATTTCTTACCGTACATCCAAACATGGTTGTTAGCAACTCTAACGTCAGGGAAGCATTCCCAGTGGCATCAGCTATGCCTTACAATAATAACTTACAACATAGGTCGCAAAGCACTGATTGTTACTATGGCGGGGGGGGGGGGAGGGGGGGGGGGGGTACCGGGAATAGAGATCTCACCAAAGGAATCAATTTCGTAGCAATTCTCCTGCTCCATGGGACTGATGACAATTCAATGGGCCTCGACATTTTGGTGAAAAAAAATTCAGGAAATGGTAGACGTGATAACCACGCTAATAACACTGACTAACAAAAAAAATTTTTTTTTTCTTTCTCTAACATTTCTATATTTTTCTGGTCAATTTTAATGCGCTGTTTTTAAATCTGCAAACCGTCTTTCTCTATCAGGTCGGGATCTCTAGAAATACGCAATTGAAGTTTTTTAACAACGCATACAGTATTACAACATCATTCGTACAAGAAGTATAACAGTTATGTAGGCTTGAATTTCTTTGCAGTCGACTTTCGTCGGTGAATGGCATGTGGTACATCGCGATGAAACATCCAACAATAATCGGCAAGCATGGTCACACTCCACCGTCCTTGATAACGTGACTCCATTACGGCGATATCTTGATGGAATCGTTCTCCATGTTCATCGCTGACTTCGCCAAGGTTGTCAGGGAAAAAGTCAAGATGCGAATCGAGCAAATGGATTTTGAGGGACATGTTACAGCCCATAATTCTGTATGCATCTATGCACTGCTTAACAATATGCAACATAGTCGACAGATTTGTGATTTCCCAGAAAGTTATCGACGATCGATTTAAATGCCATCCATGCGCGAAGTTCACTACCATGTAACAAGTTCTCGAATTGTTTGTCTGCAATAACTTTCCTAATCTGAGGTCCTACAAAGATACCTTCCTTTATCTTTGCATCGCTAACTTGCGGAAACTTTTCTCGAAGATAAGTGAAAGCTTTGATCGTTTTATCTAACGCTTTTACAAAATTCTTCATGAGCCCCAACTTTATATGTAACAGTGGTAAAATGAAGCTGTCTTTGTTAACTAATGGCTCGTGTATTACATTTTTATGCCCGAGCTGCATACGATTCCGGATAGGCCACACCTTTCTTGCATAATGTTCCTGTCTGTTGCGGCTGTCCCATTCACATCGGAAGCAACAAAATTTAGTATACCCAGTCTGCATGCCCGTGAGAATTGCAATGACCTTTAGGTCTCCACAAATCCGCCATTGGTAGTCATTGTACTTTATTTTTTCCAAACGTATAGCCATTTTGTCATAAGTTCCTTTCATATGAACAGAGTAGGCGATTGGAATTGATGAAAATAAATTTCTGTTATGCAATAACACGGCTTTTAGACTAGTCTTGGAAGAATCGATGAAAAATCGCCATTCGTTGACTATGTGCTCATGACCGTTTACATTTTTGCAATAGCAAATGTCATCATCCATCTCAAAGTATTGAACAAGTTCTCTGTGTCTATGACGAAATTTAGATATCGGAGTATTGGGAGCTAAAAGATTCCATTCTTTGAGTCGCGAACCGAGTAATTCCGCTTGTCCTTTGGTAAGAGCGAGATCACGTATTAGATCTGAAAGTTCTGAATGGTTAATTAAGTAAACACCATCATTCACCGGTATGTAATCTGAGTCAGAATTAGTTTCTAAAGCAGGTAAACTATCACTTTCTGATGGTTCATTCACGTCCAACAGATATTGTTCTGGTGGTACTTGGATCGGACACGTGATTGGATCATGAGCCACTGGTTTCGAAACCAATTCAATATTTGAATAAACCACAGACTTTCTAGTTTTAAAAGTGAAAACATGGATATTTGTCAAGCAGAAGTAACAATCAGTAGTGTGATTTGTATGTTCACGCCATATTACTGGCACTCCAAAAGGAATCGACTTATGCTTCGGCGATTTTTGTAACCAACCTGCCAATGTATCGAACAAACTGCATTTGGCTTTCAAGATTTATTTGCATCATCAACTTTCAAATCGAAATAAAGTTCATATGCTTTCTTTAGTAATGGTGTAAAGTTTTTCTGGTCAACACGATCGGTAAAATATCCGCACACGTAACAGAACAGATCAGCCGAATTTCTACAACTTCTAGAAGCCATATTTTGCTCAGAATTATTTCAAAATACATTAACTATTAGAAAAATCGCGTAACATATGTCATGCATCTTTTAGCAGTATAAAAAGTAGAATTATGTTGCTTTTTATTAATTTTTAATAAGTTATGTAGTAAAAATGAAACGGAGCAAATAACGGTTTCCCAAAAATATATTTATTCACAAATATCTTAAGAACCCGACGTGATAGAGATAAACGGATTTCAGATTTGAAATCAGCGCAAGAAACTGACCTAAGAACACTTATTCTTATATAAGAAAGAAAAATGTTGTTTGTCAGTGTAATTGGCTACCTTACAGTAATTCTTATAGAAGCCAACAATTTTCATGTAATGGACATTTTGATCAAAGGGAAAATAGGTCTCGTAACCATTCCAATTGGGGTTCTAATCTAAACAGAGGCCCCATTCGAGAAAATAGTCATGATCGATCTCGTTATAGAGGTAGATCTCCAAAAAATGATAGATCTCTTCGACATGCTAACTCAGCTCAACATGAGCCTCGGGTTATTTTAAATCAGGGTGACAATAATACTGTTACTAATGCTGCCGCTTCTTGCTCTTTTGATTTTGATCGTGCATCACACTGCGCTGTGTGCACGACTCTATTTCAGCCGGCAGCAGTTACTACCTTGAGTTGCGGTCATCCTCTCCCGACTCTTCCAGCCTTAGCTGCTCATGATGGAACAGGTTCTCTTACACTACACAGGGGGTTTGTTAATGCCATACCGGTTAAGGCACATCTGGATTCTGGCTGCACGACGGTTGGGGTCAGGCAGTCACTGAAAACAACTTTGCGGAGGACTGTGGAGGCTGAGATACAAAGAATGAACTAGAGTTGGGGCACTGTACGAATGATGGTCGCCGACCGAGCAAAGTGGAATCAATTTGTTGTTGCCCTACAAGACGCCACCAGGCGTAATGGCCACTGACTGCTTTGACGGTCGGCGGCTAAGAATCAAAGAAGAAGAAGAAGTCACTGGTTGACCCTTCTTGTGCTAAAGGTAATGTCGTAAAATGCGTGGCGTTTGGCGGCACAGTTGAGACTTTTCCAACTGCCATCGTCCACATTGCCACTCTATTTTTACGGTGCATTCACACGTATGTATGCTCCCGAACCCAATCGCCGACCTTATTGTCGGGCGGATAGATGGGGTAAAGGATTGTACTCTACAACAGACTGCTGCCTGGGAACAGCATTATATTCATGCTGCTTACGCAGTTACGACTAAATCACAGGCTCAAGACCTTTTACAGGTTCCACCTGCCACTAATCATGAGGTAAATAATTATGATGCTCAGGCTGTTATGACACGGAAGTCCTTTATTGATCTCCGACATCATGATTCATCATTACGTAAATTTTTTCTATTAGTTAAACAGTATGACATAAATTGTGAGAAAAACCTTAAACACTGATTTTGGATTAAAAATGGAGTGCTGGTACGGATGGTTCGTGATTCTGCTACATCCATACGATCACAAATTTTAGTGCCTCAAGACCTGAGGGTTCGTATCTTACAACATGCCCACGACTCTCAGTGTGCAGGGCATATGGGTTTCTCCCGCACTAAGTCTAGGGTGCTTTCTTCTTGTTTCGGCAGGCGTTAATAAGGATGTGACTGTCTATTGTCGCTTCTGCACGACATGCCAGGAAGTTAAGTCAAGGGGTCCGCGCCATGCAGCTCCCATCCAAGCTGCGGACATTCCTATCCGTCCATTCGAAACGATGGCGATCGAGATCATCGGCCCTTTACCGATCATGTCTGTCAGGGGACACCGAAACATTCTTACTTGTATTGATATGATTACTCGGTGGACAGAGGCTATCCCTCTTAAGAGCATATCTTCTGCTGATGTAGCTGATGCTCTCTGACTAATTTCTCGTTTGGGTTTTCCCAAGAAAATTTTATCAGATTATGGTACACAGTTTGTGTCCGACACTATGACTAAAGTGATTGCCCTGCTCCACATTTAGAGGTCCGTCAGCAGCGTGTATCACGCCATGTCAAACGGTTTAATTGAGAGGCAAAACCGTACACTTAAACAGTTACTGGTGAAGATCACTGGTGACTATCCTCATGATTGGGACAGGGTTTTACCCGCTGTGCTTTTCGCCTATTGGGAAGTGCAAATGAGCATACAGATTTTTCACCATTCGAGCTCGTTTTCGGGGCACAACCTCGTGGTCCCATGTCGTTACTTCACGACCTGCTCACTGCCGATGACATTAATGATGACACTCAGTCTTCTTACGAGTATGTCATCGCGTTGAGACATAAAATTATCAACGCATGCAGGTTGGCTACCTCCGCGTCAGAGTCCGCCAAGCAGAAGGCGAGACTCTTTCTTAATAGATACAGACGTCTACGACAACTCTCTCCCGGTGAAGAAGCCTATGTTCTACTTCCTCGTAAGGATACTCGTCTTCTTATTGCCTGGAAATGCCCGTTTACAATTGTGTCGAGAATCTCTGACGTCGATTATATTGTTGACATTGACGGGAAGCATAACACATTTCACATTAACATGTTAAACGAATTTCACTCCCGTCCAGACTATCTTCAGTCTGTCTTTCAGGCGACTGACGACCCTCCTTATCGTCTGAATCGTTATGCCTCTTTATCCGTTATTCACGAAGCGGAGTCGACTTTCTCTTGCATGCCTCTTCCTCTTCAGGTAGTCCTGTTACATTCGACGGAAACTTGGAAACGTGTCACAATTTCTCCTGAACTCTCTGCTGAAAGACAACAGCAAGTCTCTTCCTTATTACATTATTTTCAGGATGTCCTTACTGACATTCCCAGTCGGACATCTGTCATCACGCATGACATTATAGTGAATGATGACAAACCTATTAGAGTTCGCCCGTATCCCATTCCACGCCACTTTCAAACTCAAGTGGAAAAGGAATTGGATGATATGCTACGGCTGAAAATTATCGTACCATCCAATTCAGCCTATGCTTCTTCTATAGTTATTGTTCGGAAAAAAGAATATAACATTCGTCTCTTCGTCGATTATCGCAAATTAAATCAGGTCGCGATTTGTGACGTGGAGCCAATGCCTTTGTTAGAAGATTTGCTTATTAAGTTGTCCAACTCTGTCTTCTTCACTAAGCTCGACCTATTATTGGCAAGTGACTCTTACTGAACGGGCCAAGCCTCTTACTGCGTTTTCTACACCTCGAGGCTTTTTCCAATGGAACTTCATGCCTTTTGATCTCGTTAACGCTCCTGCTACTTTCGTACGCATGATGCGTCGTGTTCTTTCTCATCGTTCGGATGTTATTGCATATCTTGATGATATTTGCCTGTTTAGTGATTCTTGAGACGATCACTTTAACGGTTTCTGTTCACTTTTGTCCACACTTCGTTCTCACAACTTGGCGGCTAAACCGTCTAAAACCCACGTTGGTTTCAGTGAGATATCTTTTTTGGGACACCGTGTTGGTCACGGTCTCTTACAGACTTAAGACCATAATACTTCTAAAATATTAAATATCACTGCTCCTAAAACTAAGAAACAGGTTCGTAGCCTTCTTGGTCTGATCCAATTCTATGGATGGTTCATATCCCACTTATCCCCCATCACTGCACCTCTTTCTAGTCGGTTGAAGAAAGGGCCGCCTAACATGGTTCAGTGGTCACAGGAGTGCCAGGCCACTTTAGATAATATTAAGTTATTATTTTCCTCTGCTCCTATCTTGCGGTTTCCAAGCAAATATATTCCTTTCAAACTTCGCAGTGACGCCTCGTCGATGGGAATTGGAACTTTGCTGATGCAAGATTATTCAGGAACACTCCACCCAGTACTCTACGTCTCCCGGAAGTTAACTGCAGCTGAACAACGCTACTCTGTGGTAGATCGCGAGCTGTTGGCCATGGTCTGGCGAATACTGAAGTTACAACGTGTTTACTTGGAGCCCACTATGTCGTCGAGTCAGACCATCGTGCACTTACTGCACTTAAGAGTAAGGATTTGAATAACTCTAGATCGGCACAGCATGCTATTGCCTTGCAGCCTTTTTAGTTTACTGTCCAAGCCATCCGGGGTTCTGACAACGTAGTGGCTGATCTCTTGTCCCGTTGTCCACAAGAATGCTCCAGGACGCTGGATCACTCCACTCATGGACACATGTACCACCATTGAGCTACAACTTCACTTTTGATACTTCTGAATGTGCTTGATGTCACCACATTTATGTGTACTACATTTCTTTTGCTGACCTCGCGTATGAATATGACATCGTCATATTCGACTCGGAGTAATTATTATTTCCACGTTATTAACTATCCAGATTTTTATGACATTATTATGATGTTTCATTATGGTGTTTTTTTTCCAGCTAATTTCTGACTTATTCGCAGTGAATGTCTTATTAACGCCTCACTATAGGTGTTGTCGTGGAATATTCTAATCCACATATATAAATTATTAGGTAAATATAAAGCCTAATAAATACATATAATAAATAAAGGAAGAAGAATGGTAAAGAACAGTGCTGTCACAATGACAGTACTCGAAATCCCCTTGTTTTCTGCTTCATCTGCAAATTGTAACGCTTTCACGTTGATAGTAAAAGCCTACTATATTATTACCCGCGTTCTTCAATGAAACGTGTGCTGTATTTCTTGGAAAAACATTGAGATACCCAGCGGATCAATGACCTAATTTAAATATTTCATTCATTCCATTTTATACACGGCGGAACGAACGAACAGATGGACTAAAGGATAAAGAGAGAGGGAGGGCTGAAAATCAGGAACGCATGCAACACGCGTCGCGCGATACACAAATGCTGCCATCACGCGTGTAAGACTACATGCACTAATTTTTTTTTTTTTCAGACGGACAGTGATAAAATACATTACCCATCCCAGAGTTAGGTTTATAAATCCTGAAAAACTCTTATTAGAAAAGATAACATTAGATGGGTTTACGGTTGAAAACATAACAGTACCCAGACAGCACATCTTCGAAACAGGAGGTAGAAAATACATATTTTGAACGCAGCCACGTAGCTCTTTTAAATTTGGATATTTGGGTTCCTTAGGGCTTGCTGACAAAGAATATGTAAAACGTTACGCAAATAGTCCAGGAATTAATAAATTATACCCAAAATAAAATAGTGGGGATGCCTGACAGCATGGAATCATTTCTGCTCATAAAATTTTTTTATAACGTGTTTGAAAAAAATCTTACGTTACAGAATTAGCCTACCATGTAAACTCCAAATTGATTGGAGCGCAACAAATGAACGACTAACCACGATTGGTCGGGCTATAAATACTATCTTGGTTGTTAGGGGAGACGGGGGAAGGTAACATTTTTTCAAACACTTGTCGAAACGGGGCCTCATTGGCTAGACTCGCTGATATAATCACTTAGGAGCGTTAGTTCGAAACCACTTGTTTAAATAAGCTTGATAAAGCATCAGTGCGTTGAAGCCAGCTCATATTTGTGTTAAATAAAAGCCTGGAACATAAGCAGATGGGAATTTGTGCCAGTAATTGTGCCAGAATTCATTGCTAATCAACGTATCTGTGTTTATTTCCATGAAATTGTGGTAAGCTTGAACCATTCAGTATCTTTTAATGAAAATTGAATGTAAATTGTTAATTTATGCCTGTATATATATGTGTAGTTCAGTGGCAAACAGGAGATAAAGCCTATAATGCTCCAGCCTGAACAGAGGGTGTCGGAGGGAAGTAAAACGGCATGGAATGGCCAAATAGTACACTGACACCTGGATGATTGATTAGACAGAAATAATGCTGGAAGTGCAGAGGCGTGGTAACCATTAAGGAGGTAAATACTGGTATAAAGTATTTCAGATGAAGCTGACAGTTGGCCTAACGCTCTGAACTCAATGTTTGTGTTGTGTTGTGATCAGTGTAAAAGAGAGTATAAGTTAGTTATGAAGTAGAAGGTACATCCTTCTTGATTTCAGGGACCGTGGTCTTGATGGTACTGAGCAGCACCTGGTCAGAGCTTTGCTGAATCCAGAGTCGGACAGCATACTCCTTGGTCCATTTAGCTATCAGTGAGGTGTCTCCAGAGCCCAGAGGAGAATTCGAGCAGAGGAGTCTTCCCCTGCCGCCATCACGCAAGATAAGCTGATTTGGCCAGCTGAGCTCAACATTATGCCCCCTCATCTTGAAATGACTTTATAAAAATAACATTCAGAGGGGAATTTAATTGTCTTAATATCAGGAACTGAGAACATCTCCAATACTAGTCCCTAAAGACAAACTATTGAAGTCATGATGACAAATACCAACAGAGCTTGAACAAAACAAAACCAGTATTACCTCATATTGCTACTACACAACTGACACACATAGGATATTTTTAATAATATATGTCACTACTATATTCATATTGATAAATTCTGTACATATAACTTGTAATTTAAATTGATTGTGATTCCTGGTTCCCTTTGTAGTTGAATCAGGACACATATTCATTCATGCCAACAATGAATACATATTGTTATTTGAAAAGTTATCAGTGACTCCTTAAGATATTCTCATAGAGTGTTATATGTATGTGAGTGTCACAGTGTTGTCAAGAGTAGTGGATTAAATTTAATTGTTTATCTGTCTGTTGTTGTGACTTACACTTCATCATACACATACCCTAGACACATAACGTAGTCATCACACTATTCCAGAATAATTCTGACTGAGATATATAGATATGTGGTAGCAAGTAAGGTTATCTATAATACACTACTCTTAATAGATATAGATACCTTCACAGCTGATCTCAGTCAGTACACTAAGTCCCATATAAATATTTATAACATCCCACTTCACCACATATATTGGGGGTCTCGCTCTTGGGATTTTGAATCTTTCCCTATTAAAAATATTGGGAGTAATTCACTTCAGGGAATATCAGAATTAAAAGGTATCCTTGGGTGGAATTAAATAAGGTTGAGCTCACGGTGCCTGTGTTGTCCATTAGATATATTTAGAGATTAAATTGTTGGTTAGACATTGTAGAAATTTACCTGATAGACAATGGCGGACCTGGCCAAGTTTCGATCTGCTGCTGTTCAGACTGCAAAAGAGTTAGGATTAGATGGGCAAGTTATGGTTGCCTATGTCACCACGGAATGTGACAAATTTATTGAACGCGAAGAAAGAAGGTTTGAAGCCGAAAGAAGGTTAGAGGCTGAAAGTGAAATTAAGAGGTTGCAGATTGAGGCTGAGGCTAAGAAATTGGAAGCAGAAAGAGAAGACAAAAGATTAGCTGCAGAAAGAGAAGCCGAGGAAAGAAGACAGGCTGCAGAAAGAGAAGAGAGGAAATTAGCTGCAGAAAGGGAAGCAGAAGATAAAAGATTACAAAGGGAACATGAGTTACGACTAAGGGAGTTTGAGTTTCAAGGCCATGCTCCTGAAAATGGTGCCAGTCCCTTTGCCTCTGATGCTACGGTTACTCAAGGAGCCTCAACCTCAGCTATGAATTTTCATTTAGATCATTTTGTTGAGAAAGACGATGATATAGAGAGCTACCTAAATAGGTATGAGCTATTAGCTACCACGTATGGGTTAGAGAGAGAAAGGTGGAGCTTAAAGTTATCTCAGGGACTTCGTGGGGCAGCTTATGAAGTTTTTGCAAAAATGAGCAGAGGTGATCAGGAAAATTATGACATGCTAAAGCAGGCTCTTTTGTTAAGGTATGAAAAGAATGCAGAATTTTATAGGAAAAAATTTAGGAATGCTAAACTACTGTCAGGTGAAACCTATCACCAGTTCTCTGCACGAATAGAGACATACTTGGAGAAATGGACTTCTCTGGGGAAAACCCAAGATCTTAAGGAAATGGTCCTTATAGAGCAATTAAGAGAGTCCATGGCTCCAGACCTGAGAAAGTTTCTCATGGAACAAGGTGCAGAGAGGCTGGATGAGTTGCTAAATGTTGCTGAAAGGTATCAAGCAGCTCAAGCAGAGGTAACAGGTAATAAAAAGAAACAAGTGGATAACTTTAGGGCACCACAGAACTTTAATAAATTTGATCCTAAGGATCAAAATAAAGGTAAGCACCAATTTGATAGGCCACGGTATGAAAATAAAAATAAATTCCCACAATTCGATGAAAGGAAATATGATGAAAGAAAATCTTTCAACCAAGGAAAAAGGTGGTGTAAGAATTGTCAGATGGACAATCATGACACTGACCGTTGCAGAAGGAAACCTGTGTATATGGCAACCCTTCAGGTCAGGTCGACCTCAAGACAGGAGGAGGATATTATGTTAGATACCACTCCAGAAGAGATGAGGAAGGCACAGGCTGGGGATAAAACACTCAAGCCTTGTTTCAGAAAATTGTCAACTTGTCATACAACTCCAGGCAAGGGAGACTTTTACATGAAAAACAAGTTGATGTATAGGAAGGCTGGAGCTAGATCCAATGGTCACGGACAGCTGGTTCTTCCAAAAAGATATAGGGCAGACTTAATAAGGAGCCTACATGTGAAACCAGATGGGGACCATGAGAAGATAGGTACCATCATTCAAAAGGTGGCTCACAATTATTATTGGCCCAAAGCAAGATGGGACATTGAGAATTTTGTAGAAAGGTGTAGCATAGCACATGAGGGAACACCCACAAGTGGGAACATGGATCAGGACCTGGACACGCCACGGGGCAAAATTAGGCCTGATAATAAAAAGAGAAATAGATTTGATAAAGTGGACCAAATGGAATGGGAAGCCCCTTTTCACGGACAAGCTTCACTTAACTGTGTTACAATGGCCACTATGCGGAGAGTGCAAAAAGATGTCTTACCCCAGGATAAGCCGACAATCCCTCAATCGGATTTAAACAAACTGGAGGAAGAGGATGTAGAGAGGAAATCTCTCATCAAGAATTTTAAGTGGGGAGAAAGCCCCAAAAGAAAAATTGGTAGCGGTCGTTTTGTGAATGATAATTCTGGGAGGAAAAATCATCACTATAAAGCTTCGAGTGGAAGAGACCATACCGGTGCATGGACAAATAGGTCCACACAATTAAAGGTCCATATGTAGCTATGTTAAGAACGTGGACTGATGAAAAGGCAGAGGAAAACATTACATCTTCATACCAATATGTGAATGAGCTGACCACTCGGTTAAAAACTGGCTGGAAACTTGCCAATGAAAATTTGAAACAAGCCAGGAAGAAACATGCTGCCTATAATAACAGGAAGGCGAAAGACAGAGATTTGGCTGTGGGAGAGAAGGTACTGCTTCTTTTGCCTGGGAGTCAGAATAAGTTACAAATTGGATGGCAGGGTCCATATACAGTTCTAGAGAAGGTGTCTAGAACAAATTATAAGATAGATAAGAAGGGGAAAGAAAAAATCTATCATGTGAATCTCCTGAAGAAATATTTGGAAAGAGAACATCAGGAAGAGACACACTTGTTGACCTTGTCCATCGCCATGGAGATGAAAAAGGAACCACTTTCATCATTTGAATATCCATTACACCCCTGTGAGACAGCAGCACAGGTGAAAATCAGTACACATTTAACGAAAACTCAGAAAGAGAGAGTGCAACAGGTTCTAAATAATCATGCAGAGGTGTTAACAGACCGACCAGGGCATACAAACCTATTGGAATATGATATGAAACTAATAGACTCCACACCTGTCTGTATGAAACCATATTCGATTCCGTTTGCTAAGGAGAAAGCTTTGAAGGAAGAGATAGACTATCTGTTGAAGGAAGGAATTATTTCGCACAGTGAGTCTCGTATAGTTCCGGTGTGGTACTCTTAAGGAAGCCCTCTGGAGAACATAGACTCTGTATAGATTACAGGAGACTGAATGCTATTACAGAAGGACAGGTGGATCCATTGCCGGATACAAATCAGCTGTTTGCCAGACTAAATAAAGCTAAATATTTCTCAAAAGTGGATCTGAGTAAAGGATACTATCCGATTCCAGTAAAGCCTGAGGTTAGACCATACCTAGCTTTTAGTACCTCAGAAGGACACTATGAGTTTAATAGATTGCCATTTGGATTGAAGAATGCGCCTAGTGTCTTCTCTAGAATGATGAGAAAATTATTGGATCCTCTGAATAATCCCTGTATAACAAATTTTATGGATGATATCCTTATAGCAACAGAAACATTTGAGGAACACATTGACTCTCTGAACATGCTGTTTGATCGACTTAGGGAGGCAAATTTAACAGCCCGACCAACCAAATGTTGCGTTGGATGTAAAGAATTGGAATTTTTGGGACACACAGTTTATCAGGGAAACATGACCCCTGACCCAAAGAATTTAGAGAAACTACAGAAAGCCCCGAGACCACAAACCAAGAAGGACGTGAGATCCTTTGTCTCATTATGTGGTTTCTACCAGAAGTATATCAAAAACTTTAATTCCATATGTGCACCGTTAACTGAATTGACACGTAAAGGACATCCAGATCGCATTACATGGACACCACAATGTGAAATGACTTACCAAGAATTGAAGGAAAAGCTCACAAGTAAACCCATTTTGAAATTACCTGACTTAAGTCAAGAATTCATTGTAAGGACGGATGCCAGTAATATTGGGCTAGGAGCAACTCTACTACAGAAATCAGATGCATTGGATGGGGAATTAAGCCCAGTGGCATATGCTAGCAGAAAGTTGAATAAAGCTGAAATCAACTACTCAACTAGCGAAAAGGAATGTCTTGCAGTAATATGGGCAATAAAGAAATTCAATATTTATCTATATGGGAAGGCATTTAAGTTGCAAACAGATCACAAACCTTTATCGTTTCTAGCACAGGCTAAGCATGAGAACTCTAGGTTACTCCGATGGTCTTTACTTCTGGCTCCCTATAATTTTAGCATCGAGTATATATCTGGAAAAACCAATTTGGGAGCTGATTTTTTAAGCCGCCATCCGTGTGATGAGAATCACCGTAAACCCCAGGAATAATAATAAATTTCTCTATGTGTATATAGAATAAAGGACTGACATATAATGTCTGTTTTAAGAGGGGAGGTGTCGTGGAATATTCTAATCCACATATATAAATTATTAGGTAAATATAAAGCCTAATAAATACATATAATAAATAAAGGAAGAAGAATGGTAAAGAACAGTGCTGTCACAATGACAGTACTCGAAATCCCCTTGTTTTCTGCTTCATCTGCAAATTGTAACGCTTTCACGTTGATAGTAAAAGCCTACTATATTATTACCCGCGTTCTTCAATGAAACGTGTGCTGTATTTCTTGGAAAAACATTGAGATACCCAGCGGATCAATGACCTAATTTAAATATTTCATTCATTCCATTTTACACACGGCGGAACGAACGAACAGATGGACTAAAGGATAAAGAGAGAGGGAGGGCTGAAAATCAGGAACGCATGCAACACGCGTCGCGCGATACACAAATGCTGCCATCACGCGTGTAAGACTACATGCACTAACTTTTTTTTCAGACGGACAGTGATAAAATACATTACCCATCCCAGAGTTAGGTTTATAAATCCTGAAAAACTCTTATTAGAAAAGATAACATTAGATGGGTTTACGGTTGAAAACATAACAGTACTCAGACAGCACATCTTCGAAACAGGAGGTAGAAAATACATATTTTGAACGCAGCCACGTAGCTCTTTTAAATTTGGATATTTGGGTTCCTTAGGGCTTGCTGACAAAGAATATGTAAAACGTTACGCAAATAGTCCAGGAATTAATAAATTATACCCAAAATAAAATAGTGGGGATGCCTGACAGCATGGAATCATTTCTGCTCATAAAATTTTTTTATAACGTGTTTGAAAAAAATCTTACGTTACAGAATTAGCCTACCATGTAAACTCCAAATTGATTGGAGCGCAACAAATGAACGACTAACCACGATTGGTCGGGCTATAAATACTATCTTGGTTGTTAGGGGAGACGGGGGAAGGTAACATTTTTTCAAACACTTGTCGAAACGGGGCCTCATTGGCTAGACTCGCTGATATAATCACTTAGGAGCGTTAGTTCGAAACCACTTGTTTAAATAAGCTTGATAAAGCATCAGTGCGTTGAAGCCAGCTCATATTTGTGTTAAATAAAAGCCTGGAACATAAGCAGATGGGAATTTGTGCCAGTAATTGTGCCAGAATTCATTGCTAATCAACGTATCTGTGTTTATTTCCATGAAATTGTGGTAAGCTTGAACCATTCAGTATCTTTTAATGAAAATTGAATGTAAATTGTTAATTTATGCCTGTATATATATGTGTAGTTCAGTGGCAAACAGGAGATAAAGCCTATAATGCTCCAGCCTGAACAGAGGGTGTCGGAGGGAAGTAAAACGGCATGGAATGGCCAAATAGTACACTGACACCTGGATGATTGATTAGACAGAAATAATGCTGGAAGTGCAGAGGCGTGGTAACCATTAAGGAGGTAAATACTGGTATAAAGTATTTCAGATGAAGCTGACAGTTGGCCTAACGCTCTGAACTCAATGTTTGTGTTGTGTTGTGATCAGTGTAAAAGAGAGTATAAGTTAGTTATGAAGTAGAAGGTACATCCTTCTTGATTTCAGGGACCGTGGTCTTGATGGTACTGAGCAGCACCTGGTCAGAGCTTTGCTGAATCCAGAGTCGGACAGCATACTCCTTGGTCCATTTAGCTATCAGTGAGGTGTCTCCAGAGCCCAGAGGAGAATTCGAGCCGAGGAGTCTTTCCCTGCCGCCATCACGCAAGATAAGCTGATTTGGCCAGCTGAGCTCAACATTATGCCCCCTCATCTTGAAATGACTTTATAAAAATAACATTCAGAGGGGAATTTAATTGTCTTAATATCAGGAACTGAGAACATCTCCAATACTAGTCCCTAAAGACAAACTATTGAAGTCATGATGACAAATACCAACAGAGCTTGAACAAAACAAAACCAGTATTACCTCATATTGCTACTACACAACTGACACACATATGATATTTTTAATAATATATGTCACTACTATATTCATATTGATAAATTCTGTACATATAACTTGTAATTTAAATTGATTGTGATTCCTGGTTCCCTTTGTAGTTGAATCAGGACACATATTCATTCATGCCAACAATGAATACATATTGATATTTGAAAAGTTATCAGTGACTCCTTAAGATATTCTCATAGAGTGTTATATGTATGTGAGTGTCACAGTGTTGTCAAGAGTAGTGGATTAAATTTAATTGTTTATCTGTCTGTTGTTGTGACTTACACTTCATCATACACATACCCTAGACACATAACGTAGTCATCACACTATTCCAGAATAATTCTGACTGAGATATATAGATATGTGGTAGCAAGTAAGGTTATCTATAATACACTACTCTTAATAGATATAGATACCTTCACAGCTGATCTCAGTCAGTACACTAAGTCCCATATAAATATTTATAACATCCCACTTCACCACAGGTGTATAGAACTATCCGCCATGACACTTTTCCACGAGTGATTGATTATGACATTTTTGTTCGTACGGAACATTATGACACATTTTAATTATTTAGTTATCATAGTTTTCTATGCGATTATTTTCATTTTCTTGACATGTTTACTTTGTTTAGGCTATTAATTTCGATGCACCTTTGCTATGGTTTGGTTGTTCGTCCATCACGTGTGATGAAGACCACTCTGTTCATCCAATTTTTTAAGAATATGTTAGGTTAGTCTATGGGTACGAAGGTGACTGATAAGCCCGATGCGGGCCTGGAAAGATCTTGGACAGTGTGGGCAGGGAATGTTTGCTTCATGTGAAGGTTTTATTTCACGGTCCTTTCTAGCTTGTCTCCGCTGTTCAGCTGCTGCTCTTCTGGATGATTCGCATGCCGCTGCACCTTTACGAAGAGATGTGCGCCAAGCAGTTCGGTCTTGCGCAGCAGCTTCCCATGTGTCTGGGTTTATGTCAAAGTTTTTCAATGACGTCTTTAACGTGTCTTTGAAGCGCTTCTTTTGGCCACCATGGGAGCGTTTACCCTTCTGCATCTCACCATAAAAGAGTATCGTTGGCAGTCGATGGTCTGGCATGCGGACTACATGACCTGCCCAGCGAATCTGTGACTGCATCAGAATAATATCAATACTAGGGATACCAGCTCTGTCAAGAACGGCGGTATCCGGGATCTTGTCTTGCCATTTGATGTTCATTATCTTCCTGAGACAGACTGTATGGAAGTGGTTTAGCTTCTTTACGTGGCGCCTGTATACAGTCCATGTTTCACATGCATATAGCAGCACTGGAAGCACCGCAGCTCTGTACACCTTCAGCTTTGTCTGTAGACTAATGCCACTTCGATGCCAAACGTTGGTGTATAGTCTGCCAAATGTGCTGCTGGCTTTGGAGATCCTAGTGTTCACCTCATCATCAATGACAATGTTCTGGGATAGTGTGCTACCAAGGTATGTGAATCTGTTCACAACATTCAGTTTCTCACCATTAACCTTGATGACTGGCTCAGTATAAACTGTGCCAGGAGCTGGTTGGTACATGATTTCTGTTTTCTTCGTGTTGATGGTAAGCCCAAAGTTGGCGCAGGCTTCGGAGAATCTATCCACACTATGCTGCAGATCAGCCTCTGAGCCAGCATTGAGGGCACAATCATCAGCAAACAGAAGATCTCTGATGGTGTGTGATTTGACCTTGGTTTTTGCTTGAAGCCTCCTAAGGTTAAACAATTTTCCATCAATACGATAACTAATGTCGATTCCTGTGTCCCCGTCTCTAAAAGCATCAGTCAGCATAGCAGAAAACATTATACTGAACAGAGTCGGTGCACGTACGCACCCTTGTTTAACTCCATTTGAGACGGGGAAAGGCTCTGATAGCTCACCGTTTTCCTGAACTCTAGCCTGCATTCCATCATGCAGTTGCTGCACTATTGTGATAAATTTCTTTGGGCAGCCGTATTTTGCCATGATCTTCCATAGACCCTCTCTACTGACCGTGTCGAACGCCTTTGTCAAGTCGTTGAAAGCTGTGTACAGGTCACAGTGCTGTTCTTGGCATTTTTCTTGTAGCTGTCTTGCAGCAAACACCATATCTGTGGTTCCACGTTCTTTCCGGAATCCACACTGACTTTCAGGTAAAAGACCTTTGTCAAGATGAGCCGTAAGGCGATTCAAAAGGATTCTAGCGAATATCTTCCCAGCGATTGATAAAAGAGAGATGCCTCGATGATTGTTGCAGTCTTGGCGATTACCTTTACGTTTATATAGATGTATAATTGAGGCATCTTTGAGATCGTGTGGGATGGTTTCACTCTGCCACATTTGCTGGAAGATCATATGAAGTTTCTCTATCAGAACTGCACCGCCATCTTTATAAACCTCAACAGGAATTGAATTGGAGCCAGGGGCCTTTCCACTAGACAGTTGACGAATCGCCTTTTTAGTTTCCTCCAGAGTTGGTACATCATCTAATGCTTCATTTATAGGAATTTGGGGCAGGCGGATGATGGCTTCGTCGTTAATAGATGATGGCTGGTTCAAGATATTATTAAAATGTTCAGCCCAGCGTTGGAGCATTTTTTCCTTGTCTGTAATTAGTGTTTTTCCATCTGCATTAAGGAGGGGAAATGATCCTGATGATGTTGGACCATAGACCGCTTTGAGTGCAAGGTAAAAAATTTTCAAGTCATGGCTGTCAGCAAAGCCTTGGAGCTCATCTGCTTTATTACTCAGCCATGAATCCCGCATCTGGCGTAGTTTATGTTGGACGATTCTACGCATGTTGTTGAAAGCGTCTTTCTTGGATGTAGATTTTGGATAATTTAAATATGCTTTATGGAGATGGTGTTTCTCAGCCAACATCTGCTTTATATCATCTGAGTTCTCATCAAACCAGTCATTTTGTTTCTTGATGGTAGGACCCAGGACCTCTGTAGCAGTGTTGTAGATCTGCTCACTTAGGGCTGCCCAATTTGTTTCCACACTTTGGCCGTCTAGCGAGATAGATTTGAGACGGTCTTCTAAGGTGTCAGTAAATGACTGTTTGATTTTTGTCTTCTTTAGTTTGGTGACATCCAGCCTCTTTTGAGTTTTCTTCACCTGAGGGCGCCTGGCTGATTGGATACGAATTTTAAGTTTAGATACAATGAGGCGATGATCAGTCCAGCATTCGGCACCACACATGGACTTAGTCACCCGGACATCTTGCCTGTCCTTCTTCCTAACAATTACATAGTCAATTAGGTGCCAATGCTTTGAGCGAGGGTGCATCCAGGAGGTCCTGTTGCGGGTAGGAAGTCGAAAAATGGTGTTGGTGACAAGGAGGTCATGTTCTGCGCAAGTCTGGAGGAGAAGAAGTCAATTACTGTTACAGCGACCCACGCCGTACCTACCAATAGTGCCATTCCAGGAAATGTTATCTGAGCCTACTCTTGCATTAAAGTCAACAAGAATGATGAACTTATCTGCTTTAGGAACTGATGCAATAACTGCATGTAGTTCTTCGTAAAACTTATCCTTGACATCATCCTGGTTTGTCATAGTTGGTGCATACGCGCTAATGATGGTGGCATGTTTTCTTCCATAAAACAGAGGGATCATGACCGTCATGAGTCGGTCATTTATTCCCTTTGGGGGCCCCGCTAACTTGCTGACAATTGCTGTTTTGATCGCAAATCCAACCCCTGCTTCTCGTCTTTCTTCAGTTCCTCTTCCGCTCCAAAAGAATGTATAACCTGCACCCTTTTCGCAAAGTTGGCCCGCGCCTGCAAGTCGAGTTTCACTCAGTGCTGCTATGTCAATGTTGTACCTGGCCAGTTCTCTCAAAATCAGGGCAGTTCGTCTCTCAGGTCTGTTTGCGTTAAAGTCTTTGTCAAGTAGAGTGCGCACATTCCATGCGCCTAGAATGAGGGGGGAAAATCTGTCCTTTCTTTTTCTTATATGTCGACCGCCGAAGTAGGGTACCCACCAACCGCGGTAAGCTGGTTAGGTAATGGTGAAGCAGGCAATGTTTAGGGCACCTTTTCTAGCCCCTTCCTCATGCCATGGAGGTGAGCAGTGCTTTCCTAAAGAGGGCTGCTCAGTCACTCAGGGGGCTGCCGAATCCCACTGCTGCTCCGATCAGTGGAAGACGACCATATGGCCTGAGCCGCCTGTGTGTAGGTCTGCGACTACGACTGCCAGCGTACCCACGCCTGCCGCTTCGCCGCTCGCCCATCGCCGCAGGACTTGTTGTGAGTGGATGGATGAATGGATAAATGGATGAAAGAGTGACTTGCGCGGTGATTTGGATTAAAGTGAGGAAGAGTTGCGCAATTCGTCGACCTCACTCTCTCGCCTGGGTCCATCTCAATCCAGTGGCAAGACAAGTCAAGACGACTGGAGATGAAGTCAGGTGCAGTGGATGACCAGGGCTTTCTACGTGCCTCGCCGTGCTCCTTACGCTCCACGGCGCGTTGCTGGTAATCGTTGTCATGCCCGTTGAACCAACAGGTGGTTTCTTTCGCGCAGTCTATCGAATCCAGTCTTCGCATGCATGGGTAGGCAGACCCTAACTCACCGAAGGTTTATAACCATTCGGCTACCCTCACCTAGTTTAGCCGGCCTGTCAAAGCCGTTGTCCGGGGGTGGCCGCTGTCGCATGCTGACAGCTACGAGGAGCCACAGGTGAGAGCTGGATGCCAGGTTTGGACCAAAGGTGGCCGAGCTGCCCTGAAAAGGGCATGACAGCTCCTTCACCAGAGGTACTACCAATACCTGACTTCCCAACACCTTTGCTATATACATTGCTTAAAGCCTCATTTTCATATGGTAGCGCATCATTAGCACCTGATAAATTTTGTGCACGTAGCTATTTAATTACACCATACTTGACTCTTCTTAGTTTGCTTAAGCTACCTAGTGTTTATTCTCATCATACTCTTTTCGACTGTGTTGCTTTTTTCTCGTGTTTTATTTTGGGAATTTAATTCATTTCGTTTTCCAAACTTGCGTTTTATACACGAACGATACACATCTCATATTTATTTTACAATGTTGACATGTTTTATCATCTTGGTTGATTTTGTTAATTTTTTTTCACCATTTATGATCATTTTCCATTTCATGTCATTTCCTTTGTTCTTTTCACTAATCATTTCATTTTTAGTACATAGTTGATCTATGTCTCTTTATCTTTCAACTTTTGGTTGAACTTGGTCTTTTATTCTCGTTCCACATTTATGTCCTTCTATTATTAGTTTCTTTATTGTTACAATTGAGAAATTGATTATAGTTATCTATTGTTTTGCTTGATGGAACTTGATTGACTCCACTGTTTTTATTCGAAAAGAATCTTCGATTTTTTTCCGCGGGGGTCGAAAAACTGTTAAGTTATATTCCTCGAGGGGAAGTTAAATGTTTGAGATCCTCACATATGAGTCTAGTCTTTTGTAGACGCACATTTGATAGCATCTAAGTTAATTGTAGGTTCATTGTATTATTTACGTACGACCGTGCACCATTCTTAAACGGGTATGGCGCGGTTTGTCGCGGTGATCTGTTGCTATCCAGCAAACGTTCTTGAGGCAGGTTCCGATATCCTCCGTCTTGTATAGACGTGAATTTTTCCTGTGCTTATTCTTAGTTCAGGAAAGACACGGTCATAAAGTAATTATAATCATCTATAAGATGAAGATGTCGTTCTTGATGAGAAAATACCAAGACTTGCTTGATTTGAATATTTAGATAGAAAACGTCTTATTTTAAGTATCTTGCCTCCGATACTTCGTCTCCTGTAAACGTTACAGCAGAGCTTCAATTTGACCAGATATGTCAAATTGCTAGTGCGTCCCCTCTAACGCTAGGAGGTGATTGAAGCGTAAAGGAATGTATAACTACGTAAAGAATATGAACGGTCAATTTGACGAACCATGAATTCTACCAAGCTGTTAACCTTGACGTCGTAACGGCGAGTGCTGTCAATGAACGTCCATGTTGATTATTATATATGCCAATGTATATACTGTCAGAACCATATGGATGAACTGTACTTACACATGGTGTCAACGTCTTTGCTGTAATAAATCGTATAGTCATTCACGTTCAACAATGGGTCCAGTATGCCTTACTTACCAATTGGTCAAGTCTTATGACCCAATCGTTACCGTTACGTTTGTCTTGTCATCATTATCCATAAAGAAGCGACGACCCACAACAACATTCGCACCATAAGTCACCAATATCAGAAACGCAGCGGTAACACATGCATACAAGGAAATGAAACAATAATACACCGAACAACCAAAGAGATATATCAAGATTTAGTGTTAGCACAGGAACCTCCGCTTTACCAAAGAATAAAAAGAGGATATAAATATGGTATATCAGATTACTCGCAGGTGTTCACTCATTTACAAAAAACAAATACATCACCAAGGGTGAAGGAAATAACTTATAGATTATTATTTAACTCAACACCAATCATGTACAGAGAAAGAAAAAACATTACAGTTTTAAGAAAATGTAAACTCTTAGATTAAACGTCATGGAGACAGAGGAACACATTTTCTTTTTTTGTGATACAGTGACACAAACTTTGAACACTTTGAAACAGACATTACACAAACAAACAAAAACAGAAGTAGATATGTATAAAGCAGTTATGCTCAGCTTCATCCCAAAGATGACTGACTCCACACATTGAAATACATTTACAAACGCTTTTAGCAGAATATAGGCCCCGGGTATGGATTTGTAGAAATAAAGCCCTCTATGAGCAAAGGGTCTTTAATGCAAACCTTTGTCTACATATATTCACACAGAAAACAAAGCATTTAACCCAGCTGACGTAATCTTCAGAAAAAACAAACACCATACATTTTTGCCCAACTGCAACATTATTTAATGGGAAATGTATAAGTAGTGTACATGTTTACGTACATATGTACATACAAGGATGTGTCTGCATGTAGATGCATGTATGCGCATGAATGTATATATATGTACGTGCGTATAGGTAAAAAGATAAATACATGTGTGCAGAAAGTTAGGATCTGACACATTGAAAAAGTACACAAGAAACGTATTGGAAACATGTTGTGTTGGCTGTGTATCTGTCTCATTTTCACAACAGGTTTTTATAGTTTAACCGGAGGGGATTTGCTCCCATTTTATTTCTGTGTTACCTTTGACTTTGTTACATGCATGGAAAAATGTACAGTGATGTGTCATTAAAAAAAGGTTCAGAATTTAAAAAAAAAAGGTTTGGCAATGTTTTCTCCCATGTATTAAAATGTTAGAATGGTGAGCACCACAAGGAAGATCGTAGACAACAAGCCATAGTTTTGGTTGGCTCTTGTGTTCACAAGAGATGTACGGTTGTCTAGTTCCTTGGAGACTCAAATGCCATCTTTGTAGAGAGAATTGCCGCTTGAAGCAATTTAGATATAGTTTGATGATGTGTGATTTCCATTCCCACAAAGTGGGCACCCAAGCAGTGGGCTCAAGACAAGTATGGTTTTCCCAAGCATAGATACAGCAGGTATGAACAGTTAGTTTAGTAGTGTGCAGTAAGAACAGTTGGTAGAAATAGTCATACCCTGGCGGTTTAGTCCAGTCTTCGTCATACGAGATAAACTAACCAGCTCACACAAGAAAATAGTCCAGAACATTTTATCGTCAGAAAAAGAATAAAAGAAACCAGTAACTTTAATTGTTTAACGTTCTAGACTCGGAACGGGAAAAGAAACAGTTAGGCAAGAAATAGTAAGGACAGAGAAGGAAAAAATAGAAACCGGGACAGTTTAACCAGAACCCATAGTACGAAGAATGAAAGGTCGACTTTGTGAACAATCAACACAATTGAAATGACTGTATGAAAAGTTTGATTACTGCAGTGGCAAGGCAGGATAAAGTGAATCCCCTTCCAATTGATGTATTATTACATCCCTGACAACATCATGTGAATAAACGTAACTATTTTGTTTGTTTAAAAAAAAAAGGTTTGGGAATGTTTTTTCCCATGTATTAAAATGCTAGAATGGTGAGCACCACAGGGAAGATCGTAGACAACAAGCCATTGTTTGGTTGACTCTTGTGTTCACAAGAGATGTACGGTTGTCTAGTTCCTTGGAGACTCAAATGCCATCTTTATAGAGAGAATTGTTGTTTTAGTAATTTAGATGTAGTTTTGATGATGTGTGGTTTCCACATCCACGCAGTGTACTCAAGACAAGTATGTTTTTCCCAAGCGCAGAGACAGCGGGAATGAACGGTTTTGTTTAGCAGTGTGTAGTAAGTACAGTTGGTAGAAATAGTCATTCCCTGGCGGTTTAGGCCAGTCTTCGTCATACGAGATAAACCAATCAGCTCACACAGAAGTAACCAGAACATATTGTCAGAAATGAATTTAAAAAGAAACCAGTAACTTTAAGTGTTTAACGTTCTCAAAAAGGAAAAGAAACAGTTGGGCTAGAAATAGTAAGGACGAGAAGGGAAGAAAATAGAAACAGGGACAGTAAATAGAACCCATGATACGAGGAATGAAAGGTCGACTTTGTAAATAATCAACACTATTGAAATGACTGTATAAGAAGTCTGATTACATGCAGCAGCAGAGTGGCCAATCAAGAATAAATCACCTTCCACGTAAATTTTACCTACATGCACAGCGGGTTTTGGGGCCTTGTGCATCATGTGAATAAACTTTACTATTTTGTTTACTTCACCGCTGTTCTAGTGAAGTCCATTATCATCGAGTTCATCATCCTGCATCAGGTCTATTTCGTGTTATATGTATGTACTCGTACGTGAAACAGCATCATGTGCAACTACCCACTGTTGGGATAGCGATAGGACTTACCATTAAACAATAACAACAACAACACACCAGCACCCACGGCCACAAACATCTGTCTCTCCAACAAAAGTGCAGGGTCAGTCCATAAGTATATAAGCATTTATAGTGGCATAGCATCAATATATGGTCTCATCTATTCAGTTCTGGGCGCTGTACTAATAGATGCGTGTCGGCCATCGACACCCAAGTAATGGGGACCGAGAAACGTGAAGGTAATTTTCTTGAATAAATACTTTTCTATAAGGTGCAGAACTTTTTCATAAGTCCGGGACCATCTTAAAGATCGTTTAAAAACAACTGGCGGCCTTCGAAGTTATGTAAATACCACATAAAAGTACAATATTCCTCCACAATTCCGGGAGCTCGAAAAATACGTCTTGCTTGGACGACTGCTGTATACGAAAGGCCCAGAATATTAACCGTTTGAATAAATTAGCGCAAACGCGTTACGTCATTTACTACCGGAGACGTATTAAATATGCAGTGTTCAATTCAAGTTAAAAATCATGCAAAAAATACAAATAGACACATTTCCTCAAATAACAATTGCTATTTGCCTGTGTATGGCAATATACCATGACATATTAACTTTATTCCTTAACAATTATTTAGATATGAGAGCGGGATAAAATCTTTAATTCATATATATCTAGTTACATCTATAGCGTCTGTCACGGATTGCCTCCCCTACTTTGCAGTAGTGGTCCAACAGTGGCCAAAACTCAAGAGTATCTAAACCGGTCGTCAAAGGGGTCTACTTTCGCACAAGATTACTCTTGGCAGGGATGTGGATAGAAGGGTAATGACGCTTCTATCCTGTTAAGGCATGTTTATGCTTTAAGGCATGCCAGATATTTAAAAAGATATAGTTAAGCGCATGTTTTCAAGTTATATAAATGATTTTTGTTAGAGACGATACCACACTACTATGGTATACTAGTGCAGTGTCTCTATGTGACGCTTTCAAGCGTCCGCGCTCGTTTCTAGACTACTATGTTCGTGACCTTTCATTAATAGACGTGGTCCTGTGTGGGCGTATTCTGAATGTCCCCCCTATTGTGAGCTATGCTAATTTATAAGCGCATTCATTATGCGGTTTGAGCCATTAGGCCATTATATTATACTACTCGTCAAAAGTCAAGGGCCACCCTATTATTTTCAATACACTTTTATATAAGCGCATAGAATGATTAAATGAAGGAAGTTTTTAGTAAAAATGGGTGCAATATCTTCCTCTGACAGTCCTCTATGCACGTTAAGCATAAAAACAACTCACCGACAACCGTGGTGATCACGTGCAATTTGGTTTGCTGACCCCAAATTCACATTTTTAATCTTTTTTTTTCAAACTTCCGTAGAACCAAACAGGTGAAGTAATCGTGCTGATTGACATTCCACGTGCAATGGCGACTTTTCGTGAACAGATTTCACTCTTAATTTGTTTTACAATCAGCAGACTTAGGGTAGTTTCATCACTTGCAAAAACCCTGCCACCGAGAAGAAGTCTTGACACCTTACAAAGAATGAGGGCTATAGCGTGGGTTGAACGTGGTTTATTTGTCCGTGAGGTTGCTAGACGGCTTGCAGTGTCACACTCTACTATCCAAAGAATTTTGGAGAGATTTCAGGCCACATGAAGTGTGGAGGATCGCCACCGGCCAGGTCGCCCTAGATGCACCAATAGACATGATGACCGGTACCTCTTGTTGTCAGCCCTACGCCATTGAACAGTGACTTTTTCCACTCTAAGATGTCAGCTGAGACAAACTGTAAACGTTAATGTCAGTCAAAGCACCATTCGCAGACGTTTACATGAATTTGGACTGGCTGCTCGACGTCCTGCAGTCAGAATCCCTCTTACTCCTGCTCATCGCAGAGCCAGTGTTGCTTGGTGTCGCGAGCACATCCGATGGACAAGGCAACAATGGAGTCAAGTTCTCTTCACTGATGAATCTCGCTTCACTGTGTCATTCAATGTTGGCAGGATTCGAGTTTGGAGACGACTAGGAGAGCGATTTACTGATGACACAATTCGAGAAGTGGATCGTTATGGTAGGGGTTCTGTCATGGCCTGGGGTGGCTTCTACAGACACGGCAGGACCCCACACTACATCATGCTAGGCAACTTGACCGGCCCAAGATACCAGAACGAAATCTTGAGACCAATTGTTCAGCCTGCTCTGGAGGCCATAGGTGGTAATGCCATCCTCCAAGATGATAACGCTCGACCCCAACGAGCTCGTGTGGTGAATGAGTTTATTCAGCAACATAGGATCATCAGGATGGCGTGGCCAGCTCATTCACCTGACCTTTCTCCGATTGAGCACCTCTGGGATGTCCTTGGTCGAAGATTGTCAACAAATCACCCCCTGCCAATGGATGTTGCACAGCTGACTGCATTTTTGCTTCAGGAATGGCTAGCTGTTCTTCAGGATACTCTTCGGACCCTTGTGGACTCGATGCGTCTACGCTGTCTTGAATGCCTTGCTGCAAACGGTGGTCATACCCGATTTTGAAATGTCTATTTGTCCAATATCTATTGTGTGACTTTTGAAAAGGTGGGTGACACACTTCACAGCTTCATTGCGTTTGAATGTGTGTTTCCATTTCTTTACGTGACATGTCAATTTGGTATTCAATAAATGCCGTTTTGACTGATACCAAATACGTTTATATCAGATTTGTTTTATGGTTTCAACCAAGGTTTTTCTAACTGGCCCTTGACTTTTGATGAGTAGTATATTTACCAACAGTGTCAAGCTGTCGTTGTAAAGGTGCAATGTTAGTCACCAAGTATATTCTTCATTTGTTAAGAGGCCACAGAGATATATATCGCGTCTTGCCGTAGTGCTCCAACTAGATCCCACAGCATCCAATTGCTAGTTGTATCGGTCAAGACTGTTGACGTCTACTACATATTTAGATATATATGCCTGTCAAACCAGGATTGTTGCTCCTTGATGCTATTTATCATGTACTATACACCAAATGCTGTTATTAAATGTCGTCTCCTCGTAATGCAGTCTTCGGATGCAGTTTATCATTACCAGTTGTTTCAACGTTCAAGTTATGGTGTTGGTTTTAAACGCATACTCCTTCAAGAACCGATACACGAACATTCGCATTAACAAATAGCCAGTACCGAAAATAGTATGCACAATCAACTGAGCCAATTTTACTAATCAACACCCCATCTCAGTACTTTGTAGTAACATATCCTATGGGAGGGTTCAGAAGAAGAATGTTGCATTGAGCTGAACAATTGTTACCTTATATAATCTGATCCGTCGCCTTTTGTGAAAGATTTAAGCAGTGGTTTTTAGCCCGTTCAAACCTCAGCTGAGTTAATTCAGCGAATTTCCTCTTATAATGCTATAGCTCTGTTTAGAGGTAAATATATGTCTGGATGTATATATGTATATATTAAATATTCTCGCTCATACGTTTGCTTTTATACATGTAATAACTGAATCAGCTATGTTTGTTTAGTTTTAAAATAACATGTAACAAATTTAATAGAGAATTAGTCTTTAACAGGTTAACATAAATATGGAAAGAGTGGGGACATTTTAGATGAAATACTTAATAGGGGAGTGATAAAAGTCCATTTTGCTGATGCCTTTTTACATAGAACTTAACTCAAGCTGAGTCCTGTCGCCGTGCTTTCCGTCACTTAATTGTTGGTGATGAGTGCACTTCTCCACATAACTCGTGCAATGTAGACGGTCAATGATGATGCTCTTCTCTCACACTAGCGGCGTAGTAACGTTAGTACTTCAAACCGTCTGATAGCTTGTAACAACGAACTTTTTAGAGAAAATAGAAAGACAAATGCCTCTGCTAAATACATTTGTTGCTTGCAAATTCACAGGCGCATCATCTCGCTGTCCATCCACCTTTGTTAATCTCTCAGAGTAATTACATTCTTGAGTATACACAGCGTATCTCAGGAATGATGAATAGAAATCACCAATATTATTCTGGGTATTAACTGGGAAATTTATGCTTGGGCAGCGCGAACAATGATTCGTGCCTGAACTAACATTAACAAGTTACCTATATCTCACACAATGATACTATACACTTCAGGCACATATGATATAATCATCACTCATTACTGCTCCAGTCGGAGTCTGGGGTTACCTATGCTGTCCGTTTTTCGCACGACTAGCCAGAAACAATCACCAGAGCTTGCGGAAGGGGTTCATGAATAAACTATTTTCAAATGTTGAGATTGCCAGCCTCATATATAACCACTTAAGCAAGAAACATGTCAAATTCACATTTGTAAAATAAATGTTACACTTACCCAAACAATTTGGAAATCTACAATCTCCTCACAGAGGTTATAATGGACAGGAGCAATTTAGGTTATATGCTCTTGAATTCCTTGGCCTGGACATTTTAGTAATTCCTCTTATGAAGGATGCTCTGCGAATCACTTGGTCTGGGAAATATTATGATTCCTCTTATGGCGGGTGTTCTGGGAATCACTTGGTCGGGGAAAATGTTTAATTCCTCTTATGACGGATGACTTGATTCCTTAGGTATCCATACTTCGTTTTTAAAATGCGGGTTTACCTTTTTAAATTTTAAGTTGCCCAAATACTTTCTATCTTTCACTTTTAAGTTTGGAATCCTTTGTCCGATCCTTCTCTTTCTGGCTTTTGAGAGTTGCTAACTTGAAGTTGCGAAGCTGTCTGATCTGTGACTCCGCTTTTCGCTATATGATATTCTCAGTTTCAAGTTCAAATCTCGGATGGTATTTCCACCGAATTTTCGAATGAGATTCATTGTTTATCCCGGTTCTGAAATCAAACCAATGGTTAGCTCTTTAGCACTGGGTTGCGGTGTGTAAATTCATAATCTCCTCCGCGTGTTTACAGTATTACATTTTAAAATTCCATCGCTAGACCTCTTTCAAAAATGCGATAATTTTTTCGACAACTCACAAACAAATCTGGGAACTTATTACCTGTCTAAATGCTTTCCGTCGAGATTGTCTACCCAGACAGATTTATCTATAATGATGATACAGACAGGGCCAGCAGATGCGATAATCTAATTATCGCCTGTGTGAGTAAATTCCCTCCCTACTGATTTCTCAGATTGACAATACTGTATTCTGTTGAATCGATCGGCACGACGAGATTGGGTAAACAGGTGCCGCCGCAACCAAAAGGTGGTCAGACTGTTAGAATTGATAAGTTTATAATCCTCTGACCTGTCTACTTACTTACTTAGTCGTTCCCCTTCTACCGTGAGGTGTAGAGGTTTGGAAGAGAGAGCGCCAGACTATCCTATCGTCTGTCTTCTTCCTGGCATAGTTCCATTCTAGTCCTCGGTCCTTCAAAGATTGCCTAATGTTGTCCTCCCAGCGGACTTTGGGTCGTCCTGGGGTCTGGATCCATGGCTCTTTGTTTCCCATGCTTGTCGTGGTAGCCGATCTTCTCCCATTCTGCAGACATGGCCAAAACATCTTAGTTGGGACTGTACTACTTGGGTCTGCAGCGGGTGGGATTTTAGGCCTTGACGTATCGACTGGTTGCGGACCATGTCTCTTCTTGTTACTTCAACCACCTTCCTCAGATACCTCATTTCTGAGGTTTGGATCTGGCTTTTGTGGGTTGTAGTCATTGCCCATGACTCGCATCCATACGTCAAGACTGGGACATACGTGGAGCGGTATACAGCCATCTTCGTTTTCTTACCAACCTCTTTCTTGCTGTAGAATCCTCGTTTCATGGCCTGAAAAAGTCTCCCAGCCGCTGCTTTTCGAGTGGCCAACTCTTCTTTGATGCCTCCCTTTCGGTCTATAATAGCTCCGAGATATTTAAAGTGGTCGACCTGCTAAAGGACCTTTTCTCCCAGCTTAATCTGATGTTTAGCAATCAGGGCAACATCATCCGCAAATGCCATCTCTGAAATACATACCTGTCTCATCTTCCAGTACCCCACTGAATACTTTCATTTTCTCTCCTTACATGACTTGATAACATCGTCCATGAGGAGTATGAAAAGATAAGGTGACAGGATATCACCTTGTCTTACACTATGGTGGTCCTGAACTCTTCTGACTTATGGTTTGCTGTCCTCGCATAATGTCTGCAAGACTTGTAGAAGCTCTGTATAGCATGAATCAGAGGTGCTGGAATGTTCTTCCTTGCCAAACAGTCCCAAAGTTTGCTCCAGGGGACCCTGTCAAACGCCTTTTCCAGATCTATGAAACAAAGATGGATCTCACTCTTATAATCAAGAGCCTTTTCACTCAGCTATCTGAGTGTGAAGATTAGGTCTTGAGTACTTCGGTTTGCTCGGAATCCGCACTGGACCTCATCCAATTGTGGCTCAGCTAGGCGTTGGACTCTCTGCTCTAGGATTCTGGAGTAGATTTTACCAGGGACACTGAGAAGGGATATGCCTCTATGGTTTCCACATTGTCGATTGTCACCCTTTTTGAAAATTGGTGTTATGATGGCAATCTCCCAGTCCTTTGGTATGGTCTTGTTGCACTACGCTGCCTGTAGGACCTTTAAGAGTAATAGGTCACCTGATGCTCCCATGTACTTAACCATTTCTGGTGTTATACCATCATGCCCCTGCTGCTTTGTCCATCTTGATTTTCCCCAGTGCTGCCTTCAGTTCTTCCATCTTTATGTCATCTTCATCACCATTGGTTTCCTCTTCTGTGCTAGTGGTTCTCATTTCTGATGCTTGACCTTGCTCACCATCAAGGAGTTCTGAGAAATGTTCTTTCCATCTTTCCATTACTTCCTTTGGGGCAGTAAGCAATTTGCCTTGCTTGTCCTTTATAAATTTGAGAGGGCATTGTTTTTCCTTCCTCGTGTTCTTTAGGGTCTTATAGAACAATTTCTGGTTTTCTTGAGCATCTTTTTCTAGCTTTTCTCCAAATTCTTGCCATTACTTCTGTTTTGCTGCTAGCACCTTGTTCTTTGCTTCTGTTTTGAGTATCACATATTCTCTATATTTCTCTATTTGTCCTGCTGTGTTTTTAGCTCCTAAGTATTGTTTCCACGCCATTTTCTTCTCTCTTATTTTCTCTTTGACTTCCTCTGTCCACCAACGTGTCCTCTTTCTCTTGGTCCCAAGTCGGACTTCACCACATGCTTCTGCAGCAGCTGTCTTTATAATGTTCTTGAATTTAAGCCAGAGGATTTCCAAGTCATCAGGTTGTTCTTCTGTGTTTCTCACCACCGTAGCAATAAGAACCTGATATCTAATCTTAATTTCTGGCTTTCTCAGCGTGTAGGTCTTAATTCTCATTTCTCCCGTTTGTTTACTTGGTTTCTTGCGTGATGTTGGGCAGTTACTAGGCTGAGCAACTCTTTTTTGCTGACCTGTCTAATGAATGGGTATTGTTACGATAATACCACAGTTCACCTAGCGAAACGTAAATAAGTCTGAGGAGTTGTCACAGCAAAAGAATGTAAGGGCAATAAATATGCAAAATAATGGGACGATGAGTGAGAAAAATGAAGAAATGAAGGGGTTCTGCCATAGTGGATGAGAGTTATAAAAATGGCACGACTGTTTTCGTCACAGAGTCAAATACATGTACTTATAATAGGAAATTCGCTGGATTAAACCAGCTGGGGACTCGAACAAGCCAAACCATTGCATAATTCTTCACAAAAGGCTTCTGATCAGATATTAGTTAATAGTGCTCTGCCCTATGCAGCATTGTTATTGACTTCTGAAGTATATTGTGGACACTCACTTGAGATAGAAGCATCATTACCCTTCTATCTACAACTTTGCCAAGAGTAATTTTGTGCGATGGTAGGTGTGACGTGTACTGGAAATATAGCCTACAGTATCTGACAGTCTTTCGTGACCTCGTAGCGTTCTATGATTTGCTAGCAAATCCATGCATTTACAACCTGTGTTTAATCACTTTTTAATCCACGCCTCTTTTCCTTGAACATAAACAAACGAAGTTGTTTACCAACTTTCGAAACCTGCCAGTCATAGAGGGGAGCGAATAGGGTTTGTTTATCAAGTTTCTCACGCGAGCTGATCTGTCAATCATCGGCTATCTGACACACCGCACGTGGGAAAACACCGGACCTTTTTGAAGTAGTCGCACTGGCAAAAATATTTCCCCGTGTACCCTTTGATGTTCGTACACAGAGGGAAATCCCGAGTTCTTTGATCTCCAGAAGCGGGCAAAATCTACGAGAACCCTTTACACGGTTGTAAGTCTCTGATATCGATTAGCAACGCCCGACAGAGCGACCGTGAAAGCCTTTTATTTGGGAAAATTAGTTTTCTGATTCTCTGCTATGCACTGTAGTATGAAAAGTAGCATCCTCTAGAGATCAGATAAACATGATGATATATAAACTGTATCTTTCTAAACCTGCTATCAGTCGTCACTCAGAATTTTTCGGATAGTCTAAGCACGCAGTAGTAGAACCATGTTCGCTAGATGTGTTAATACTATTCGTGATGGTTATCATGCTGATGTTCTGGTAATAGAAAATTAGTGATTACGTGTTAAAGCGTATCATTATAATTCACTTATAGTTCTAGCTGTTAAGAGCAGTGAAATAATAATAACGCGTAGCTATTTTTTTACCAATTGTTCAGTTTAATGTTAATTTTACCACCCGCTTTCTCACACAAGAAGAGACGTTTTAGTTAACTGAGGATATGCTAGGCGTAACTGATAATGACAGAATAGAATTCATGTTATATTTCATTTTGTGTATTTATAGTAAGTGACTATTATTTAATACCATACGATGACCAACAGACGCCGACAATTTGATAGCTATTAACGACAGGCGATATTTATGTAAGTGCGCGTATGGATAATTAAATAATAATTGACATTGTACGCTAATCGTTACAGCGCGAGCAAGGGCGGGGAGGTTGCATACCTTCATCCGACCTGTAATCTCAGCGTTGGCGACGTGCGATAGTTTAGGCATAAAAGAAAACACCTGTGCCGGGTAACTTTAATCAGGACTGACGGAGTGGAAAAGAGATCGTCTTTGTCATTTCTGTGTGCATATATGTTGATATATAGTGTGGTGTGTTAAGATGTTAAGAAGAATGGTGTGCATATATTTGTACTTGAGTGAGATCAACTGTGAAGGTCTCTGAGGTAAACAATAAACAACTGTATTGCAGAGTACCTTCTTTGTTACCACATTTACGATCTCACTCTAAGTTTTATTCTTTGTTGACTAGCGTGACTGAAAGCTACATAAAGTGTCTAGGGTATTGTAAGAGTGTTGTTTAAGAATCTTAATACAAAACATATACAAACATATACTAATTGCTATGATAAACTCAACTAACTCCAGCTTTTAAATTGTATATTTAAAAATTCTTTTGTTAACTTTATTAGTCCTTAACCTGAATTTGTTTTGGTCAGGACTATATTTCAAATGAGAATCAATTTAGATGGATAGATATATTTACAAATATATATATAGATATTTACATACAACAGACAATATGTCCATAGTACATTGTTACGAATTTTCAAGTTGTTGATAATAAATCTATTTTAACTACTGGTCTGGAGATGAGGGTTGAGGATTTTCATCATCCCACGGTTCCCTTATTTCAATATAATTATGTATGTTAGTCTTTTTGAGGAAAAGTCTGTGTCTATACTGGAGATTGTCTGTACTAGTGATAAGTTGTCCCAGGCCAGATATTTCACTTATCTGGGTCCTGGAATTACAGCAGTTGTAGTTGGTTTGGCCAAACGCTTCAGTCTCCTCTGGACTTGCACATCTCTAACACCAGCAGGTGCCAGAGATTCTTAGAAATAGGGCTGAATTTCTCTATCATCGAGTACCAGCACCAGACAAGTGCCAGCAGGAACCCCTGTCGATGCAAGTTATGGTTCTGTCTTAACATCAAACTAATTCCTCCTAATTTACATGTAAACATACATTCAATAAAACAAAAGAACCTGGTAAGCTCTTTCTGACAACCCTGCTTCTCCACTTTAGTTTGATGGAACAAATGGTACCAGTTTTCTTTTTTTCTTCCCTAATGGATGCTACGCCTCTGTCATTCCTGTAGTAATCTTTTCCATGCAATAAGATAGGTGTAATGTTCCTGTATGACCATCATATATAGTCCTGTAGTTTTAAACCTCTTAGATAGTCCCTTATATGATGGATCAACATCTAGGCCATGCCTAAGCCTGCCATGGAATCATTTAATTACCATCTTTTACATGGCCTTTTCTTTTTTCACACAACCCTTTTTAATTAAAAAGTCAATAAAATTCAATCTTACCACATATCAAGGAAATATAAACAAGTAACGATGAATTTAGGCAATAGAATATGGCACACTATCACTGCCTCTGTTCAGACTGCTTTCAGATGTTATTTATTACTAAAAAAGCACAAGTCTGCTTATCGTTGCTTGCTCCTCTGAATAATTTTGAAAAATGGCATCGAGCAGCTGACGATTTCGATAACGTAAAAGCTTTTAGCCAATGAGCCCAAGCATTTTTTTTTTAAATGAAACTTTAAAAAAAAAAATATTTCAAAGTCTTTGCGTTTCCACTACCAACTAGATTTGTATATGTAGGTTAGCCAATAATATTACGGCTTCCTTCAAAATTCATCCAATCCCCTTCATCGTACTATCTTAACCTTTCTGTCACCTAATTTTTTTCAAAAAAAAAATAGGCTATCCAATCTAAGCAGATATGACTTGACCTGACAGTATCTCCGACTTCCTATGTATTATTACCAATATTTGATTATCTAATGGACTATTTAGATAACTAACTACATATTCTTAGTCAACAAGTCTTCAGGTACACGAATATATGATTTTTATGGGGCTACGTGGCTTGGTTCAAAATTCTATCTTTTTTCTATGTTAGTTGTTTTTCTACAATATTCAAAATATTCATGTCTTTTCCAAGTACTTTCAACCTAATTACGTCATAAATGCTGTCTGCATGACCCAATTCCCGAACATTTTCTAACGTTTGCGTTGTAATTTGAAAATCGCCTAGGGCAAGGCCAACAAGTTAGTTTTATTTTTGAACACACGGCGAGACGCGGTTAACCTTGGGCCATCTCCGTTCCCCTCCCGCATTCTACATACTATGTCTCTATGCTAATACTCGTCTTGAACTTGAGAATGTGTTACTTTTATCTGCGTTATCAACTAATACGCTGAAAGCGTAGGCGACAATGTCCAATTCTCGCCGAAATTTTTAGTACTATCCTATCTTTGACTTTAAGGCATTATACTGTTATATTCTAATTTAGATATTGTATTTAGAAGCATGCCACATATCTCCCCACCTAGAACAGACTATCATATGTCAGTTCCTACTTCTAAATACACATAGATAAATTTACTACCTATGCCTTGTGACTACTCTGATGTTGGTCGTACGGATGTCTGCTTAAAAAATCGGCACCTACATTAGTTTTTCCTGGGATATATTCTATGGCAAACTGGTATGGCTGTAGGAGCAAAGACCAGCGTAATAATCTAGCATTTTCATGCCGTGCTTGCGACAGACACACGAGGTGTTTATGATCTGTTTGGATCTTAAACGATTTACCATAGAGATAAATCTGGAACTTTTTTATAGCCCAAATAACAGCTAAACATTCTTTTTCACTTGGTGAATATTTTTGTTCTGCTGAGTTCAACTTACGACTAGCATAAGCTACTGGGGTTAATTCCCCATCAAGTGAAGTTGACCTTTGTAATAGAGCTGCACCCAAACCTATATTACTAGCATCCGTTCTCACAATGAATTCTTGACTCAAGTCAGGTAATTTCAAAATAGGCCTGCTTGTGAGCTTTTCCTTCAACTCTTGGTAGGGAAATTCACACTGCGCTGACCAAGTAATTCTATCAGGATTTCCTTTGCGCGTTAAATCAGTCAATGGAGCACATATGGAGTTAAAGTTTTTAATATACTTTTGGTAGAAACCACATAATGAGACAAAAGATCGCACATCTTTTTTTGTCTGTGGTCTTGGTGCTCTTTTTAACTTCTCCAGATTCTTGGGGTCAGGGGTCATGTTTCCCTGATGTACTGTGTGTCCCAAGAATTCCAGCTCTTTACATCCAACACAGCATTTCGTCGGTCTAGCTGTCAAATTTGTCTCTCTAAGTCGATTAAACAACATATCCAGAGAGTTAATGTGTTCCTCAAATGTTTCAGTCGCTATGAGAATATCATCCATGAAGTTGGTGATGCATGGATTATTCAAGGGATCCAGTAATTTTCTCATCATCCTCGAAAACACACTCGGTGCGTTTTTCAGCCCGAATGGCAACATGTTAAATTCATAATGACCTTCCGAGGTGCTAAAGGCTAAATAAGGTTTAACCTCCGGTTTTACTGGAATCTGATAGTAGCCTTTGCTCAGATCCACTTTAGAGAAATATTTAGCTTTATTTAGCCTGGCAAACAGCTGATTTGTATCAGGTAATGGATCCACCTGACCTTCTGTGACAGCATTCAGTTTCCTGTAATCTATACACAGTCTGTGTTCTCCAGATGGTTTTCTTAACAGGACCACACTGGAGCTGTAGGGAGATTCCCTGTGCGAGATAATTCCTTCTCTCAACAGATAATCAATCTATCTCCTCCTTCAAAGCTTTTCTTTAGCGAACGGAACCGAATAGGCTCGCATACAGATTGGTGTTGGGTCTATGAGTTTCATATCATACTCTAATAAATTTGTATGCCCCGGTCTGTCCGTTAACACATCTGTATGATCATTCAGAACCTGTTGAACTCACTCCCTCTGATTTTTCGTTAAGTGCGTACTGATTTTTACCGGTGCAGCGGTCTCACAGGGATGTAAAGGATATTCATGAGAGGTGAGTGGTTCCTTTTTCATTTCCATTGCAACAGACAAGGTCAGTAGGTGTGTCTCTTCCTGGTTTTCTCTTTCCGGATATTTCTTCAGGAGATTGACATGATAGATTTTCTCTTTCCCCTTCTTATCTATCTTATAATTTGTTCTAGACACCTTCTCTAGAACTGTATATGGACCTTGCCATCCAATTTGCAATTTATTCTGGCTGCCGGGCAGTAGAAGAAGCACTTTCTCTCCCACAGCCAATTCTCTGTCCTTTGCTTTTTTTTTGAAATAGGCAGCATGCTTTTTCCTGGCTTGTCTCAAATTTTCATTGGCAAGTTTCCAGCCAGTTTTAAGACGAGTGGTCAGCTCGTTCACATATTGATATGATGAGGTAATATTTTCCTCTGCTTTTTCATCGGTCCATGTCCTTAATAAGGCTTCCAATGGACCTTTTATTGGCCTTCCAAATAACAAGGTTGCCGGGGCCATACCGGTTGAACTATGGGGTACCTCCCGATAGGCAAACAGGGTGGCGGGAAGGTATTGGTCCCATGTATCTGGTTTTTCATGTGCCAACTTCCTCAGGATCGACATGAGGTACCATTAAATCTTTCTACTTGGCCATTTCCTTGGGGATGGTACGGGCTACAATGGAAGTGTTTGGCTTGAAAGATCCTGAATACTTCTTCCGTTAGTTTCCCCTTGAACGGAGAGACATTATCAGTCAAGATTTGGTTGGGAAAGCCTAACCTGGTGAAGATTGTGAGTAATGCCTCTGCCACATGTTTCGAATCGATTGATGACAAGGCTACCGCCTCTCCCCACATAGAACAAGTGTCCACCAGAGTCAGAATGTAACTGTTCCTCCTCTTGGTCCGAGTGAGAGGTCCCACAATGTCCACCGCAACTCTTTCAAAGGGTGTTCCCACTATGGGCATTTCCCCTAAGGTTGCTGGAGCAGTCCAATGCTTTGGAGCTACCCGTTGGCATTCTGGACAGGATTTTACATATCTCTTTATGTCTTCAGTTATCCCTGGCCAGAAATAATGACAAGCTATACGCTGTGGTGTTGCGTTGATCCCCATATGACCACTGAAGAGAGTCGCATGCCCTAGGTCCAACACTTTTGTCCTATATGAAATGGGAAGGACCAGCTGTCCGTGACCATTGGATCCAGTTCCAGCCTTCCTATAAATCAATTTGTTCTTCATATAGAAGTCTCCCTTGCCTGGAGGTGTATGACATTTGGGCAATTTCTTAAAACAAGGCTTGAGGGTCTTATCCTCCGCCTGTGCCTTCCTCACCTCATCTGGATGGGTATTTATGGGATTATCCACCTCCTTTTTAGACTGTGATCTGGTCTGCACTGTTGCCATGATCACAGGTCTCTTGGGATTCCCCAAGAAGACATATCTACACCCCAATATCAGAGGGTATATTGGTTCATTTATCACTGCTGCTTTGATGATTCCTTCCACATATCGCGTTTTCACATTTATCTTGGCGACGGGAAGTGTCATGGTCGCTACGTCCTTGGTTGCAGCTTGAATCTCCACTGTTTCTGTGGTGTATTGATCTGCCTGCACCAGGTGAGAACTCACAACTGAATCATAATCTAATCCAGTATCATACAAACACCTTATGGTGACTCCATTGCATGTTACCTCTTCACACACTGGGGGTGGTAAGGTTCCTGTTGCTCAGTAGGGTTGACCTTTACTCCCTTTCTCCCCATTTTCATTGCAGCGAAACTAGGAGTTTTCCTTCTACAATTTTCGGTGTAATGGTTGTCCATCCGACAATTTTTACACCACCTCTTTCCTTGGTTAACAGATTTTCTTTCATCATATTTCCTTTCATTGTAATGTGGGGACTTATTTTTATAGTCATTGCGTGGCCTATCAAACTGGTGCTTACCTTTGTTCTGTTCTCTATGGTCAACCTTATTAAAGTTTTGTGGTGCCTTAAAATTGTCTACCTGTTTCTTTTTATTACCAACTACCTCTGCCTGGGCTGCCTGATACCTCTCAGCGACATTGAGTAACTCACCCAGCCTCTCTGCACCTTGTTCCACGAGAAACATTCTCAGGTCTGGAGCCATGGACTCCCTTAGCTGCTCAATAAGGATTATTTCATTAAGATCTTGGGTTTTCCCCAGAGCAGTCCATTTCTCCAAGTAGGTCTCTAACCGTGCAGAGAACTGGTGATAGGTCTCACCCGACAGTAGTTTGGCATTTCTAAATTTTTTTCTATAAAATTCTCCGTTCTTTTCGTATCTTAATAACAGAGCCTGCTTTAACATGTCATAATTGTCTTGGTCATCTCTGTTCATCTTGGCAAAAACTTCATAAGCCGTTCCTCTAAGTCCCTGAGATAACTTGAGGCTCCACCTCTCTCTCTCTCTCTAACCCATAAGTAGTAGCCAAAAGTTCAAATCTACTTAAATACCCCTCTATGTCATCGTCTTTCTCAACGAAATGGTCTACATGAAAACCCATAGCTGAGGTTGAGGCTCCCTGACTTTCAGTGGCATCTGAGGCAAAGGGGCTGGCACCATTTTCAGGAGCATGGCCTTGTAATTCCAACTCCCTTAGTCGTAACACGTGCTCCCTCTGCAATCTCCTATCTTCTGCTTCCCTCTCTGCAGTCAATCTTCTTTCCTCTCTTTCTGTAGCTAATCTCTTTTCTTCTCTTTCTGCAGCTAATCTCTTTTCTTCTCTTTCTGCAGCTAATCTCTTTTTTCCGGCTTCTCTTTCAGCCTTTTTCTCTTCTAACTGGAGCCTTTTAATCTCTGCCTCCCTATCTGCCTCTAATGCCCTAGCCTCCTTGTCAGCCTCAATCTGCAGCCTCTTAATTTCTTTGTCAGCCTCAATCTTTAACTGTAATTTTCTTTCTTCTGCTAACTTCCTATCTTCCCTTTCAATATACTTATCGCATTCTGAAGTTACATATTGGACTAGCTCTGGTCCATCCATATTCATCTCTTTAGCAGTCTGCACAGCCGCAGATCTAAACTTGGCTAAATCAGCCATTCTAACTCAAGCAGGTCTAATAAAGTTCAAAGACAATCTTAACTTAATTAAAATAAATACTAATTATACTTAACTAATTATTGCTGGCTGTGACAACTTATCAACTAAAATCTCCACTTAAATTATTATTATTAGTATTCTTAGGGGTGTTCCTAACCTCTACTAACACAAGTAATACAATCTTGAATTTATATCCTACTGCTAATTTTATTTTCTGGAGTTAGTTAATATATGCTGTATGAGATTCCTATTTCAATCATTCATCTATATATGCCAAATTCAAATCTCGGACTTAGAGACCCCAATATATATGGTGTGTTAAGATGTTAAGAAGAATGGTGTGCATATATTTGTACTTGAGTGAGATCAACTGTGAAGGTCTCTGAGGTAAACAATAAACAACTGTATTGCAGAGTACCTTCTTTGTTACCACATTTACGATCTCACTCTAAGTTTTATTCTTTGTTGACTAGCGTGACTGAAAGCTACATAAAGTGTCTAGGGTATTGTAAGAGTGTTGTTAAAGAATCTTAATACAAAACATATACAAACATATACCAATTGCTATGATAAACTCAACTAACTCCAGCTTTTAAATTGTATACTTAAAAATTCTTTTGTTAACTTTATTAGTCCTTAACCTGAATTTGTTTTGGTCAGGACTATATTTCAAATGAGAATCAATTTAGATGGATAGATATATTTACAAATATATATATAGATATTTACATACAACAGCCAATATGTCCATAGTACATTGTTACGAATTTTCAAGTTGTTGATAATAAATCTATTTAACTACTGGTCTGGAGATGAGGGTTGAGGATTTTCATCATCCCACGGTTCCCTTATTTCAATATAATTATGTATGTTAGTCTTTTTGAGGAAAAGTCTGTGTCTATACTGGAGATTGTCTGTAGTAGTGATAAGTTGTCCCAGGCCAGATATTTCACTTATCTGGGTCCTGGAATTACAGCAGTTGTAGTTGGTTTGGCCAAACGCTTCAGTCTCCTCTGGACTTGCACATCTCTAACACCAGCAGGTGCCAGAGATTCTTAGAAATAGGGCTGAATTTCTCTATCATCGAGTACCAGCACCAGACAAGTGCCAGCAGGAACCCCTGTCGATGCAAGTTATGGTTCTGTCTTAACATCAAACTAATTCCTCCTAATTTACATGTAAACATACATTCAATAAAACAAAAGAACCTGGTCAGCTCTTTCTGACAACCCTGCTTCTCCACTTTAGTTTGATGGAACAAATGGTACCAGTTTTCTTTTTTTCTTCCCTAATGGATGCTACGCCTCTGTCATTCCTGTAGTAATCTTTTCCATGCAATAAGATAGGTGTAATGTTCCTGTATGACCATCATATATAGTCCTGTAGTTTTAAACCTCTTAGATAGTCCCTTATATGATGGATCAACATCTAGGCCATGCCTAAGCCTGCCATGGAATCATTTAATTACCATCTTTTACATGGCCTTTTCTTTTTTCACACAACCCTTTTTAATTAAAAAGTCAATAAAATTCAATCTTAAAACATATCAAGGAAATATAAACAAGCAACGATGAATTTATGCAATAGAATGTGACACACTATCACTGCCTCTGTTCAGACTGCTTTCAGATGTTATTTATTACTAAAAAAGCACAAGTCTGCTTATCGTTGCTTGCTTCTCTGAATAATTTTGAAAAATGGCATCGAGCAGCTGACGATTTCGATAACGTAAAAGCTTTTAGCCAATGAGCCCAAGCATCTCTTTTTTTGAATGAAACTTTAAAAAAAAAATATTTCAAAGTCTTTGCGTTTCCACTACCAACTAGATTTGTATATGTAGGTTAGCCAATAATATTACGGCTTCCTTCAAAATTCATCCAATCCCCTTCATCGTACTATCTTAACCTTTCTGTCACCTAATTTTTTTCAAAAAAAAAAAAATAGGCTATCCAATCTAAGCAGATATGACTTGACCTGACAGTATCTCCGACTTCCTATGTATTATTACCAATATTTGATTATCTAATGGACTATTTAGATAACTAACTACATATTCTTAGTCAACAAGTCTTCAGGTACACGAATATATGATTTTTATGAGGCTACGTGGCTTGGTTCAAAATTCTTTTTTTTTTCTGTTAGTTGTTTTTCTACAATATTCAAAATATTCATGTCTTTTCCAAGTACTTTCAAACTAATTACGTCATAAATGCTGTCTGCATGACCCAATTCCCGAACATTTTCTAACGTTTGCGTTGTAATTTGAAAATCGCCTAGGGCAAGGCCAACAAGTTAGTTTTATTTTTGAACACACGGCGAGACGCGGTTAACCTTGGGCCATCTCCGTTCCCCTCCCGCATTCTACATACTATGTCTCTATGCTAATACTCGTCTTGAACTTGAGAATGTGTTACTTTTATCTGCGTTATCAACTAATACGCTGAAGGGGTAGGCGACAATGTCCAATTCTCGCCGAAATTTTTAGTACTATCCTATCTTTGACTTTAAGGCATTTTATTGTTATATTCTAATTTAAGTATTGTATTTAGAAGCATACCACATATAGAATAGTAGCATTTTTTCCATAACTTTTCTTTATTCTTAAGCAAACCTGATCACAAGAGCGGCCAGTGGTTTTTTCTTCAGTTATTGATTGATTAATGTTGTCTTTTTCTTGGCTTACGCGTCTCCAAGTTCATTTTGAACAAGATTGGACAAAGAGACAAAGTAACATTTTAAATGGTAAATTTAACTGGACTTATATAAACCAGAAATAATTTGTTCAATTTTATCAACCCACTGGGTTGTAAAACCAATAACATTTCTACCGACTTTTGACAGTCGTATCCGAGTGGATTTTATCCAAAACAGTTACGCTGTTTTTTAATCGGCATTCACCATAGAGCGAGCCGATTGGATTACCACCATTTAACAATTGTAACAATTTTTAGCAACTAGATGTTTCCCAATACTGGAAGTATTTTTCCTCTGCTTACTGTGAACCGAAGATCTCGATTTTCTACTACAAAAAAAAAGTGTTTACTTTACTGGGTAGCATTTAGTATGAACTTTGTTTTATTTACTGTCTATTCTGTAACATGGTGCTAACCTTTGACCTTTGGGTTATTAACTTTTTAGGTTCTTTTCTCAAGGGGGTGGGGGGCACTTTTATTCTGTTTTTTCCTATGTATGTAAATCTGATTTTATTTGATTTGTCTTTAAATAGTTGGTGTTGTCAAGTTTAATGATAATAAACAACAAAGGAAACTTAACTTTGTGTGTTGGTCAGACCCATACCCAATTCACCGTAGTTTTTTTACGTTTGTGTGTCTTGTTGTCACAAAGTTGTTTGTGTATGTGTGTAGTTAAACTTATATTTACATGTATAGGGAGGGAAAAATTGTCTTGTATTAAATTATATTCGTATAAATTGGCTGGACTAGAGAAACTACTCATTCCAGAGACAGATCTTCTCTTTAAACTATTCACCCGTGAAACCTATTTCTCAAACCGTTATTTCTCACGTACTTATTACCATCCACTCTACTCAGGCGGGACCATAAATATCTTCCAAACCTATCTATTTACAACAGTAGGCACCGTTGAAGACCCATATTAGATACTCTTAAGTGTTGGCTATGGTTGATCACTACTACAGAGCTAAGGGGAGGCATCCCGTGACAGACAATAGTGATAGAAAGTAAAAATAAAGGCCTCAGCCATAATAGTAAAGAGAGAGAAGTAATGGTCGTCACAAAGAAAAGGGTGCCCCCAGAATGCACTATTAAATTAAATGGAACCGTTTTAAAATAGGTCAATATGTTCAAATACGTGTGGACATTAATTACAACGGATGGAAGATGGATCTCAGAAGTAAAGAGCAGATTGGCTCAGGCAAAAGCAATATTCTATAAAATGAAAAGTATTTTAAGCAACGGTTTTTGTCAATGGAAGTAAGAAAGAGAGTTCTTCGGTGTTATATACAACAAATCCTGATGTATGGCTGTGAGACATGGACAGTTAGTAAACATGAAGATAAAGCACTCGAGGTCACAGAGATCTGGTTTTACAGAAACATGTTAAAACATACCATGGACAGCCATAAAGAGTAATCAGGATGTCATGAAAGAAGCGAATGTGTAGAGAAAAATTATTCACAAGTTAGAAAGAAGCAATCCACACACACACACAGACACATACACACACACTTACACACACACACTCACACACGCACGCACGCACGCACGCATGCACGCGCACACACACACACACACACACATATATATATATATATATATATATATATATATATATATATATATATATATATATATATATATATATATATATATATATAAATACCAGGAATACGATCTTGCCTACCTTTAGTCGGTGTTCCTGAAGGATTTCGTTAGCACCGGGCATCTTCTAACATTGTAGATAACATTGTTGAAAGTGACTAAGAGATGAGATGTGCGCCTCGAATTCTCGAGATACCGAGTTCGATTCCCATTGGAGGCAATATAATTTATGGACCTTTTTTGTCAGAACTAGTGTCCTAATAATGTCACACTCTACCCTGATCTCGTGGGTAGTGAGATCGGATGTCTAGCCTTCTCGGATAAGGACGAAAAAATAGGAGGTCAGGTGTGCAAGTTGTGCACGTTTAAAATCCCACGGCAATTGGAAGTCGTAAAGAGTAGGCCATAATTCTGCTGCCCGGCAAAATTTAAAAATTAGAAACCTACCTACCAAATATATTTATAGAATATGTGATTCCTATTTACACACATTGGGATTCTCGCAGGTGGTACGGAGTTCGTGCACTGTGCCGAGATCCTTTTTGTATGATCTTAGGGAGTAGATAGGAGCATTTATGGAGTTGTCAGTGTGTAATGGAGATAGTCCATAAAAAAAATAAAAAAAACTGTTGTAAGATTAGATGGCGCTAATAGGGTTCCATTTTAAACAATAACAAGCAAGTCGTGGAAGACAACTAAGAAAGGTTGCAATGTGCGACTAGCAGCGTTACCATGCAAAAGGAAGGTGCTACAGAAAGCATGGGTACTACAACATAATATAACCTACTTTCGTGCAGGCCTTCTTGAATGATTTCAACTGCTGTGTTCCACAAGATCGTTGGGAAGACCGAGAAAAAAACTAATAGTGTACACATATGGACTCAAGCCAGTTGTATCAAGTTAAACATATGGACTCAAGCCAGTTGTATCAAGTGACACATATAGACTCAAGCCAGTTGTATCAAGTTAAACATATGGACTCAAGCCAGTTGTATCAAGTTACACATATGGACTCAAGCCAGTTGTATCAAGTTACACATATGGACTCAAGCCAGTTGTATCAAGTTAAACATATGGACTCAAGCCAGTTGTATCAAGTTACACATATGAACTCAAGCCAGTTGTATCAAGTTACACATATGGACTCAAGCCAGTTGTATCAAGTTAAACATATGGACTCAAGCCAGTTGTATCAAGTTACACATATGAACTCAAGCCAGTTGTATCAAGTTACACATATGGACTCAAGCCAGTTGTATCAAGTTAAACGTATGGACTCAAGCCAGTTGTATCAAGTTAAACATATGAACTCAAGCCAGTTGTATCAAGTTACACATATGAACTCAAGCCAGTTGTATCAAGTTACACATATGGACTCAAGCCAGTTGTATCAAGTTAAACGTATGGACTCAAGCCAGTTGTATCAAGTTACACATATGAACTCAAGCCAGTTGTATCAAGTTACACATATGGACTCAAGCCAGTTGTATCAAGTTAAACGTATGGACTCAAGCCAGTTGTATCAAGTTAAACATATGGACTCAAGCCAGTTGTATCAAGTTTATATTTCTTTCTTCTGATTCTGTTTTTTTTTTTTTTTATTAAATCTTGACTCCGTCGTCCATATCTTGTTATTTGCACGGTCATTTTATTTTTTATTATCATATGGACTTTTGTTTATTCGTCATTTTTTTCTTCTTAGTTGTCGTCTTTTCTTTCTTCTTCTCCTCGTTCTTTATCCTGTTCCCCTTTTGTCCTTCTCTTGTTGTTTTGTTGTTATTGTGATTGTTCTTCTTCTTTGAAAAGAGCTAACATTATCCATCTGGTAGCATGAAACTCGGAAAATGGCTTATCCCAAAATGGACTACCAGCTACGCCATCGCTGCCTGTACCTCCTCAGTGTTGACGGACCACCGAATGTAGTCAACTCTAAGTGCAACCACTGGACTGTACTAGGGCTGAGTAGTAAAGGCGTTGATGGATACTAAGTGCTGAAAATGGCTGACATTACCTGTCTGCTAGCATGGTAAAGCCTTGATTGGTTTGCTTTTTAAGGACTATCTCCATTGCACACGGACAACGCCATCAGTGCTCCGATCTCTTCCCTTAGATCACACAAGGAGGATCTGAGCGCAGTGCACGAACTCCGTAGCACCGACGAGAATCCCAATGTGTGTATATAATGTATAGGAATCACACATTGTTAAATAGTTTTTTTGTGGTGGGTAGGTACCTAATGTTTAAATTTTGCCAGGGCAGCGGCCTGATAAGCTTACTCTTTACGATTTCCAACTGTAGTGGGATTTTTAACGTGCGCAACTTGCACACAGGACCTCCTATTTTTTCGCCCTTTTCCGAGATGGCAGTAGTATACAATGTACGCTACGGGTATTATTGTGGTGGAGGCGAGTGACTTTTATATAAGGAAATGTGGTTGTTGTTGTTGTTGTTTTCTTCTACTATGTTGCTGTAATACCCTGTTCAACCTGAAAGTTGGTTATAATTGGGGTATATTGTGTGTTAGGTTCTTCGGTGCTAGTCGTCTGTTAGTCCTGAAAAGGACTGGTCCTGAAAAGGACCACTAGCTGGTTGTCTGGTTTCCTCTTCGTTGCTTGTCGGCCGTGGTGTGTTCATGGTGTTCATTTCCTGCCTTCCTATCTGTCTTGTGTCGTTTTGTTAGTTTTTGCTTTCCTCGTTTCTCTTTCTCTTGTATCCCTGCTTTCCTGTATCTGTAATATTGCTTTTTCGAGTTTTTTCAGTGTTTTTTCGATGACTTCCTCGTCTGATTGTTCGTTTGTTTTGGTCGCTCTTGTGTTTGATGTCATTTCCTCAATGGCTCTTCGCTCTGTTTCGATTCTCTTGAGGATTGTGGAGTTTTCTTCCTTCAGTTCTGTCAGCCTCTTGACATTTGTTTTTATCTGCTGCTGGATTCTTTTCATTTCTTCCATCATATCTTTGACGCTCTGTAGATCTATTACGTCTTCACCACTGTCGGTTGGTTCTTCGGGAGCCTGCTTGCTTCTGTTTACGACCTGTAGTTTCATTTCTTTCACTTCAGCGGTCAGCTTGTGTAACTGTCGTCTATCTATTATGCGCTGTTTTTTCTGCACCATCCGCAGCCACTCTGTGTTTTGCCTCCTTGAAGGGGATGTTTTTGGACACGGCCTCCTTCAAGATGCTCTTTGTTTCCTGAAACACAGGGCAGCCTCGGTACCTTGCCCCATGGTTTCCATGGCAGTTTGCACAGGTACGGTTTGCATTAATTGATTTGTAGTTGTGGTCCTCCTTCGCCCTGGGGCAGTTGCCATATTGGTGGTTTCCCGCGCAATATCGGCAGACAGCGTCTCTCCTGCATGTTTTCTTGGTGTGTGAAAACTGTTGGCAGTTAGAGCACTGCATGACCGGAGGTATATATGGTTCTGTCCTTTTTGTTGATGTTTCGAGCTTTAGTCTCTCGGGTCTTGTCGATCCTTCTACCGTAACTATCATCAGGTTGGTATCTTTCTTGGCCCAGGTTTTTAGCCTTTCGACCTGCGTGATTTTAAGATTTGCGTTTTCAGCTTGAAGGCGTCTGTGGACCTCGCCTTCGGAACATCTGGTATCCACCCCTCTGATGACCAACTTCTTTGTTGTCTTGTACTTTCCCACCACCACTTTTATTTGGTGGGGCAACTGGATTTCCTTTGGACCGGATTCCAGTTCGATGATCAGCGAGGTTGTTTTGTCTGTGTTGTTGAGAGAAAGCACTACTCCCTTTTCGTGCCTCCCTACTTTGGCGATACCTCTCCGTCCAGTTATCCCCTCGAGGATGTTGATCACTTTGTTGTCGGGTAGGGCCCTGAGTGAGGCCTCACTTCCTGACGTCTGGGTAATCTTTACGATCCTCTCCTGTATCGTTTCTGTGTTGTTTGTCTTTTTAGTGTTTGGTCTTTGTTTCCTTCTACAGGCTTGGTTCGAATCTTGTTCCTGTTCTTTGTTATACGGTGTTATATCTTGCGTCTGAGCCCTTGAGTTGTCAGCTGTTGTTTCCTCAGGATCAGGAATGGTATCTTGCTTCTCAGTGGTTTCGATGTCCAGCACGACTGGGGCTACTTCTACTGTTGCTTCTTGAAGAGCGAGCCTAAGGGACTCGTCTCCGTCTTCAAGTCTTCGAAGTGCATCTAAAATGGTCTCTGCGATATCTTCCTCTTGTACCTGTCTGTGTTGAGGAGCTGCCTCTATCACTTCCTTCATAGTGCTTGCAGGTGGGTCGGCTGTCATCTCGGCATCGTGCGGCTTCTCTGTCATAGACCGGGTTTCTGCTGACGAGTCGGGTACGTGTGGTGGTGGCAGCCTGGATATAAGCTGTTGTTTTCTTTTCTCCAGCTGTCGTAACGCTCTCCAAATTTCGTTATGTTCTGGGTGTTCTTTATCTAGGCAAGGGGTCGGGCCACTCAGACTCTCAGTCGGGTCGACGCATGTCACCGCTAACTCCGTCGTGTCCGGAGTTATAGAAGGGCCGGTCCCGGCACGAGTACTTGGGGCAGTCTTGCTCTCTGGCTGTCTGTCATTGTTGATTGTGATATTGTGATTACCCTGGCTGTTCTGCGCTGGTGGGCTGGTGTAGACCTTCCTCTTTTTAGCGTGTGGCTTATGTCTGGGCATTTTGACGATAACGCGATCTTTTCTCGAGTAGTGGCGTCCTGAGAAGGACGTTGGTGTCTTGAGGAAATGTGATGGAGGCGCGTGACTTTTATATAAGGAAAATGTGGTGGAGGCGCGTGGTGGAGGCGCGTGGTGGAGGCGCGTGACTTTTTATATAAGGAAGGTGGTGGAGGCGCGGGGTGGCAGAGAGGCCTTTTATATAGCAATATATTAGTTCGATAATGGCGGGTGTGTAGGTTGTTGTTTATACAAAATAGTTATACATATATTACAACAATTTGATAATATTTAGTTATACATATATTTAGACATATATGACAACAGTTAGACACCAGGTAGACAATATTTAGTTATACATATAGACGATATTTAGACATAGATAACAAAAAATGGTTAGTTAATAAATATATTTTTTTTTCAAAGTACTGCTTTGCAGTAACATTATAGGATCATATAATGATATTGTACAATATTTATATATATATTTATAATGGTAAGAGCCGTGTGCAGTATTGTGCTGGCGGGGGTGACGATGCATGTTGGGTGTAGCTGGCGGTTGTAGGTTAGCGGGGATTTTTTGTGTTTTGGTATTGTTTTGTTATGTGTGTTGGTGTGTTACGATATATATATATATATATATATATATATATATATATATATATATATATATATATATATATATATATATATATATATATATATATATATATATATACATGCACACACACATATATACATACAATATATATAACAAATATAAAAAATCGATAATGACGGAAAATAAAAAAAAATTTATAAAAGCGATAATGTTGGATTAGGTTACTAAGAGGGTTTTAGAAGCGAGTGGAGCCTTTTTATGCTGGCGTGGGTGACGATGCATGTTGGGGTGTAGCTGGTGGTTGTAGGTTAGGGGGGTTTTGTGTGTTGTGGTATTGTTTTGTTATGTGTGTTGGTGTGTTTGTTTATAAATATATACATACAATTTATATAAAAAATATAAAAATCGATAATGACGAAAAATTTTAAAAAAATCGATAATGTTGCATTAGGTTACTAAGAAGGTTTTTGAAGCGAGTGGAGCCTTTTTGTGCTGGTGTGGGTGACGACGTATGTTGCGGTGTAGCTGGCGGGGTGGGTTAGGGGTTTTTGTGTGTGTGACTCAGCATTGTGTTGGTGGGTTTTGGGAGTGAAGTGTTAGAGCCTTGTCTATACTAGGAACAGCATTGAGAGGTGGGCGTGAAGTGTTAGAGACTTGAGTATACTAGGGCCAGCACATAGAGGTGGGAGTGAAGTGTTAGAGACTTTACCAAGGCCAGCAGCGAGAGGTGTGAGTGAAGTGTTAGAGACTTGATTAGGACCAGCACCGAGAGGTGGGAGTGAAGTGTTAGAGACTTACCTATACTAGGACCAGCATCTAGAGGTGGGAGTGAAGTGTTAGAGACATGACTATACCAGGTCCAGTGTGGGAGTGAAGTGTTAGAGACATGACTATACCAGGTCCGGCATGGAAAGGTGGGAGTGAAGTGTAAGAGACTTTACGAGGACCAGCAGCGAGAGGTGGGAGTGAAGTGTTAGAGATCTGACTATACTAGGGCTAACATCTGGAGGTGGGAGTCAAGTGTTAAAGACATGACTACACTAGAAACAGCCTCGAGAGGTGGGAGTGAAGTGTTAGAGACATGACTAGGACCAGCATCGGGAGCTAGGAGTGAAGTGTTAGAGACTTTACTGGGGCCAACACCTAGAGGTGGGAGTGCAGTGTTAGAGACATGACTATACCAGGGACAGCATCAAGAGGTGGGGGTGAAGTGTTAGAGAGATGACTAGGACCAGCAACGAGAGGTGAGAGTGCAGTGTTAGAGACTTTACTATACCATTTTTTGTGTAGGTATGTTAATTGTTATGTGTTGTTGTATTGTGTGTTGGTGTGTTTGTTTATACATATATTCAAACAATATATATATATAAAATATTTTAAAAGCGATAATGACGGAAAATATAAAAATCGATAATAGTGGGTAGTAGGTTGCTTACGGTTTTTTTAAGCGAGTGGAGCCTTTTTGTGCTGGCATGGGTTACGACGTATGTTGCAATGTAACGGGCGAGTGTAGGTTAGGGGGGATTTTTGTGTGATGTTGTATTGTGCCATTGATGTGTTTTGGGAGTGAAGTGTTAGAGACTTTACTAGGGCCAGCATCGAGAGGTGGGAGTGACGTGTTAGAGACTACACCAGGGACAGCATTGAGAGGTGGGAGTGAAGTGTTAGAGACCTGACTTTACCAGGTCCAGCGTGGGAGTGAAGTGTTAGAGACTTGTCTATAATAGGTCTAGCATGAAGAGGTGGGAGTGAAATGTTAGAGACTATACTAAGGCCAGCATGTGAGTGAAGTGTTAGAGACTTTACGAACACAGCAGCGAGAGGTGGGAGTGAAGTGTTAGAGACTTGATTAGGACCAGCATCGAGAGGTGGGAATGAAGTGTTAGAGACTATACTAGGGACAGCATAAAGAGGTGGGAGTGCAGTGTTAGATACCTGCCTATACTAGGTTTAACATCTAGAGGTGCGAGTGAAGTGTTAGAGTTCTAGAGGTGGGAGTGAAAGAGACGTGTCACTATACTAATGCCAGCGCCTAGAGATGGGAGGGCAGTGTTAGAGATTTGACTATACCTACACTTTTATACATATATACATACAATATATATGTATATAAATATAAAAAAGCGATAATGGCGGAAAATATAAAAAATCGATAATGGCGGGCTAGTAGGTTACTAAGGGATTTTTTAAAGTGAGCGTGTGGGGGGTTATTGATTTTGACTGGCTGGGGTGATGACTCATAGATGTGTTGAGGTGTAGCGCTGGAGTAAGACAATGTAACAGCGGTGGGGTATAGGTGGTATTAGTTTTGGTCTTGTCTGGTAATTTTTTGTGTAGGTATTTTAGTTGTTGTGTGGTGTGGTGTAACTGGTGGGTGTGGGGTTTTGTGTGCTGTTGTATTGTGTATGATTCGGCCTTGTGTTGTCTTTTTATACAATATTTATAAAATATATATGTTACAACAGATATTAATACGTATACACACGATATTTATACATACCATATTTAGACATCATAGATAACAAAGGTTCTTTAAGTTTAATAAAGGTGTTTAATTCTTTTAAAAGAAGACGAAATGTCAAGCTAAAGCACAAGTCTCAGCCGCTTTGTGGGTTTCTTCTTCGGTGGTGGATTAGAGACATCGGCCAGGTGGTTGTCGGTGGTGGGAGCTGACGTACAAGGTTTGGTGTTAGGAAACCAACTCGGTTCTTGGGATATTGGTTAATAACACCTGGAGTTGATGTAGTAGTCAAACGTGTTACTGGGGTAAGTAGTAGGACAGGTATCCGTGTTTGGTGACTGTAGTCGGTCAAATTCGGCGAAGATTTCGCCCTGTAAAGTCAACAAATATTCAAACTCAGGGCGAGTTAACGTAATGCCGGTTTTGGTAGGAAACTTTAGATATGATTCACCAAAGTATTTTCGCACGTGTAGTAAAGTTTGGCCTCGGTAAACACTTACAGACGCGGCCTTCGTCGAAATACTAATCGATAGTTGCAGCGTTGTCGCTGTGAAAAAATGTTTTGTGTGTGCTGGTATTTTAAGTGGAGGTGGTTATCTGTAGTGTTTTAAATAGTTTTGTTAAGCCATTATTTCTATAATATTGTGTATTCTTAAGCAATAACAGGAGATTTTTTGTGTATTTCATGAAAGTTTAGGTATAGGTACACTATCCAACAGTGATCTCATCAGAACGCTGTAATGTATGTGGATGTGTTGTAGTCTTGTTACAAACAACAAGCTGAATTAGACGTAGCTTTAACATTTTTATTGGAAGGAGTTGTGCTTTTACCCTCTTACATGAACATAACAACCTGTTTGTTCCGAAACCTTCACGCAACTATATTGCTGCTTGACTTGAGAAGAAGGAATTTTTATAAGCACTCACTAAGTGAATTCCCCTATTCCTGCCCGCTATAGAATAAAGAGGAAAATATAAAAAACACAAGTAATACATGTTATAGAAGAAGATGACTTACGATCGGGGTGTGGTTTTTGTGTTGTGTTGACGTGTAGTTATTGAGAATATAGAGTGGTGAGAGGTGCCGTTTTGTAATTATCGGAGGTAACTATTCTTGTGATGTAAAAATATGACAGGGAATTTCCGTTGTTGGGTGAATGTAATTACATATTGAGACTGGCTCTGGTCCACGTGGTAGTTTTTTATTATTTATATTATATCATGAGTAATAAGTCTACTCACCCCAATGTCCATCTAGTGATATGTAAGTGACCCCCGCACACAGCCGTATTCTCCAACACAAAAAATACTGTCAAAAGCCAGGCTGGACAAGGCCAAATAGAACGTTTTATTGAACACAAAGAGAATCCGTAGAGATATATCCCATATGCAGACTAGATTATAGCGGCAACTAGACAATCCCTTAGTGTTGCAGTCTGTAACTGAAACAATGTCGAGGCTATTTTCATCCATGTTTAATAAAGTTCAAAAACACACGTGCTTTTACCCGCACTAGAAAGAAACGCGATCGATGGCCCGCGCAAAACATCGCGCGTAAACCATGACTCGTTTATAAAAATCCGGTACCATAGAGGGTGACGTCAGGGCTAAATATAGCTATTTAGAAAAGCTTAATAAAAAATCTAACAGGCAGAGTTTTGCGTATTGGTAGACGAAAAAATCCTAGCTGCAACAGGATTTGCCTTTGTAAGACTAACATTTTACCTTTGTAAGACTAACCCGGCTGCTTATTTCTGTTCACGTCACAAGTTCAAAACACAATCGATCAATAGTAGAAATTTATAAAAGAAACATTCCTTCGTTCTTGTGTTCGAAACTCCGTGACTTAAGGTTTCACTTTTTTCACACGGGCGATATCTGGTGATAAGTTTTATATTGGCTCCCAAGCGGTTCAAACAGGGGGCGTCCAAGGAAATGTAGTACATTAAATAATTATAACTAAGTATTTGTTCCAGTTATCAAACGGTTATCTACGTTTTTTCCAGCAATTTTCAAACTTTAGTAAAAGCTTTTCTTCCAAGCAGCAAAGATAGTCCCAAAATTTTCTCCTAGGCCGGTGCAAAAGGTCCAAACTGTAGGTAAATAGATCAACTGTCAAATACTTCTTTAAATATTTCTTCCACTTGTCAAATATTTCTTACCCGTGTCAAAATATTTCTTCCACTTTGCAAATATTTCTTACCGGTGTCAAAAGATTTCTTCCACTTGGCAAAATATTTCTTCCACTTGTCAAAAAATTTCTTTTACTTGGCAAAAAAAATTTCTTCCACTTGTCAAATATTTCTTACCGTTGTCAAAATATTTCTTACCGTTGTCAAAATATTTCATACCGTTGTCAAAATATTTCTTCCACTTGGCAAAAAAAATTTCTTCCACTTGACAAATATTTCTTACCGGTGTCAAAATATTTCTTACCGTTGTCAAAATATTTCTTCCACTTGGCAAAAAAAATTTCTTCCACTTGTCAAATATTTCTTACCGGTGTCAAAATATTTCTTACCGGTGTCAAAATATTTCTTCCACTTGGCAAAATATTTCTTCTACTTCTCAAAATGTTTCTTACTGTTGTCAAAATATTTCTTACCATTGTCAAAATATTTCTTACCGTTGGCAAAATATTTCTTACCGGTATCAAAATATTTCTTACCGGTGTCAAAATATTTCTTCCACTTGTCAAAATATTTCTTCCACTTGGCAAAATATTTCTTCCACTTGTCAAAATATTTCTTCCACTTGTCAAATATTTCTTACCGTTGTCAAAATATTTATCTATGCTAACGGAGTTTCACGTGGTCTATGCTCAATGGTTTCCTCGCGAAGTCTGCCCCGACCCTCGATCTGGTTTTATAACTAGCGGTAACACAGTTATCGTCACTTCGGCGGACTTAACACCACGTGTCTCACACATACCTTGTGTATATCATCAATGCTAAACTCTCTCTGGGCACCGAAATTGATAGCCTCATTAACAAAGCTACAGCTACCTTTACTCGCCTCACATCACGTGTTTGGGGAAACGCCAAACTCACAACGAAGACCAAAGCTGCGGTATATAACACCTGCATCACCAGTACACTTCTATATGTTAGTGAGACCTGGACAATCTATGCTAAGCAAGAAAGAAGGCTCAATACCTGCCATCTACCGTGTCTGCGCCACTGCCTCGGCCTTTCGAGGAAAGATAAAGTGCCAAATGTTGAGGTGTTGTCACGTACTGGCCTTCAAAGCCTGTATAGCCGGCTGAGACAGGGTAGCCTAAGCTGTCTTGGCCATATCCACCGTATGAAAGATGGTCGCCTTTGAAGAAATGTTTGGCGACTAGCAGAAATATTTTAAGAAATATTTGACAACTGTTAGTAGTATTTGACAACCGTTAGAAATATATGACAACTGGAAGATCCGTTTGAAGAAATATTTGACAGCTAACAAAAACATTTGCATAAATATTTGGCAACTGTAAGAAATATTTGAAGAAATATTTGCCAAGTGGAAGAAATATTTTGACAACGGTAAGAAAATTTGACAAGTGGAAGAAATATTTTGACAAGTGGAAGAAATATTTTGCCAAGTGGAAGAAATATTTTGACAACGGTAGGAAATATTTGACAAGTGGAAGAAATATTTTGAGAAGTGGAAGAAATATTTTGCCAAGTGGAAGAAATATTTTGCCAAGTGGAAGAAATACTTTGACACCGGTAAGAAATATTTTGACACCGGTAAGAAATATTTGACAAGTGGAAGAAATTTTTTTGCCAAGTGGAAGAAATATTTTGACAAGTGGAAGAAATATTTTGCCAGGTGGAAGAAATATTTTGACACCGGTAAGAAATATTTGCCAAGTGGAAGAAATATTTTGAGAACGGTAAGAAATATTTGACAAGTGGAAGAAATATTTTGATCGGTGGAAGAAATTTTTGCAAAGTGGAAGAAATATTTTGACAACGGTAAGAAATATTTGACAAGTGGAAGAAATATTTAAAGAAGTATTTGACAGTTGATCTATTTACCTACACGTTGGACCTTTTGCGCAGGCCTGGGAGAAATTTTTTGGACCATCTTTGCTGCTTGGAAGAAAAGCTTTTACTAAAGTTTGAAAATTGCAGGACAAAACGTAGATAACCGTTTGATAACTGGAACAAATACTTAGTTATAATTATTTAATGTACTACATTTCCATGGACGCTTCCTGTTTGAACCGCTTGAACGCCAACATAAAACCTATCACCAGATATCGCCCGTGTGAAAAAAGTGAAATCTTAAGTCACGGGGGTTCGAAAACATGAACGAAGGAATGTTTCTTTTATAAATTTCTACTATTGATCGATTGTGTTTTGAACTTGTGACGTGAACAGAAATAAGCAGCCGGGTTAGTCTTACAAAGGTAAAATGTTAGTCTTACAAAGGCAAATCCTGTTGCAGCTAGGATTTTTTCGTCTACCAATACGTAAAACTCTGCCTGTTAGATTTTTTATTACGCTTTTCTAAATAGCTATATTTAGCCCTGACGTCACCCTCTATGGTACCGGATTTTTATAAACGAGTCATAGTTTACGCGCGATGTTTTGCGCGGGCCATCGATCGCGTTTCTTTTTAGTGAGGGTAAAAGCACGTGTGTTTTTGAACTTTATTAAACATGGATGAAAAAAGCCTCGACATTGTTTCAGTTACAGACTGCAACACTAAGGGATTGTCTAGTTGCCGCTATAATCTAGTCTGCATATGGGATATATCTCTACGGATTCTCTTTGTGTTCAATAAAACGTTCTATTTGGCCTTGTCCAGCCTGGCCTTTGACAGTATTTTTTATGTTGGAGAATACGGCTGTGAGCGGGGGTCACTTACATATCACTAGATGGACATTGGGGTGAGTAGACTTATTACTCATGATATAATATAAATAATAAAAAACTACCACGTGGACCAGAGCCAGTCTCAATATGTAATTACATTCACCCAACAACGGAAATTCCCTGTCATATTTTTACATCACAAGAATAGTTACCTCCGATAATTACAAAACGGAACCTCTCACCACTCTATATTCTCAATACCTACACGTCAACACAACACAAAAACCAACATCAACACCACCACACCCCGATCGTAAGTCATCTTCTTCTATAACATGTATTACTTTTGTTTTTTATATTTTCCTCTTTATTCTATAGCAGGCAGGAAAAGGGGAATTCACTTAGTGAGTGCTTATAAAAATTCCTTCTTCTCAAGTCAAGCAGCAATATAGTTGCGTGAAGGTTTCGGAACAAACAGGTTGTTATGTTCATGTAAGAGGGTAAAAGCACAACTCCTTCCAATAAAAATGTTAAAGCTAAGTCTAAATCAGCTTGTTGTTTGTAACAAGACTACAACACATCCACATACATTACAGCGTTCTGATGAGATCACTGTTGGATAGTGTACCTATACCTAAACTTTCATGAAATACACAAAAAATCTCCTGTTATTGCTTAAGAATACACAATATTATAGAAATAATGGCTTAACAAAACTATTTAAAACACTACAGATAACCATCTCCACTTAAAATACCAGCACACACAAAACATTTTTTCACAGCGACAACGCTACAACTATCGATTAGTATTTAGACGAAGGCCGCGTCTGTAAGTGTTTACCGAGGCCAAACTTTACTACACGTGCGAAAATACTTTGGTGAATCATATCTAAAGTTTCCTACCAAAACCGGCATTACGTTAACTCGCCCTGAGTTTGAATATTTGTTGACTTTACAGGGCGAAATCCTCGCCGAATTTGACCGACTACAGTCACCAAACACGGATACCTGTCCTACTACTTGCCCCAGTAACACGTTTGACCACTACATCAACTCCAGTTGTTATCAACCAATATCTCCAGAACCGAGTTGGTTCCCTAACACCAACCATTGTACGTCAGCTCCCACCACCGACAACTACCTGGCCGATGTCTCTAATCCCCCACCGAAGAAGATGAAACCTACAAAGCGGCTGAGACTTGTGCTTTAGCTTGACATTTCATCTTCTTTTAAAAGAATTAAACACCTTTATTACACTTAAAGAACTTTTGTTATCTATGATGTCTAAATATGGTATGTATAAATATCGTGTGTATACGTATTAATATCTGTTGTAAAATATATATTGTATAAATAATGTATAAAAAGACAACACAACACAAGGCCGAATCATACACAATACAACAGCACACAAAACCCACCCACACCAGTTACACCACACCACACAACAATTAAAATACCTACACACAAAATTACCAGACAAGACCAAAACCAATACCACCTATACCCCACCGCTGTTACATTGTCTGACTCCAGCGCTACACCTCAACACATCTATGAGTCATCACCCCAGCCAGTCAAAATCGATAACCCCCAACACTCTCACTTTAAAAAATCCTTTAGTAACCTACTAGCCCGCCATTATCTATTTTTTGTATTTTCCGCCATTATCGCTTTTTTATATTTATATGTATATTGTATGTATATATGTATAAAAGTGTAGATATAGTCAAATCTCTAACACTGCCCTCCCACCTCTAGGCGCTGGTCCTAGTATAGTGACACGTCTCTTTCACTCCCACGTCTAGAACTCTAACACTTCACTCGCACCTCTACTATGTTAAACATAGTATAGGCAGGTCTCTAACACTTCACTCCCACCTCTCGCTGCTGACCCTAGTCCTGTCTCTAACACTGCACTCTCATCTCTTCTTGCTGTCCCTAGTATAGTCTCTAACACTTCACTCCCACCTCTCGATGCTGGTCCTAATCAAGTCTCTAACACTTCACTCCGACCTCTCGCTGCTGTGTTGGTAAAGTTTCTAACACTTCACTCACATGCTGGCCTTAGTATAGTCTCTAACATTTCACTCCCACCTCTTCATGCTAGACCTATTATAGACAAGTCTCTAACACTTCACTCCCACGCTGGACCTGGTAAAGTCAGGTCTCTAACACTTCACACCCACCTCTCGATGCTGTCCCTGGTGTAGTCTCTAACACGTCACTCCCACCTCTCGATGCTGGCCCTAGTAAAGTCTCTAACACTTCACTCCCAAAACACATCAATGGCACAATACAACATCACACAAAAATCCCCCCCCCCCCCTAACCTACACTCGCCCGTTACATTGCAACATACGTCGTCACCCATGCCAGCACAAAAAGGCTCCACTCGCTTAAAAAAACCGTAAGCAACCTACTACCCACCATTATCGATTTTTATATTTTCCGTCATTATCGCTTTTAAAATATTTTATATATATATATATTGTTTGAATATATGTATAAACAAACACACCAACACACAATACAACAACACATAACAATTAACATACCTACACAAAAAATGGTATAGTCAAGTCTCTAACACTGCACTCCCACCTCTCGTTGTTGGTCCTAGTCATGTCTCTAACACTTCACTCCCACCTCTCGATGCTGTCCCTGGTATAGTCATGTCTCTAACACTGCACTCCCACCTCTAGGTGTTGGCCCTAGTAAATTCTCTAACACTTCACTCCCAGCTCTCGATGCTGGTCCTAGTCATGTCTCTAACACTTCACTCTCACCTCTCAAGGCTGTTTCTAGTGTAGTCATGTCTCTAACACTTCACTCCCACCTCTAGATGTTAGCCTTAGTATAGTCAGATCTCTAACACTTCACTCCCACCTCTCCATGCTGGACCTGGTACAGTCATGTCTCTAACACTTCACTTCCACACTGGACCTGGTATAGTCATGTCTCTAACACTTCACTCCCACCTCTAGATGCTGGTCCTAGTATAGGCAAGTCTCTAACACTTCACTCCCACCTCTCGGTGCTGGTCCTAATCAAGTCTCTAACACTTCACTCCCACCTCTCGCTGCTGGCCCTGGTAAAGTCTCTAACACTTCACTCCCACCTCTATGTGCTGGCCGTAGTATACTCAAGTCTCTAACACTTCATGCCCACCTCTCACTGCTGTTCCTAGTATAGACAAGGCTCTAACACTTCACTCCCAAAACCCACCAACACAATGCTGAGTCACACACACACAAAAAACCCTTAACCCACCCCGCCAGCTACACCGCAACATACGTCGTCACCCAAGCCAGCACAAAAAGGCTCCACTCGCTTCAAAAACCCTCTTAGTAACCTAATCCAACATTATCGCTTTTTTCCGTCATTATCAATTTTTTATATTTTTTTTATATCTTGTATGCTTGTATATGTATATATATATATATATATATATATATATATATATATATATATATACATACATACATACATACATACATACATACATACATACATACATACATACATACATACATATATATATATATATATATATATATATATATATATATATATATATATATATATATATATATATATATATATATCGTAACACACCAACACACATAACAAAACAATACCACAACACACAAAAATCCCCCCTAACCTACAACGGCCAGCTACACCCAACATGGATCGTCACCCCCGCCAGCACAATACTGCTCACGGCTCTTACCAATATAAATATATATATAAATATTGTACAATACCATTATATGCTCCTATAATGTTACTGCAAAGCAGTATTTTGAAAAATAGAATATATTTATTAACTAACCTCTTTTTATTATCTATGTCTAAATATCGTCTATATGTATAACTAAATATTGTCTACCTGGTGTCTAACTGTTGTCATATATGTCTAAATATATGTACTGTATAACTAAATATTGTCTAATTGTTGCAATATATGTATAACTATTTTGTATAAACAACAACCTACACACCCGCCATTATCGATCTAATATATTGCTATATAAAAGGCCTCTCCGCCACCACACGCCTCCACCACATTTCCTTATATAAAAGTCACGCGCCTCCACCACTATAATACCCGTAGCGTACATTGTATACTACTGATGGCTAGGCATCCGATCTCACTACCCACGAGATTAGGGGCGGAGTATGACGTAATAAGGACGACTGGTTCTGAAAAAAATATTTCAATAAATTATAATCCCTTTTGGCGTAAGCTGTTGCACGCCTCCTGTGAGTAAGAATGATAATGGTTGTGGTGCTAGTAAGTGTGGCTCTATTAGTTTGTCACTATGCGTACTTCTCCTGTGACGTTGCATTGTTTGACATAGTAACTTGATCAATGTGTTTACATTCTTGATGACTGTCGTAAGGTGTCTGAATGTGTTCCCATTCGAACTTATGTGAAATGAGGAACAGTCCTCGACTGGACTTCAGTAGTGTATTATAAGTACCAGATTACTATAATATATGGGAGGAATGTGTTCTATGTACATGCCATGCTATAATGGATTCAATACTTGTGATTAAACGTCGTGATGTTCATTGATAACCAGGGTCGTATTTATCGTTGGCTCGTCCGAAAGCTTTTATTCTTGTTGAAGTTACAAGCCTATAATCCCGTGGCCAAGAGATACTAACCACATTGATATAAAAAACTGTACCTAGACTAACACGACCACAACAAGTTAACTTCGCCGTCATGTGGGGGCTTCGTCTTATGGAATATTTTAAGGCTTATAGATGCATATTTGGACAAAGATGAGAAATGAGAAGTCGACAATGCTGAACTGCAAACGGGTTCAAGAACTTTATAGAAATTCGTTCTAGTAACTTTATTGCAGGAAAATGCATATCAATTTGCAAGATCATGCCCATGACAGGAACGGTTGGTTGAGGACTTTGTTTGAACAGTTGCCTACATAAAGATGCGCTGTATACTTGATATGCCAAGAATCGAGCTGCCTTAAAATGGGACAGACTTGCCCATCATTATCACGACAAATGCTGTCTCAAGTAACTTACGGTTTTTCTTCACGTTTCGCTGCCAGTATCGATCGCATTGCTGACATGGACCGTTACGATATGTGCAAGGTCACCCCAACAGTCATACTTGATCTTCATTGAACTTTTATCTGACACTTGCTTTATGAAGAATTGCGTTGCCAGGGATTTCAACGCTGGTTCGTGGGATACCAATTTATTTATAGTACGGCGTAGCCATCTGAACTCGTCGAGGAATTCGTTTATCTCCTTCAAAATCGTGATAAAATATCTGCTTCATTAAGTTGCATCAGAGGCACGATTTACTAGTTCTACAAGTGCTCGACATACGAGTATATCAGGCATTCAGATACGTTTTGAGATCTTTAGGATATTACGATTCGTACTCCGATATTATTTGGTCAAGGTCGTGTCAAATTTGGACTACATTTTGCTTCAGCATTAGAGGGTTACACTGTCTTTTATTACCATGTCGCAACTGTGCGTAAGGATGCATCTGACCTGCAGCAAGATTTGGCAGCTTAAAATTTCTTTCAGATAAGTTGTATGTTGTGTAGTGACATGATTATGAGTCCATGGGTTGTCATGCATATCTCTTTTCTATTTAGGTCTTCTATTTGGTGTATATTCTCCGTGCGGGTGGCTGGCAAGGGGGGGGGGGGGGGAAGCTAGTGAAATTTATTTTCGGATGGATTCATCAGTTGCTGTTCTATAGGTCTTGCATGTAATAGTCTCTTTCGGAGGTCCGGCATTTATTGTTGTGTGCTATTTGAGATGGGTGTGGAAAAAAAATCGAAAAAAGGTGATTCGTCTTACGAGGACAAAGGACAAAGAAAATAACCAGCGTTACGGCCACAAGGCCTTCATCAGGGAAAGGAGATAAAATGAAGGCTAGATAGGACACATAAAAACCTAAATAAATATGAAAATAAAAACCTAGGTACTTCCCTAAAGGCATCGAAGTCCTAACACTATTGCTGCCCGCGAACTGACGAGCGTGCCCGGAATAGGAAATTACTGCCACTACCGGATGTAAACAGTACATACTAAGAAACTAAAAAACGAAACTGAACAATAAACTCTCCAAACTTAATATTGGTGGCGACTGGAGATAGAAGAGGGCAGAATGAGTTGGAAATAAATAAAAACATAAATAGAAACGCAGGAGCAATTTAGCTCATTACATAATACAATTATTCTCAATACATGTCAGTACATTGACAACAATAGGGTTGCTTCACGACATGCTGGAAACCCCACTGGAAGTAGCAACATATCTACATATAAAGACAAAGTGAAAGTTTCGTTTCTGGAAAAATATAACTTCCCTCGTCATCATTCTCCATCCAGCACTTCTCGTCAAAAGTACAATGACTTTTCTGAGGTTGTTGCGTGGCGGCTACATGCCAGAGACAGTAAGAGTGATGTGCCGGATCTTTGTATTTCAAATAAGAAGAAAGGTTTATCTGAACGACATAACCACAATGTCGTGTGTCGTAAAAGTTCAGATAAATTTGATACGGGTGACACACACTGATGTTATTTTTACGCTTCTTTTTCCTGCGCATATTTCTTCTCCTCTAAGCACATTTGTCCAATTTTGCATCAATCATGGTGCGCGCAACGCTGTCAGACTTATGAATGGGTCTTCTTGTCTGTACCATCGTCTTGATGTTTGATGGGTGCACCCTTCAGCACCACGTAGAATATAACTGCGCTTCTGATTGCATCCTTCCGGATGTTGACATCATTTCTTCGAATGTTTGTTCTGGTAAGTTCATTTTTAATACTTCGTTTTCGTTGAGCTGGTGCTTTCTTAGTCATTCTTTTCGTTAAAGCTTTTATATTGGTCTAGGCTTCAAAACCTTTTATGGCTTATTCCACACCTCGCGGTCTTTTCCAGTATAATGTCATGTGTTTCGGTTTGAAGAATGCTCTGGCGACATTTGCAGGCAAGATGCGTCGCACTTTTGGCTATTGACCAGATCTCATTTCTTACATCAATGATTTTTGCCTTTTTCACGATTCGTGGGAACAGCAAGTCGCTTGATCGCAGTCCATGCTCCAGACTCTCATGAAACATAATCTCACGGCTACATCTTCTAAAATCGACCTTGTTTTCGTTGTAATTTCCTTTTTGTGTCATAGAATGGATTGAAACATGCTTCAATCTGAAAACTCTGCCGTCAAAAGGATTTTGGATCTTGCTGTTACTACTACAAAACAGCAGGTTCGACGTTTGTTGGGTCTCATTAATTTTTATCATAAATTTATACCTCATTTTTCCTCGCTGTCTTCTGTCATTTCGTCTCTAACGAGGAGAATTATGCCAGATCAGGTTAAATGGACTGAGCCTTATGACCAGGCACTGCACGATATTAAATCATGTGTCTCTGCAAGAGTCCTATGCTTCGACTCCCAGACTTATGACTGCCTTTCTTCCTCAGGACGGATGCATCGTTACATGGATCGGTGGATGCCTTATGCAGAAGTACGAAGGCGTATATCATCATATTCTGTACCTTAGTCGTAAACTGTCCGATGCTGAATCTAGGTATCCCATTGTAGAAAGGGAATTATTAAGTATGATGTGGTGTCTTAAGAAGCTGGAACAATTTTTGGTAGGTACTGATTTTTATTTACAAACAGACCAGAGGTCACTTACATACAGTAAAGTCTCCTAGTGCACGTCTTAGGAGATTTGCAATTGAGTTACAATGTTACGATTCGAAATACTCCCTATTCAAGGGACAGAAAATGTGATCGCGGATGTCCTTTCTCGTGTTGTGCAGTGACTTTTTCATCAGCTGTTCTGGACACTATAGGGTATGTAAGAACAGTACTCGGTCATTGGGTTTTGGGAGACTGTGAACTTTAATGATATTTAGTTAATTTTCCTACGATCGGTCGTCACGAACATTCGTATGGATGTTTATCTCCTTTACTCACCTGTCATTCATACCTACCTGATGATTTTGCTTATTTTGCTCATTTGTATTCGTCATTTCTGTATCTTCCCATTCTTATTATTCATTTTTGCATCTGTACATATCATGCATATGTCAATCTTATGGTTATGATTACTTTTGATGGTACCATGAATTAGTTACTCACTCTGACATAGCTCGATCTGACTTGGCTTTGGCATTTCTGGAAGATTCTATCAGAATACAAACGAAGCCACGTTGAACGCAAATCACTAGAAATTATGGGCACGTAGAAGCATTAGGTGACAGGCTAATAAATACTGTAGATAAAACCATGGAAAACACACACGAGATGGCGCTGGTCAAAGCAACAAGGTTCGGACGAGAACGAAAACTATGACTGCTCAGGAGTCTATATATGGACACATAAGGACAGTGACAGTTAATTAAATTCAAACAAAGTCATACTACGAGTACAACAAAACAAAATGCATCAATAGTTTTTTAAAGTCACAAAGGTTAATGAAATTATTTATCAAACTATCTATATAACTTTATTTTCGCGGATGCTCAAATACAGGTAAGATTAAACGCATCTTAAAGTCTGCAAACATATATGACAAATTAACTTAACAAAGTAAGTAAAGTACACACTTAATTTTAGCTAATGTCCATACCTATTGATCACTTAATTAATTCTTAGTAACGTGTCGGGTTTTCTAGTTCTTTATAAATGATTAAACTAATAACATTTTTTTGTCTGCAAATTTTTTGAAGCATGGAAAAATCCATTATAATATTTTTATCTCTGCCATGAGCAAAGGTTGATCTTGTTGAAGACCCTTATCATTATAACAGTTTGGCCATTGTAGGACCACTACTGCGAAGCAGTGCAGGCAATCTTGCCACTCTCTACCATAAACAACATACGTCACCACACAACAACAAGAACTCATCCATAGTGAAACATTTCTGTAGCACATAAAATGTCTAATAACATTTCCCATTTGATGCATCAACTGTATTGCAACACGAACATTCGTATGTCTATATATGTAAGATAAATTTGACGGTCATTTTAGAACGCACTTTAAAATACTAATTGCATACGAACCAGTAACTTTACAATTCCTGCGGAGCAATGCATGTGAACTCACTTGAACTTACATTAAATCTCTAAATAAATTTCTATCACCCTACTACCTCAAGGCAGTAGATCTATCTGCTATGAAAGTACCTATGCCATTTTTAAAAAAAATCGAGTTAACCAATAGTTTACGAAATAGCTACTCAGATTCCATGAAATGCAATGTTCATATTTTGGAGTCGGTTATATTAGAGCGCATTAAAATAAAAAATTAATATGCGTGCAGAACAAACGTAACGGGGGAATACAATGCAGGTGGGTAATGCATGCTTTTAATTGGATACAATTTAAATGTCATTGAAAATTTCGTTTTTTTTTAATGTCATTGGTTTTAATATATATCTATACAGCTCTGTAACAAATAGAATACGCGTTTTAAAATTAACTACACCATAATCGCGTAAAAATATTATCATAAATGTTGAGAAAATAACAAAACTTTAATTCTGTTTCAGTTTTTTATCCCAACAAAAAGGGTACAGTTGATAATTGTAAATTACGGTGTAAAATAAACTGTAGTTGCTAATCACATATATTACTAAATGTTTTTTGTCATTTAATTCTTTCTTCTCTTCTTCTTCTTTGATCCATAACCGCCAACCGTCAAAGCAGTCAGCTGCCATTACGCCTGGTGGCGTCCTGTAGGGCAGCAACAAATTGATTCCACCTTGCTCGGTCGGCGGCCATCCTTCGTACAGTGCCTCAACTCTGGTTCGTTCTTTGCATCTCGGCTTCCACAGTTCTCCGCCAAGTTGTTTTTGGTCGGCCTCTCTTTCGCTTTCCCTCGGGGGTCCATAACATAGCTGTTCTTGTGATGGTATCAGGGTCCCTTCTGAGTACGTGGCCAACCCAACTCCAGCGTCTGCCAGCTATGGTGGTGTGCATGTCCTCCTGGTTACTCCGAATAAGTAGTTCTTGGTTGCTGATGGTGTTTGGCCAAAAGATTCGGAGAATTTTCCTTATGCAGATTGTGTGGAAGGAGGACAGTTTAACATTTCCTTCTCTGTTACTCTCCAACATTCCGCACCATAGAGAAGCACAGAAAGTACACAGCTCTCATACAGTCTTAATTTGGTGTTTGTGCTGTACTGGGAAGACTTCCAAATGTTGTTGAGAATAGCAAAGGCTGTTCTCGCTTTATTCATTCTGTTGTTAATGTCCATGCTTGTTCCGCCGTGAGGTGTTACTATGCATCCTAGGTAAGTAAATGTGTCTGTTCTAACTTCTGGTTCCTTACTGTTATTGGCTCAGGATTGCCCACATTTAGTGTCATGACCTGTCTTCTTCAGATTGATGTTCAGGCCAACCTGCTGGCCATACTTATTCAGTCTATCGGTTTTGTCTTGAATGTGTTGATATGAATGCGCGAGTAGTGCAATGTCATCTGCATATTCCAGGTCTTCCAGTGTAGAAAATGTTGTTCATCTAATTCCTTTTGGACTGCCCCCTGTTGTATGGCGCATCACCCAATCTATGGCTGTCAAAAATAATGTTGTTTATAAGGGGCATCCCTTTCGTACTCCTGTTTTCACTTCGAAAGTTACATTACTCAATCCAACAGCCCGTAAAGTTAGAATTGAGGCTTTTTATGATGGAAACAATGCGGTTGGGAATTCCATAAGCCCTCAGTATTTTCCATAGGCTGTCCCTGTGAATGCTGTTGAAAGCCTTTTCAAAATCAATTTAATTATTTACCTTGTATTTATTTCCTAGTTTATTTCCCTTGGCAGAAAAGGTAAGTCCCTTTCTCGTATAAGAATATAATTCTAATATTTTTAAAAGACAATTGTCACTTTTTACCTATAAAAATATAATTCTGCCTAATTTGAAGATAAAAGACCAAGGCACGGAGGAATAGCCAAAGACAGACAGACAGATAGATAGATAGATAGATAGATAGATAGATAGATAGATAGATAGATAGATAGATAGATAGATAGATAGATAGATAGATAGATAGATAGATAGATAGATAGATAGATAGATAGATAGATAGATAGATGGATAGATAGATAGATAGATAGATAGATAGATAGATAGATAGATAGATAGATAGATAGATAGATAGATAGATAGATAGATAGATAGATAGATAGATAGATAGATAGATAGATAGATAGATAGATAGATAGATAGATAGAAGATTGTATTTTATCTTGTGTCAAGTACGTTGTCACTTATCGGCTATTGCGATACACAGGTGATATATCCTCGGGTTATATGTCAGGATATTGCATTTATCTGCTACGTAAATAAATGAAGAAACATAAAAGCAGATCAATCGATCAATCAATACCTTTTAGCTGCCTAAGGAGCATAGATCATCAACATACACGTGCCAAGTCCTCCTGTCACGTGCTATCAGATCTAGTTTGTCTATGTCTGCGCCATCATTTTCACTCTGTCTCTAGTTCTCTTGTAGTGATGTTTCTTCAAGTTTAACTTTGTTATCATTTCTTGCATTTATTCTCATTATCTTTGTCTTTTCCCTGTGTATTTTAAGACAAACTTGCACTCATCGAGTATTTTCATTTAATCTTGCATCTGGTTACGGTTCTGGGACAGAAGAGCCAAGTCATCGGCAAAACTGTTTGGGATAAGAACTAGGTAAAAACAGATAAAGTACAGATATTGTGTCAGGCCAAACCAAGAAAATTATATAAACAAAGCCAAACTTAGATAAATATTAGAGGTCAAAATTTTCGCGGAATGTGTACAAGAAACGTGAATTGGAAGGAGAACTCGAAATCGGAATTTTGTCATTATTATCATCACTCTTCCCTGATATGTGAAGCATAGACTTATCAAGACGTTCAAGCCAAGCCTTCCTGTTTTTCAACCATCCAAGGTCTTTCCTTGTCATTTTCATCACTTTACTTGTCTCCAATTCCTTGCTCCTTGTGTGTGTGTGTTTTTTATTATTTTTACCTCTTTTTATTTTTCCTTACCTTCAGGACTGCGGAGCAAGGAATGTTTTTTATCAGTTGGCTTCCTCAAGGTGTGTCCATCAAATACACCTGGCTTCCTCAAGGTGTGTCCATCAAATACAGCTGGCTTCCTCAAGGTGTGTCCATCAAATACAGCTGGCTTCCTCAAGGTGTGTCCATCAAATACAGCTGGCTTCCTCAAGGTGTGTCCATCAAATACACCTGGCTTCCTCAAGGTGTGTCCATCAAATACAGCTGGCTTCCTCAAGGTGTGTCCATCAAATACAGCTGGCTTCCTCAAGATGTGTCCATCAAATATAGCTGGCTTCCTCAAGGTGTGTCCATCAAATACAGCGTGCTTCCTCAAGGTGTGTCCATCAAATAAAGCTTGCTTCCTCAAGGTGTGTCCATCAAATACAGCTGGCTTCCTCAAGGTGTGTCCATCAAATATAGCTGGCTTCCTCAAGGTGTGTCCATCAAATATAGCTGGCTTCCTCAAGGTGTGTCCATCAAATATAGCTGGCTTCCTCAAGGTGTGTCCATCAAATATAGCTGGCTTCCTCAAGGTGTGTCCATCAAATAGAGCTGGCTTCCTCAAGGTGTGTCCATCAAATATAGCTTGCTTCCTCAAGGTGTGTCCATCAAATACCAACACCTGTTTCTCACCTCTTGTTCCGGTGGTTCTTGTGCGGCTCTTTAAATCAGCTCCACATAGGTGATCTTGTCTTTTAATTTCAATCTTTTTATTTTATGTCAGCCTTTTGATAACACCTGGATTTATCTTGTTGCATCGAAGAAATGTAAAAAGGCAGTAATGTCTATGTCTTTACTCTAATTAAATATGCTAGGAGTCATATCTGGAGTCATTCTTATATGACCAGCAGCTTTGCACAATGCTAAAATATATGTACGTGGAAGTGAACCTATGTCTGTGAGGGTAATTACATCCTCATTGACTTTTGAAATCATCCACACACTTCCAGGAGTTCACCCCTGTGGTAAAACTTGTTTAGAACCCAGCATTGCACACTAAGCTTAGAGATGTCACTTGAGCCCCAGGCGTAATTTTTGCCTTTAACTTGGTTGACTGCATACAGAAGGATCTCACTGTGAACCCAGTGATAGGCAGGGGGAGCTGAGAAGAGGCTCTGTGCAGGACGCGACAATTCCTTGGGAGAGCCCAGACCAGAGTACAGTATTTTAGCTTTGCATAGTGGAGAGCCCCCTTGGATGGCAGGGAATGCACAGTATGCCACGTACTTTTTACTCCTAGATTGGGACTAGATGTGACGATCCTATAAATGGAAGGCAAGTTTGAAGCTGGAGAAACTGGAACACATAATTTCAGCTCATACACGTTTCGGAATGGCAGAAAAAACACAGGAAAAGCCTAGATCTATTGGTGGATAATACCAAGGAGTCTTCAACTTGGTATTGGCTGAAAAAGAGCGAGAAGCTCAACTGTCTTATTTAAACAACAACAACAACTCAAATGAAATAACAATTTTCGTTCGTTCGTTCATTTGTTCGTAAGGAACTATTTATTCAAGTCTAACTTTTTGGTTGTCGTTTTTGTTGTTCTACATATTTCAGAGCTGCCCACTTCGATCGTCGTGACATTTTAGTTGACTATTCTTTTTCTTGTCTTGGGCTGGACATTGGAATTGAATTTGCTAATACATAGTGTTCACAGCGGGCTCATCACCCGCTTGCTAGTCATTCTGATTACGGAAACAGCAATTAATTCTTTGTTGTACCAATAAACGCCATTAGGCGTAACGGAACAACAATTAATTTCTTGTTGCCCTAAGACGCCTGCACGAGGCGTAATAGCCACGGACTGCTTTGTCGGTCAGTGGCTAAGGACGGAAGAAGAAGAAGAAGAAGAATACATGGTGTTACCGGTGGTTTTTCTTTTCTGAATTGACAATGATGTTGTTAAGTCTGTCGTGCTTACCACATGTGGCCGACGTATTTCTTGATAACTCGAATATGATGTGGGCCGTTACTTTGGCTCATGGTGATGACAATCGTGCTCGGTAACAATGTTTAAGGGGTCAAGACAGCATGACCAAACTGGCAATAAATAGATACTGGACTCTTAATGAATAGTTGGCGACAAAATAAGATTTATTGTAGATATACTTTGATATCAGTAATGTAGACGATCATCATCATTATATTCATGGCAGAAAAAGTACATAGTCAATAACACTCAACATGGACGTTGACTGACTGCACTAACCGCTACCACATGGAGGTTAACGCATTGGAAATATACATGGTTCTAACGAAGTGACGATGTTAATATTCTTTACGTAGTTATCTATATTCTTTTACGCTTCAATCAGCTCCTAGCGTTAGTGGGACGCACTAACAGCCTGACATATCTGGTCAGGCTGAAGCTCTGCCATTACGATTACAGGAGACTAAGTATCGGAGGCGAGATACTTAAAACGAGCCGTTTCTGGTTAAATATTTGGAATAAAACGATTCTTGGTATTTCTCATCATGAATATCATCTTCATCTTTCAGATGATAATAATTTCTTTATAACTGTGTCTTTCCTAGACTAAGGACAAGCACACGAAAAATTCACGTCTATACAAGACGGAGGATATCTGGATGTGCCTCAAGTACGTTGCCCGTATATCAACAAACCACCGCGACATACCGAGCCATACCCGTTTAATAATGATGCACGTTGTACGCAAATAATGTAACATACAATTAACCTAGATGCGCTCAAATGTGCATCTACAAAATACTAGATGCGCATGTGCGGATCTCAAACATTTAACTCCCCCTCTATGAATATAAAAGAACTTAACAGATTACATCAACCCCCGAGAAAAAATTATTAAAAAAAATAATAGTGAGGTCAGTCAAGTTCCATCAAGCTAAGCAATAGACAACTATCATTAACATCATAAGTGTAATTATGAAGAAAGAAAGTAATAATTGAAGGACATAATATGTGGAATGAGAATAAAAAATCAAATTCAAACAAAAGTTGAAAGGTAAAGAGACATAGATCAGCTATGTACTAAATATGAATTGATAAGTGAAAAGAAGAAAGGAAATGACATGAAATGGAAAACGATTATGAATGTTGAAAAAATTAAAATAAATCAACAAAGATGATACGACATGTCAACATTGTTAAAAGAAATGAGATGCGTGTCGTTGTGGTGGGTTTTGATGTTAAAGAAATAGATATTATTTGTAACAGATGTGAGGTCAGCTGTGCAAGCCCCTGAGGTTAGTTATTTATGAATATGTTCTCAGGGAAACCTGTCTGCTACCACCCTATGACCTCAACCTGTCATATATTTTATCCTAGTTAAGTGTAAAGGTGTGTGAGTGTTGTCTAGCTAGATGTCTAGGGTATATGCGATGTAATGTATTGAAATGACAACACTACACTTATAAATTAATGAACAGTAATGAAACAAGTCACTGTTAAAGTTTAAATTTTAAATCTTTTTTTTTTTTTTTGTACAATTTATTTTCCGGTATCTCAGTACTTTTTTTGGATACCGGAGTACTGAAAACTCAAGGTGATAATGAAATGTATTTACAACAATTAATTCAAACTATAAATGAGTCTGTTATTATTCACAACTATAAAAATGTCACTCTTGAAAAGTGTCAATTACATCTTGATCCTATGAACGGGTAATAATGGAAAGAACGTCTGTGTTCATCATATTCTGAACTAGGAAATACACATTTGGAAAAGAGAGTGGTTAATCTGAGGTATCATGTGCCCGTGGACGAATTCTTATCTTGGTAGTGCGGGAATACAAGATCGTTTCTGTCCAAGCTAACAGCTTCAAACTGCCAAGTCAGGATACTCCCCTTGAATTCTCAACAGTGAGGCAAACAGACAATACTGCCTCAATTCTTCAGGTGCAGATGTACATACAGGTTTATGTTGACCAATGGCGCACTTTGATTCAGAGATGAAACCCTGGAATAAGAGTAATAGGCCCTCCTCAACATCTCATATACCTCTCTCTATCCCTAACTATAAAACATGTTCAACATGATCACAATCAGCATGGTAACTAAACAATTAGTTAACGTTCTTATTTGGTTTTGTACCCCATTCATGGTCAGATAATCTTTCAAACTTCAGTTTGACACTTTCCTTGACATAGGAAACCTTTTAAGTAATTATATCAAGTCATGTGCAAACACGGTGACTTGCTGAAGAAGACGGCCAGTGGTTGTCTGGTCTTACATCATAAAAGTGTACATCAATTTTCCCATTAATATTTTAATTGTATTTTCTCCCAAGGTGTCAGTAAGCCTGTCTGGCTTTTCTACAAAATGTGAATATGGGTAGAGGTATATATATATATTCTACCCATAGAATTTTCATACATATTCAATAATACATACATAATAATAATAATAATAATGATATAAATGTTTTCTTCTTACCGCATCAATGAAATATTCCTACTAATTAGTTTAATGAGCGATAATATGGTCACTTCCAGATCGCTTGCTGGTGCAGATCAGCAAAGGCAAAATCGTACTGAAATTCTTGCCTTTAACACAACAGTAGTGTAGGAAATATATTTTATAAGTGGCACCTAACGCCAACTTCAAATTGTTTTTATCACTACTGTTAGTCTATTAGACTCCAGCCAATCAGGGACTATTATGCCTCTAGCAACCTTTTTCAAATAGAAACTACAACTTTCAAACTTGGGATTACCTCCCCCTCTCCCAATATGTGGCAAGCTGAGAGAGATATACGTCTGTTCGTCTATCGGTCTTCTACCAATATCTCGGTTAATTCCTAAGTGTTTCAAATTCTGAAACGTAATTATTGATCAGGCTGCTGTCTGTCACACAGTAGTTATATTTTTATTCTTTCCTTTATTATATTTAATATTATTGTTTTTCCCCTTTATTTATTCAAATAACATATTTTTCCATCTACGGTAAGATACATTAACACCTTAATCTTCTATTTAACCATTAATGTCATTGTATTTGTCAACTGTCCTTTCTTTTAGTGTGTAAGAAAATTATCTAAGTTTCTCTTCTCTATCCTTCTATGCTCCTTTTCTCCCCTTCTCCCACTGTATTTTCAAATATTCCACATTAATCGTATTATTTGTCTGTAACTATCGTTCTCATTCAAAATTGAACCAACGCATCTGCCAAAACATCATAAAACTGCAACTTTTTGGCCGGATGTACGAACTGTGTGTGTGTTTTTCATTTCAGTCTGCAGATCTAAGAGGTTATATATTTTGGAACGGCGTGTCGAGCGAAAGGGGGACTGTATGGTTTTTGTGTCGTCTTTTTAGAAACATGCTACATTATTGCCACGAACTTTTGTTTGGTTCGCGATACCAAAACTCCAACGCGTGTCAATGGTTGCATTCTTCTCTCTCTCATTTCCCCTTCCTCGTTCTTTCTTCTGTCCATCTTTCTTAGAACGACTAAGTCTTGCCTTTTCAAAATTGTTACCATTAGTGTCTCAAGGTCGAGGTATAAAAAGTTAGTACTGACCTGCAGGCGGGGCGATGATGTTTCACACAACTCCACTATTTTATCCCTATATTATTTAATTTATAAAAGTGGGCTATTTGAACTGTTGTCCATACAGATGTCACTTTACGACAGTCGTTCATGCGTAAAACGCAAGTGTGAAAAACGAAATGAAACTCAAATCAATTCTCCCCCCTCCCCCCCCCCAAAAAAAAAATAACACGAGAAGAACGCCACACAGTCCAAAGTAGTACGATGTGAATAAACACTAGGTAGACTATTTAAACTAATAAGTACTACGTATAGTATCATTAAATAGCTATGAGGATAAAATATATATCAGTATAGTCTTGCATCAGAAAAGTACTAATCCACATTGACGAGGCGTCACTACGAATGATGAAAGGAATATTTTTGTTTGGTAACCGCAATAAAGGAGCAGAAGAAAATAATAACTTAATCCTATCTAAAGTGGCCTGGCAATCCTGTGACCACTGAACCATATTAGGCGACTCTTTCTTTCACAGACTAGAAAGAGGCGCAGTGATGGTTGACAAGTTAGAGCTGAAACAATTAACGATATGGGACGAAAGAATTGTCCGCGTAAGGTAACAGAGTGAAATGTAACTCGTGCTGAGAACAATGCGGTGCATAAAATACAGACACAAGAAACAGGACGAAATAATCAGCTGAAAGTGCGAAATGACATACAGAAAAGTCATGAACATACCAAGTATACCGACGTCAAAAGCAAAAAAAAAAAATAAGAGTGTAATGATGACTGACTATCTTAGTCGTCGTGTATGAGAAAGGAAATTCAGTTGACAACGGCGTATATCTAAAATGATGAACTAATGTCTTAGCCTGGATTCTGTTCAATGAAAGAAACATTTGATATGCAATAAAGACGCAAAAACAGACATGAATGACTTTGGACACGCGTCGAATTTGAAAAGTAAAGCAGTACGTACGACAAAGAGTCGTGGACCGAGAAGATACTAAGCGAACAGGCCCAATAAGAGAGGTAAATATACCCACAAGATATAGAAATGCACGAAGAACTAAGTCCGTACATTTGGCTAATAAACCAACAGTGATTGCACAAGAGCAGTTGCAAACAACGTGACTGGATGTAGATTCAGCCATGGTAATAAAGTTGGCGTGTGTGTCAGACAATACAGAGGGATCTTCTTCCTCAATTGTACTCAAAGAAGAATTATAGTTTAAGCAACGACGAACTGAAGTATTTTGTCCAAGGCTCAAAGAAGCGAGAATAGTGGTATTATGAACATCCGTATTATTAGTACCACAATATCCCACCACATTAGCAGAATGTATCTGGGGAAAAGAATGTGCCATATTCGTAAATTTGTAAGCAGTAAGTTGATATTGCTGTTCCCAAGCAGCAATCTGTTCCGGAGTACATACTTTTACCCCGTGTATCTGTCCGATGACAAGGTCGGCGATCGGATTTGGGATCATGCATACGTTTATATACCCCGTAAAAAATTGAGTGGCAATGTGAACGATGGCAGCTGGAAAAGTTTAAACTGTGCCACTAAAAGTCACTCTATTTACGACATTACCTGTAGCACAAGACGGGTGAATCAGTGACTGTCTGACTACAATAGTCGTGCATCTCGAGTCTTGAAGATCCTAAACCGGTATGTTATTGACAACCCCCTTGTGTAGAGTAAGAGAACCCGTTTCATCATGAGCAGATAAGGCTGGAACAAACGGCAGAGGATGACCGCAACTCAAGGTAGTAACTGCCTCAGGCTGAAATAGAGTCGTGCACTCAGGGTACTGTGACGCAGGATCAAAATCAAAATAACAAGAAGCAGCGGCATTAGTAACAGTATTATTGCTGCCCTGATTTAAAATCTCTTGAGGCTCATGTTGAGCTGAGTTACCATGTCGAAGAGATATATCACGATTTTGAGATATATCTCTAAATCGAGATCGATCATAACTATTTTTTCTATTGGTACCTCTGTTTTGATTAGGACTCCAATTGGAATGGTTATGTGACCTATTTTCCCTTAGATTAATATGTCTATTCCCTGAAATGTGTTGGCTTCTATAAGAATTACCGTAAGGTTGCCAATTATTAGCGTGGTTATCATGTCTACTATTTCCTGAATTGGTGTCACGGAAATGTTGTGGTCCATTGAATTGTCTCCAGTCCTTTGGAGCAAGAGAATTGTGACGGAATTGATTCCCTTGGTGAGATCTGTATTTCCGGTAATCTCCCCTACCAAAATTACGATCACTGCTTTGTGACCTAGGTCGCAAGTTATTATTAAAAGACATAGCTGATGCCACTGGTAATGCTTCCCTGACGTTAGAGTTGCTAACAACCATGTTTGGATGTGCGGTATGAAAATGACGACCGATTTCCTCTGTAATAGCCAAGTTAGCAGGCCTTTGTTCATGCAGGAAGGAGAGAAATAATGGGTTGACTGAGGAAATCACTTTATCCCTGAGCATCTAGTCCATAACGGCTTCGTATGTGTGCTCTATTCTTGAAAGTTCAACCCAGCGAGAAAAAGTAAGACGTATAGTTGCAATGAAATCAGAGAAGTCCTTTCCATTCTCTGGCAGTAAGCTTTTAAAACGGATCCGATAACCGTCTTCGTCAAGTTGATATATTTTTTAAGTAAAATACCCCTGATAGTATTGTAGTCATTTTTGCTAGGTCCTTCCACCATGCAAACTGCTATTAAAGCTCCTGGAAGAAGTCCCATAAGTCGTGTACACTATTCTGATTTACCTATCTTTTGAGACTCATATATGGCTTCGAATATATTTAGAAAGAATACGATATCGTCGGAATTAGACTTTAATGTAGGCAACCCTAATCTTGTAAGAACCAGAATGGTTCTTATGTGTAGTTGCTTGAGTTTCAGGAGCATTTTGTGCATTATTCCAATTAACTAACTTGATCCTTTGAAGTTCTAAAGATAATAATTTAAGTTCGTGAAGTCTACGGTTGTCGTTTTCAGTAGTCTCCATTTGAATTTTCTGTGCTTTATCGTCGGAATTAGACTTCAATGTAGGCAACCCTGATCTTGTAAGAACCAGAATGGTTCTTATGTGTAGTTGCTTGAGTTTCAGGAGCATTTTGTGCATTATTCCAATTCACTAACTTGATCCTTTGAAGTTCTAAAGATAATAATTTAAGTTCGTGAAGTCTACGGTTGTCGTTTTTAGTAGCTTCCATTTGAATTTTCTGTGCTTTAGCGTCCATCCGCTGTTTATGTTTTTCAGATTCCATCTGAAGATTCTTTTTTCAGATTCCATCTGAAGTTTTCTGTCTTCTGCGTCCATTTGACGTTTTCTATCCTCCATCTGAAATTTTTGTAATTCATGTTCCTGGGCTTTTGAATATTCAGAGGTTGCGAATCGCTTTAACTCATCAGAGTCCATTCCAAGTGCCTTACTTTGCTTGATAAAATAGTGCAATGTAGACATCTTGTCCAAGTTTATGACTTGCTCACTTAGTCAAATATGTGTTTAATAAATTAAAAGTATCACCTAATTAATGTGCGATAGGTTCTTGTCCACCGAACCTATGTTTAAATTCCTCTTTATTTCAGGAATGTTAATATTTCAATATAAGTAATTATCAATCAATAAATCATGCATTAGAAAAAAAATTAATAGAGCATATAAGACAGGCAAAATATGATGACGATACTGAGAACAACTGATAAGAAGACGAGATACCAAAGTACAAGTGAAAACGTCCGCAGAATCAACTAAAGAAATAAAGCAGAATTAAAGTAAAAAGGTTTTGCAAAATGCAATCAGCCTGCGAAAAGAAAAATTAGTGAGACAAGTGACTGCACAATGTATAGACATACAATTTGTATAAAAATAAGCAATAGTAAGGTAGAGAAGGACGGTTACAAACAAAACCACTCAATAAACTAAAGCACAGAGATAAAAAAAAATCACAATAACAACGATAAAACAGCACGTCACGTCTAAACACTAAGGTGTCATATACAACTAAGCACAGTGGACCGAAGTCCTTCGGCAAATATATGCCGGAATGTCCACAGCGGGAAATCTGCAAATTTCCATGAAGAACGCCTTACGTCGGCCCTAGTGTGAAGTTGGGATGAATCCCACCGAGGTATCCGCCCAACCTTCCCACATGGCAAATAGAGCATAGAACATTTAGATTAAATGTGGACATAATAAAAGAAAAGTTTGACCAAAACATGCAGCAGTGAAAAGGTGCACAAAACAATTAGCCACTTATCTGAAAAAAATCCCGGTCTTCGCGAATGCAATTTCGATTGGCTACATGGTGAGCAAAAGACTATCCGTACTACGATCCATCGTTGACCCTCACAATATGGCTTGATAAGATGTACAGGTTGACAACGCAGAGGTCAGATAGGTCGTCCGTTAAACAGCAAACCTCCACACAACGATGTCGTGGATGGTACATTCTTGTCTCAATAGTCAATGTATCTTGAAACAAACGTTACAGGGATTTGTAGTAGCACCTTTACTCGAAAGAATTATCCACGTATACTGGCCGCCAAGATTGTTACCGATGGTTTTTCTTTTCTGAATTGACAATGATGTTGTCAGAGCTGTCGGGCTTACCACATTTGGCCGACGTATTTCTTGATAATGCGAATAGGATGTGGGCTTATGGTGATGACAATGGAGCTCTGTAACAATGTTTAAGGGGTCAAGACAGTATGACCAAACTAGCGATAAATAGATGCTGAACTCATAGTGAACAGTTGGCGACAAAACAAGATTTATTGTAGATATACTTTGACATCAGTAATTGTTAAAGAAGATTTATAATGTATTTACATGTTGACCACAATTAGTTTTGTTAACAGTTAATCTACGCGGTAAAAATTCTATTTTGGGGCCAACATGATATGTATTTGCATCTATGTAAATTATAATTGAACGCGATGTTAGTCTGACGTCACTTAGAGATGACGACGTATTTTGGTGCCGAGATAATGTATGCAAACCGTTAGCAGGGGCCTTTCGTTTTGAGATTCCGTCCAAGGAAGACGTTGAAGTTATTGCTCCTGAGAATTGAAGATTTTCAAGTTATTTTACGTGGCTTATGTATTACGGAGATCGCCACATTTATTCAGGAAGATGCTGAACATAATTATTTGAGTTCGTGGAGGATTTACTTACAGAGAAGTATTGCAGGAGCAATTTTATTATAATAATTCTCCGTATTCTGGTTTTCTATACTTCAGTGATAACCGTTATGGCACCTCTAGTAAATATTCCAGATACGTGACGTTATATGAAGGACTGTAGGAGCTTTCAGATGATTCATGTATTCCATGCTTTTCAATGAACTGTTTATGCTTCGTCAATTAAACTATGTCGTCTTGTGGACCCAAATATAACCAGAAGTTTTGGGAGTCCATTTTGTGAAAGAAAGATCATTGCACCACCCCACGGCATTTGCTACAACACCTATCAGTAGGATGCTCTATAACCAGCCACAAATATAAAATATGCAACAAGAAATGATGATCCAGTGATGGGGATCCTGATGTCAAGGATGTATATTATTTGAAAAGAAGGAACATTTGGCCGTGAGATTGCCTCAGAAAAAAAATTTTCAAGACCTCTTACGAACTTTTACACCGTTGGCCCAGAATTCGCATAAGTTCCAGCTACACTACGCATGCGTACTGGATGTCATGCCAACGTCCTTTTTTCTACAAGATGTCAGCTGCGCAGGTTCTGCATGAAGCTTTGAATAAGATGTCAGCTATCATTTTTCTTCGTGGCCTGTTATCAAATGTTTGAGATTGCCACATATTATATCTGAGGGCTCCATAGCTTCAAGCAACCAGTTTGCCTTCTACCAATGCCTCCTATGGTGTATACTGGCGTCGGAGAGGATGGATTTTTTTGACAGTTTAAGATAAGTACCTGTTGGTGAAAAAAAAATTTCCAGGTTACTTGTTGGCGTGCCTTCGCGTAAATTGTTCTTTTTATGTATGTTTTATGTACATTTATGTCTGTGTTGTAAGTTCGTCTGCGGTTGGTTGAGAGCCTTGAACTTTTTCCATCCCTCAACTGTATGGGCGAGAAAATTCATGGTCGTTCAGTAAGGCCATTGTTGGACATTTTCATTTGAGCAGATGGTTTGACTTGAGAAAATTCGTCAAATAGCCTGTCTCTTACTGAATTTGTTCAATAGTATATGTTTAGTTGTGACCTCTACACCTCACGGTAGAAGGGGAACGACTAAGTAAGTAAGTAAGTAGTTGTGACGTTTTGGTTATAAACATTGTATTTTCATTGTACTTAGTTTCATTTTCCTTATTTGCGTCATTGTTCGTTAAATATGTGTAGATCTAACCTGTCCTGTCGTTTGGTTTTTTACATATTAGCTGTTCGTCATTGGGTCCTGTCTTGTCCATTTTTAGAGTTTTTCTTCTGGTTTGACCTAGTTTACTGTTTTCGTAATTGTTTCACAAATAGATTCTATTTGGTTGATAAAACGTTTTTCTTGTGTATCGTCTGATATTGTGTTGTGATATTGTTGGGTACAATAACTTTCTTTCCTTGTTTTATATCTTGTTAGTTCATAATATGATATTAACATTATTTGCATAGTGATTTATGCAAATATTATATGACTGCAATAATTATTGATTGCATTGCACTAGTAGGCCATTAGCCACTAGTTGTTCACCTGAGTAAGGCACAGCATTATAAAATATTAGAAAAAAAATATTTTTTTTTGCTTACAAATAAATTTGTAAGGCAACTTGACAGTTATCTTATTGACTAAGTGAGTCACAATAACAATTTAATATGGCTACTCTAGAATCTTTTGTGAAGATTGGAAAGGAATTTTTCTACAAAGCTGAGGCTCTGAAAGAATTTGCTATGGCTGGGTTAGCTAAAGCAAAACAAGAGGAAGCTGAAAAAAGCGTGAGATAGCTGAACAAGAAGTTAAAGAAGAGAAGAAGAAAGCTGATATTAGACGAGAATAGGCTGAACAGGGAGCTAAAGATGAAAGAAGACGTCTACAAGATATGGAATTAGAAGAGAAAAGACCTATTGATGAAGAGAAAAAACTGGCTGCAGAAAAGAGGTTAATACTTCTTCGTATAGAAGAGGCAAAATTAAGGGCACACATTGCAAATAATAGCAATGGTGGTGATACAAATACTGCTACTTCTACAGTTAACAATAGGGGTAATGATAGATTTAAATTACCCACATTTAACCAAAATATTGATGACATGTCATCCTACTTGGCAAGATACGAAAGTGTATGTATAGCGAATAAACTAGACAAATCATTATGGGTCGCCAAGCTTATGCAGCTTTTGGCTGGAGAACCTATGACTGTCGTAACCAATATGGATGATTCACTTAAAAGTGACTATGAGGCGGTCAGATCAATACTATTACAACGTTTCCAGCTTACTGAAGAAGGATATCGGGTGACGTTTAAGACAACGATTCCTGACACTGGGTAAGATTTCTCAGAATTTATCGCTGGTATACGTCTTGCATTTAATAGATGGGTTCAAATCTCAGGAATTGAGAAAACATATGACAACCTTATGGATTTGGTGCTGAGAGATAAGGTGTTATCCTCAGTGAGCAAGCCATTCTGGTCTTTCTTACAGGAACGCAAACCATCAGATGTATCATCAATGGAAATTCTAGCTAAACAATACTGCACTGCATATCCAGGATCATGCATTGCTAACAACCAATTAAAAGATGCTCTTCCGGTTGCTTCAGTTGCAACTTGGAACAATAATGGTAGAACCAGATCTCAAAGCCTAGACAGAAATTTCATGCATAGGAAATATAATGAAAATAATTATAGTAGAAATGGTAATTTCAACAGGAATGACAACTTTAATAGAGGTAGACAACAGTTTAGAAACCAGTCACCTCACTATAGGTATAACAATAATTTGAATAACAACAACTCCCAACAAGGAAATAATTGGAGAAAACAAAATAATTTCATTCCTCAATACAATAATTGGGGTAGCAACAATAAACGCTACCGTAATAGAAGTAACAGTTAGACATTTATAAATCAGGGTAATTCTTTTGATCGTCAGAGGCAACGATCTTGTTCACGTGGCCCAACGAGGTCAGAACATAATGCAGGGGCGGCACTTGCTGCTAGTACACTCATGATTAATCGGGAATTGAATAATCAGATTCAATCATTTGCATGTTGCCCATTTAATTTTGATGTTGCTTCCCATTGCCAGGAATGTAAAACTATATTTCAGAAAGACAGTACTACAGTTCTGAAGTGCGGATATCCCCTTCCTGCGGTTAGTCTCTCTGCCCATGGCGGCACTGGGACTCTTGTATTCAACAAAGGGTTGGTAAATGGGACACAAGTATCAGTTCTCAGTGATATAGGTTCCACAATTATTGGTGTTAGACAATCGCTTGTTCTACCCTCCTGCTCTACAGGAAAAAGTGTCAAGTGCATCACGTTTGGGGGAACAATTGAATTCTACCCTACAGCCATTGTTAATATTAACACACCTTTCTTTTCAGGAAATGTTATAGTTTGTTTATTGAAAAATCCTGTCGCTGATCTCACGGTGGGTCGCATTCATGGGAGCAAGGACTGCTCACCAGAAGAAATTGAAGAGTGGGAAACAATAATTTATTGACTGCCAATGCAATGATGGAAAATTGTTTAACCTTAGGAGGCTTCAAGCAAAAACCAAGGTCAAATTACACACCATCAGAGATCGTCTGTTTGCTGATGATTGTGCCCTCAATGCTGACTCAGAGGCTGATCTGCAGCATAGTGTGGATAGATTCTCCGAAGCCTGCGCCAACTTTGGGCTTACCATCAACACGAAGAAAACAGAAATCATGTACCAACCAGCTCCTGGCACAGTTTATACTGAGCCAGTCATCAAGGTTAATGGTGAGAAACTGAATGTTGTGAACAGATTCACATACCTTGGTAGCACACTATCCCAGAACATTGTCATTGATGATGAGGTGAACACCAAGATCTCCAAAGCCAGCAGCACATTTGGCAGACTATACACCAACGTTTGGCATCGAAGTGGCATTAGTCTACAGACAAAGCTGAAGGTGTACAGAGCTGCGGTGCTTCCAGTGCTGCTATATGCATGTGAAACATGGACTGTATACAGGCGCCACGTAAAGAAGCTAAACCACTTCCATACAGTCTGTCTCAGGAAGATAATGAACATCAAATGGCAAGACAAGATCCCGGATACCGCCGTTCTTGACAGAGCTGGTATCCCTAGTATTGATACTATTCTGATGCAGTCACAAATTCGCTGGGCAGGTCATGTAGTCCGCATGCCAGACCATCGACTGCCAAAGATACTCTTTTATGGTGAGATGCAGAAGGGTAAACGCTCCCATGGTGGCCAAAAGAAGCGCTTCAAAGACACGTTAAAGACGTCATTGAGAAACTTTGACATAAACCCAGACACATGGGAAGCTGCTGCGCAAGACCGAACTGCTTGGCGCACATCTCTTCGTAAAGGTGCAGCAGCATGCGAATCATCCAGAAGAGCAGCAGCGGAACAGCGGAGACAAGCTAGAAAGGACCGTGAAATAAAACCTTCACATGAAGCAAACATTCCCTGCCCACACTGTCCAAGATCTTTCCAGGCCCGCATCGGGCTCTTCAGTCACCTTCGTACCCATAGACTAACCTAACATATTCTTAAATAATTGGATGAACAGAGTGGTCTTCATCACCCGTGATGGACGAACAACCAGCAAACCACAGGAAAAAGTGTCAAGTGCATCACGTTTGGGGGAACAATTGAATTCTACCCTACAGCCATTGTTAATATTAACACACCTTTCTTTTCAGGAAATGTTATAGTTTGTTTATTGAAAAATCCTGTCGCTGATCTTACGGTGGGTCGCATTCATGGGAGCAAGGACTGCTCACCAGAAGAAATTGAAGAGTGGGAAACAATAATTTATTGACTGCCAATGCAGTTACTACTCGTGAGCAGGCTCAAGTAATGGAAACTGAAAACAGTTCAGAGCTGGACATAACAACTCAGGATGACATTGATGTACATTCAGGAATAGACAGAGTGTCCTTCGCAAAACTCCAAAGGAAAGATGACTCATTAAAAACATTTTTTGGTCTGGTAACAAATAATGAAGAGGTTAACTTAAATAAAAATCGTAAACACTGGTTTACTTTTAAGAATGACATATTAGTAAGAAACTTTCTTGATAACTCTAAGGCCAAATTTCAAGTGATGGTACCTCTGAAACTTCGGCCATATATTTTACGACATGCACATGACTCGCATTGTGCCGGTCATATGGGATACACTCGGACACGTTCCAGAGTGGTATCTTCATTCTTTTGGCCAGGTGTTTCCAGGGACGTTTCAATATATGTACGTTCTTGTGTTATCTGCCAAGAAGTTAAATCTAGAGGAGCTTTTCACGTTGCCACAATTCAGGCATGTGATATATCGACTAGACCGTTTGATAAGATGACCGTTTATATTATCGGCCGTCTATCGGTTGCTTCTGCTAGAGGTCAGAGGTTTATTCTCACGTGCATTGATTTGTGCACGGGGTGGCCTGAGGCCATCCCTCTTAAACATACTACTTCTTCAGATGTAGCTGATGCTCTCTTATTAATTTTCCCTAGATTATGTTTTCCTCGTAAACTTTTGTCTGATCATGGTTCTCAATTTGTCTCTGAAACCATGACATCTGTCATGAAGACACTTCAGATAGACAGATCCTTAAGTAGTATCTATCACCCAATGAGTAATGGTTCTGTGGAGAGGCTCAACATAACACTCAAGCAGTTATTACATAAGGTAACTGACAAATATCTTCAGGATTGGGACAGGGTATTGCCTGCCGTACTTTCTGCTTATCGAGAAGTGCCGCATGACAAGACCGGGGTTTCCACTTTTGAGCTCGTATTAGGTACTCTACCCAGAGGTCCTATGGGGTTAATCAAAGATTTCTTTACTGACTCTGAGATGATTCAGGACACTCAATCATCTTATGAGTATGTGATTAATCTTCGTCGAAAGATCGCCGACGCATGTCAGTTGGCTACAGCTTCGTCAGATGCTGCCAAACATAAATCACGACACTTTTTGAATAAGAATAGACGTTTTCGTCAACTTTTTCCGGGAGATGAAGCTTTTGTGTTACTTCCTCGGAAGGACAATAGATTACTTATTGCTTGGAACGGTCCCTACAATGTCATCTCACGTATTTCTAATGTTGATTACGTGCTTGATGTTAAAGGTCAAAGAAAAATATTCCACATTAATATGCTCAAAGAGTTTCATACAAGACCTGAGCATTTACAGTCTATTTTTCATGACATTGATAACAATGTTGCTAGTTGTTGTCAATATTCTAATTTATCAATGATTCAGGAGGAAGAATCTTCCTTCCATGACATTCACATGTCTTTGCCAATACTTGCTTTGGATTCTACATAATCTTGGCGGGATGTTGACATTTCATCGTCTCTAACATCTCAACAACGTTGCCAGATGTTTAACGTACTTGAAACCTTTTCTGACGTTCTTAATGACCGACCTGGTCGAACATCAGTTATTTCACATGATATCATTCTTACTGATGATATTCCTATCCGTCTACGTCTTTATCCTGTTCCTTTACATTATCAGGAGAAATCTGCTCACGAGCTAGATCAGATGTTGAGTTTGGGAATTATTGAAATCAGTAATTCACCATACTCGTCTCCATTATTTATTGTCCGTAAAAAAGATAATAATATTAGGTTATGCGTAGATTATCGCAAATTAAATGCTAAGACTATTTACAACGCGGAACCTCATCTGCTACTTGACGATCTACTTGCTCGTCTCTCTAATGCTATTCTATTTACTAAAATAGATTTGACTAAAGGTTATTGGCAGATTCCATTAACCGAACAAGCTAAACCACTTACTGCGTTCTCAACACCACGTGGACTATTCCAGTGGAATGTCATGCCTTTTTGCCTGATGAATGCACCTGCCACATTCATTCGCATGATGCGAAAAATTGTGTCACACAGAACTGATATCATAACATCATAGATGATATTTGTTTATTCAGTTCATCTTTTCATGAACACTTTGTAGGACTACGTTCTTTATTGGAAACTCTTCGGTTCCACAATCTTACTGCGAAACCTACTAAAGTTCAGTTAGCATTTAATGAACTTATTTTTCTTGAACATACTATTGGTTCCGGTCAACTTCAGACCATACCTCAAAACGTGTCCAAAATCCTCAACTTATCTGTTCCTTATACTAAGAAACAAGTACGGAGTTTATTGGGACTAGTACAATATTATAGTAGATGTATCCCTAATTTGTCTGATATCACAGCTGTCCTTTCTTCGTTATTACGAAAGGGCATGCCAATTAAAGTAAATTGGACAAATGAAACCCAGGTAGCTTTTGATAAAATTTTGCATATTTTTCCACACCTATTTTGAGGTTGCCTGATATTACTAAAGTCTATATCCTTCGAACAGATGCTAGTAATGTCGGCTTAGGAGCATTGCTGTTACAAGACTACAATGGTACTCTGCATCCTACCCTCTATATTTCCAGAATGTTGACGGATGCGGAGAGAAAATATTCTACAATAGAAAAAGAATTACTCGCGGTGGTCTGGGCAATTCAAAAGTTGGAACGGTATTTATTGGGTGCTCCTTTTATACTACAGACAGATCAACGCTCAGTTGCGTCTTTGAAACGTGCAAATCACAAAAACCCAAAATTAGCAAGATTTGCTATTTTGTTGCCCCCGTACATATTTGAGATTCAACGTATCTCAGATTCTGACAACGTTGTCGCAGATGCTTTATCAAGAAATCCGACATCCATACCTGAAACCTAAGCATTACACATGAAGTCAATCTCGTTTGAAGTCAGAAGTTACACATGAAGTCAATTTCGTTTGAAGTCAGAAATTACACTTGAAGTCAATTTCGTTTGAAGTCAGAAGTTACACATGCAGTCAATTTCGTTTGAAGTCAGAAATTACAAATGAAGTCAATCACGATTGAAGCCAGAAATCATACGTGAAAACAGTCTCGGTTTATGCCTGAAATGGCTTAATTATCGAATTTGTTGGACAACATGATATGTTAATTGCTGAATATCTCACTGAATATTTCGGAGATATCCTTTGACGTGGAGATCAAAATTTTCACCAGGAGTTTGTCACAATAATGCACACCGTCTACATATTCAAGATACATGCCAGGAATAGTTGCTACTGAATTGGAACATTGAACTTTGGTACACGGAATGTTACTATTAACTTTTATGAATTTAACATTGAAGTATTAATACTCCGGACATTCAACGTTACACTAATAATGCGGTTTCCAGGATTTGACACTGATTGTAATTTTTATGCTGTACTGTATTTTAATGTATTGTTTTATTTTGTATTAATGCATATTTAATATTTAAACTTTAGCTAATTAATAACCTCAATGTTGATAATTAGATAGAATGATTAATGTCTTTTCATTACGTTTCTTTTGATTGGTAATAATATTAGGTAGATAACTCATGATTTGTTCTTGCGTCCTATGCTAATCTTCCTTACTTCCATTTATTGTGATATCTACATTTCTTGCTAAATATATTTTCTTTTCTAATTTTTCTTTCTCATTACTTTTCTATTATATTGTTCACACACATGACTTACATTTTTTTTAGTTACTCCTGTCATTATTGAGTTACTTCCCTTGAACTCCGCGGATAAATACATTTTACTGCGATTTATTCGTTGTTTGGGTAATAATAGATTGTTCTTGCTTCAGAATATCTATGGCCTGAATTTATGTGTATTGTTTGTCTGAGTAGGACAAGTCTGTCTTATATCTGTATATCTTTACATATCTAAGTCGAACTATATGTTCTGTTGTCTCTAGAGAGGTCAAAGGCTATTCGGCGGATGTGTCGCTTGAGTGGGGTGATTTGGCTTCGTCCTGATAGGGAATGTGTGTGTTTTGCTATGTCGGCTTGATGCCTTGAAAAGTGATCTCAGTGGTTTTGGGGAAAGTGATAGTCGTCTAGACCTATCGTGTATGCTTTACCCCAGTGTTTATTCATCTTGCCAAGGAATGGCAGTTTCATATTCCCTCTACCAAGGTAATCAAAGATACTCTTATGAACTCTCGATCGAAGCCACCATTGTCGATAATTACGATTTGAATGTTTAAGAGAATATATTTGACTCGATGAAAAACGACTTCGATTCCTAGCAGCACTATATATTCTGTAGAATGCAGTCTATTGTTCATGACCAAATCTACAGAGCAACGAAATGTTGTATGAATGACTAACTTTAGAACAGATTCATTATCTGTATTCAAACGTGAGTGACAGTTCACGAGTGGAGCCATCTTGGAACCAAAACATGTAGGACTTTCAAGAAGAGAAAAGGGATGCCCGTATTATCGCTTGATCAGTCCAGAGATCACTGCTACACATGAGAACCCATTGTTAGTGGTTCAATATTATTATATGGAAAAATATGTGCTGAACATTATGTTGAAGAATCGTTGCTAAACGAGATTAGGTTTAGAAGTCATCTGAAATATTGTTTACAAGCTGACGTGCTCAGTCAGTGACGTCAGATGATATATGTATGGGCGATACTGAGTGCTTGGCTATTGACAGTCCATTATACCATTATTCTACATGAGTGCCCATGTAACATTGCAAGACCATTTGTCCACTGTACTATGATGTATTATGGCAACCTGTGATTTGTCACTATCTGTGCTGTCGAGTGTGTACGTCCAATTAAACTTTAGAAAAGGTACACAGTCGTTGGTGTCGATGACTTCCGGTCATACATGAGTGTGAGAAGAGAACATTTGTCAACAACACGAACCCTTATCATCATTCGCACATTATACACTCCATCCATGTCTACACAACACTGCGTAGGTCAAGTTGACATTCCATACACTACAGTGGGGCAGGCAACACCATAGGGATCTTGTCAACTGATGATGATAGACGCCTGTCTTCCCGCCTAGGAGTGTTCTGGTGTACTTTATCAACATATATTATATCCAACTAAATATCAACTTTATCAACTGGTGGACCAGCTTTCTGGGTTTGACCTCGCAGAAATTCAGAAGTCAACAGATTACCGATACCAGACCGTTTCCTGTGGCTGATACGACACACTTGCAGTATTGGTTTGCTCTTTGTCAACGCTTCGTCACGTGACCTGTCAAGTGAATGCAGTATGTAGGTCAGCGTTGTTGACATTTTTTACATTAGACATTATAGAGTTTCACAGAACAGTTGGATCAATTCTTGTCAGTGTTAACAGAAAGACAGTATTTGTGAACTAAGAAGTCCTGGTTTCATCGATGGATCTTCTTGTTTGCCATATATGAACTTTAATATTTAAGGCCAGAATGTTTAATTGAATAAAGTGGCAGTTTGTTTGTTTTCATGAAAAATAACTTTGCCATTACTGTAAGACTGAGCCTATTTTGCAACACATACTATCATACACATAATTTATATATATTTATGTTTACATGTTATTTGTTTGTATAGTATGTTAGTTTCTATGTCAGCGGGTTGTGTTTAAGGTTGGGCGGCGTCCTCACAACAGAGTATCCCACGTCATAGAGGGTCCGTTGTGGGCGTTTTCTATAGGTGCAATTTTCTTGATTGAAAATTTGCTGCGACAACTGTTGCTTTTGTGTTAGCTGTGAAGTCTGTAATTATTGTTATTTGTGTAATATTTCTTTGTTCTTTAGTTTTGTTTTGATTTGTTTGTAATTTGTTGGTCTAACCTTTTCTATCTTTCAGTTCTATTCATAATTTATATTCATATATTGTGACGTCATTTGTGTTGTTATTCTTTGCAGATTCAGTGATTATCTTCATTGATTTCCCTATTTGATTTATTTTGATTTCTGCAAACGTTCTTGTATTGTCAGTCCTATTTGTACTTTATGTATTCTGTTGGTTGACATATGTTTTATATGGGTATATTTCATAAGACACAATTGCCTGTGCACTGCACTTGGATTATGGTATAGACCAGTACCTGATTATTATTACTATTATACAAGACCTTATTAAAGGCTTGTGACCCACAGATATTGGGATAGTATACTGATTAATCAGGTCATTGAGAACTTGGGGTATTATTATTGATTCAGGTGATTAGTATTATTGTTAGGCATCATGTCTACTCTAGATTATTTCATTACTCAAGGGAAAGCTCTTGATAAGACTGGTCAACAATTAGAACAATGGGCAGTTGCTCAATATGACAAAGCATTAGCTGCAGAAGAGAAAAGATTAGCTGCAGAAGAGAAAAGATTAGCTGCAGAAGAAAGAAAAGCTATGGCGGAAGAGAAAAGATTAGAAAAAGAAGCTGAGGCTGCTGCTGAACAAAAGAAATTGCAGATGCAGGTAGAGGAAAGGAGATTTGAAGCTGAACAAAAAAAATTGGAAAGAGAAGCTGCGGCTGAACAAAAAAGATTAGACAGTGAAGCTGAACAAAAAAGATTAGACAGTGAAGCTGAACAAAAAAGATTAGACAGGGAAGCTGAACAAAAAAAATTGGAAAGAGAAGCTGCGGCTGAACAAAAAAAATTAGACAGTGAAGCTGAACAAAAAAAATTGGAAAGAGAAGCTGCGGCTGAACAAAAAAGATTAGACAGGGAGGCTGAACAAAAAAGATTAGATGCTGAAGAGAAAAAAGCAATAAGAGAACATGAATTTGAGTTGGAGAAATTGAGATTGACAAGTATGAGTAATGTTAATCAGGCATCTAGTGGTAATGGTAAACCTTCTACTTACAAGGTTAAGGTTCCACCGTTCAATCAGTCCAGTGACGATATTACATTCTGGCTGGATAGATTTGAACGTTCTTGTCGTACACATAATGTGGATAAATCACAATACGCTAATCAATTATCAGAAAACTTGAAAGGTGAATCTTTGACTAGATTATGCCTTGTAGGAGAAGCAGATAAGGATAATTATGATGTCATTAGGGCGGCTTTGATAAAAAAATATCAGCTAAGTGAGGAAGGCTATCGCCTTTTATTTAAGACGATGGTACCTGAGACGGGGGTAGAATTCTCAGAATTCACTGCAAAGGCACGTCTCACAGTTGATCGTTGGATTGAGCTTTCCAAAACAGAAAAAACGTATGAAGGACTTATGGATTTGTTGCTCAGAGATAAGATTATGTCATGTGTGAACAAACCTTTCCTTGAATTTATACATGAGCGTAAACCTAAATCTCTAAAAGAAATGGAAGAATATTGTTCCCAATATGTCACTGCACACCCCGACGTGACTTTTGGCAACACTAAGATTAAGGAGAGTATGCCAGTTGCTTCAGCAACACCATACAATCCCAATTATTCACACAGATTTCAGGGACCTCAAAACAGATTTGATAAAAAAGGTAACCATAATAGTTATCAAAACCAAGGTAACCAATCATTTCAGGGTTCTTCTTCAAAGAACTGGAGACGACCTGATAGCTCTCGACACAGGGGTGGTCATAATTATAGGAATTTCCGTAGAGGAAGTAATTATAGAAACTATCAGGGTTATCCGTCTTGGAGTCAACAAGATCATAATTACAGAGATACTCATTATAATGAATATGATAATGGTAACCAAGGGTACTATGACTCAAACCCAAATAGGGGTTACAATAGAGGTAACAATAACTACAGAGGTGATAATAACCGAGGTAGAGCTCAATACAAAAGACATAAACCACATTTTCAGGCAAACTCTGCACAACAAGAGTCCCATGAAGCCTATAAACAGAGTAAAGATAATAATGATGCTAGTAATATGGCATGTGCCGCTTTTGATTTTGGGAGAGCATCTCAGTGCCCCCAATGCAAAACGTTATTTGAGCCAACCACAGTGACTACTTTAAGCTGTGGCCATCCTCTTCCTGCTCTTCCAGCATCAGTCGCGCATGATGGAAGAGGGTCTCTTGTCTTACATAAGGGTTTAGTGAATAACAATCCAGTCTCTGTGCTATTTGATTCTGGATGCACCACAATTGGTGTTAGGCAGTCACTCGTAGATCCTTCCCGTGCCACTGGACAAGTAGTCAAATGTGTAACATTTGGCGGCACATTAGAGAAATACTCTACCGCTATCATTAGGATTGCTACTCCTTTCTTTACAGGAGATGTACACGCATGTCTTCTTCCGAATCCGATCGCTGACCTCATCATCGGTCGCATTCATGGAGTCAAGGAATGCACTCCGCAACAAATTTCCACTTGGGAAAGGCAAAACATGCAGATTGCTAACGCTGTAGTCACTAGAGCTCAGGCTCTTAATGTGCCTCAAACTTCATCTACTGAAGATAATGAAGTGCATAACCAAGATAATCCCTTGGTAATTTCTCGTGACTCGTTTATAAAACAGCAAGAAGATGATCCCACTCTGAAGAAATTCTTCATTCTTGCAACTAAAGGTGATCCGAATAAGGACACAAGTCGTAAATCGTGGATTACAAAGAAGAATGGCGTACTTGTACGTATGGTTCAAGACTCCATTACGTCAAGTCATTCTCAAATCCTGGTTCCCAAGAATTTGAGAGTTAAAATTTTGCAGCACGCTCACGACTCTCAGTGTGCTGGACACATGGGTTTTTCCCGTACTAAGTCAAGAGTCCTTGCGGCTTTCTTTTGGCCATTGGTAAACAAGGACATACGGATTTATTGTCGATCTTGTAAAGTATGTCAGGAAGTTAAATCCAAAGGTCCACGGCATGCTGCACCCATTCAGGCGGCGGACATTCCTATTCGGCCGTTTCAAAAAATGGCCATAGACATTATTGGTCCATTTAAGATCAAGTCTGCCAGAGGACATCAGTTTATCTTGACGTGTGTTGATATGTGCACACGTTGGCCAGAGGCTATTCCTCTGAAGAGCATTACTACTGCTGATATTGCAGATGCTCTTTGGCTTATATTTTCTCGTCTGGGGTTCCCCGGAGAGATATTGTCAGACCATGGCACCCAACTAATATCAGATACCATGTCTCAAGTAATGTCTACCCTGCAGATAGATAGATCTTTAAGTAGTATCTACCATCCAATGTCTAATGGTATGGTCGAACGCCTTAATAGAACACTTAAAAACTTACTGGGGAAGATAACTGAGGATCATCCTCAAGACTGGGACAGAGTTTTACCTGCGGCCCTCTTCGCTTACAGAGAGGTACCCAATGAACATACGGGATTTTCTCCCTTTGAACTCGTCTTTGGCGCGCGTCCGCGTGGCCCTATGTCGTTGCTTCACGATCTCATAACATCTGACAATATTGACGATGACACAAAGTCATCCTACGAATATGTCATCGCGTTGAGACAAAAGATTATCGAAGCATGCAAATTAGCAACTTCTTCTTCTGAATTTGCGAAACAGAAGGCAAGGCAATTTGCCAATAAGAAGAGATGCTTACGACAACTTTGTCCTGGTGACAAAGCATTTGTATTACTACCTTGTAGGGAAAACAGATTGCTTATTTCTTGGAAAGGTCCGTACGATATAATATCGAAAATTTCCGATGTCGACTATATTGTCGATATTGATGGGAAGCATAAAACCTTCCACATCAATATGCTTACTGAATTCCATGAACGTCCGGATTATTTGCAACCCATTTTCCAAGCAACGGACAATTCTCCAGTACCACATGGTCATTACTCATCACTGTCCGTGATACAGGATGAGGAAACAAGTTTTTCAGATGTAAATCTTCCTCTTCCAATGATCCCACTTCATTCCAGTGAATCATGGAAGAACGTTACTGTCTCTCCTGATTTGTCTCTAGGAGAACAGCGACAAGTTTCAACTATGTTGCAAACATTTCAGGATGTACTCACTGACATCCCTGGACAAACTAATGTCATTCAACATGACATTGTGCTAACTGACCATACTCCTATTAGGGTTAGACCTTATCCTATACCTATACATTTCCAAGCACAGGTCGAGAAAGAGTTGGATGTGATGATAGATTTGAAAATAATCGAACCATCCACCTCTGCGTATTCTTCGCCGATGGTTATTGTGCGTAAAAAAGACAATAACATACGTCTTTGCGTTGACTATCGAAAATTGAATCAAGTAACGAAGTTCGATGCCGAACCTATGCCTTTACTGGAAGAGCTACTTACTCGACTCTCCAAATCTCATTTTTTCACTAAACTTGATTTGTCTAAGGGATATTGGCAAGTTCCTTTATCTGAACGCGCCAAACCTCTCACGGCTTTTTCAACACCTAGAGGTTTGTTCCAATGGAATTTTATGCCTTTCGGTCTTATGAACGCACCAGCTACGTTCGTACGCATGATGCGCCGAATCCTATCTTATCGGTCAGATGTCATTGCATATCTAGACGACATCTGTCTTTTCAGCGATACTTGGGAAGATCACTATTCAGGGTTAGATGAATTGCTGTCTACTTTGCGTGAGCACAACCTGACAGCGAAACCCTCTAAAGCCTATATTGGTTTTAGCGAAATTTCTTTCCTAGGCCACCGAGTTGGTCATGGTTTCCTAAAGACAGAGGACCATAATACTAGTAAGATACTTAACATCTCAATCCCTAAGACTAAAAAACAGGTGAGAAGTCTGTTAGGTCTTATTCAATTTTATGGCAGATTCATTCAGAATCTATCCTCTATCATGGCACCTCTCTCAACACTTCTAAAGAAAGGTTCGCCTAATGTGGTCCACTGGTCTCAGGAATGCCAATGCTCTCTGGATAAGATTAAAACACTGTTTTCAACACCACCTATTTTAGTGCTACCCACTAAAGATAAGACATTCGTTCTTCGTAGTGACGCTTCATCCACTGGGATTGGAGCGGCACTAATGCAAGAGTACTCTGGAACTCTGCATCCTGTAATGTATATTTCCAGAAAACTTAATGCGGCAGAAAGGAATTATTCGGTTTTAGACCGTGAGCTATTAGCTATGGTTTGGTCGATCCTCAAACTACAGAGATTCCTACTAGGCGCACATTTCATAGTAGAAACAGACCAAAAAGCTCTTACTGCTATACAGAGTAAGAATTTGAAGAGCTCGAGGTCTACTCGATATGCAATTGCTCTTCAACCTTTTCATTTCTCTGTGCGAGCTATTCGGGGATCAGATAATGTGATGGCAGACATTCTGTCAAGATGCCCACATGATTCCACATAACTATTAGGGCTTAGACTTCTTGATATGTCTAGTTCTATAGTAGTTCCTTTTCTATATCATGATAGATACACATTTGTAATTTAATAATATAATGATTGTATCACTACATAGCGGTTCATGTATGTTTATTCACCGCTGTGCTTTGATGATTTTTACTTCATAAATCATAAATTTAAGATATCTAATACGTAGTGATGATATGAATTTTTTAGGCATTGTGTAATTGCCAGAATTGTATTATACTTTGATGACACCTTCCTGGAAAAATATACTTGTAGAGAAATAATTTCTCTCAGTTTATGAGACACATTCTCACCAGTCGCTCCATAAGTCGACTTAGCCTCATATTAGGCGTTATAGGTATTCCTGATATTTTCATCTGCGCATTATTCATGCGTTGTGAGCCTATTGTACGTTGCTCCTAGATGTATTTCAAAAAAAAAAAAAAATGTTCCATTTTTTTTTTTCCCGGGAGGTGTGGTAAGACTGTTACGTGCAGTCTTTGATATCTTACAATATTATACATAGGTAATTTTTTAGTGCTTAAGGGAAAGTCATTATTGAGTTACTTCCCTTGAACTCCGCGGATAAATACATTTTTACTGCGATTTATTCGTTGTTTGGGTAATAATAGATTGTTCTTGCTTCAGAATATCTATGGCCTGAATTTATGTGTATTGTTTGTCTGAGTAGGACAAGTCTGTCTTATATCTGTATATCTTTACATATCTAAGTCGAACTATATGTTCTGTTGTCTCTAGAGAGGTCAAAGGCTATTCGGCGGATGTGTCGCTTGAGTGGGGTGATTTGGCTTCGTCCTGATAGGGAATGTGTGTGTTTTGCTATGTCGGCTTGATGCCTTGAAAAGTGATCTCAGTGGTTTTGGGGAAAGTGATAGTCGTCTAGACCTATCGTGTATGCTTTACCCCAGTGTTTATTCATCTTGCCAAGGAATGGCAGTTTCATATTCCCTCTACCAAGGTAATCAAAGATACTCTTATGAACTCTCGATCGAAGCCACCATTGTCGATAATTACGATTTGAATGTTTAAGAGAATATATTTGACTCGATGAAAAACGACTTCGATTCCTAGCAGCACTATATTCTGTAGAATGCAGTCTATTGTTCATGACCAAATCTACAGAGCAACGAAATGTTGTATGAATGACTAACTTTAGAACAGATTCATTATCTGTATTCAAACGTGAGTGACAGTTCACGAGTGGAGCCATCTTGGAACCAAAACATGTAGGACTTTCAAGAAGAGAAAAGGGATGCCCGTATTATCGCTTGATCAGTCCAGAGATCACTGCTACACATGAGAACCCATTGTTAGTGGTTCAATATTATTATATGGAAAAATATGTGCTGAACATTATGTTGAAGAATCGTTGCTAAACGAGATTAGGTTTAGAAGTCATCTGAAATATTGTTTACAAGCTGACGTGCTCAGTCAGTGACGTCAGATGATATATGTATGGGCGATACTGAGTGCTTGGCTATTGACAGTCCATTATACCATTATTCTACATGAGTGCCCATGTAACATTGCAAGACCATTTGTCCACTGTACTATGATGTATTATGGCAACCTGTGATTTGTCACTATCTGTGCTGTCGAGTGTGTACGTCCAATTAAACTTTAGAAAAGGTACACAGTCGTTGGTGTCGATGACTTCCGGTCATACATGAGTGTGAGAAGAGAACATTTGTCAACAACACGAACCCTTATCATCATTCGCACATTATACACTCCATCCATGTCTACACAACACTGCGTAGGTCAAGTTGACATTCCATACACTACAGTGGGGCAGGCAACACCATAGGGATCTTGTCAACTGATGATGATAGACGCCTGTCTTCCCGCCTAGGAGTGTTCTGGTGTACTTTATCAACATATATTATATCCAACTAAATATCAACGAAGATTTATAATGTATTTACATGTTGACCACAATTAGTTTTGCTAGCAGTTAATCTACGCGGTAAAAATTCTATTTTGGGGCCAACATGATATGTATTTACATCTATGTAAATTATAATTGAACGCGATGTTAGTCTGACGTCACTTAGTGATGATGACGTATTTTGGTGCTGTGATAATTTATGCAAACCGTTAGCCGGGGCCTTTCGTTTTGAGATTCCGTCCAAGGAAGACGTTGAAGTTATTGCTCCTGAGAATTGAAGATCTTCAAGTTATCTTACGTGGCTTATGTATTACGGAGGTCGTCACATTTATTCAGGAAGATGCCGAACATAATTACTTGAGTTCGAGGAGGATTTACTTACAGAGAAGTATTGCAGGAGCAATTTTATTATAATAATTCTCCATACTCTGGTTTTCGATATTTCAGTGATAACCGTTATGGCACCGCTAGTAAATATTCCAGATATGTGACGTTATATGAAGGACTGTATGAGCTTTCAAATAATTCATGTATTCTATGCTTTTCAATGAACTGTTTATGCTTCGTCAATTAAACTATGTCGTCATTTGACCCAAATATAACCAGAAGTTTTGGGAGTCCGTTTTGTGAAAGAAAGATCCTTGCACCACTCCACGGCATTTGCTACAACACCTATCAGTAGGATGCTCTATAACCAGCCACAAATATAAATATTGCAGCAGTAATGTAGACGATCATCATCATTACATTCATGGCAGACAAAGTACATAGTTAATCTCAACATGGACGTTGACTGACTGCACTATCCGCTACCACATGCAGGTTAACGGACTTGAAGTATACATGGTTCTGACGAAGTGACCATGTTAATATTCTTTATCTGTATAGTATATATATACATCTATGTAGTAGTTATCTATATTCCTTTACGATTCAATCATCTCCTAGCGTTAGTGGAACGCACTAACAGCATGACATATCTGATCATGCTGAAGCTCTGCCATAACGATTACAGGAGACCAAGTATCGGAGGCGAGATACTTAAAACGAGCTGTTTCTGGCAAAATATTTGAAATAAAACGATTCTTTGTATTTCTCATCAAGAAAATCATCTTCATCTTTCAGATGATTATAATTTCTTTATAACCGTGTCTTTCCTAGATTAAGGACAAGCACACGAAAAATTCACATCTATACAAGACGGAGGATATCTGGATGTGCATCAAGTACGTTGCTCGTATAGCAACAAACCACCGCAACATACCGCGCCTTACCCGTTTAATATAGGTGCACGGTTGTACGCAAATAATATAACATACAATTAACCTAGATGCACTCAAATGTGCGTCCACAAAATACTAGACGCGCACGTGAGGTTCTCAAACATTTAAACCCCCCCCCCTTTTTTTTTTTATAAATTTGAAAGAATTTAACACATGGATATCCTACTGTATGTGAGTTTCTCTAAGAAAACAAAGAAAACATTGAACAAACATGCTCTTTTAAACATAACATGAAAGGAAAATATTATTTTTTGGGTTCTTCGCTAGGCTTTCAAAGTTTTAATTTAAAAAATATATTTACAAACCCACTGTCGTACGGTAGGTTAATTGTTTTATTGGGCCCGTCAAAGTAAAGAGTGAATGTTGAGAGATACACGAGAAATGTATAGAAAATATTTTTCACAGGTGGTAGGCTGAGGGAAAGATATGTCTCTGGAGTGAGAAAGTTTCTCTCCTCCAGCCTATCCGTACAACTGTTCTTTGTTTATAAGACAGTCTTTGCCTCCCTATCTAAAATAAGACAAGTTACTCTATACACACAACACTATGTGACAACAAGACACACACACGTGAAAAAACTAAGTGTAAATATGTATGGGTCTGACCAACACACAAAGTTAAATTTCTGTGTTGTTAATTATCACTAAACTTGTTACAACATCAAATACCCAAAAAGATATCAATCATTTACATACAGAAGAAGCAAAGAAGAATGGTACGCCTTCACCGTATGGAGAAAAAAGCCAAAAATATTAACCCAAAGGTTGAAGGTTAGCACTTGGTTACAGAATAAACAATCTTGGCACACTATAAGACCAAGTAAAGTAAACAAAAATCAGACAATCAAATTAATATGTAGTTTCCAGCAAAACAAAAAACAACATAAAAATGATCAAACACACTCTCTCTCTCTGAGTGGCCACTTCTCACTCTCTTACCTAATATCTTTTGCCCGTGGGTGTGTGGTATCCCTTGGTAACAGATTATTCCTCGAACATATTCCCTATTTCACTGTGATTAATGTACCACTCCAGCTGTCGATGATACAAATTGGCCCCAGTTCATCCCAGAAAAAAAACTAATGAGGTGAACGCCGAATACGTTATCTTCCTCGATTAATCCTGGTAGCAAAATAAATCGTAAAGGTTATCGTCACTGTTCTCAACTATCACTTTTCCTCCGATGGGGGTGCACAATGGAATATAAGTCTAGAAACAGGAACTACAACTGAATAAAATCGTTGCGATAACGGTCGCAGTGTATGAGCGGGAAGGTGGGGGGGGGGGGGGGGAAGAACAGGCTTGTTTCCTGCTCAGTCTGGAACTTCTATCTGGATACAGGTGTCATTACAAATAGGTGAATAGTGTGAAAATCCTTGATGTTTACCATTTAAGAGAGGGGGATTCTTCTAGTATCTGGACAAAATCCGGTTTGCTCCTAATGTTAAAAATGATGATGATGGATTTTTATATCGGCCGACTATTTGCCAGAGTGCCGGTCCTGCCCATTGTATAAAACAGGTACTGCACTTGAATACAACTATCAGGTGTCGGGAGAAAATAATGACGTTATCAGGTATACGAAACTTGTCGGGCTGTTAAAAATAATATCCTGTATTTGGTAAGTCCAGTATTTATGATTTTCAGTCACAATATATCAATATATTTATCAATATATGCTACGAGCTTGATCTCCATATAACTGTGCCCAAGCTCGCGCCCTGGAGAGGACACTCCAGCTTCACCCTATAGGTGTCGGCAAAACACGGGAAGTAGCAGTTACCGGTTATAAGCATTTTGCCCAATTGGCGTAGGGCATGGCGCCAGGGGCTACTTCCGACAGTGGGAGAGGTTCTAGGATCTCACTGGACAGCTACCGCCCGCTTCAAGCTGGGCAGCCCCCAGTCAATAAGGTGTTGTCAAGCCACTGTCTGCTTTCCCCATTGGGTGCATGGGGATTAGGGTCAAACCCGAACTGTGGACAGAAAATTTTGCACCAAGCAATTATCGAAAAAATAGAAATAAGCAAACTCTCAGATTGGGATGCTGGAACGTCCGGACTATGTTGACTGGACTATCCGAAAACCTACAGGATGTAAACGATGTAAGGAAGACAGCCATAATTAATGATGAGCTTAAACGACTTCAGGTGGATATAGCTGCACTTCAGGAAACGCGCCTGGCGGGCTCTGGAACGGTGAGCGAGAAGGACTACACATTTTATTGGCAAGGGAAAGATCTTAATAAAGCTAGAGAACACGGAGTAGGTTTTGCAGTCAAAAAATCGCTAACTAAAATGGTTGAACCAGGCGAGAATGGATCAGAACGCCTGTTAACGCTCCGCCTGCAAACTAGCACAGGTCCAATCACCCTTGTCAGTGTGTATGCTCCTACTCTGTACTCTGCCTCAGAAGCTAAAGATGAGTTCTACGAGAATCTAACAGCAATTATCAAAAGCATACCTAGGCAAGAACAGCTTGTTCTCCTTGGTGACTTTAACGCTAGAGTGGGTGCCGATAATGTTTCATGGCCTTCATGTCTGGGCAGGTTTGGTATTGGCAAGATGAATGAAAATGGACAACGGTTGTTAGAGTTGTGCGTCCACCATGACCTCTGCGTGACCAACACCTACTTTCAGACTAAACCCCAGCATAAGGTGTCATGGAGACACCCACGATCCAAGCACTGGCACCAACTTGACCTGATTCTCGTCAGAAGGCCACTCCTCAGGTCTGTGCTCTCCACGCGCTCGTACCATAGTGCAGACTGTGATACAGATCACTCCTTGGTTTGCTGCAAAATCAGAGCACAACCAAGAAAACTCTATCGTGTCAGACATGAAGGGAAACCACGCATTGATACCAGCAAGATGTCAGACCCTTTCATGATCGCTCAATTCACTGCGACCTTCGAGAAAGTGCTCAGTAGCCCTCAGCATGGTGATACTATTACAGAGAACTGGGAGCATCTACGGAACACCATTCAAAGTACTGCACTTGCCACCTTTGGTAAGAAAACAGCAAAGTCAAATGACTGGTTTGATGCTTCATCAGATGTGATGGCACCTGTCATTGAAGCTACGCGCAGTGCTATGAATGAATACAAACGTTCACCGAGTGCCAGAACCCTACAGATCCTGAGGGCTACGAGAAGCAAAGTTCAACAAACTGCTCGACGCTGTGCAAATGACTACTGGCTCCAGCTCAGTGAGAGCATCCAGATCGCAGCGCAAACAGGCAATATTAGACAAATGTATGACGGTATAAAGAAAGCACTTGGCCCCCATAAAAGTAAGACGGCACCGCTAAAAAACCATCAGCGGAGAGAAGCTAACCGATAAGGGTAAGCAGATGGAGAGGTGGGTCGAGCACTACTCTGAGCTTTACGCTAGAGACAATACCGTTACGCCTGCAGCCCTTGATGGTGTCAACAGTCTGCCAACTATGGAGGAGCTGGATGCCGAACCAACATTAGAGGAACTCAGCAAGGCCATTGATAGCTTGGCCTCTGGCAAAGCACCAGGCAGTGATGGGATTCCTCCTGATTTAATCAAATGCTGTAAGAGCACGCTATTACATCCCCTGCATAGGATGCTGTGCCAGTGCTGGGAAGAGACAACTATTCCTCAAGACATGCGAGATGCCAAGATTGTAACACTGTATAAAAATAAAGGAGACAGAAGTGATTGCAATAACTACAGAGGCATCTCTCTTCTTAGTATTGTTGGTAAGGTTTTTGCCAAAGTCATTTTAATGCGACTACACAAGTTAGCTGAGCGCATATATCCAGAGTCACAGTGTGGATTCCGAGCTGGCAGATCAACAACAGACATGATCTTCTCTCTCCGCCAGCTTCAGGAAAAATCAGGAGAGCAGAAAAGACCATTATATATCGCCTTTATAGACCTCACAAAAGCATTCGACCTGGTTAGTAGGGATGGACTCTTTAAAATCCTCCTGAAAATAGGCTGCCCTTCTAAAATGCTGGAAATGATAAAGTCATTCCATGACGGCATGAAGGGAACAGTCCAATATGCTGGAAGCACGTCACAGCCCTTTGATATACGAAGTGGCGTTAAACAAGGCTGTGTTCTGGCTCCGACACTCTTCGGAATCTTCTTTGCCTTACTCTTGAAACATGCATTCAGAGATGCAACTGAAGGAATATGCCTTCACACTAGGTCAGATGGCCGTCTGTTTAATCTTTCAAGGCTGAAGGCAAAAACAAAAATCAGAAGGGTCACTATAAGAGACTTGTTGTTCGCTGATGATGCTGCAGTCGTCACTCAAAGCCAACAGGAGCTTCAGAGCTTGATGAATCGCTTCACTAAAGCATGCAAGGACTTTGGCCTCACAATAAGTCTAAAGAAAACGAATGTGCTGAGTCAGGATGTGGGTGCTACACCAGTTATCACTATCGATAACTATGAATTGGCAGTGGTGCACCACTTCACATACCTAGGGTCTACCATCAATGACAAACTCTCACTGGATACAGAAATCGACAGCCGCATTGGCAAAGCTGCAGCTACCTTTGCCCGCCTCACATCGCGTGTTTGGGGAAACTCTAAACTCACAATGAAGACCAAAGCTGCGGTATATAATGCCTGCGTCACCAGCACACTCCTGTATGGCAGCGAGACCTGGACGACCTATGCTAAGCAAGAAAGAAGGCTCAATACCTTCCATTTGCAGTGTCTACGCCGCATCCTCGGCATCTCGTGGAAAGATAAAGTGACAAATGTCGAGGTGTTGTCACGTGCTGGCCTTCAAAGTATGTATACGCTTCTTAGACAGCGCAGACTTCGCTGGCTTGGCCATGTTCGCCGCATGGATGATGGTCGCATCCCAAAAGATATCTTCTACGGACAATTAGCAGATGGCAAGAGAACAGTTGGGCGACCACAGCTGAGGTTCAAAGATGTGTGCAAGAGAGATATGAGGGCACTGGACATGGATCCAGCAACATGGGAGGATAAAGCTGCCGATCGCACTAAGTGGCGATGCTATTTACTGCGCCACCTCAGATTGGGCGAAGAGAGGCTCACACAAGAAGCAGAGGTGAGGAGAAAACGTCGAAAGGAGCACTAGGAAAATAAGCAGCTGAGGGCTGTCACCTCAGGGGTGCATTCCCATAGTCAGTTATGACTGAAGGGGCTATTATTATTATTATATCACCGGACTAGTACACACTTATAAATGATAAAGAAAAAGCGTTGGCCGCTGATTTGATTCAGACCATGTCGATGATGACTCGCGGCTGGTGGTCACTCGCACAGTGTGTTATTATTATTTCTCACATACGCAACACGTACTACATAATCACCTATCATTTAGTACGCTTTTAAATTGTCGGTTTCTGTTACTTTGTCGTAAAGGCATTAAAAAATAATCGATGCTGTAATAACATTAAATTACAAATGAAATATAAACATGCATTCTTTTTTCGCACTGTCAGTCGTCTAACGCCTCTAAGTCTGGTCTGGTTAACAGACGTATTTATCTCTCTCTCTCTACTGGAGAGTTAAGTGACGCGTCCGTCTACACTGTAAACATAAAACGGTCTCGTCTCAGCTATGTAGCGGTTTTGTGACGTGGTCTAACACTTTAATCGGATATCTGGTTATGAAAATCGCTACGCGTTATTATATTTAATTCGCCTTACTAGCAAGAAAAATCTGTATGAAGTAATAGTGTTTAACTTTAAATGGCTATCACCGTAAAATACTTGTAATACTTAGAACTATTTTCCTCTTACCATAAAATCCAGAATGAAATCTCCACGAATCCCTTAAAAACAATATCCAAAAGAAATGGTTTTATGCCTGCGCGCTAGACTCTTCTGATTGACGACTGATATCTGGGTTATAGAAACAGCAAAATGCGAGGGCGTTCAGAAAGTAATGCACCACATCGTTTTTCTCGGCTAATAATGAAAATAGAAGCATGACATTTTGCACACTTCAAATATGGTATGTGCCAATTGTGTACACTAAATTGCACCGCAACCGGCCAAATAATACGGCTGCCCTAAACCGTTAAAATGGAGCGTGTTAGCAACTTGCGTTATAAACAGCGAATTGTGATATAATTTTTCGTTGCAGAGAAGGAAACTGTTGTGAATATTCACAAGCGTCTATGTGATGTGTATGGAAGTTTTGCAGTCGACAGGAGTACAGTCAGTCACTGGGTTCAGAGAATCAAAGAATCAGGAAGTGGAGATACGGAGCTGCTTGATCGGCCGCGCTGTGGACGTCCTGCCACAGCCACCAACGCAGAAATGTTGAAATGCGATGAGAGCATTATTCTTACTGATAAGTGAATCACTACTCAACAATTGGCCTTACAGCTGTCAGTCAGCATTGGTAGTGCAAATGCAGTTATAAAAACTCTCGGATTTTCTAAGGTTTGCGCAAGATGGGTTCCTCGAAGTCTCACAAATGACCACCGATTGCAAAGGAAAGCAATTTCTTCTGAATTGTTGGAGCGTTTCAATGCTGATGGAGAGAACTTTTTGGATAAGATCGTTACTGGTGACGAAACCTGGGCATATCATTTTGAACCTGAGACAAAAAGACAGTCAATGGAGTAGAATCATCCGCAATCACCACGAAGAAAGAAATTCAAGACAATTCCTTCAGCTGGAAAGGTCATGATCACTGTCTTTTGGGACATTGAAGGTGTGATTCTTGTGGACGTTATGCCAAGAGGAGAGACAATCAATTTCAATTCGCAAGCTTACATTAAGACATTGAAAAAACTCAATAAACGTTTTCGTAGAGTTCGGCCGCACAAGAATCCAGCAGACCTGAGTAGTAGTAGGGAGGCGCAAAACGGTTAGCATTCTGGAGGCGCGCTGTAGGCGCGCCTGGAGGCGCGTGACTTATATAGCAAAAACGCCTGGAGGCGCGTGACTTTTATATAAGCGCATTCCGGAGGCGCGCAGGCAAGATGGCGGACTTGAGATAACAAGGATATATTTAGACTGACGAGGGGGAGGACTTTTTATATAGTAATAAATTTGTTCGATAATGGCGGGCGTGATGTTTACTAAGGGGAGATAAGTAGGTTGTTGTATTGCATGACTTTTTATATAAGGAAAAAAATGGCGGCGCGCAGGCGGGGCAAGATGGCGGACTTGAGATAACAAGAACAGGTTATATTTAGACTGAAGACGAGCATGACTTTTTATATAGTAATAAATTTGTTCGATAATGGCGGGCGTGATGTTTACTAAGGGGAGATAAGTAGGTTGTTGTATTGCATGACTTTTTATGTAAGGAAAAAAATGGCGGCGCGCTGCAGGCGCAAGATGGCGGGAGGACTTTTTATATATGGAAAATGTGCAGGTGCAAGATGGCGGTTTTTTAGATAACAAGAAGAGGATAATAGGAAGACGATAACAAGAAGACGTTATTTATAGACATATATTAATTCTGCAGGAGTGATGCAGGGGCAAGATGGCGGGATGACTTTTTATATAAGGAAAATGTGCAGGCGCGCTGCAGGAGGAGCATGACTTTTATATAGTAATATATTAGTGTTTATTTTTAGATAATAGGAAGACGTTATTTATAGATAACAAGAAGAGGATATATTTAGACTTTGAGACTCGAGATAACAAGAGGACTTTGAGATAATAGGAAGACGATATATTCTGGAGGTGGGATGGAGGAGCGATGGAGGTACAAGATGGCGGGATGACTTTTATATAAGGAAAATCCCCAGGCGCAGGAGGAGGCGCATAACTTTTATATAGCAAAATACTCGATCGATTTCAGGAGGAGGCGTTCTCAGGAGGAAGCCCATGACTTTTATATAGCGATATATTTTAACCGGGGTGACTTCCTCTGACGAACAGACGTATGACTTGTTATATAGCAATAAATTTGTTCGACGACGGCGTGTTGTTTATACAAAATACTTAGACAATATATATATATATATATATATATATATATATATATATATATATATATATATATATATATATATATATATATATATATAATTTAAAAAATCGATAAAGGCGGCTTAGTAGGTTACTAAGGGTTTGTGAAGCGGGGTTTTGTTTGTGGTGCGATAACGGTGGTTTAGGTTACTAAGGGGTGTTTGAACCGAATGGGGGGGGGGGGGGGGGTTGTGTGTTTTCTTTTGTAGTGGTGTGGGTGAGGTCGTATAGTGGTGTGTAGGTTAGGGGATGATTTTTGTGTGATGTATTGTACCGGTAGTGTGTTTGGTTGTAGGTATCTTAATTCTGTGCTGTAGTTTGTGGGGCTGTCGAATCGTGGGGTGTGTTGGGGTATGGGTTTTTGTGTGCGGGTATTTTAATTGTTGTATATACAATATGTATATATGGGAGTGAGGTGTTAGAGACCTGTACTAGTTCTACCATCGAACTTGCGTTCCGGTAGTGTGTGTGTGTTGTTTATTTTACATATAGACAGGTATACATATACACGATGTTACAACAGTTATACGCTAAATAGCCATATATACATAGCTAACAAAGAGGTTAGTTAATAAATGTATGTTACAACAGGTAGAGGATATTTAGTTAGACGATATATTTACATATATTTAGTTAGACTATATAGTTATATATATATATATACATATATTTATTCATTCGTGGTATTGTTTTGTTATGTGTGTTGGTGTGTTATTTAGACATATTACATACATATATACATACAATATATAAAAAAATATTTAAAAATCGATATTGACGACAAATATAAAAAATCGATAATGTTGGTTTAGTTTACTAAGAGGATTTTTGAAGTGAGTGGAATCTTTTTGGACTGGCGCGGGTGACGATGGATGTTTGAGTGTTGGGTTGTCGGTTAGGGGAGCATTTTGTTATGAGTGTTGGTGTGTTATTTAGACATATTACATACATATATACATACAATATATGAAAAATATAAAAAAAGAGATATTGACGACAAATATAAAAATCGATAATGATGGATTACACTAGTCAACAACCAAAATGTACCAGAAATGAAAATAGCTAATCTTAACTAATGTTGGTGTGCTGAAAACGAAAATGGCATTTAAAAATGTTGATTGGCTCTAGTTTTCAAGATATATGCTACTAGTTTATTTAATTACGGTCAATTTATATATGTGACGCAACTGTTGTGGGCGATTGCATAATTTGTTCTAATGACCAATAAAAATGTAACTGTAAGTTGATGATGCAATCCTACCTATGATTATATCACCTTTGTGTATAAATATCTTTTCTCTGATAAAATTTTGCCATTAGTTAGTGCATTTGTCCTTATCAAAAGTATCGTAGTTAGAAATGCCTAGGACATGTGTGAACACTGCTAATAATTTCTGTTATATATGTGATGAGGTGATATTTCTATCACAAAAACGAAACATAACTAAAGTGATTAAGAAGGCGTACAGTTTGTATTTTGGCTGCAGATTAGGAGATCAAGATAAAAGCTGGGCGCCACACATATGCTGCAATACATGTGCAGCACATCTTAAACTGTGGTTGACTGGCAAAAGGCAAGCTATGCCTTTTGCAGTCCCGATGATTTGGAGAGAGCCCACTGATCATCTCAACAACTGTTACTTTTGCATGGTCCCTCCAATAGGGAAAGGCATATCAAAGAAGAAAAAATGGACTCTGGAATATCCAAACATCCCCTCTGCAATACGTCCGGTACCACATGGCGATGACCTACCATTTCCCAAAGTGCCAGAATCATTTTCAGCTGCTTCCACTGATGAAGAAGAGGACATTGGTGGTCCTGAACCATCAACATCAAGCGACCCAGATTTTGAGCAAACTACATCCACTAAACCACACTTAATAACCCAAGGTGAACTGAATGATCTTGTAAGAGATCTGAATTTACCGAAGAACAAGGCGGAGCTTTTGGGTTCCAGATTGCAACAGTGAAATCTCCTGGCAGAAGATGTTACAATTTCTGTGTATAGGAACCGCCAGAAGCGGCTTATTACATTCTTTTTCAAAGAGGGTGACCTTTCTGCGTGCCACAACATTTCTGGTTTAATGGCAGCCCTCAAAATCAATTACATACCGGAAGAGTGGAGGCTTTTCATTGATTCATCCAAGACGAGTCTTAAAGCTGTTTTGTTGAATAATGGTAATGTGTTACCGTCAATTCCAGTTGGTCACGCAGTTCATATGAAAGAAACTTATGAAAACATTAAGCAGCTTTTAAAGTGTTTAAACTACGATCATCATCATTGGTCACTTTGCGGTGACTTAAACGTGGTCGCTATTTTGCTTGGACTACAGGGTGGATACACCAAGTACTGTTGCTTTCTCTGTGAGTGGGATAGCCGTGCACGAAGTGACCATTACATCAGAAGACATTGCCCAATCAGGAAGTCATTGCAGTCTGGCAGCAAGAACGTTGAGAACCCAGCACTTGTCGACACCAGCAAGATTTTGTTGCCACCCTTGCACATTAAGCTGGGTCTCATGAAAAACTTTGTCAAGGCAATGGAGAAAACAGATGAGGCTTTCAAATACCTCATCAGAAAATTTCCAAGACTGAGTGAAGCTAAAATAAGAGAGGGGGTATTTGTTGGTCCGCAAATTCGAAAACTTCTTCATGATGACGAGTTTCTTTGCGTGTTGCATGGTAAGGAAAAAGCAGCATGGCTAGCATTTAAGTCAGTGGTGGACAATTTTCTTGGAAACAACAGATCTGATAATTACAATGAAATTATAGAAAATCTCCTTCTGAAGTATAAGAGTCTTGGCTGCAACATGTCTTTGAAAATTCATTTTCTGGATTCTCATCTGGATTTCTTTACGTCAAACTGTGAAGCGGTCAGTGATGAGCATGTTGAACGATTTCACCGGGACATTGCTGCTATGGAGACAAGGTATCAAGGCAATTGGAGCCCTTCAATGCTTGCTGATTACTGTTGGACTGTGACAAGACACATCATCGATTGACTACAAGAAGCAAGCAAAGAGAGCTCGAACAGCGACTGAATAATGACGGAATGGGTTCAAATGTGCCTTTTTAAAATATGATATGTGAAGTTTAAATAATGTTTTTATTTTTCTATCATTTTATGTTGAAATATCAATTAATTGAGTATGTAACCACATTTTTTATAATGCTAAAGTAGAAAGACTAGCTGTTCACCCCAGAGAATTAAACAAGCATACATTATTTGTATTACTGTAATGTAAATTCATCATTTAAAAAAAAACCAGAGCCAATTGGTGAATTTCATTATGATATTTGAAATCAGCATGTCAAAATCAATAAGAAATGGTATATTTAATTTCTGGTACAAAAAACTTTTGAAAATTTGTTGACTAGTGTTATGTTACTAAGAGGGTTTTTTGAAGCGAGGGTAGTCTTTTTTTGTGTGCTGGGGGTGATGAGTCATAGGTGTAATGTAGCAGGTGAGTGTAGATTAGGGGGCTTGTTGTGTGATGTTGGGTGTGTTTGTTTAGAGATATAAACATATATATATATATATATATATATATATAGATATATATATATATATATAGATAGATATATATATATATATATATATATATATATATATATAGGGGAGCCGCGCTAGCGTAGTGGTTACAACACCGCTCTGGCGACCGGTTGATACAGGATCAAACCCGGGCGACGGCATTTGAGGATTTTTTGTCGACCGGGATTTGGACTGGATTAACTCGAGACCTGGCAAGCACATTTGAAGGAGTGTCGTCGACCAGGGACTGGCGGCTCCTGAGCCGACCCAGCTGCAATGGGTACCTCCGAAATCGGCGAGTATTTGCCTGAATGGCGAGGGACACCTGACGCTGTACAAGAAATAAAGGGATACTCACGTAAAATCAATGTCAGGTTAGACATAAAATAATAACCTGAGATTTCGCCTCGAGTATTAGCGGGCGTACGCAAAAAAAAAAAAAAAAAAAAACAACATATATATATATATATATATATAAATATATATATATATATATATATATATATATATATATATATATATATATATATATATATATATATATATATATATATATATATATATATATATATATATATATATATATATATTATATATTATATATTATATATTATATATATATATATATATAATATATAATATATAATATATAATATAAAAATCGATAATAACGGAAAATTTTAGTTAGTCTTGAGATAACAAGAAGACGTTATTTATAGACTTGAGATAACAAGACGATATAGTTAGACTTGAGACAATAGGAAGACTTGAGATAGCAAGAAGACTTTTAGATAATAGGAAGACGATATATTTAGACTTGAGATAACAAGAAGAGGCTATATTTAGAGTTGAGATAACAAGAAGACTGTGAAATAATAGGAAGATGATATATTTTACAACAGTTATTTTACAACAGTTAGACGAACAGTTAGACGCTATATTTAGATATATATTTTACAACAGTTATACGAACAGTTAGACGATATATTTTTATAATAAATATGTCACGGATACAACCGGAGGCCAGACCTTGAGGGAGGGGAGTTGTCACATTGTCATCGTAAAAAATAGAGAGGTGTGTTGTATTGTGTGTTGTATGGATTTTTGGTTGTTGTACAGAGTGGAAGATCTTGTCGGCCAGGTAGTTTATGTGTTGGTGCATATACCTGTAGGTATCTATGTGTGTGTCTGTAGGTAGCTGTATACAGAGAGTTTAGATGTTGAGGGGTGATGTGGTGACGTTGTCGGGCTGGAGCTGTCTCTCGATGTAAAAGTAAGACAGGGCGTTGCGTGTTGTTCGTATGTGTAGATGGAGGATTTTGTATCTCCCTGTCCATTAGTTCAACTTGTTATTACTGTCTCTTCTAGTCTTCACTGTGATACAGCTTATCCAAGGAAAATTAGATATCTGGTTTTAATCTCACATGTTCTTATCTTTAACGTACTTTATGATGTCTTCGGAGTGCTTTCATTTGCCGACAGTGTATTTTTTTTCTTCGGAGTATTTTCAGCTGTCTTCAACGTACTTTCAGTTGTCGTAAATGTACTTTTAATTGTCTTCATCGTACTTTCAGTTGTCTCTTACGTACCTTAATTTGTCTTCAGTGCCCTTTCTGATGTCTCAAACGCACTTATGTCTTGAGCATATTTGCAGTTGTTTTCATCGTACTTTCAGATGTCTGCCGTACTTTCTATTGCAAACTGGAGTCTAAATAATCTTTTTACTCAATTTTTAGTTTTAGATATTGATTTGTAATGAAAACACACTCGCAGATAATACACATGGCATCAGTACAGCGGGATCAAGCTAATTAACAAAAAATAGCGACCCCCGTTTTACAACAGCGCTGTTGAAACAAAAAACCCTGCATACTTATCTTTGTAAATTCACAATAATTAAGAGTATCTATAACACTTAGCATTTTAGGCTCTAACATGTGACCCATATTGCTTCATTTCATTCAACAAGTCGTCAGTTTATAAATTTGTCGCTTTAAATGTTATCAGAACCACACGTTTGAGTATCCAGAAGTCTATTTTTGATAAGTAGTGTTTTTCATCCTATCGCCATCAATACCCTTTAGCTCCCCGTGGAGCACAGTGCTTCAACAAAATCAAGGCGCAGGTGACGATGTATAGTGGGGTGTAGGTTAGGGGGGATTTTTGCAGCCGACGCATGACTTTTTATATAGTAATACGAGGCGCGTTTTTTAAGTAATTCCCGGTATAAAATAATAAAAAAACCATCATATATAAAAATGATTTATTGCAGCCAAAAGTGAACCACACATTTACATTATTTCTTAACATAGTCACCATTGACTTCAACACATTTTTGGTATCGTGGCACCAGATTCTTAATTCCAGTGTCCAAGAAGTCTGCCGCCAGTGTCTTGAACCATTCATTAACGCCTGTCTGCAGTTCATCATCAGTTTCAAACCGCTGGGATGCCAGCCACTTCTTTAGGTGCATGAAAAGGTGGTAATCACTTGGAGCGAGATCGGAGCGGTAGGGCGGGTGGTCAAAAATGTCCCAGTGAAATTTTTGCAACAATTGAACAGTTCGATCTGTGGTGTGAAGTCGAGCATTATCGTGCAAAAGCACAATCCCAGTGGACAGCAACCCACGTCTTTTGTTTTGGATGGCACGTCTAAGTTTTATCAGAGTGTCACAATAAGCATTGGCATTAACTGTCTTTCCACGTTCAAGAAAATCAATAAACAAGACCCTTTTTTGTCCCAGAAAACAGTGGCCATGATCTTTTTGACAGAAGGTGCTTGCTTAGACTTCTTTGCTTTCGGGGACCATGAGTGTTGCCATTGCATCGAATGTTGCTTTGATTCGACGTTTGTGTAGGAAATCCAGTTCTCATCTCCTAACCATACTATCAGTCATAACATCTGGCCCATAAACCTCACTGAATTGCCTGTGAATTTCTGCAGCACTGTTGTTTTTTGCTAACAAAAAACGGATCACAGCACGAACCTCGCAGCTGGCGGGATTATTTATTTTTGCACTCATTATAAATCACTCACACGCAGCATCAAACAAGAATTCGACAGCGAAAAAATAGTAGACAGCTAGCTAATGAACCACATAAACATACTGCACATGCACATTTCCGCCTACTATCGGTTTTTGGAGGTAATATAAAAAAGGGAATAACTTAAAAAACGCGCCTCGTATATAAGCTCAATAATGGGGGGATGTGTAGATTGTTGTGTATTGATGTTTATACAAATAAATATTATACATATATTTAGTTAGACTATATATATATATATATATATATATATATATATATATATATATATATATATATATATATATATATATATATATATATATATATATATATATAGTGTTTCTGTGGGCACTCGCGTGCGTGGTTATGTGTCTGTGTGTGGGTATGTGTGGGTATGGCTGGGTGTGTGTTGGGTTGTAGCAGGCGGGTGTTTAGACAGATATTAATATGTATTCACACGATATTTATACATACCATATTTTAGGCAGCATAGATAACAAAGATTCTTTAAGTGTAATAAATATATAATTCTTTTAAAAGAACACAAAATCTCAACCTAAAACACCAGTCTCAAGCGCCTTATAGATAGCTTGACACGTGGGAGGCCTTATTTGCTCACTAACAACAACTTGCTTAATTGAAAAAGCTAATCGATTGTGTACGAGCAGCTTTAATCTGAGTTGTGAAACGCTTTCAGACACGATTCGTGGTAACAGATGGTTACATACCCAGAAGACTAATCGATGCAAATAGTTACTAACTCTTTTTAATCTTGTTTTGTTCTAATATTAAAATATTTCTTTGATTATTTCTTTAAATATTTCCGCAGAGGAAGAATATTTCTCACTGTCATATAGAAGTAAACTGGTGATGGAGTCGGTTATATTGCAGCTTTGCTCGTTGGTGTGCGTTTCCTCAAACACACTGTATACAGGTTTTTGAAGACCACAGTGTCACAACACATCACCATGTGTCACTTTATCTTTCTTGGTTAACATAGATTGTACAGGGTTAAATATTTTAGAAAAGTTGTGCCATAGCTGATCGGGTACAGAATACTTTATTATAGAACAACGTGTCTCAAACGGTTTAGTCTAAGAACCCTATGATGTCTTACAAATTATTGAGGTCCCAGAGATCTTTTGTAGATAAGAGTTGTACCGTGAGGATATGGCAATATCAAAGAAGGTGTTCGATTATAAGGAACATAGTGTTCACCTGGCTGACCCCCAAATAGGCTTTCCGCGTACCATATTTTGAGAATCACCGTTCGTATGTCTTTCTTTATTCAGCTGATAATAGCATTCGGGTTCTTTCGCCCTACCAATTAGACACCTGATTCTGGTTAACTTTAAAGCGAGATATTCTAACAGAACCTTTAACTACAAACCTGGTCATTTACAAGGTGTAGCTCCCACCTTTTTGTGGATCCAACATAATTTATTTCGTGTCTACATTACAACCAAGTTGTATATTTCAAAACCAAACAACAACCAGTACTCACCCCCTTCCATAGGCAATTTCATTACGGGGCATGTTTAATCAGTAGGAGATGTGTTTGCTTAATCGGTCCCTTGTCGAAAATATGACTTATTTTACACAGCTGTTCCCCGTACGTGTCAAAATCAAATATTCAGAACCCATGTCTTTGTTACAAGGTTCACTTATCGAGAAGAGGAAGAATATTTCTCACTGTCATATAGAAGTAAACTGGTGATGGAGTCGGTTATATCGCAGCTTTGGTCGTTGGTGGGCGTTTCCTCATAAAATCACTATTGGTTATCTGTAATGTTTTAAATAGTTTTTTTTTGTTAAGCCATTATTTCTATAATATTGTGTATTCGTAACCAATAACAGGAGATTTGTGTGTATTTCATGAAAGTTTAGGTATAGGCACACTACGCAAAAGGGATTTCAGCAGAACATTGTAGTCTTGTTACAAACATCAAGCTGATTTATAAGTAGCTTTAACATTTTTATTTACCGTTTACATGAATATAACAACCGATTGTCCCAAACCCTTCAGGCAACTATGTTACTACTACTTGACTTGAGAAGAAGGACTTTTTTTATAAACACTCTTTAGTGAATCCCCCTTTGCCTAAGCGCTATAGAATAAAGAGGAAAATATAAAATAAAAAACTAATTTGGTTTTGTGTTGTGTTGTGTGTGTGTGATGAGAATATAAGACGCTGAGAGGTGAAGTGGTGTCGTAGGCAACTATGGTTGTGATGTCGATGTCGAGGTCAGTTTCAGCCATTTTAAGAAAACACAACACACACGTGGTTGTACCCTCCCTTGTTTTGGAACCAGATCGATGGCCCCACAAAACAGCCCGTGTAAATTTCTGTTCACGTCACTAGGGCAAAACACAACCGATCAATAGTAGAAACTCATAAAAGAAACATTCCTTCGTTCATGTGTTCGAATCCGCTACTTAAGGTTTTCACTTTTTTTTTTTTTTTAATTTTTTTAAATTTTTATTTTACAAGTGCGGCATGTGGTGATAGGTTTTATATTGTCTCCCAATCCTGCCAAACAGGAGGCGACCATGGAAATATAGTACATTAAATAAATAGAAATATGCCTGTGAGGTGATAGAAATATGCATGTGAATTGATAGAAATATGCCCTCGAGGTGATAGAAATATGTATGTGAGATGATAGAAATATGCCCTCGAGCTGATAGAAATATGCCCTCGAGATGACAGAGATATGTCCTCGAGATGATAGAAATATGCCCTCGAGGTGATAGAAATATGCCCTCGAGATGATAGAAATATGCCCTCGAGCTGATAGAAATATGCCCTCGAGATGACAGAGATATGCCCTCGAGATGATAGAAATGTGACCACCACCGGTTTTGGTAGAAAACTTTAGATATAATTCACCAAAGTATTTTCGAACGTGTATCAAAGGATGGTCTCGGTAAAACTTACAGAGGCGACCTTCAGTCCACTCTCCATCGCTACAAGTATTGCATCACTTCTTGTCATGTACACCCAGTTGGTTGAAACAATGGAAATCATCTTCAACAAGGTATGAGCGCGAGTGTAAGTCATCTTCAACGAGGTACGAGCGCAAGTGTCTGTTGTTATTACATCGTCTCTTCAGTAAAGTATGAACGTGAGTGTCTGGTCCTCGGTCTTCCATTTAAAGAGTTGTGTAGATTGAGTAATTATTGTGGAGGTTCACTTTTCCTACCCGCTATAGAATAAAGAGGAAAAGCCAACTAGATACTCCTTAGTGTTACAAGTTCCAATCGGGACAATATCGAGGTCAGTTTCAACCATTTTAAGAAAAGCCAACACGCACGTGCTTTTTTCCACTCTTTGTTAAAATTCTATCGATGGTCTTCGTTCTCGAGGTGGAAGGTATTGAGCCTTCTTTCTTGCTTAGCATAGATTGTTCAGGTCTCATTGTCATATAGAAGTAAACTGATGATACAGGCGTTATATATTGCAGCTTTGGTCATCGTTGCGAGTTTGGAGTTTCACCAAATCCGTGATGTGAGGCAGGCAAAGGTAGCTGCAGCTTTGTTAATGAAACTAGCAATTTCTGTGGCCAGAGAGAGTTTGTCATTGATGATATACACAAGGTATGTGTGATGCACCGCATACAACCCAGGCAGGGCAGACCCAGTTGTAACTGGGCACCAGAGGAACTCTGAAACGGTTAAGGATTTCACCTTTTATTCCAGGAGAGGACTGTGTATAACTATATATAAGGGAAAACTGTAGGAAGTTTTCATTTACGGAGATATATGCATATTTCGGCTGCCCACAGTTACGCTGAAAGCCTGTAAACCCACTTCTGTTCTAAATACTAAAATCAACAAATACCAGTTTGGGAAATTACATGGATAGAAAGAGATATATCGGCTGTATAAAACAAGATAAGATGAAACAGTATGGATAATATATAAGGCACAGATCGGATGAAATCGCTGGTTCGGGACAGGATTTTAACCCGAGTCGTAGGCTGTGACGTCAGTGCTCTCCGATACGTCCGCCAGACTCTTATAAATAAGCGGTTCGTTAAATTGGAAACACACACGGAAAGTTCGTTTGAGACAGACTGAGAGGCAGAAATCGCCACTACGCTTGTACAACCTGAATTGTGAGCGGATCGCCAGAAAGGTTCAGTCAAGTGTCTGAAGTCTGAGGGTTCCATGAAATAACTCGAACCAGACTGTCAAGTGTCAGAAGCCGGTGTTGTTCATCAGAGGAAATCCGACAAAAGTGCAGGACCTCAAAGAGTGAACGACAGCTGGTCATTGATATCCCTAGTGCTGGGTCTACCAATACTGATAGCTACAAGATACTCAGATAAGTGTCATTTAAGACACTGACCACCCATATATGAAGAAACAGCCAATATCATTCAAACAAATAGATAATTCAGTCAGATGATGACATAAGGAGTAAGGTCATAGGACTAAGAGAACAGTGAGACAATAATAGTGGTTCCAGTTTTCCATTAACTTTAGTAATCAAGATCATAAAGTCTAAAAAGACAATACTACTTATTAACAGTGCTGAGTGATGTTTTCTAGTAAAACCATTTGCTTCCAGAACAGAAAATCCTACAGAAACATTAGTTTAGAAATATAGTAATTGTGGGAATATTTTTCATATATTTTAATGCTCTGTTCCAACTAGCAGAAATAGAATATTAGTGTAAATATTAAAATATTTTAACTGTACCTGAGGAATTATTCACTTCTTACATTTGTGGTTACAGTGAATGTTCATTTTAATTATCCCCTAGACAATAAGTAATCATAAGGTAGTTACAGGGAGGAGACACCTTAAATCCTGGTACTACTTCTTACCAACTGGGCCAGGGTTTTCACAGTCTGACTATTTTTATGATAACAAGACACCAGTGATTATTTCTAAGACTGGGATATTACTTGTAAGACCAGAACTCTTTACTGGCATACTCTTACATAATAAATAATTTTAAATAACCTCCCGCAACAGTGGGGGCTCGTCTGCGGGATATCTTTGATATTCCAGAGCCAACTGTCTATTTCTGCTGTGTAGAAAATTTTTTTTCTAATTTTTTAGGAAAGAGTTAACAAAGTAGGAAATAAAATTTTTTTAGGAGTACCATTGAGTACAGATAAGAAAGCTGTTTCATATATGGTGAAGTCAGTTTAATTAACTTTAATTTTAATTAAGTTAAGTATATTGTAGTAATGTACTTTGAGTAAGACAGCTTACCCTACTAGACTACAGATACATCATGGCTGACTTGGTCAAGTTTAGGTCTGCCACACTGCAGGTGGAAAAATAGCTTGGCATGAATGGTGAGACTCTGATCCGATATGTCACGACGGAATGTGAAAAGTATATGGACAGAGAAGAAAAGAAATTGGAAGCAGAAAGAGCTCAGAAATTTGAAGCAGAAGCCAAGAAATTGGAAGCAGAGAGAGAAGCCAAGAAATTGGAAGCAGAGAGAGAAGCCAAGAAATTAGAAGCAGAGAGAGAAGCCAAGAAATTAGAGGCTGAGAGAGAAGAAAGGAGGTTACAAGCAGAGAGAGACCATGAGCTGAAAATGAGACAGCTTGAACTTGAACTTCAGGCTGGGACTAGCACCCATGGTAATAGCTCACCTCGTTCTGAGAATAGCTCGTTTCAGAACATGGCAAATGGAGCCATGAATTTCCACCTAGATCCATTTATTGAAAAGGAGGATGCAATTGAGTCGTACCTGGATAGGTATGAAAGGCTAGCCTCTACATATGGACTGGAAAAGGAAAAATGGAGTTTAAAGTTATCTCAGGGATTGAGAGGTATTGCATATGATGTGTTCCTGAAACTCCCCAAAGAAGATCAGGAGAATTATGAAATCCTAAAACAAGCCTTACTTATTCGGTATGAAAAGAACTCAGAGGCATATAGGAAGAAATTTAGAACTTCTAAACCTCTACCTGGAGAAACATATAACCAGTTCTCAGCTAGACTAGAAACGTATTTGTTGAAATGGAGTAGTTTAGGTAAGTATCAGAAAACCTATGAGGATCTGAAAGAAATGGTTATGTTAGAGCAAGTGAAAGATTCCATGCCTCAAGAAATGAGGAAATTCCTTATGGAACAAGGAGCAGAGAGGCTGGAAGATACTTTAAAATGTGCAGAGAGATACCAAGCAGCTCAAGCTGAATTGGTTGGTACAAAAAGAAAACAAGTAGAAGGATATAAGCAACCACCACAAAATACCAAGTTTGACCAAAAGGACCAACCGTACAGAAATAAGCCAAGATTTGATAATAAGGACAAGAACCCTCAGACTCAGGAAAAGAAACCATACAAACAGGGAGATAAGTGGTGCAAATTTTGTAAGATGAGCAACCACAACACTGTAGATTGTAAAAGGAAAACTCCTCATCATGCTGCATGTATAGCAACAGGGAATAGGACAGATATGATGGAACTGACAGGGAGTCAGAATAGCCTCCGTCATCCCCATGTGAGTGAACTCGTAACCGTGAACGGTACTCGAGTCATGTGCTTATATGATACCGGCCTAGAGTTTTACTCAGTCGTGAGTTCAACCCTAGTGCACCCTGATCAACTTACCACAGAGACCGTGGAAATACAAGGAGCAACTAAGGGAACAGCAACCATGACACTTCCCATAGCTAGGATCAATGTGAAATCTCGCTACGTGGAAGGAGCGATAAATGCAGCAGTACTAGATGATCCCTTTTACCCCCTGATGTTGGGGCGTAGATACGATTTCTTGGAAGACCCTGTAAAACCTATGGTTCTGGCAGGAATCCAGACCAGGTCTGACTCCAGGAACATAGAGAGGGACACCAAATTATCATTTCATTTGACTGAAATGAAACGGGCTCAAGAAGCAGACAGCACATTGAAGCCTTGTTTTGGAAAATTGTCAAAAACTCATAACACTCCAAGGAAAGGGCATTTCTTTATGGAACATGGACTCTTGCACAGGAAAGCTGGCAGAGGGACGAAAAGTCATGGTCAAATTGTTGTGCCATCCACCTATAGAAATAAGGTTATGGGCTGGGGGCACATAACAACTTTGAGTGAACACCTGGGTAATGGTGCCACAAAACAAAGAGTAGCCACCCAGTACTACTGGCCGGTCATTACTGAAGACATTAATCGGTATGTAAATTCCTGTCCAGAGTGCACCCATGTAGATTCAGAAAGTCGACGGAAGAGTCTTCATCAAAAGTCTACAAGAAAACCAGCAATAATGGTACTTCCGAGATTTGCACTGGAGGGGAAAGGAAACATCCCACACAGGGTCAATTGCAGTCTGAACCCCATGCGCTGGAAAAAAGGAACAAATCACGTAGCGAAAATCAAACACCTACGGATTTGCGACGGAAAACCGCAACCAACTATCAACGGAAAGAGGGCGGTAAACTTCAAGGGAAAGCTACCGACCACGTTTCACCAGCAGTAAGGGCCTGGATGAAAAGCCGAACGGGAAAAAGAGAGATAGTAAGGGATGAATATATTCCTGGAAAACAGAATGGGCGTGCGGATTTTCATAGTCGCCACCCCACAGAGCTAGAGCAGGATAGAAGGAAGGAAAACTAACCTCGAAATGGTCGATTTGCAATTGTGTTGTACCCAATAGTTAAGCTAGATATCCTCCAGCTAAAAATGTGGGGGGAGCAATGTCGCAAAATTGTTTACAACACATTGCAGATCCACGTTCCCCACATTTGTTTTCAATATGGCTTCGTGCAGTTTTACAAACCATTCACTGATCAAAATAGCGGCATATCGACAAAACGGTCGATGAGACCTCGGCTATCGACAATGATATATAAGAGCTAAACGGAATTATTGTAAAAAGGATTTCACCTTTTATTCCAGGAGAGGATTGTGTATAACTGTATAAGGGAAAACTGTAGGAAGTTATCATTTACGTAGATATATGCATATTTCGGCTGCCCACAGTTACGCTGAAAGCCTGTAAACCCACTTCTGTTCTAAATACTAAAAGCAACAAATACCAGTTTGGGAAATTACATGGATAGAAAGAAAGAGATATATCGGCTGTATAAAACAAGATAAGATGGAACAGTATGGATACTATATAAGGCGAGGATGAGAGAGGGAAAGTTTCAGTCAACGCACAGATCGGATGAAATCGCTGGTTCGGGACAGGATTTTAACCCGATTCGTAGGCTGTGACGTCAGTGCTCTCCGATACGTCCGCCAGACTCTTATAAATAAGCGGTTCGTTAAATTGGAAACACACACGGAAAGTTCGTTTGAGACAGACTGAGAGGCAGAAATCGCCACTACGCTTGTACCACCTGAATTGTGAGCGGATCGCCAGAAAGGTTCAGTCAAGTGTCTGAAGTCTGAGGGTTCCATGAAATAACTCAACCAGACTGTCAAGTGTCAGAAGCCGGTGTTGTTCATCAGAGCCAATCCGACAAAAGTGCAGGACCCCAAAGAGTGAACGACAGCTGGTCAGTGATATCCCTAGTGCTGGGTCTACCAATACTGATAGCTACAAAAGACAGTCCCGAGTCAGCAGTGTCAAGATACTCAGATAAGTGTTATTTAAGACACTGACCACCCATATATGAAGAAACAGCCAATATCATTCAAACAAATAGATAATTCAGTCAGATGATGACATAGGGAGTAAGGTCATAGGACTAAGAGAACAGTGAGACAATAATAGTGGTTCCAGTTTTCCATTAACTTTAGTAATCAAGATCCTAAAGTCTAAAAAGACAATACTACTTATTAACAGTGCTGAGTGATGTTTTCTAGTAAAACCATTTGCTTCCAGGACAGAAAATCCTACAGAAACATTAGTTTAGAAATATAGTAATTGTGGGAATATTTTTCATATATTTTAATGCTCTGTTCCAACTAGCAGAAATAGAATATTAGTGTAAATATTAAAATATTTTAACTGTACCTGAGGAATTATTCACTTCTTACATTTGTGGTTACAGTGAATGTTCATTTTAATTATCCCCTAGACAATAAGTAATCATAAGGTAGTTACAGGGAGGAGACACCTTAAATCCTAGTACTACTTCTTACCAACTGGGCCAGGGTTTTCACAGTCTGACTATTTTTATGATAACAAGACACCAGTGCTTATTTCTAAGACTGGGATATTACTTGTAAGACCAGAACTCTTTACTGGCATACTCTTACATAATAAATAATTTTAAAGAACCTCCCGCAACAATATATATATATGTTTGTGTGTGTGTGAGTGTGTGTGTGATTGTGTGTGTTTGTGTGTGTGTGTGTTGGTGTGAAATTGTGTGAGTGTGTGTGTGTGTGTGTGTGTGTGTGTGTGTGTGTGTGTGTGTGTGTGTGTGTGTGTGTGTGTGTGTGTGTGTGTGTGTGTGTGTGTGTGTGTGTGTGTGTGTGTGTGTGTGTGTGTGTGTATTACCTACTAAAGAACAGAGTACTGATGACTTATAAGATGGTGGTGTAAGAACAGTCTTTATACTTTATACTGTTACATAGTAACAGTCTTTATACTTTGTGAAATAATAATATTAACACTGTTCAAGTTCAGCACAGAGGATAGACAATTGTCATAAAGGATCAAGTTAACAGATGAAGATGAACTGTAAATGCAATGTAAATAATTGAAAGTGACACCTTTTATATTTTTAGAATCAAAGTGATTTCATTTCTAAATTATCTAACAAAACAAAGAAAGATCTTATAAAGGAACCTAAGATATTACATTACCATCTCATCTAGGAACGTATACAGCTTGACCATACCTTTAATGTTGATACACCATTACACTTTTCAGAGAATGGGGTATTTCTTGTAAGACCAGTCTCTTATCTGGCACTATCCTGGTATCATCTGATACATCTATCTGTCTAGAATAATATCATCATATTATCTTTACCTCTTTCTACACATTTTCTAGATCCTATATTTATTTTCCTTTTCAGGTACAAACACATTTTTGTTACGTCCAGCTGTTCTGTTATTTACTGAACATTTTTTTTTCATAACTTTGATATAGATTTTTTTCATCACAGAAAACGGTTATGAAGCCACATCAATAAACAGCGCAGGAATATCGTATGTTAACATCAAGAAGCAATAGATAAACATCGACCTTAAAGGGTACGGTCAATAAGGACACCGCGATTTGTTGCTGAAATTTTAATCACGAAGGGAAAGAAAAAAGAAATGAAGTTAAAAAAAAAGCAACGTGCGGTTTCTAATAAAACAATGTAATATAATCGTTAAAATTATAAAAAATATATACCGTGCCTGCGGTATATTTTCCCATGAACAAGTATGTTTTGTCTTCCACAATATTGATAAATACGACGTACATCAGCCTTTGTCTTGTCTGTTTCATCAATACGGAGTAAGCTCCTTCTTTTCTAGATCATGTGCAACAATATCTAAATCACATATCACAATTATGCACGTGATAGATACTCTGACAGGCAGACAGGCAGACAGACAGACAGACAGACGGGCAGACAGACAGACATGCAAACAGACAGACAGACAGAAAGGCCGGCCGACAGACAGACAGACAAACAGACAGGCATGCAGGCAGGCAGACAGACAGACAGGCAAACAGAAAGGCCGGCCGACAGACAGACAGACAGGCAGACAGACAGACAGACATACAGACAGGTAGACAGACAGACAGAAAGGCAGGTAGACAGACAGGCAGACAGACAGACGGACATACAGACAGACAGGTAGACAGACAGACAGAAAAAAACACGGCTTTGGAACGGACCCTGGAGCTGGAGCTCGGAACTGCGAAGCAGTCGGTTTTTGCCCGGAGTTGAAGCGGAGCCGGAGAGCATAACATTTTGACTGCTCCATTGCTCTATGAGTTAATTAATTAATGAGTTAATAAATTAATGAGTTAATGAATGAATGAGTTAATGAATAAATGAGTTAAGGAATGAATGAGTTAATGAATGGGGTAATGAATGAATGAGTTAATTAATTAATTACTGACTGAATGAATTAAGGAATGGGGTAATTAATAAATGAATGAGTTAATTAATTAATTAATTAGTTAATGAATGAATTAGTTAATGTATGCGTTAATGAATGAATAAATAAATGAATGAATGAATAAGTTAATGAATGAGTTAATGGCTGAATGAATGAGTTAATAAAAGAATTAATTAATTAATGCCTTAATGTATGGATGAATTAATTAACTAATAGATGAGTTAATGAATGAATGAGTAAATGAATGAATGAATGAATCAGTTAATTAATTAATTAGTTAATTAATAAGTGAATGAATGTGTTAATGGCTGAATTAAAGAATGAGTTGTTGAATGACTGAATGAATGCGTTAATGTATGAATGAATGAATTAACTAATGGATGAGTTAATGAATGAGATAATTAATTAATGCGTTAATGTGTGCATTAATAAAATAACTAATGAATAAGTTAATGAATTAATTAATGAATGAGTTAATAAACGAATGAATGAATGAATGAATGAATGAATGAATGAATGAATGAATGAATGAATGAATGAATGAATGAATGAATGAATGAATGAATGAATGAATGAAGCGAGTAACCGTAATAAATGAAAAGACAAGACAGAGCTAAAATGTGAAGTTGAGATTCCACTAAAAGGTGAAATGCCGGAAGGAAGAGGTTTTACAACAATCACCAGAAAAGAACTCCTCATCGTCCTCATTACACCTATAGATACAGACGATGAAGAGATTTAAAAAAAAACATCTAGATGAGCTGGAACAATTAAAACGCCGACGAATAAATTTGAAGGAAAACAGAGGAAGAAAGACAACTGAAATATTCCATTTTAAACTGAAATTTAATAATCTACTGAGCTAGAAATAACTGACCGCACATCGAAGATACATGTAGAAGAGACAAAACCTCGACTCTTGTCAACTGTGTGAAACGTGACTCTTATTGTCACAGCTGTACCATCAACACAAGTAAGTGTAGACCGCTTTTTCTTTGCGCTCAGACTCGTAAGATCCGAACTTGAGAGCATCAAAGAAGGAGGATATAATTGAAGCGATCTTCTATCTTAGAACAAATTAAACTTTTAAAATTTATTTTTTTCCAGAATGAGATATCTCATATTTTCAAATGTTTAAGAAAACGTTCATCTTTTAGATTTGTAGCTATAAAGAACATTGTGGTTTTTAGCGTCTGTCGTGAGTTGGATTTAAAAGTAGTTTGTTCAGTTATATAACTCTAGTGAAATGCAAGATTTATAGAGACAGCACAGATAATGTGCGAAATTAGAGAGAATCTTAAGATAGCCTGGATGAAGATCTATTACAGCTATCTCTCTTTACAAGCCCCACGACTTACTTATGTATTCTTAAGTTTCACCCGCTCTCTCTTCTTTCTCACTAGTAGATAGAGAAATAGTAAGATTTTACGAAGTTACTTAATAATAATAAGGATGAAGGTCTTTAACAGCGCATTAACAAAAAGGTTACTATTTATTAAAATTCTTATAGGTTGTATAGAAGAAAAATAATAAAATCTCAGCAAATAGCAATTCATCGAATAACAAAGTTAACAATTACATCAATTCATATATCAAGGAAACAAAACTAGCTTTCTAGGACAACGCCAGAAAAATAAACAGAACTAACAATCCTTCCGGCCGGCGTGATGCTGACCATATCACCCCTAGTGTACCGATAAGTGTCAAGAAAATATAGGCCTAACACCGTATTCCCAGTATGCCTCAATGAGCGTGTAACGGGATCCTTTTAATAATCCTTCGTTTGCTTGTGAAAACATTCCGAGTCAGTGTCTGTTTTTCAGCCTCTACGCTGATGGGGAAAGTTACAAATCCATTGGAGACAGTTATCCTTGCGCCATTTTCACAAAAACTGATCTAGAATAAACCTATGTAGTGACTATCAGTTTATTCTGTCTCTCCTCTGACAACTAATAAAGGCCGCGTTCATACCGACCAGAAGACATAACAAGTCGAGGTCAACCCAGGGCAATGTATTCTTTTGCGTGACTATCTTGGCGCCATGAATAAAAACCGATGGGCCTTGTATCTGGAACTCGATGCGTAATCCGGTGGTTCTAATTTGCTATTTTATTGTGAACCGTGTACTCCGTTCATGAACTCGGTACTACAATTACAATAATGCCGACTAAGCATCCATATAGTGGATGCCACTAAGCTCTGACAAATGCTAAATAGGCGAGTTGGAAACCACTACTGCACATACTTGACGTCAGGCTGCAGTCAATGGTTCTACACTGCAATGAACGATATTCACGTGATTGCCACCCGTTTATTGGGCTGTGTAAAGTGGGTTATAGTTGACAACACATACACCCATTACCTCACGCAACATATAAATGATAACTTAAGGTTATATTTAGGTTTTTAGGTACCACTAAGGTAAGAGTTTTACTTTTGCTAGGCAAGACTTTATGCTGCCCTTTCCAAATGAGTTATCCTCCTGTTAATTCCACAATATCAATTATCAACATGCATCCCACGAAGAATAATTTTATTTACAAATACATGTACGCCCAAGCCTTTACTCTGTCAGTAAAATCGACTTAGTGTCCTCTTACAACTGAACGTATAGGTTTTCCAGCAGTGTAATTTCCGATGTGACGATGTATTACTCATATTATGTCATTACTTAAATTTACATAAAACATTAGCATTAAAAATATCATCATCATCATTCTGGGCTGCCATTTTTAGCTGTGCTTAAGTCATTCTAATTTCCCTGGCCTCCTCTTCAGCAGTTCTTTTCCAAGTTCTCTTTGACCTCCCCACTCTTCTTTTCCCATGTGGCTGCAGTTAAGGGCAATTCTGGCTGTGCTTGATTAAAGCCCCTTCAGTACTCTGATTATGGGAATGCGTCCCTGAGGTAACAGCCATCAGCTGCTTTTTTCCTGGTGTTTCTTTCGACTTTTTCTCTTCTCTTCTGCTTGCTATGAAAACTTCATTTTTACTAATTTGAGGAAGAGAGCGTCGCCACTTGGTGCGACCGACAGCTTCATCTTCCCAGGTTGCTGGGTTTTTGTTTAGTTCTCCAGTGCCTTCATATATCTCTTGCATACATCTTTGAAACTCAGCTGCGGTAGCCCAACTTTTCTTTTACCATCTGACAGTTGTCCGAATGCGACCATCTTCCATGTGGCGGACAAGGTCAAGCCAGCGTAGTCTGCGCTGTCTATTTAATATATGCATGTTTTGAAGGCCAGCACGTGACAATACCTCGACATTTGACATTTTATCTGTCCACGAGGTACCTAAGATAAGGCGTAAACACAATAGATGGAAGGTATTGGGCCTTCTTTCTTGCTTGGCATAGGTTGTCCATATAGAAGTGGGCTTGTTAAGCAGGCGTTATGTACCGCAGCTTTGGTCTTCGTTGTGAGTTTAGCTTTTCCTCAAATAGGCTTTGTGAGGCGGGAAAATGGGTCTGCAGCTTTGCCAATGCGGCTGTCATTTTCTGTGTCAAGCGAGAGTTTGTCGTTCATGGTATAACCCAGGTATGTGAAGTGGTGCACCACTACCTATTCATAATTATCGATAGTGATAACTCGTGCAACATCTACATCCTGATGCAGCACGTTAGTTTTCTTTAGATTTATTGTGAGGCCAAAGTCATTGCATGCTTGGATGAAGCGATTGATAAATCTCTGAAGGTCCTCCTGACTTTGAGTGACGATTGCAGCGTCATCAGCGGAAAACAAGTCTCTTATACTGACCCTTCTGATTTTTGATTTTGCCATCCGCCTTGCGAGGTTAAACAGTCGACCATCTGACCTAGTGTAAAGGCATATTCCTTCAGTGGCATCTTTGAATGCATGTTTCAAGAGCAAGGCAAATAATATCCCGAAGAGGGTCGGAGCCACGACGCAGCCTTGTTTAACGCCACTACGTATGTCAAATGGCTGTGATGTGCTTCCGGCATATTGGACTGGTCCATTCATGTCTTCACGGAATGAAGCAATTTAGTTGGGCAGCCGATTTTCGAGAGGATTTTGAAGAGTCAATCCCTCCTAACTAGGTCGTCTTTTTGGGGTCTATAACTGCAATATAAACAGGCCTTTTCCGCTCTCTTGATTTTTCCTGAAGTTGGCAGATAGAAAAGATTATGTCTGTTGCCGATCTACCATCTCGGAATCCACACTGCAACTCTGGATATATGCGCTCAGTTAACTTCTCTAGTCTCATTAAGATGACTCTAGCAACAACCTTACTAAGAAGAGAGATGCCTCTGTAGTTATTGCTATCACTTCTGTCTCCTTTATTTTATGTAGTGTTACAATCTTTGCATCATCTTGCATGTCTTGAGGGATAGTTGTCTCTTCCCAGCACTGGAAACTGATGAGCTTATAAATATTAATGCTGGAGATGATGCCGTTGACTGATGGGTCTGTAATCCGTGGTAATAAATTAGGGTGGGACGTCTCTGCTAGAGTAAAGGGCAGAACCGTCGCTGAACATAGCGGGTTTACATGTTAACAACCTCCAGCATCAGAATGGAGGTAGAGGCAGTTACTGCTGCCTTAAAATGGCTGTCTGCGATTTTATTAACAAAGGCAGTTATTTTATCAGACTCATAATCCATGCTTCGAAATGTCCAAAATGGATGGTTCCGACAAGAATGGAAGAAGTCCATAGAAGCATCGAATCTTCAAGAACTGATATGCTTGCCGAACTATTCCAATGATGGTTCAACATCTAGCTCCTCCATAGTTGGCAGGCACGTGACATCGTCAATGGCTGCAAGTGAGACAATATTTTCTCTAGCGTAAAGCTAGAGTTAGCTTCTCCCCGCTGATGGTTTTTATCGGTGTCGTCTTACCTTTTATCTTGGGGGGGAACCAAGGGCTTTCTTTATACCGTCGTAAATTGTTCTTGTATTGCCTGTTTGCGCTGCGGTCTATATGCTTTAGCTCTGCTGGAGCCAGTATTCAGTTGTACAAAGTCGAGTAGTTTTTTAGACTTTGCTTCTCGTAGCCTTCAGGATCTGTAGGGTTCTAGCACTCGGTGAAGGTTTGTTCTCAGTGTGTGCAGCACTGCGCTTAGCTTCAAAGATAGGAGAAGAGATCGACCCAATTATTATGTGACAGTCGGGATGGAAATTAAATTGTGCGTCTGTTGAAACAATTCGCACCTTGTTCTCATCCTTAATAATGGGAGACGTGACCTTTTGCATCACGCATATTATTTCAGGCGGAAATCATTTTGAAATTACTCCACTAAACACGCATGTTGGAAACGATTGGAGCTTTCTTAGCATCGTAACAAAACAAATGCGGTGGAAGTATGGCCATATAACCTGAGCTTTTTACAATTTTAAGACACTGTGAAAATTCACTGTGAGGAGCGCTTGCCTAGACGAAACCAGACTGTCATGGTTAGAATTCCCTTTATCAGACCAGACTTTGTGAAACATCTTAAAGGACTTAAAGAGCCTACGAAACCATCTTAATAAGGAAGACCGGCATCCGAGGAAACTGAAACACGGAGTTATAGTGGGAGTTTAGTGCTCACATAACGACCCCCAAAGACACGTGAAAAAAAGGCGTCTGCCAGTGTCTTCAACTTATTTCTCTGAGCAAACAGTTTGTGAGCTAAAATTGTGTAAGTTGTACTTTTTTTTACATTTTATGTATTTTATTACTAACATGTGAACTAATATGTATACTGAAGCACATTAAAAACGCACCACTATTATATATACTGATGCCGAGAAGCTGGCAAAAAAAAGTGTGGGAATGGATTTTCCCCGTGTTTGCCATGCGGTAGAGAGCGAATGGCTGCTGGAATGGAAAGTGCAAGATTCAACCCATGGGTGTGTGTACAGACTACATGAAAACGATCAAAGTTACACGTGCAACACGATTCTCAACAGCTATGACCCTGAAAATGTGTACGCGTTGTGGCAGTATACTCGGTATAAAAAGGCCGTTGAGACAAAACACCCAATACATGTGCTTGAAATGCCACGACTATCTGAAAACGACCGCCAATGAGCCATTGGTATGTTGGAGACCGAAATGAGCTCGCGGGCCATTGCCAGAAGGATGAATTGCCACCACAGCACTATTGTACGTCTCAATGAACGTTACGGAACCACTGGCAGTGCCCGGGATAGACTTCGGAGTGGCCAACCACGAGTTACTACCCCTGCGCAAGATCGTCATATTGTGCTGAGTCACCTAAGGAATTGACTCTCCTGGCAAGTCAAACAGCAAGAGCAATAGTGGGTAGACATGGGCAAGTCTCTCGAATGACAGTCATATGACGACTCAGAGATACAGGCCTTACTGCAAGACGACCTTATGTTGGGCCAAACTTGACTCACAGACATCGTCAGCAGCGCCTGCAATGGGCAGAGCAACATATCAGATGGACTAGACTGCAGTTGAATGCTGTCCTATTCACAGACGAGAACAGATTCAACATATCCTTTGCAGATGGACGTATGCGGATTTAGCGACGGTGTGAAGCGCGCTTTGCAGATTGCTGTGTCAACCGATTTCGAGGTGGCAGTATTCACATTTGGGGAGGATTTAGTTTTCACCATCGCTTGCCTCTTCACGTCTTCCGTGGAAATGTTAATGCTGTGACATATCGAGATGAGGTTCTGGATGCACTGGTTGCTCCTGCGTTCACAATTTATCCAGACTTGCAGCTTCTCCAGCAGGATAACGCACGTGCATTTTTTTGTATTTTTGGTTTTCTCCCTTGCCTGCACAGAATGCAATGAATTTCATAACAATCAAATGTACAAATTAATGACCAGCATGGATTCATAGGAAAATGAATAAAGATTCCAAATATGTAAACTTGTACACACTTATATTTACATTTCACACTCTGTTCCTGGATTATACAGGTGGTGCGTTTTTAATGTGCTTCAGTATATATATTGCCATGTGAATATTAATATGTAAAAAGTGCTAGTGGATGTCCAAGTTAATTGAGGCTGGCAACCTCATCATATAGAATGATGATTTCATGAACCACCAATGCAAGGGCTGGGGACTGCTTTATTGCTAGTTTCTTACACAGAAGTAAAAGCATAGGTAGTCCCAAGTTCCATATGGAGCAGGAGGGAAAGATGAAAGAATTGATGTACATTCTAATTATAATATTTCATGTTCAAACAGTGTAAATGTCTATTTAAACATCTGTACTTTAAAATTAATGACAGTTTCAAAGCTTTTCAATCAGTGTAGATGTAAATGAAAATATATTCAATCTACATTGTGAACACTTTCCAATCAGTGTTAATGTTAAAGTAAATATTTTCTATCTATACTATTAACCTTTTCATTTGAATGTAAATGTAAATATAAAGCTATTCAATTTAAATGTAAAGAAATTTTCATCTCAAGGTATTAAATTCATCGAGGATAAAGTCTGAGGTAGAAGGGATGGTGGAAAATGAGAAAGGGACAAATAACTATGTGTCGGAAAATGCAATACTCACGAAAGCGTTTTGTTTCTATTCTATTACCATAGTTGTTTGTGGTACCAGCTGAGGGTACTATCTCTGGAAAAAAAAGGGAAAAGTGTCCTGAGCTTTAAGACGAGGGACCAACTTCGTAGACACTCCCTGACACTTCTGGAAACGTGCTGCGCCCTACAACCTTGACCAGCGACGAGCGTGATCAGTCTACCATGAACCACTCCATCAGAAGAAGCAGAACCGTCACTGAGAGCTAAGTAACCCCCTAATAGCTGCCAAATGACCTCCTTTACACACTTCAATTCCATCACAACAGTGATGACTAGCTATTTTTATAAATAATTATTCATTTCTTTAAAACTTGTTAAAAACCTGCATGACTATTAAATCTGTTATCTGTAAATATACAAATTTAACGTCGATTTAATCATTTTGAATGTACTGCATGTTTGTCTCAGTAAATTTACCAAATACACTCTAAATAGAGCTATACCATAATATTAAGAAGTCCACTTAGTAATTCTGGGTGGAGGCTTGAACGAGCTGCAATTAATAAGTGCTTAATTCTTCACATAAGGCGCCGGATGAGATAAAAGTTAACAATTGCACTTCCAATGAAGCATTGTTCTTGACTTCTGGAATGTATCATGAATACTCCCTTTTGATAGAAGCATCCTTATCCTTCTACCATTAACTCTGCCAAGGTAGACACATATGAAGGCCCATATTAGATACTGCTCCAATTTAAAATACTGCTCAAAATCATGCAGGAAAGAATAAAAAGTAAGGTAGACAGTGAAACCCAAGAAGAGCAGTTTGGTTTTAGACGGAACAGCGGAACGAGAGAGGCAGTATTTTGCCTTAGAATATTAGCAGAAAAATATACAGAGGTCCAAAGAAAATATGTACATGTGCTTCAGTGACTATAATAAGGCTTTTGACAGAGTCTATCATGAGAAAATAATTGAATGCTCGAAGACATAGGTATTGATGGAAAAGACATAAGAATACTCAGTAACCTTTATTGGGAGCAAACTGCCACAGTAGGATCTGGAAGGAATTATTCACCATACATAGACATTAAAAGAGGTGTCAGACAAGGCTGTGTGCTGTCCCTCTGCCTATTTAATCTAAGCACCGAAAAAATGTTCGAACAGATAAAGGAAATGCCAGGACTGAACATCAGTAGAAGGTCAATAAACAACCTTAGATATGCAGATGATACCGCGTTGTTAGCTGAAAGTGAACATGATTTACAAGAACTAGTGAAGCAAGTGAACAATTTAAGTCATGAATATGGATTGGACATTAATATTGAGAAAACAAAAACTATGATGATTAGCAAAACAGACGATATGCCCACATTAAAGATAAGCGTAAATTGGAAAATCCTGGAACAAGTCAAGAGCTACTCATATCGTGGTCATATAATAACAGAAGATGGCAGATGTGAAACAGAAAATCAAGAAGAGAATAGGAATGGCCAAAGCTACATACAACAACATGAAACATATCAATCAATACCCTTTAGCTCCCCAAGGAGCATAGACCTTCAACAAACACATGCCAAGTCTTCATGTACTGTGCCGTTAGCTCAAGTTATTTCCATGTTTTCCTCATCATTTTCACCTCTGTTTCCAGTTCTCTTCTCCATGTGTTTTTTTGGTCTACCTGTGCCTCTCTTTCCCTGTGGATTCCAGAACAAGAACTGCCTTTTAATGCTATCAAGAGGTTTCCTCAATGTGTGTCCTATCCATCGCCAGCGTCTTCTTCTCAACTCTTGTTCCACTGGCACTTGTCTGGTTCTTGTCATCAATTCCACATTTGTGACTTTGTCATACCATTTCAGTCCTTCTATTCTACGGTAGCACCCGTTTATAAAAGTCTGTAGCTTTTTGGTTGTTGTTTTTGTTGTTCTCCATGTCTCAGAGCCATATAATAGGACTGACTTGACATTTGAGTTGAGGATTCTTATTTTCGTGTTGAACTTGATTTCTCTTGTTTTCCATATGTTTCTCAATGCAATGAAAGCTCCTCTTGCTTTAGGTATTCTTATTTTGATATCACTGTCTGTCCCTCCAACTTTGTCTATATTACTTCCAAGATACAATGGATTGACATAAGTCTTGGGCCTGGCAATGAAGGAGTCACAGGAGGAAGATGAAACTTGGCACATTTAAAGCTCATCATATTTGCACTGAATGTGTGAAGTACGAGTTTGTTTCTTCAATGGGTTTTTCCGCTACGGTGCACGGCGCAAAGTACCCTATTGACCGGATCTGCTGCTACAACGATTTGACAAAACAATGGAAAAGAAGGAGGCCAGAGCTGTGATAAAATTTCTGATGTTTCAGGGAAAAACACCTACAGAAATACACAGGGAGATGGAACCAGTGTTTCGTGATTCTTGTCCTTCATATACTTCGGTAAAAAACTGGTGTCAACAGTTTAAGTGCGGCCGCTCAAATTTTGCTGATCTGCCAAGATCTGGTAGACCAGCCTCAGAGTGCAACGATGAAAATGCAACAAGAGTGAAGAAAATCATTGACCAGGATCGAAAAATGACAATTGTGGAGATAGCTAGTAGAGTAAAACTAAATGAAAGAACAGTTTATAGAATTTTACACAACAGACTGAACATGAGAAAAGTGTGTGCACGCTGGGTTCCGCGACTGTTGACACGTGAACAGAAGCAAACGAGGGTAAATTGCTGTCAACAGTTGCTCAAAAAGTGTCAGTCAAAAATTTTTTTGGAGACGATGGTGACAGTAGATGAGACTTGGGTACACCATTATGACCCCTAATCCAAAATTGCCAGCATGCAATGGAAAACCCCGGGCTCCCCAACACCTGTCAAGCCGAGAGCGCAGAAACCTGCAGGAAAAGTGATGCTGACTGTTTTTTGGGACGGCAAAGGTGTCCGTTTGAAAGATTATCTGCCTCGTGGCAAGACAGTTAATGGATAGTACTATGCAGATCTTCTCACCAAACTAAGAAAGCTTGTGAGCAGGAAACGAGGGATAACGCGCATTCAAAATCTTCCTTTGCTTCAAGACAACGCGCCCTCTCACAAAGCACGGCTTGTGCAGCTAGCAGCCAACGAATTGAATATTGAAATTCTTCCACACCCACCATATTCTCCAGATTTGGCTCCATCAGACTTTTTTCTATTCCCAAATCTTAAAAAAACAGCTAAAAGGAAATCATTTTGACAGCGATGAAGAGGTTATACTGGCATGTGATGACTGGTTTAGTTTGAAAAATAGGGTGTTCTACTCCCAAGGTCTTTTCAAGGTCAAGCAGAGATGGCAGAAGTGTGTCAATTCAGACGGTGCCTATATTGAAAAGGAATAAACACTATACAAAATTTCAGCTCTCTGTGACATGTCCTTCATGGTCAGGCCCAAGACTTATGTCAATCCCCTTATATGTGTACGATTCTATATCTTTTAGTGGTGTTTCTTCAAGTTCAACCTTGTTATCATTTCTTGCATTTATTCTCATAATCTTTGTCTTTTCCTTGTGTATTTTTAGGCCCACTTGTTGTGACCTCTCATCGAGAATTTTCATTTTCTCTTGCATATGATTATGGTTATGGGACAGAAGAGCCAATTCATCTGCAAAATCCAGATCATCAAGTTGTTTAGTCAGATTCCACTGGATTCCATTTCTGTTGTGTGATGTCGAAGTTTTCATAACCCAATCTAGTGCTAGTAAGAAAAGGAATGGCTCCCGTTCTAATCCTAAACGGTTCTGTAAGTTGTCCTTCATTACGAACTCTGCATGTCATGTCTTCATAGATCTTCTTTATTAAGTTGATGATATTCATGGGAACTCCATAATGCCTCATCAATTTCCACAGCGATTCTCTGTCTACATTGTCAAATGCCTTTTCATAGTCCACAAATCGGATGTATTAGTGAATTCCATTCCAGACTTTGTTCAACTATTATTTTCAGTGTGGCTATCTGATCTGTACAGGATCTGTTTTGTCGAAAACCTGCTTGTTCATCTCTCAGTTGCTTGTCTATGGACTCTTTTAATCTCTCAGGGATGATTCTGTTTAATACTTTTGCTGGCACTGAGAGTAACATTATTCCTCTATAATTTGTGCACTCTTGTAAATTTCCATTCTTAGGCAACTTGACCAGATAACCTTCCTTCCATTCTGCTGGTATTTCCTCTCTCTACCAGACTTTGCCAAGTAGTTTGTATAATATCTCTGTAGAGGTATCAATATCTGTTTTGTTGGCCTCTGCTGGAATGCAATATGGACAAGCTGCTTTTCCATCTTTCAGAAGCTTTATGGCTTTCTGTATTTCTTCTCTACTTGGTCGTTCACAGCTGATATTTAGCTCTTCTTCTGCTGGCTGGATGTCTGGGGGATTAGTTGGAGATGGTCTATTGAGAAGTTACTCAAAATGTTCTGTCCATCTCTTCATTTGTTTTTGTATATTCCTAAGCAATTTTCCATTCTTATCTTTTATGAGGCCATTTGCTTGCTTGTATTTTCCTGTTAGCTTCTTTGTGTTGTTGTACAGGTCCCTCATATTTCCTTTGGCTGCAGCTTACTCTGCTTCCCTTGCCAAATCATCAGTATATTTTATCTTGTCTCTGTTGATGTTTCTTCTTACTTCTTTGTTTGCTTCTATGAACGCTTCATGAGCCTTGACTTTGGAGCCTCTGGTTTTGCTTCTGTTTAAATCTGCTTTCTTGTTTTTCCTGTCTTCTATCTTACTAATAGTTTCTGTTGTTATCCATGCTTTGTGCTGATGTTCTCTTTTTGTCAGTACTTCTTCACATGTCTCGTTCCATATATTTTTTACTTGTTGCCAGTGGTCTTCCGTATTTGTTTCATCTTCCAGCTGTTGGAGTACTTGGTATTTGTTGGATACTGTGATTGAAAATTTTTCTCTTATTTCCTGATTTCTTAGGTATCCCACATTATACTGTTGTCTATAGCTATATGCTGTTGTAAATTTCTTGAGTTTTAATTTTGTTTTAGCCAACATAAGATGGTGGTCTGATACAACATCTGCTCCTCTACATACTTTCACATCATGCAATGATAACCTAAACTTCTTGCTTATGCATATGTGATCAATCTGATTCTCAGTTCTGTAGTCTGGTGATATCCATGTTGCTTTATGTATTCTTTTATGTGAAAATATGCTTCCTCCTAATTCCAAGCTGCATAGTGTCAATCATAAAAAGCCTCTATGCCAACTTTACGTGTAGTGTTGGGCAGAGCAACCTAACCTTTGAGGTGAAGACAGGAGTACGACAGGGATGCCCCTTATCAACCACTCTATTTTTAACAGTCACAGATTGGGTGATGCGCCAGACAACAGAGGGCAGTCCAAGAGGAATAAGATGGACTACATTTTCTACATTGGCAGATCTGGAATATGCAGATGACATTGCACTACTAGCACATTCACATCAACACATCCAGGAAAAAACGGATAGACTTAATAAGTTTAGCCAATAGGTGGGCTTGAACATCAATTTAAAGAAGTCAGAGGTCATGACGCCCAATGTGAGTAACCCTGAGCCCATATCAGTAAAGAATCAGCAACTGGTACAGACAGACACCTTCACATACCTAGGATGCATAGTAACACCATTCGGCGGGGCAGGCAAAGACATCAACATCAGAATGAATAAGGCAAGAACAGCCTTTTTTAGCCTAAACAACATCTGGAAGTCCTCTCAATACAGCACAAGCACAAATTTAAGATTATATCAGAGCTGTGTGCTTTCTGTGCTTCTGTATGGTGCGGAATGTTGGAGAGTTACAGAGAAGGAAATGTCGAAATTGTCATCTTTTCACACAATCTGCCTAAGAAAAATTCACTGCATCTTTTGGCCGAATACCATCACCAACCAAGATCTGCTTACTCGGAGCAAGCAAGAGGACATGCACACCATCATAGCTGGCAGACGCTGGAGCTGGGTTGGCCTTGTCCTCAGAAGAGGCCCCGATGCCATCACAAGAACAGCTAAGATTTGGACCCCTGAAGGAAAACGAAAGAGAGGCCGACCAAAAACAACCTGGCGGAGGATTGTGGAGGCTGAGATGCAAAGAATGAACCAGAGTTGGGGCACTGTACGAAGGATGGCCGCCGACCGAGCAAAGTGGAATAAATTTGTTGTTGCCCTACAAGACGCCACTAGGCGTGATGGCCACTGACTGCTTTGACGGTCGGCGGCTAAGGATCAAAGAAGAAGAAGATGCTTCCTCCTATAGCTAGTTGATTTGAAGTCCAGAAGTTTGCTAATAGTTCCCCATTTTCGTTCATCATACCTAATCCATGCTTTCTGATGATTTCTTCAAAGCCAGTGTTGTCTGTTCCTTTTTTCGCATTTAGTTCCCCCATCAAAATTGGGATGTCCTTTCTTTTCTTATTATCCAAGACACTTTGTAGTCTGGTGTAAAAGTCTTTTTTCACAGATTCTTCTTTATCGTTTGTTGGTGCACAACACTGAATGATGTTTATATTTACTTTCTTTTTGGTTGATTTATACCTTGCTGTTATAATTCGGGGTCCCATTGCTTCCCATTCTACAAGTCCCTTCTGTGCTTCCATAGGCAGCATTAGAGCCACCCCTTCCCCGTGGTGGGCTCTTGCATCCTCATGTCCTGAGGACAACACTATTTCTCCTGTGATCAATCTCCTCATCTCTATGCCTTTCCACCGTGTCTCGCAGAGACCCAGGATATCAATCCTGTAACTTGTCATTTCTGCTGCTACCTGTGCAGTTTTACCTTGTTCACACAGAGTGCGAACATTCCAGGTGCCAATCCTGGAGATTTTCCTAGACGAAAAAAGTTTAGTCGGCAACCTAGACTCCTTTCGGCTTTCTCTAGGTTGCTTCAAGCGCCTCCTTTCCAGAGGACCTTCTTCTGTCTTGGGCGGCTGAGTTGATTTATATTCTTTATTTGACTTGTTCATGTTTGTTGAAGTTTTTGTGGTAAAAAGTTTTTTACGGGATGGGGTAACCAGCCCCATTCCCAACCCTCCTAAGTCGCTACTTACGACATGCCTGGGAGGGTACAGTATTACTATTCTTTGCTCCCCTTTCGGGCCTCGGTAACACACGGGTGTGAAACATATACTGTTATATATATTCTGCACTACTGTATGGTGTAGAAACATGGACAATGAATAAGCATTTGGAAGAACGAATTGAGACACTTGAGATGTGGATGTATAGAAGAATGGGGCGCATCTCATGGAAAGAGAAGAAAACAAAAAAGGGTGTCCTAGAAAATCTAGGTATGAAAAGAGAACTAATGAGGGAGGTCAAAGTTCGGCAGCTAAAATATTTTGGCCACATAAAAAGGCATAACGCCCTGCAGAAGACCATAATAGAAGGGAGAGTTGAAGGCAAACGTGCAAGGGGAAGACAGCGCTATAAGTGGGAAGATCACCATCAAGAGATGGACAGGAAAGAGTCTATCAGAGTGCACCACCATGACAAGAGAGAGAAGACGTTGGAGATCCATTACAGCCAACCTTCGTTGTGGAGATGGCAGCTGATGATGATGATGATTAGATACTCTTGAGTTTTGGCCACTGTCGGACCACTACTGCAAAGTAGGGGATGCAAATCAGTGACAATTTCTTTGTTGTGATCTAAAAAGTATTTATGTACATTTCCAGTGCACGCAGCGCAAAATTAAAATAAAATAAAAAGAAATGTAAAAAACAAAAAACACACACACGCAAACAAAAATAATAACGCTTGGTTTATCATAACCCAAGTGGGCGGTCCTCCCACACCCCGGTTCAAGATTAAAAAGATCCGAAACGCTTGTTGGTTGGACAGCTTCTGATGATCAGATTACCTCATCTATAATGATGTAATGATATATAGCCCAGCTTTATTTTGGTTCCGGTAACCCTTTGAATTCTAGTAAGCTTTCTCGTATCCCATATACAATGTGTCTAGAGTTACCAAGTATATGCACACAATAAATTAAACATTAATTTCCTTTTCACAAAGAAAACTCTGTTCGGTACATAACATTTGTTAGCATAAAGTTATTAAATATTGATTAGAATATAATGAAAGAAGTTAGTGAGACCCTTGATTCAGTTCCTTGTTAAGCGTTTTATGTTTGGTAGAGTTTTTGAAGGAGAAACTCGCATTTCACACTCAGCCTCGAGTTTGCTTCTAAATCGTATTTGATAGAGAACTCGACTCACCATTCTCTCTCCAGGGAACATCTTTTTTTTCCTTTCGCTACTGAGTTTCCAATTTTTCAATAGGATAATTTAACTAATTGTCAAACATTCCTCGTACACCCTTGACAATCTTCTTGTACCCCGTGGGTGGTTCGCGCATCCAAGGTTGGAACCCTTGCTCTTTATAAAGTAATTGTAGTCCCATAGTAGATACTGTCGTGTGGGAGTGGGGTGTCAGAGGCATCACTATACATAGGTCCAGCTTCGAGAGGTGGGGGTGACCAATTTGCATTTTCACTGCCTTTGCCTTCCCTATCTCAGGGTATGAGCCAGGTACCCAGTAACAACTTGGTAGACTGGAGCGTGACGCCACAGTGTTTCAAACCCGGTGCCCTTGACGCGTAAGGTCAGCACTCTAACCACTCTACCACTTGGACGATCAATATTGATTCTCGTGTTACCGTACATTTCATGTGCTCACTCTTTGCACTCATTTGCTTCCTTAAGGTAAGGATGGCGGCTAAACAAGTTATGTAGCGTAGATAACATAACAGATGAGTGTGATGTCTTTCTGAACGTTTCTTTTTTATCTTACATGTCTTTGTTATTGCTTTATTTGGTTTCTTTTGTGTACGCATTCTTTGGTTTCTGTTTTTTAAACCCATCTGGCGCCTCGCACTTTGATATTTTGTCTATCTATCTATCTATCTATCTATCTATCTATCTATCTATCTATCTATCTATCTATCTATCTATCTATCTATCTATCTATCTATCTATCTATCTATCTATCTATCTATCTATCTATCTATCTATCTATCTATCTATCTATCTATCTATCTATCTATCTATCTGCCTGCCTGCCTGCCTGCCTGCCTGCCTGCCTGCCTATCTATCTATCTATCTATCTATCTATCTATCTATCTATCTATCTATCTATCTATCTATCTATCTATCTATCTATCTATCTATCTATCTATCTATCTATCTATCTGAGAGAGAGGAAGCACAGAATGTCAGACAGGCCTGCGTGCCCAATTCTGAACCCTTTGAAAATAAAGTTCTATCTATCTATCTATCTATCTATCTATCTATCTATCTATCTATCTATCTATCTATCTATCTATCTATCTATCTATCTATCTATCTATCTATCTATCTATCTATCTATCTATCTATCTATCTATCTATCCATCCATCCATCCATCCATCCATCCATCCATCCATCCATCCATCCATCTATCTATCTATCTATCTATCTATCTATCTATCTATCTATCTATCTATCTATCTATCTATCTATCTATCTATCTATCTATCTATCTATCTATAATCCCAGTGCAGGAGCCATCTGGTACGAAGATTTCACCACTATGAGGGATACAGTATTTACCGCTGCCAAAGAAATTATTCTTCTAGGCGATTTCAACATCGACATGCACAACACAAACCAAACGTGGGAAAACATCATACTATCTTACAACCTAAAACAAATAGTCAACCAGCCTACCAGGGTAACAAAAACATCATCCACAACAATTGACCACATCTACGTCATCTGTGCAGAAAACATTATAGAATGCTCTGTTCCTACTGTCGCGATGAGTGACCACTACCCTATATGTTGCACGTGGTCAAAGAATAAATATAAAGCTCCAAAAAATATACATATCAGTATTAAATTTAGAAGTTTTAAAATTTTCAACCGTGAACTATTTTTACATGATTTGCGAACTGCACCTCTTGCCAGTGTTTACCAGCTTTCTGATCCCGATGACGCCATTGTCCATTGGACACGTATCTTTCTTTGTGTGTTTGATAACCACGCACCAACTAAAGAAGTTCGTATGAAACGACAGGTCAAATCTCCTTGAATCACACAAGCAGTGCTAGACGCCATGCAGCAGAGAGATCAAGCTCACAAAAACAAGGACTTTAACACATACAGAGCACAGAGGAACAAAGTGCAATATTTAATTCGTAGTGAAAAAAGAAATTACTTTAAAAATTTGGTTCAGAACAAAACAAACAGTACAGATAAATGGAAAGCAATCAACACTTTAGCGAACAAGCGAAATCTGTCAGTCTCGTCAAACACTTGTGGTAAAGTGGGATGATATAAATATTTATAGGGGACTTAGTGTACTGACTGAGATCAGCTGTGAAGGTATCTGTATCTAATAAGTGTGGTGTATTACAGATAACCTTATTTGCTACCACATTTATACCTCAGTCAGGCTTATTCTGGAATATTGTGATGACTACGTTGAATGTCTAGGGTTATGATAGTGATGAAGTTTATGTTCACAACAACCAACTGACAGATAAACAATTTAATTTAATTCACAATACTTTACAACACTGTGACACTCACACACATAGAACACTCTATAAGACTAGCTTAATAAGTCAAGTGTAACTTTTTAAAATATGTATTAATTCCTTTCAATAATAGATATTCTGATTCAACTACAAAGTGAACCAGGAATCACAATCAAATGTAATCACAAGTTGTATGTACACAATTTATAGATAGGATATTTGTATTGACATATATTATTATTGCAATATGTGTGTAAGTTGTGCTGTAGTACTATGAGGTAATACTGGCTTTTCAAGCTAGATTGTTGTTTGTCATCATGACTTCAAGTGTTTGTTTCTGGTGGAAATAATATTGGAAAGGTTCACAGTTTCTTTTTATTTGAAACAAATAAATGTCCCTCTTGATTTAAGGTAAAGTCACTTTTAGAGGGGGGTATACACAAGATTGAGCTGCTCTGGCCACGAAATCTTAACTTCTGTGTGGGCGGCAGGAAACAATCTCCACTGCTCGCTTGCTTCACCGTTTCCTTGAGAAACCACACTGGTCGATATCTTGACTTAGGAGTATGCTACCAGCCTTTGTATTCAGCAAAACTCAGACCAAAGGCTGCTTTAATACGTTAGTACCACGGTCCCTGAAATGGAGAAGGTTTTGCCTCCTTCTTCATAACTAATTTATAATCTATTTCCACACTGAAGCACAATACATAACAAACACCGAGTTCAGCGCGGTAGGCCAACTGCTAGCTTCTCATGTAACATTATACACCAGTATTCCTCTCCCTAGTGGTTACAACGCCTCAACAATTTCAGTATTATTTCCTTCTAGTCAATAAGATAGGTGTCATAGTACTATTTGGCAATCCCATGCAGTTATACTCCTCTCCGACAAGTTTTGTTCAGGTTTGAGCAATATCTAGGCTTTGCCTCATGTTTGTTACTGAACCACACACATACAGACATAAATTATCAATTCACATTCAATTTTCATCTAAAAGATATCAAATATGTCAAGCTTACCACAATTCATGGAAATATTAAACAAATACGTTGACTGGCGATGAGTTATGGCACAATTCCGATCTGCCTCTGTCCCAGGCTTTCATTAGAAAATTATGAACTGGATCTCAACGCACTTGCTTCTACACAGTTTAATTTCAAAAAGTGGCACTGAACAGACGCTCCTAATTGACTATATTAAATGGTCTAGCCAATAAGACCATGTTTACAAAAGCATTTGAAAAAAAGTACCCTTCCTACCGTTTCCCCTAACAACCAAAATTGGTAATTGCAGTTGACTAATCATGTTTCGCCTTACATATAATTCTAGCCAATCAAATCGGATTTAACGTGGTGGCCTCATTTCCGCTAAAGCAGTGTCCAAACACGCCATTATGAGCAAATATGATCCTGTGTTGTCAGACAACACCAGTATAGTATTTTGGCTATAATTTGTTAATTATTAGACTATTTGCTTAACACCTAACATATTCTTTGTCAGCAAGTCCTAAGGCACAAGAATATATAAGTTTAATGGAGCTAAGTGGCTGCGTTCAGAATATGTATTTTCTAGGATAGTCGTGTATTTTTATTTTTATTTTTTATGTTTTGAACCGCCACCTGTCCTGCCTTTTCGACTGTTCTGTCAGTATAAAGTCAGGATTTCAGACGTAAAACAGTATTGGGTCATGTTTCCTAATAAGCATTAACCATGTTTTTTAAAACCTAACCGTGTATTGGTAGTGTTTTTTGTCACTGTTTATTTGAAAAAAAATTAGTGCTTCATGCCTTACGCGTGGGATTTGCATTCACTTTTTCATCGCGAGACGTGTTAGTATTGCATGCGTTCCTCCGTTCATCTCTCTCTCTCTCTCTCTCTCTCTCTCTCTCTCTAAGGCCGTCTGTCTTTTAGTTACGCAGTGTATAAAATGACCTTAATGCTAGTATTTTATCTAGGTCATTAAGCAGTGTGTCTATCTCAAGGTTTTCTAAGAAATACAGTACACGTTTTATTTTTAGAAACGCGTGTATGCTGCTGTAGGCTTTACTATCAAACGTGAAAGCGTTACAATTATGCAGACGAAGTAGAAAAAGGGGGATTTTTGTACGTCATTGTGACAGCACTGTTCTTTTACCATTTCTCTTTCCTTTTATTGAATTAATGCGTTAGGCTTTACATTTACTTTTTAATTTAGATATGTGGATTTAGAATGTTTCACGACAAATTCTCTCCACTTAAAACAGACGTTATATGTCAGTCTATAATTCTATATACACATAGAGAAATTTAATATTATTCCTGGGGCCATTAGGTGATTTTCATCACACGAATGGCGGCTTAGAAAATCCGCTCCCAGGTTGGTTTTTCCAGAAATATACTCTATGCTGAATTGGAATGGCTGCAAAAGTAAGGACCATCTGAGTAACCTCGAATTTTCATGCCTAGCCTGCGCTAGAAACGACAAGGGTTTGTTATCCGTTTGCAACTTAAATGCCTTCCCATACAGATAAATATTGAATTTCTTTATCGCCCATATTACTGCAAGACATTCTTTTTCGCTAGTTGAGTAATTCGTTTCAGCTTTATTCAACTTTCTGCTAGCATATGCCACTGGGGTTAATTCCCCATTCAGTGCATCTGATTTCTGTAACAGGGTCGCGCCCAACCCGATATTACTTGCATCCGTTCTCACAATAAATTCTTGACTTAAGTCAGGTAATTTCAAAATAGGTTTGCTTGTGAGCTTTTCCTTCAATTCCTGGTATGCCAATTCACATTGTGCTGTCCATGTAATTTGATCTGGATTTCCTTTGCGTGTCAAATCAGTTAACGGTGCACAAATAGAATTAAAGTTTTTGATATACTTCTGGTAGAAACCACATAATGAGACAAAGGATCTCACGTCTTTCTTGGTTTGTGGCCTCGGGGCTTTCTTTAGTTTCTCTAAATTCTTGGGGTCAGGGGTCATGTTTCCCTGATGGACTGTGTGTCCCAAGAATTCTAATTCTTTACATCCAACGCAACATTTGGTTGGTCGGGCTGTTAAATTCGCTTCTCTAAGTCGATTAAACAGCATGTTCAGAGAGTCAATGTGTTCCTCAAATGTTTCGGTTGCTATAAGGATATCATCCATGAAATTTGTGATGCATGGATTATTCAGGGGATCCAACAATTTTCTCATCATTCTAGAGAAGACACTATGCGCATTCTTCAATCCAAATGTCAATCTGTTAAACTCATAGTGTCCCTCTGAGGTACTAAAAGCTAGGTACGATCTAACCTCAGGCTTTACTGGAATCTGATAGTATCCTTTACTCAGATCCACTTTTGAGAAATATTTAGCTTTATTTAGCCTGGCAAACAACTGATTGGTATCCGGCAATGGATCCACCTGACCTTCTGTGATAGCATTCAGTCTCCTGTAATCTATACAGAGTCTATGTTCTCCAGAGGGTTTCCTTAAAAGCACCACACTGGAACTATACGAAGATTCACTGTGTGAAATTATTCCCTCCTTCAACAAATAGTCTATCTCTTCCTTCAAGGCTTTCTCCTTAGCAAAAGGAATCGAATAGGCTTTCATACAGACAGGTGTGGGGTCTATCAGTTTCATATCATATTCCAATAAGTTTGTATGCCCCGGTCGGTCTGTTAACACCTCTGTATGATCATCTAAAACCTGTTGTACTCTCTCCTTCTGATCTTTCCTTAAGTGTGTACTGATTTTCACCTGTGCCGCTGTCTCACAGGGGTGTAATGGATATTCAAATGATGAAAGTGGTTCCTTTTTCATCTCCATTGCAATGGACAAGGTCAACAAGTGTGTCTCTTCCTGATTTTCTCTTTCCAAATATTTCTTCAGGAGATTCACATGATAGATTTTTTCTTTCCCCTTCTTATCTATCTTATAATTTGTTCTAGACACCTTCTCTAGAACTGTATATGGACCTTGCCATCCAATTTGTAACTTATTCTGACTACCGGGTAGAAGAAGCAGTACCTTCTCTCCCACAGCCAAATCTCTGTCTTTAGCTTTCCTGTTGTAATAGGCAGCATGTTTTTTCCTGGCTTGTCTCAAATTTTCATTGGCAAGTTTCCTGCCAGTTTTTAAACGAGTGGTCAGCTCATTCACATATTGGTATGAGGATGTAATATTTTCCTCTGCCTTTTCATCAGTTCACGTTCTTAACAGAGTTACATATGAACTTTTAAATTCGGAAACTTATTTTTTCTGGCATATGTCAGGTCCTTTGCACTCGAAGCTCTGTTGTGATGACTTTTCTTCCCCGAATCATCATGCACAAATCTACCGCTACCAATTTTTCTCTTGGGGCTTTCTCCCCACTTAGAATTCTTGATGAGAGATTTCCTCTCTACATCTTCTTCCTCCAGTTTGCATAAGTCCGATTGAGGGATTTTCGGCTTATTCTGGGGTAAGACATCTTTTTGCACTATCTGCATTGTGGCCATTGTAAAACAGTCAATTGAAGCTTGTCCGTAAAAAGGGGCACTTGGTTCACTTTATTAAATTTATTTTTCTTTTCAGTGCCAGGCCTACGTTTGCCCCGTGGCGTGTCCAGGTCCTGATCAATGTTCCCTCTTGTGGGTGTTCCCTCATGTGCTATGCTACACCTTTCTACAAAATTCTCAATGTCCCACCTTGCCTTGGGCCAATAATAATTTCGAGCTACCTTTTGGATAATGGTACCAATTTTCTCATGGTCCCCATCTTTTTTCACATGTAAGCTCTTTATTAATTCTGCCCTATATGTCTTTAGAAGAACCAACTGTCCGTGACCATTGGATCCAGTTCCGGCCTTCCTATACATCAACTTGTTTTTCATATAAAAATCTCCCTTGCCTGGAGTTGTATGACAAGTTGACAATTTCCTAAAACAAGGCTTGAGGGTCTTATCCCCAGCCTGTGCCTTCCTCATTTCATCTGGAGTGGTATTTATCCTAATATCCTCCTCCTTTCTTGAGGTCGACCTGACCTGAAGGGTGGCCATATACACAGGTTTCCTTCTGCAATGGTCGTATCATGATTGTCCATCTGACAATTTTTACACCACCTCCTTTTTTGGTTGAAAGATTTTCTTTCATCAAATTTCCTTTCATCGAATTGTGGGGTTTTATTTTTATTGTCATACCGTGGCCTATCAAACTGGTGCTTACCTTTGTTCTGATCTCTAGGATCAAATTTATTAAAGTTCTGTGGTGCCTTAAAATTATTTACCTGTTTCTTTTTATTACCTGATACCTCTGCCTGAGCTGCTTGATACCTTTCAGCGACATTCAATAACTCACCCAGTCTCTCTGCACCTTGTTCCATGAGAAACTTTCTCAGGTCTGGAGCCATGGACTCTCTTAATTGTTCTATAAGGATCATTTCCTTAAGATCTTGGGTTTTCTCCAGAGAAGTCCATTTCTCCAAGTATGTCTCTAACCGTGCAGAGAACTGGTGATAGGTTTCACCTGACAGTAGTTTAGCATTCCTAAATTTTTTTCTATAAAATTCACCATTCTTTTCATATCTTAACAAAAGAGCCTGCTTTAGCATGTCATAATTTTCTTGATCACCTCTGCTCATTTTGGCAAAAACTTCATAAGCTGCACCACGAAGCCCTTGAGATAACTTTAAGCTCCACCTTTCTCTCTCTAACCCATACGTGGTAGCTAATAGTTCATATCTATTTAAATAGCTCTCGATATCATCTTCTTTCTCAACAAAATGATCTAAATGAAAGTTCATAGCTGAGGTTGAGGATCCCTGACTAGCAGGGGCATCAGAGGCAAAGGGACTGGCACCATTTTCAGGAGCATGGCCTTGAAATTCCAACTCCCTTAGTCATAACTCGTGCTCCCTTTGTAATCTCTTCTCCTCCTTTTCTGCTTCCCTTTCTGCAGCCAATCTCTTTTCTTCTCTTTCTGCCTTTTGTTCTTCTAATTGGAGCCTTTTAATCTCCCTATCTGCCTCCAATGCCTTAGCCTCTTTGTCAGCCTCAAACCTTCTTTCAGCTTCTTTTTCTAATCTTTTTTCTTCGCGTTCAATAAATTTGTCACATTCAGTAGTGACATAAGCAATCATAACTTGCCCGTCCATTCCTAACTCTTTAGCAGCCTGCACAGCAGCAGATCGAAACTTTGCTAAGTCCGCCATTTTCTAACAGGCAAATGTAAATAATTCAATCTATAAATAATTATCTAAGGACAACCACAGGCACTGAGAGCTCAACCTTATTTATTTTCACCCCAGGATACCTTTTAATTTTTATTATTCCCTGAAGTGAATTACCCCCAATATATAATAGGGAAAGATTCAAAATCCCGGACAGAACCCCAATATATGTGGTAAAGTGGGATGATATAAATATTTATAAGGGACTTAGTGTACTGACTGAGATCAGCTGTGAAGGTATCTGTATCTAATAAGTGTGGTGTATTACAGATAACCTTACTTGCTACCACATTTATACCTCAGTCAGGCTTATTCTGGAATATTGTGATGACTACGTTGAATGTCTAGGGTTATGATAGTGATGAAGTTTATGTTCACAACAACCAACTGACAGATAAACAATTTAATTTAATTCACAATACTTTACAACACTGTGACACTCACACACATAGAACACTCTATAAGACTAGCTTAATAAGTCAAGTGTAACTTTTTAAAAATATGTATTAATTGCTTTCAATAATAGATATCCTGATTAAACTACAAAGTGAACCAGGAATCACAATCAAATGTAATCACAAGTTGTATGTACACAATTTATAGATAGGATATTTGTATTGACATATATTATTATTGCAATATGTGTGTAAGTTGTGCTGTAGTACTATGAGGTAATACTGGCTTTTCAAGCTAGATTGTTGTTTGTCATCATGACTTCAAGTGTTTGTTTCTGGTGGAAATAATATTGGAAAGGTTCACAGTTTCTTTTTATTTGAAACAAATAAATGTCCCTCTTGATTTAAGGTAAAGTCACTTTTAGAGGGGGGTATACACAAGATTGAGCTGCTCTAGCCACGAAATCTTAACTTCTGTGTGGGCGGCAGGAAACAATCTCCACTGCTCGCTTGCTTCACCGTTTCCTTGAGAAACCACACTGGTCGATATCTTGACCACGGAGTATGCTACCAGCCTTTGTATTCAGCAAAACTCAGACCAAAGGCTGCTTTAATACGTTAGTACCACAACATAACAAACACCGAGTTCAGCGCGGTAGGCCAACTGCTAGCTTCTCATGTAACAGTACACACCAGTATTCCTCTCCCTAGTGGTTACAACGCCTCAACAATTCCAGCATTATTTCCTTCTAGTCAATAAGATAGGTGTCATAGTACTATTTGGCAATCCCATGCAGTTATACTCCTCTCCGACAAGTTTTGTTCAGGTTTGAGCAATATCTAGGCTTTGCCTCATGTTTGTTACTGAACCACACACATACAGACATAAATTATCAATTCACATTCAATTTTCATCTAAAAGATATCAAATATGTCAAGCTTACCACAATTCATGGAAATATTAAACAAATACGTTGACTGGCGATGAGTTATGGCACAATTCCGATCTGCCTCTGTCCCAGGCTTTCATTAGAAAATTATGAACTGGATCTCAACGCACTTGCTTCTACACAGTTTAATTTCAAAAAGTGGCACTGAACAGACGCTCCTAATTGACTATATTAAATGGTCTAGCCAATAAGACCATGTTTACAAAAGCATTTGAAAAAAGTACCCTTCCTACCGTTTCCCTTAACAACCAAAATTAGTAATTGCAGTTGACTAATCATGTTTCGCCTTACATATAATTCTAGCCAATCAAATCGGATTTAACGTGGTGGCCTCATTTCTGCTAAAGCAGTGTCCAAACACGCCATTATGAGCAAATATGATCCTGTGTGGTCAGACAACACCAGTATAGTATTTTGGCTATAATTTGTTAATTATTAGACTATTTGCTTAACACCTAACATATTCTTTGTCAGCAAGTCCTAAGGCACAAGAATATATAAGTTTAATGGAGCTAAGTGGCTGCGTTCAAAATATGTATTTTCTATGATAAAGTTAGTTGCTTATCCTTTACAGGACGTGGCAATCAACCCCAGCTTTTATTGGCTGTTTGTGATTTTTCTAGGCAATTATTTCATTCATTAGTTTGCCATTGCTTTCTGAACGGTGCGGCGCTTATACCATTGTTAAAAATCCACACAAAGCGATCTGCTACCAAACCGCCTGCAGCAGGTTTCGAACCTGGTATATCTGGATTATGAAACTGCGTTCATATCCATTAGGCCACAGACGCCGACATTTTCTAGGATAGTCGTGTATTTTTATTTTTATTTTTTATGTTTTGAACCGCCACCTGTCCTGCCTTTTCGACTGTTCTATCAGTATAAAGTCAGGATTTCATACGTAAAACAGTATTGGGTCATGTTTCCTAATAAGCATTAACCATGTTTTTTAAAACCTAACCGTGTATTGGTAGTGTTTTTTGTCACTGTTTATTTGAAAAAAAAGTTAGTGCTTCATGCCTTACGCGTGGGATTTGCGTTCACTTTTTCATCGCGAGACGTGTTAGTATTGCATGCGTTCCTCCGTTCATCTCTCTCTTGCTAAGGCCGTCTGTCTTTTAGTTACGCAGTGTATAAAATGACATTAATGCTAGTAGTTTATCTAGGTCATTAAGCAGTGTGTCTATCTCAAGGTATTTCTAAGAAATACAGTACACGTTTTATTTTTAGAAACGCTTGTATGCTGCTGTAGGCTTTACTATCAAACGTGAAAGCGTTACAATTATGCAGACGAAGTAGAAAAAGGGGGATTTTTGTACGTCATTGTGACAGCACTGTTCTTTTACCATTTCTCTTTCCTTTTATAGAATTAATTCGTTAGGCGTTACATTTACTTTTTAATTTAGATATGTGGACTTAGAATGTTTCACGACAACCCTAATACTTCATTTACTTGCACAGACTTCAGCAACTACCTTTAGGCAGAAATAAACCGTCTTAAATCTACAATACCAAATTCACTTTGTGACTTAGGCAGGCTGTCAGTATTTTGTGAGAACAAATGTACCAACACAATCCCATCCAACATTCCGTTTATGACAGTTAATGACGTGTATAACTATCTTCTAGGCCTTAGAGATAATAACTCATCAGGACTTGACGGAGTCAGTAATTGAATACTGCGTTATGCGGCACCAGCTATTAGTGATTCGCTTACATACATATACAATCAATGTATCGCACGGAGTTACTTTCCGTGGCACTTTAAAGTCGCTACGGTTTATCCTTTCTTAGAACCTGGCTCTTCCGACAATAATAACCTTGGTAACTATAGGCCAATCACCTTAATATCATCGCTATCAAAACCACTAGAAAAACACATACATAAAATAACATTACAACACCTAGTTAATGGATGGGTTTGAAAAAAATCGAAAAAAGGTGATTCGTCTTACGAGGACAAAATACAAAGAAAATAGTCTACGTCTTTTGTCCTCGTAAGACGAATCACCTTTTTTCGATTTTTTTCAAACCCATCCATTGTATTCCACGTCTTACCGCAGTTCCCCTCCACTTCCTCGAACACCTAGTTAAGAACGGCTTGCTAATTGATAGTCAGTCGGGGTTTAGACCTAAACATTCATGTCACACAGCTCTAACTAAGATGATTGACAGCTGGCACTTAAATATTAATAACGATAACATATGTGGGGCAGTTTTTGTAGATTTTAAAAAAGCATTTGATATGATAGATCACGCTATTTTAATTAGAAAACTAGAAACATCAAAAGTAAACCTTCAACTAGTGACGATAATTAAATCATTCCTGTCAGACAGAAAACATGTAGTTTCTTACAATAACTCTTGCTCAAACCCAACCGTAATAAATACCGGCGTTCCTCATGGCTCTATTCTTGGGCCTTTACTTTTTGCCATATACATTAATGACCTTCCACTACACGTCGAGCACGCATCCTGTGACATATTTGCTGATGACTGTACTGTCTACACGAGTGATACAAGTTGCAACACACTCGAACTATCGTTACAAAAAGATACAGACAATCTGATTAAGTGGAGCATCGGAAATCGCATGCTAATAAATATAATTAAAACAAAGTGCATGTTAATATCAAGTAGACAAAAATTAGAAAATTCAGAGAAAACAACACTTCAGATCTATATTGGTACCTCACCAATTGAAAACGTTAATGAATATAAAACTCTAGGAATAGTCGTTGACCAGCATCTAAATTGGAACTCATATGTACATGCACTGACCAAGCAAACGGCACAGAAAGTTTACCAGTTAGCTAAAATCAAACATTTCCTAGATGAAGATACACGAAAAGTGTTCTATATATCTCACATACAAACAAACCTTGACTTTTGCTCCACAATCTGGGATGATTGTTCTATGTCCAACACAAAAAACTCCATTCACTACAAAAGCGTGCAGTGCGTCTAGTTTCTGACAACTGCCAAACACAGTGTGTAGATCTATATCAAGATCTCAAAACACTGCCTCTGTTCAACAAAGCTAAATTTGTTCACAAAATCCTGTTACAGAATGCTCCAGCATATCTGTGGCCAATGTTCAAATACAATGAAAGACGCAGTCAACGCCTTAACAAAATAAAAGTGCCCAAGCCAAGGCTTGATTTATTCAAGAAAAGCTTAGCTTACTCTGCTGCTCATCTTTGGAACTATCTTCCACATTATCTAAAACATAACAACCTCAGTCCCTGTTCATACAATCGTAGACTTTTCGAATACTTTATGAGTTCTGATTATAATCTGCCCCCCTAATTTGATTATTTTTCCGAACAAATGATATAATACCGAATGTAGGTTTAATGATGATGTTTGTACTTTTCAACATATTTTATTTCATGTTTATGATTAGATACAGTGGATGATAGTATGCTATTATTTTACCTTTACAACGTTGAATTACTTTACATTGATGGGTAAAATGCATGTGAGAATAAATGAAATCAGTATAACAGACGAGAAAAAGGAAGGGCAGAATGTCAGATGGGCCTGCGTGCCCAATTCTCAACCCTTTGAAAATAAAGTTCTATCTATCTATCTATCTATCTATCTATCTATCTATCTATCTATCTATCTATCTATCTATCTATCTATCTATCTATCTATCTATCTATCTATCTATCTATCTATCTATCTATCTATCTATCTATCTATCTATCTATCTATCTATCTATCTATCTATCTATCTATCTATCTATCTATCTATCTATCTATCTATCTATCTATCTATCTATCTATCTATCTATCTATCTATCTATCTGTCTGTTTGTCTGTCTGTCTGTCTGTCTGTCCCTCTGTCTGTCTGTCTATCCGTACGTGCATGTGGTTGCTTTTGTGTCTGTCTACAAATTTATACTTTTTGTATGTATTTATAACATCTCCCTATCGGCCTAACAGGATTCAGATAGACCTACAATTGTGTATGTGCTCCAGTAAACAAATCTTTTATTGTTTTCAGAATAATCTCTTTATCAGTGACAGTCTTGTCTTTACCACGCCGCCACTAATTACAGGAACAGTAACCAGACCCAACTGCTCCAAGAACGTATATCAAACTCCTAAATACTGCATCAACTTTGATAGACACATCCAATCCTTAGACACACCTCCTCCATACACGTGATTATCTTCACCTACCAACATCATGTGACACGGTCAGATGAATTAAGTTGTAAGTCTTACTGGGGTAATAGACAAATACAAAACCTACGTTACAACCATTTTAATCTTAGTCACGGGCACATTTATGAAAGCAGTTGAGAAGAGAAAGTGAAAATTAATCTAAAAATGAGCACAAGAGACATAAACTGTAAATGATGATCGATGCGTCATATAGCATCACGTGACTGTTCTTATTGTTGTTTTTAATGAGCAATAAAATCTTATCATTGTATGTCCACAACTTTACCTGTGACATTACCCTTCCCTTTTTCACCTAGCTGATCACAAATATAATCCATGATTCTTGTCTTCATTTATTTTACGCTATCCAGTTATGAGCTAGTGAAATACTGGTACACTGCAAGTTTGCTCGGAATGTAAACTTTGTGTTTATTGTGATTATGTAGTCTTGTTTCACACACGGCCATCTAAAGGAATACATCGGTTCATCCATTCTACGTGTATTGTGAATATTTAATTTAAGCCTGCATACGTTTACTTTAAATTCATTCATTCATGTTTGGTGATCTTACATCAATTTGTACACACATTCATACGATCATGTTTGATGGTCTTACATCAGTTATTACGTACAATCATTTATTCACGTGTGATGATCTTACATCAATTATTACATATACTCATTTATTCGTGTTTGACGATCTTACAGAAATTCTTCGAGGTCGGAGTGGCAAAGAGGTATGGCGTCCGCCTCGAATTCTCGATGTACCGGGTTCGATTCCCAGTTAAAGGAATTTAATTTATGGAAAACATTTTTTCAGAACCAGTGGTCCTAATGATGTCGTACTCCCCCCTGGTCTCCTGGGTAGTGAGATCGGATGCATAGCCTTTTCGGATAAGGGCGAAAAAATAGGAGTACCCATGTGCAAGTGATTTGTTATTTATTTGTTATGTGTTAATCAGAATCGACCTCACTGCACTCCGGGCAAGCCATAGGTGCTCAGTCTACCTGTCGTAAAACGTGTGTGTAAACCCACTTCTTAGTTAAATCACTATGTCGAGATACAAATATCCCTCAGCCAATCAACGAGCACCGTTCACCAGTCTCTGAGACAGAATAAAATTAGGCATTAGCCCTGTTTTTCTGTAAATAACACATAAGGAAGGGAAACCCGAGGCCTGTAAACAGTAAATGAATATTAGACAAACATAAAGGTATGTTTTCAGGCACTCGTAAGAAATAAAGAAGTAGAACACTTGGACAATAGAAAAACAACAGACGTGAGTGGCTTACCCAGGGTTCGAACCCCGTACCTTCCGTACGACAACTCCGCCTAGCTATCAAGCGAATAACACTGACCCCACGGCCAGCTAGGCAATACCAGAAACCTACCCTCTGTTCTATACTACTGTCCTTAAGTCTTCTACTATTTACTGGACCCAGTATCAAGGTCTTTGTCTTGTTTGGACTGACACATACTGTTAATAGGGGAACAACAGAAGTGATTGCGTCATTAAGGGGCTGAGTTGCCCACTGCATACTTCCGGTGTTATCTTGTGTTTCATACTGATAAATAGTCAGTAAAGCATCCTTTTTTGGGGTTGCCTAGCTGGCCGTGGGGTCAGTGTGATTCGCTTGATAGCTAGGCGGAGTTGTCGTACGGAAGGTACGGGGTTTGAACCCTGGGTAAGCCACTCACGTCTGTTGTTTTTCTGTTGTCCAATTGTTCTACCAACAGCATTCCTTAAGAAAAAAGTTACCAACTGAAATATAACCAAAACAGTCATTGTTAGGACTCATCTAACTCCAATCTATTGTCTCATAAAACTCCACTCTATTTTCTCATATAATACCAACTGAAATATAACCAAAACTTTAGGACGCATCTAACTCCAATCTATTGTCTCATTTAAAAACAACTGAAATATAACCAAAACAGTCCTCGCCTTATATAACTCCTATCATCAGAACACAACAATATTGTTAGGATATATGTTACCAGCCAGTATAGCACTTGTCAGAGAGGGCCTGGTATATTATAGGGGGAAGGAAACGGTTGTATCACACCTAGGTGTACAGATTATTGGATGTATTCATATATTGAATTTATATTATTGGATGTATTCATGAATTGAACTTATATTATTGGATGTATTCATGTATTGAATTTATATTATTGGATGTATCCATGTATTAATTTATCAGAAAGAATGTTTTGCAAGTAGACACCTATCTGTCTCGCTATTGCTAACTCATACTGAGCCATGTTGTCATTCATCATAAATGCAGGCACCTGAGACACGCTCATCTCATACACAATAGAAATAGGTGGGCTTGAGGACAGAAATTAGCCCCTATTTTTACTTGTTACAGGTTTTATTCGTGTCATCCAACCTGAGGTCGTATGTCCAGTCAATCCAGCTGCCTGGAACTTCGCAGGAGCACAGTGATTGCACAGGAGCTACATCTTTAGTCTCCCTCAGTTTTGGGTGGACTAAAGGAACGATCCTCAGTCAGCAGGTGTTGTGTGAACCAAACTAAGAAGGACAGAACTTTTGAGAGATGAGTACACATTAGTACCATTTCCGTCGGCAATTGTGAGCATTTTACTGTCAAGGACAAAAAACTGAGTTAGCGTAGCAAAAGACAATAATAAGATCATAGCTGATAAATTTTATATATATACGTAATTAACAGCACAGCTGATACATTTATTATAATTGAGTAACAGCACAGCTGATATAATTTTTGTTCATATAATTGGAAGACTTGTTTTATATATATATATATATATATATATATATATATATATATATATATATATATATATATATATATATATATACATACATATATATTTGTAAATCATTTGTAAACTTACAAATCCATTACATTCCATCTTCCAACATCCACCCTTCAGCACAAGAGTAGATAGTGTATATACTAAATAAATAATAAGGAAATTGTATTTGAACGACTTGTCAATTTTATAATTGTTAAGTGAAATCTGTTTCCTTGTTTTTTAATATCACAGTTAGTTACACAGCGGAGGTGGCAATTTATGACTGTCTCCTCTCTACTAATTTTTCGAGATCAGATCATTCACAGCCGTAACTAATTTGTGATACCAGTAGTTCTCTCAGACACTGGGACTTCACCATTTTCTGCAGAAATTCTATTTCTGTAATTGTCAGTACTATACTGATCCTAGAGCCAATAAAAACCTCACGCTACACTGGGGGCTTATTCCTGGGATATTTCTATATATCTTGAGCCATACTTGGTCTATTTATCTATCCACAAACTCTATCTTGTGCAACCCATAGATAACTAAAGAAACAAATTTTTGAAAAAATTCATAAATAGGATTTTTTACTGTTTTCTTAGGAGGAGTACCATTTAGTACTGAGTAAATAGTTGATGCTCACAAAGTTGCACGAAATTATTTGTTCATTTAAATTAATTAAGTTTAATTACAATAATTTGGATATAGTAAAATTATATACCCTCTCTAAGTAACGCCATGGCTGATTTAGTTAAGTTCAGGACTGCGATCATGCAGATGGGTAAGGAATTAAATATGACAGGTGATGCTCTTATTCAGTATGTCACAACAGAAGTGGACTAACACATAGATAGAGAGTAAAGGAAAGTGCAAGTAGAAGCTGAAAGAGAAGTCAAAAGACTGGAGGCTGAGAGAGAAACCAAAAGATTAGAAGTTAAAGCTAAGAAATTGGAGGCTGAAAATGAGGCAAAGAAAATTGACGCTGAGGAAAGGAAATTACAAGCAGAGAGAGACCATCAGTTGAGATTAAAAGAGCTTGAAATTCAGGCAACTACTGGCAATAATGGTGGTAACTCACCTCACTCTGAGAGTAGCTCCATCCAGAGCACCTCAAGTGGGGCCATGAATTTTCATCTGGACCCATTTGTTGAGAAAGAAGACGCCATTGAGTCGTAGCTGGATAGATACGAAAGACTTGCCACTACCTATGGCTTAGTGAAAGAAAAGTGGAGTCTTAAACTATCTCAGGGATTGAGAGGTGTGGCCTACGATGTATATTTGAAGCTCTCAAGAGATGACAGGAAGATTATGAAATCCTGAAGCAGGCACTGCTTGTGAGATATGAAAAGAACTCAGAATCATATAGAAAGAAATTCCGAACAGCTAAACTTCTTCCAGGAGAAAACTATCACCAATTCTCTGCTAGATTGGAAACTTACTTGGAAAAATGGAGTAGTTTAGAAAAGTGTCAGGACCTGAAAGAAATGGTAATGATGGAGCAATTGAAAGAGTCCATGCCTCAAGAAATGAGAAAGTTTATCATGGAACAAGGAGCAGAGAGATTGGGAGATATTGTAACTGTTGCTGAGAGATATCAAGCAGCTCGGGCAGATTTATTAGGGAATAAGAAAAAGCAGGGTGAAAACTTCAAATCATCACAAAACTATACCAAATATGAACAAAAGGACCATACCACAAGGAACAAACAAAGATTTGACCAAAAGGACAAAAACCCTCTAAGATCGGATAAGACACCTTACCGGAAGGAAGGAAAGTGGTGTAAAACTTGTCTAATGAGTAACCACAATATTGCGGACTGCAGAAGGAAGAATCCTCCTCATCATGCTGCATGTCTTACAACAGGGAAGCCGGGAAGAAAGGAACTGGCAGTAAGTGAGAAGAACTTCCATCACCCCCCTGTGAGGAAGTGACCGTGAATGGCACTCAAGTGCTGTGTTTATATGACACAGGATTGGACTTTGATTCAGTTGTGTGCTCTTCTCTAGTGAGTCCTGACCAGATAACCACAGAAACAGTGGAAATCAGAGGACTGATCAAGGGAGCAAGAACCATGACATTACCTATAGCCCGAATCAACATAAGATCTCGCTATGTGGAAGGAGAAATCAAAGCCGCAGTGATGGACGACCATATATACCCTTTGATTTTGGGGTGTAGGTATGTTTTCCTTTCAGAACCTATAAAACCTGTAGTTATGGCAACAGTCCAGACCAGGGAAAGCTCCAGGAAAATGGAGGAAAATCTTATCAATACTCATCCAGAAGAGATGAAAAAGGCTCAAGCAGCAGACAGCACATTGAAGCCTTGTTTTGGCAAACTGCCAAAAGCACATAACCCTCCTGAGAAAGGAGACTTTTATATGAAGAATGGCCTACTCTACAGAAAAGCTGGAACAGGACCTAATGGGCATGGACAGCTAGTAGTGCCAAAATTATACAGGGAGAAGGTTATGACGCTAGGACATGCTATACCCTTCAGTGGACATATGGGAATAGGGGCCACTGGACAAAAGATAGCCCGTCACTACTTTTGGCCAGGAATCACAGAGGACATAAAAAGATATGAAAGATCCTGTCCAGAATGCCAAACAGTAGCTCCTAAGCATAGGACTGCACCAGCAACACTGGGAGAAATGTCCATTATGGGAACCTCTTTTGAACGTGTTGCAGTGGATATTGTTGGACCCCTCACTAGGACCAAGAAGAGAAATGCTTACATCTTAACCTTGGTTGATACTTGCTCTATGTGGGGAGAAGCAGTGGCCATGGCAGTTATAGATTCAAAGCATGTGGCAGCGGCCCTGTTGACAATATTCACCCGATTAGGTTTCCCGCATCAGATATTGACTGACAATGGTTCTCTGTTTAAGGGAAAGCTAACGCAAGAAGTATTCAGGATATTTCAAGCCAGGCACTATCATTGTAGTCCCTAACATGCCCAAGGGAATGGTCAAGTAGAGCGGTTCAATGGTACGCTAATTTCAATCCTTAGAAAGCTGGCGAGTGAAAAATCTGATACTTGGGATACATACCTACCCGCTGCACTATTTGCATATAGGGAAGTACCCCACAATTCAACTGGATTGGCTCCAGCTATATTGTTGTTTGGAAGACCAATAAAAGGTCCACTGGAAGCATTGCTGCGGACATGGACTGATGAAAAAGCAGAAGAAACAGTGACTTCCTCATACCAGTACGTCAACGAGTTGACATCTCGATTGAAAGCAGGTTGGAAACTGGCCAATGATAACTTAAGACAGGCCAGGAGGAAGCATGCTGCGTACGACAACAAAAAAGCAAAGGATAATGAACTGGAGGTGGGTGAAAAGGTGTTGTTACTGTTGCCAAGCAGCAATAATAAATTGCGGATCGGATGGGAGGGACCCTATGTCATACTGGAAAAACTTTCCAGGACCAATTATAAGATTGACATGAAAGGAAAGGAGAAGGTATATCATGTCAATCTTCTTAAAAAATACTATGACAAGGAATCATCAGAAGTTGCACATATCATGACCCTAGCCATTGCAACAGAAATGCACGGTGAACCACTTCACTCTATGGAATATCCACTCACAACTACAAAGGATTATGTTCAAGTAAACATTATTATTGCGCACATATTCTTTTGTGTGGAATTATGTGACGCACAGATTACTGTTGGTAGGCATACAAATGTACAGAATAACTATTTGTCTGATGAAAAGTATTTATTTGAGAATCAATGATTCTTAGACTAAAGGGGCAGCACCCTGATTAGTCGATATCGTATTCGGTTCTTTGGATTATCGGTTCTTGTATCTCGATCTGGCGTATGAATTCTGGATCTATGTCATTGTTCGTCTGTTATGGCCAGAAAACAGATTGGTCTTGCTTAAAATGTTTATGCCACGAATTTATATGTATTCCTTGTCTATTTAAGAAGATTCGGTCTTATATCTTTGAATCTTTGTATTTCTATGTCGGCCTACTTTTTGAGCTGAACGCTCTGGTCAAAAGGCATTTTCTGCGCATGCGTCGATTGAGTGTCGATGAAGAAGGCTATGACAGCCATGGCTGTTTTTGGGCTGGTCGTTTTAGAAACGTTGAAGAATGATCTCTGTGAATGATTCTAGGAAGGAGATGGTGTCTCTGTATGACTGTAAAGAGATTCTCCTAATGTTCTTTGTTAACGCCAAGGAATGGCGTGCGTTATTTGTTTTTGTGTTTATTCCTAAATCAAGGTAAAACCAGACCCTTTTGCTGAACTTTGTGGCTAGACCTAGATGGCAGATGTATTATCGCACATTAGAATTGTTTGAATGCAGATGAAGATGACATGTTATCCAGAAGCACTGGATTACTTATTGAAGCAGCCTTGTTGATAACAGAAAGGTATGGAAACCCAATGAGGACATTTATGGTCGAATTATGAATTAATTCTGCTTATCACTTATTATCTTGGGTGAGCGAAGTTCAAGGAGGAAAGCCATTTTTGAATTCCCGTCATTGTGAACGGATCATAGTCGGAGAACAGAAAAGATCTTATTATCGGACAATGGTACAGAGATCTACATATTATGGAAACCCGCTACTGTGGTTTAACATTGGTACTATCAAGTTCTGATAAATTTACGGCTTGTGAAAAGTAGCCAAAAGAAGGTTCTGACAGTGAACCATTGTGATGATGTATTTATCTTTACTGACGCGATTAGTCAGTTGAAGCGTGTGGCGATAGACCACCAGAACATTGAGTGCTTGCCTACTATCGCCCCATTGTATTTATATGCTACATGAATATACAGCTGATGTGGCCACTCATTTGTCAAATATATGATGATATTTTCCCAACCTGTACTGTGACTGTAATCGTGATGTCCGAGTGTGCGTCCTTATTAAACCATAGAAACGTCCACAGTCGTCTATGTCATTGACTTCCAGCTGAGTGAGTGTGTGTGCAGTCTACTTGTCAACTCTACAGAACCTTCTACCATTCGCGTACCTTGCACTCTCATTCAATGTTTACACTACCCTGCGTCGGTCGAGTTGACCTTTGTTTTCCATAACACGCCCAGTTTTCACCTACCTACAACACCCATCATTAACACCACTGTGTGGAATTGTTACACTGGTGACGGAATAAATGCACTTTCACACTTGCGGCCAGATTCCTGGGTCTAACCTTCGCAGAGGACTGATTTGGAAATCGACTACTGATGGTTCCCTGACGCCTCATACGACACACTTGCAGTACAACTCTACACTTTGTCAAAAAAATGCTCCAAGTATCTTTTCTCCAATGAAATGATGAGAGGAAATTGTCTGGAAACCTCTACAAAAAATCCCCATATCAGCTAAAACTTTATGGATGGACATTTCGACTGTTGTTGCTACACAAACACATTTGAAAGAGCATATCAGTAGCGCTCCTCCATGATTGTTTGACCAGACTGAGAGAAAGAAACTGGGATTGGACTGCACACGTTCCAACACACGTGCTTATTTTTATTCGGATTGTTAGGAGTTGGATATTCCCTAGTCACAATATTTCTACAGGAGTCATATGTCTCCTGGGACCCAAAGAATATATGATAAGTTAAAAGAAGTCACCTCCAGGACCTCACAAACGAAGAAAGATGTGAGAGCAGTGTCGTAGTCACATTATGTGAGGATTCTATCAGAAATATCATTTTACCCCACTTTAACTCTCTGTGTGCACCATTAACCAACTTAACGAAGAAAGGACAGCCTGACAAAATCCAATGGAATGCTGATTGTAAAAAAGCGTACACAGAGCTAAAAGCAAAACTCACCAGCAAACCCATCCTCACGCAGGAATTTGTATTAAGGACGGACGCTAGCAGTATAGGTATTGGTGCAACTCTCTTGCAGCAATCAAAAGTCCAGCCGGAGGAACTTTTACCCGTCGCCTACGCCAGTAGGAAGCTGAAGGCAGCTGAGTTGAATTACTCGACCATAGAGAAAGAATGTTTGGCTCTAATTTAGTCCATCGACAAATTTTCACCTTACCTGTATGGGAAACACTTTATTGTCCAAAGTGATCACCAGCCTTTAACATTCTTGGCTGCATCTAGAAAGTTAAATTCGAGAATGTTAAGGTGCAGTCTGCTTCTGGCGCCTTATTCCTTTACCGTGAATTACATTCCTAGAAGAGACAATGTAGGAGCTGATTTTTTTAGTCGACACCCTATTACTCTGGAAGGATAGACGCAAAATGATTAACTACAGCAGGTGTTTACACGTCAGCTATGACAGGTCACAGCTAGGAAAGCATGGGACTATGTCGTAAAACGTGGTTTGTGTGTAAACCCACACTTCTTAGTTAAATCACTACTGTCGAGATACAAAAATGCCTCTCAGCCAATCACCGGAGCACCGTTTACCATTCTCTGAGACAGAATAAAATTAGGCATAAGCCCTGTTTTTCTGTACTCGGTTTGTCACGGCCATCTTGTCTCCAATATGGCGGAAAACAGAATAAAATTAGGCATAAGCCCTGTTTTTTTCGGGACTCGTCTCGGTCACGGATTGTACGGCGGATAGTACGGAACCGCATATAGCCAATCAGCTTGCCACGCCGAGAACCAATCAAAAGCATTCCTTAAGCAGAAAAAGTTACCTCATCTACATATATATACGTGCGAGATTTTATTCAAAATCACGCACACACCAACACGAAGCCAGCTAGACGACCGACTGGAGAAGAGAAGCTGTCAGACTGATTTATTGCTCACCTGTATTGACCGGGGACTCTTGCTTCACTGAAGTCGTCTGGCCTGTGTAAATCTTAGGGGGTAAATATATTTACTATAAACTTGTAGGAAAATAGGCCTACAGCAGATATATAATGTTTGTATTTGTTGTGTGTCATTTATACTACCTATACCTGCATATATTTAATATAAATTGTTTCACTATGAATGTATCAGGTTACTGATTGTATCTTTTGGAATTAGGTATAATGATTGTATTTCCTGATATGATTGATGAAGACGAAAACCAACTGAAATATAACCAAAACAGTCATTGTTAGGACTCATCTAACTCCAATCTATTGTCTCATATAACTCCAGTCTATTGTCTCATATAATACCAACTGAAATATAACCAAAACAGTCTTTGTTAGGACTCATCTAACTCCAATCTATTGTCTCATATAAAACCAACTGAAATATAACCAAAACAGTCCTCGTCTCATATAACTCCTATCATCAGAACACAACAATATTGTTTGGATATTTGTTACCAGCCAGTATAGCACTTGTCAGAGAGGGCCTGGTATATTATATGGGGAAGGAAACGGTTGTATCACACCTAGGTGTACAGATTATTGGATGTATTCATGTATTGAATTTATATTATTGGATGTATTCATGTATTGAATTTATATTATAGGATATATTCATGTATTAAATTTATATTATTGGATGTATCCATGTATTAATTTATCAGAAAGAATGTTTTGCAAGTAGACACCTGTCTTGTCTCGCTATTGCTAACTCATACTGAGCCATGTTGTCATTCATCATACATGCAGACACCTGAGACACGCTCATCTCATACACAATAGAGATAGGTGGGCTTGAGGACAGAAATTAGCCCCTATTTTTACTTGTTACAGGTTTTATTCGTGTCATCCAACCTGAGGTCGTATGTCCAGTCAATCCAGCTGCCTGGAACTTCGCAGGAGCACAGTGATTGCACACGAGCTACATCTTTAGTCCACCTCAGTTTTGGGTGGACTAAAGGAACGATCCTCAGTCAGCAGGTGTTGTGTGAACCAAACTAAGAAGGACAGAACTTTTGAGCGATGAGTACACATTAGTACCATTTCCGTCGGCAATTGTGAGCATTTTACTGTCAAGGACGAAAAACTGAGTTAGCGTAGCAAGAGACAATAATAAGATCATAGCTGATAAATTTTATATATATACGTAATTAACAGCACAGCTGATACATTTATTATAATTGAGTAACAGCACAGCTGATATAATTTTTGCTCATATAATTGGAAGACTTGTCATATATATATTTGTAAATCATTTGTAAACTTACAAATCCATTACATTCCATCTTCCAACATCCACCCTTCAGCACAAGAGTAGATAGTGTATATACTAAATAAATAATAAGGAAATTGTATTTGAACGACTTGTCAATTTTATAATTGTTAAGTGAAATCTGTTTCCTTGTTTTTTAATATCACACTTAGTTACACAGCGGGGGTGGCAATTTATGACTGTCTCCTCTCTACTAATTTTTCGAGATCAGATCATTCACAGCCATAACTAATTTGTGATACCAGTAGTTCTCTCAGACACTGGGACTTCACCATTTTCTGCAGAAATTCTATTTCTGTAATTGTCCGTTCTATACTGATCCTAGAGCCAATAAAAAACCTCACGCTACACTACCTCAGCAAATGTTGAAGAATATAAATGCTAATTGTACCTGTAGCACGCTGGTTGTACATGCGATGGATGCATCCTATCTCACGTCCATTTCTGCTAGTCCCACGTTTGATGCCAAACTCCAACGGTCTCAATCTTGTTGATTCATCCATTGCAGTGTCATTATCCAGCAGGTGATCATTAATTGCCCTTAGTATTTATCCTTTATCAATCTCTAATGTCCCCACTATGGGTGCTCTCGAGGCCAGTCTGTCAGCTCTCTCATTGCCACGTACCCCTGCATGACGAAAACAGTAAATCCACACCAGTTCTTGAAGACTTGAGGATTCTGTTGATGTTTTCCATTCCTGCCGCAGCCATCCGTTCTGAACTTTCCGAAGCATGGCTTGAGAGTCTGACAATATAACTGCCCTGGTTGATGGAGTTCAGACAGCCACCTCAGTTCTGAAGTAACAGCCTCTACCTCCATTCTCATGCTTTAGGTTGTTGTCATGTAGGCTCCATTCTGTTCAGCGACGACCCTGCCCTTTATTCTCGCAGAGAAGCCTCATCCTAATTTCTCACCACGAACTACAAACCCATTAGTGTACACAATGGCGTCATCATCCCTTCATGATCACTTATCAGCTGATTAATCTCCAGCTCTGCTTTTCCATTGTGCCAAGATCTGCACTCTCTGCAAATTGCGCACCTTGAAAATCCCACGGCAGTTGGAAATCGTAAAGAGTAGGCTGTAAGGCCGCTGCCCTGGCACAGTTTAAAAAATAGAAACCTACCTACCACAAAAGTATATAATGTGCGATTCCTATATACAAACACTGGGATTCTCGCCGGTGCTATAGAGTTCGTGCACTGTGCTGAGATCCTACTTGTGTGATCTAAGGGAGGAGATCGGAGCATTGATGGAGTTATCCGTGTGAAATTAAGATAGTCCTTAAAACCAAACCAAACATAAATTTTTATTTATAGTTATTCATTTATGTTTGGTGATCTTACATCAGTATTTATATACATTCATTCATTTATGTTTGGTGATCTTACATCAGTATTTATATACATGCATTCATTCATGTTTGGTGATCTTACATCAGTATTTATGTACATTTATTCATTCACGTTTGGAGATCTTACATCAGTTCTTACATATGTTCATTCATTCATGTTTGGTGATCTTACATCAGTATTTATTTACATTCATTCATTCAAGTTTGGAGATCTTACACCAGTTCTTACATACGTTCATTCATTTATGTTTGGTCATCTTACATCAGTATTTATTTACATTCATTCATTCATGTTTGGTGATCTTACATCAGTATTTATATACGTTCATTCATTCAAGTTTGGAGATCTTACATCAGTTCTTACATACGCGTGCATTCATTTATGTTTGTTGATCTTACATTAATGTTTACATACGTTCATTCATTTAAAACCTTTAAACTCCTTGTAAAGGACGTCTTCAAGAAATTCACACCAAGTCCTCTCATCTAGAGATATCCATGAAACGACATCCGTATCTTCTGTCCCGTCCTAATTCTACTAACATGCGCTAGAATGGGATATGCATGTGTCTACATTGTTTAGAGCAACGAACACTACATTTATAAACACGACACATTGACTGCACACTTCATAGGTAACTTAAATGATCAAACAACTCCGTGTTTCAGTCTCACACCATATGTTTCACGTGCTTCACACTCTTAGCATGTGTACTGATCCAGCATTATATAGTTATACATCAGCTTGTGGACAGACAATCTACTGTCGACATGTCAACCCACATGAGGAACCACTATTCACAAAGGACCTGACTCTCTGAAAACCAACATTCGACTGCTTGGTTCAGCTCACACACTCTTCTCTCGGCCAGTGACCACTTCTCAATTCACGCTTATTTCTGACAAATAGCTCGAACTGACAACATTGTGTACACCCACAACAGACTGGTGACAGCTCTCAAACTGTTCTTGTACCACACTCAAACATTTCACATTTACTTTAAGCTCTTAGTCAGCCCACAACTACCCATTATGATAGGAAATTCTAAACAGAGCGATCCAACAGGAGGCAATCTGATCAACAGAAGCGGGTCACACTGTCGATCATGTGTTTCGGCCCTATAATCTCCTTTGAACTCTAAAGGGAGAGGGCCCACTTAGGTCATGTCTCCCAAGTGTCAGCCTCCTGTTGACTAGTGCAGAGAATTGAAACCACGCAACTTTGATTGCAGCTTTGAAGTTCACTCAAATGTAACCAAGTTCCCAAGTGGATCATCCATCGCCAATGTCGTAGATTTTTTATAGGGGGATTAAGACTTGGGTTGGTCCCTTCTGAATAGATTAGAATGAGTGATAGCCACAGTGAGATGTGATAATAGGAATAGATTTCCACGAGTGAGATGGTAGAAATTTATAGAGACTGTCCCGGAAATCGAGAATCTTCTCTCTTTCCGCCTATCTTCTACAGCAGATCCAGAGGAGTCAGACAGTCTATAAAAAAATATATATTAATAATCTATTACCACTCACGTGCACACACACAATTGACATTATGTAGACGCACACACGTGGGAAAACTATAACAATGATTATACAGATACTTTGGGACGAGCTGACCCGACACACTGAGTAAATTCCAGGGAAATTTTAATTATCGTCTAAAATTTCATCACAACACCCAAAAATTACATCAAGCAAAATATACACATAGTCATAAAAATCAATGAATTTCTGCCAGAATGATAGACCCACAGTATGATCTTATCCCTCAAGGTATGCCCACAGTCCTGTTAGAAGAAAGTGATAGCCCCAAGGAATCACGCATACATTTAGCGGTAATCTAATGATTTTCCCCTTTAAAGGTATGAACAGACTTAGATATGAGTATGATTTATCCTAGGGAACAGTATCTTGTTTGCAACAAAACTTGCATTAAGAAATTACAAAGTGGGTGAAAGTTGGTATACCATAAAAAAAGATCACTCGTTCCTGCTTTCTCTTGGTTCATTCATCAGGGCCCTGTCGTGCATTTCTCACTTTCTTACCCTATAACTTGCTGTTGTTCGCCGTCTGGCGCACGTTATGACACAATCTGTTTTATCGTTTGGTGAAGCGAATACCCAGCTCTGCGAATCTTGGTTTCATCCAATTTGTCCGGAGAGCGTTCTCTTCAGGCGATAATTTTGTTCAGATTTTAAATTAGTGTCACTTTATCAGTTCAGGTAAGAATTAGTGTAAGCGGGTTCACTGTGTCCGAATCACGAGGTTTCCACTACTTTGGGAAAAATGTCAGGTTTGTAACTTTCGATCAAAGGGTACCTTCTTGGTCACACCACAAGTTGACAAAATTTGCGGAACGTTACTGTTTGTAAAAGTTTACTTGCCACAAGGGCTGAACTGTACTTAAGTTTTCTCAGGAAGAATCAACATCAGGCGCAAGAGCCCGTTATGTCATTTCACCTTTAAAGTGCTCGTAAAGATTATGCACCAAGTCACTCTAAGGAAAATGTTTTAGTTCTTCACAGATATTACTCATCAGTACTTAACGCTGGCAAAGTTGGGTCACCCCACTATTCACTGAATAAAGGAAGGACCGGTTTAGAGTGAAAAATGATGATGGAAAGCTCAGTGATAGAAAATGTAGAGATTTAATAGTTGCTTCACAGCGAGCTGGAGGAGAGTAAAGACAGACTTATTTACGACAAATCGTTTCTCTCAATCTTCTCTTTCACTCTCCTGGTCAAACAATTATTTGCCAGTTTTCCAGACCCGCATCTGCGCGCACACCGATTTGGTGTTTTTCACACACACAGGCGACGTTGATACAAACTATATTAAACGAATAGTGGGGAAAAGTTGGGCTTTGGGTATATCCAACACACAGAACTAAATGAGTTTATGTGATTTTATTCACTTTAAACATCAATCACTAAAAATATCAGATATTACATAAATTATCATAAGTACACAAATGCAAATAACAAGTTTGGAAGGGGTGAAGAAGATTGGTATCGACTAAGCCCTTCCCGCTTATTAGACAAAGATAAACCCAGTCCAAAGATAGATAATATCAGGAACATAGGTACGTTAACCTAACAGTGAAGTTAATTACTCTGAAAGAGGTGTTACAAAATTAGGTATAGGTGATAGAAAAAAACCTGTTCTTCCCAGCTGTTCTTCCCTTTACTAAGCAAATGGAAAGGAGGTGGTTTTAAACAGAGTTAACAAATTATCAACTATCCCACTTAAAGGAACAATGTAGGGTATACAGAAAAGATATATATTACCAGGTAAGCAAGTTAACAAAATGGTCACACAAAAGAATTAATTTCCTGTCATTCATACACGCGCTAGCAAAGGCCTTCACTCATCTTGCTCTCACTTACCGATTGTGAAAAAATCTTGCACTCCATAGAATAACACAACAGCAGTTACACCTCAAACTAAATGTATGAGTGTTTGTTCAAGTTCTAGCCCCAGATTAGCGGGTAGGCGGTCAGCACATAAAAGGATCCCGTAATCGCTGGAAAATGAATTGTAGTTGTGTCTCTTTTCTTAATAACAGTTTCTATGGGAGGGCACGGTCTCTGATACCGGGGTGAGGATGGTGTGGTCTATTTGACTATGCCGCTGATAATAAAATTCTTACGCGTGCTGGTACACTTTATCCGTGAGGTATGGTTTAAGTCCAGTGAGAAAACTAGTCACATCACTGTTCAGGAAATTATGAATTATCTCTCTGTGTCAGTAAACTAACAAAGCTCGGGCCAGTGTTCTTCTTCCCGTTACGACTTAAGTTGTTTGATGGTGCGTTAAATTTGTCTTTGGGTGTGCTTTCTTTGCTATAAGTTAGATAGCGGAATTCCAAACATAGAATCGCCTCAAAGATTAAAAATTTACACAGTCTCAACAAGTTCTGCGTCAGGGGAACTCTACACACTGTTTATGCTTTGCCTTGCTTAGATTGATTTCTTTATTGCTTTCTTAATGCTGGGATCGCACAGGTTACGATCACTCTGTATGAAAGAAAAAAAAAAGACATGTAATATACCGAAAAACAAATAACCTTCTAAAGCGCGATGAATTTCCCGTTAAGCCTATAATACACTCGAGTATTTAATTATGTATTTAATAAACACTGCGCGAATTCTAGTGGTTAAAAACCCACATCTATAAAACTAGGACTTAACTGAATTTATTAATTATAAATTCCTTCGCGACTTTAAAAGTTAATTTAAGCATCTATTATCTTTTGAAATAATATAATAGATAGATCATTATATTTACAACTGGAACTATTGAGATGGTTTAATTTAATAGATTTAAATTAACACAAACTCCATTGAAATAGAATGACTGAACTAGACCACTGATCACTTTACACAATATATATTACCGCTCTGCACAGAATAGAAAACACTGCAAATATATATATATAAAATCCAGGGGAAAATCTATAACAAGATTTCAATAAAGCTAGTGCTTCTGTAAAGGTCTGGCCAGCGAGTGATAACGTGTCTAGTTCTTAATGGTCTATTTAGCTAAAATGGAATGTAAGTTGAGTGGGACATGATAAACTTGACAACTTATTTGATCTCACGAACTTTTGGGGATCTGACCGCCAAATCAAGAGAAGAAGCCGCCCCCTGGTCTTCGTATCCGCTCGCTGCTGCCCGTTTCGCTTTCCCCCGTTCGCTCGGTTCCTCGATTGACACCGAGACGCGAAATTTGCGGCAAGCAACTGCGTCTCGTATCAGGGACCACTACTGTCTTTGATAGCGCCGATAGTCTCCCCCTAAAATCCCTCAGTTCGTCTCTTTGATCTCGTGCCGCCTACTAAATGAGTCCCGGTGGAATGAGTTCTGGCAAACGAAAAGTTACAACAAATGTTCAGGGGTTCTAATGTTATGAAAAGCTAAAAGTCCCTTTAAATCATCCATCATATCAGGGAGAATTCACTTGTCAAACTAGACGTACGTCACAATCGTCCCCACTTTTAGACATGAAACCATTTTTCATGTTTCATTTTTTGACAATGGAGGTGACCTGATTGGTGATTTTAGGATGAGTGGTATCTTCAGTTTGCTCTTCTTCCTCTGTAGACCAGTTTCTACTCAGGAAATCAGCCCCGACATTCTGTCTTCCCGGAATATATTCCACTTTGAAAGAATAAACGCTTAAAAGAAGCGCCCAACGCATGATCCTTGCGTTAAATTCTTTATTGGCACCAAGAAATGCTAACGGAGCGTGGTCTGTTTGCACCGTGAAAGATGTACCGTAAAGAAACTCATGATGGCGTCTGATACCGTCAATCAGAGCTAGACATTCCCTTTCAACTACGCTGTAGTTCCGTTCCGCTTTATTTAATTTCCGACTGCCATAGGCAACTGGAAATAGCATGTTCAGGTCACTGTCATCGGCTTGAAGCAGTGTTGACCCGATGCCCTGACCTGACGCGTCGACTCTCAGTACAAAAGGTTTCTTGAGGTCAGGCAACCTCAAGATGGGGTATGCAGACAACTGTCCTTTCAAAGTGCTATACGCGTGTTCGCACTTTTGATCCCATATGACCTTATCAGGACAACCTTTCTTTGTGAGGTCAGTCAGCGGTGCCGTCAGTCCGTTGAAGTTCTGGATGTACTTCTGATAGTATGCACATAGCGATATGAAGGAACGTACGTCTTTCTTCGTTCGGGGTCTTTTTGCTGCCATTATTTTCTCCACGTTCTTCTTGATAGGCCAACTGCATCCGTGAGAAATAGTGTGCCCCAGGAAGTCTAACTGTTCAAACCCGATGAGACATTTGCTAGGTCTGGCTGTGAGACCCGTTTCCTGTAGTCTCCTGAGGAGCATAGCAACCGTAGCAATATGTTCTTCATATGTTTCCGATGCAATTAAGATGTCATCCATGAAATTATGGATATGGGGACTTTGCAAAGGTTGTAGAAGCTTCCTCATCATCCTGGTGAACACTCCTGGTGCGTTATGCAAACCGAACGGCATCACGTTAAATGTGTAATGTCCTTCACTAGTGCTGAAAGCTAACAAAGGTTTAATTTCCTCCTTGACTGGTACTTGATAATAACCTTTGCTGAGGTCAATCTTGGAGAAGATCTTTGCTTTGCTGAGCTTGGTGAACAACTCAGAAACAGTTTGGAGAGGTTCGGGCTGGAATTCCGTTACAGCGTTTAGCAACCTGTAATCAATGCACAGCCGAACTTCCTTATTGGGCTTCTGCAACAGCACTACACTCGAGCTGTAAGGAGATGTAGACTCACTGATAATTCCTGCCTGACGCAGCTTGTCTATTTCTCCGCGAAGTGCATCAGCTTTAGCGTACGGGATGGGGTAAACTCTGGTTTGAACAGGGGTCTCGTTTGTTAATTTCATATCAAATTCAATGAGATTTGTTCGACCAGGTACATCCGTTAAGACTGCACTGTACTGTTTTAGTAGAGCCCTGGTTTCTGTTTGTTGTTCTGGTGAGAGATTGTCGCCGAACTTGACATCTTTAAAGGTTTCTGTGGGTTGCAATGGATACTCCATGCAACCATCATCATCTTCCTTGTCTTCCGTTGCTATGGCGACAGCCAGGAGATGCTCGGAGGATGGCACCGGTCTTTCCAAATATTTCTTTAGCAGATTTATGTGGAAGACCTTCTCCTTTCCTTTGATGGAGATCTTGTAGTTGGTACTTGAGATCTTTTTAAGGACGGTAAACGGTCCTTGCCATCCGATGCGAAGTTTATTGCTTCCGGTTGGAAGTAGCAATAGGACTTTCTCCCCTGGTTGTAGTTCTCTCTCTTTTGCAGCTTTGTTGTATCTTTTAGTAATTTTAGCGCGGGCTTTCTTAAGGTTGGTAGTAGCTAGATCCCATCCTAGCTTTAGCCTTTCCTTAAGCTCAGATACATACTTGCTTGCAGAGACGACTGTCCCGTCAGCCTTCTGGTCTGTCAGGGACCGAAGTAAGGCTTCTAGTGGCCCCTTAATAGGTCTGCCAAATAAAAGTGTAGCTGGCGCAAAACCCGTAGACGTTTGGGGTACCTCTCGGTAGGCGAATAAGGCAGCCGATATATATTGGTCCCAGTCTTCCGGTTTCTCCTGACCCAGCTTACGTAACATCATGGTGAGGGTACCGTTAAAACGTTCCACGAGCCCATTTCCGGCCGGATGGTAGGGACTTGTGTGGATATGTTTGGCCCTCAAGATCTTAAAGATCTCCTCCATTAACAGGCTACGGAATTGGGATCCATTGTCCGTCAAAACTTGTTGAGGGAATCCCAACCGTGTAAAAATTTGCACAAGGGCTTCTGCGACATGCTTGGAATTAGTGCATGGTAGTGGTACGGCTTCGGCCCACATAGTGCAAGTGTCAACTAAGGTCAGGATGAACCTGTTCCTTCTTTTGGTCTTTTCCAGAGGACCAATAATGTCGACAGCAACCCGTTCAAATGGAGTCCCTACTATTGGCATTTGCCCCATAGGTACTGGGGGTGTCAAGTGCTTGGGTGCTACCCGTTGGCACTGGGCGCAGGATTTCACATACCTGACAATGTCAGAGTTCATTCCTGGTCACCAATAGTGGTTTTTTATTCGCTGAATAGTGGCGTTTTGTCCCATGTGTCCGCTAAAGGGAAGAGAGTGCCCCATTTCTAAGATCTGGTTTCTGTACTGCGTCGGTACTAGGAGCTGGTTATTCCCCGTGTCCGGGTTGCCCGTTCTACGATACAATACACCATCCTTAGAAAAAATGTCTCCGTTGTGTCTGGGGTCCTTAGCCATGGGCAGTTTTTTAAAGCAGGGCGCCAGAGTAGGGTCCTTTTGTTGCGCCTCCTTCAGTTCATTCGGCAACAAATTTGGCGCAGGCTCCCTCTCCTTCTTGGCTTGCCCTCTTGTGGTTACCGCTGCCACAATCGGCTCCTTAGGTCTCCCAATGAACACATATCTACATCCCAGGATAACTGGGTAGATCGGATCATCCATTATGGCCGCTTTAATAACTCCTCTGACAAAGTCAGAGTGTATTTCTACCAGTGCGATAGGAAGCGTCCTGGGTGCATCACTCCTGAAAACTCCACTAAGTTTGACGGTTTCCTCTGTCTCCTGACCGGGTTTGACTAGGTGCCTAGCGACAATACAATCAAAACTTAATCCAGTGTCAAAAAGACAAGTAGTAGAGGTACCGTTCAAAATTACAGTTCCTCGAGTTGAGGGTCGGTCCCCCTCAGGTTGAGAATCACTGACATTGACTCTACCTTTCGAGGCTGTATGCAAACATCCAATGCGGTTTGCACCGGTTTGTTTGCCCTGATCAGACGTTCCTGGTGTAGGGGTCTTCCCTTTTCCTTGACCTTGGTGGCCGCGCTGCCACGTAGGCTTGTTGGGTTGATCAGAATTTGGGTTGGGGGGGTATCGGGTTTTGTAGAATTTCGATTTTTCCTGGGGGGGTTTCTGGGTATTGTTATCTCGTTGGTTATAATGTTGAGAGGAAGTGGAAGAATAGGATGCCTGCTCTAGATTCTGTTTTCGAGATGGCTCATCGGTGGGTTTACGTTTAGTGCTGGGAAGTTCGGCCATTGCATTGCTATAGCGTTCGGCTTTATTGAGTATGTCTTCAAGCCTGACTGCCCCCTGTTCCGCCAAAAAATCTACGTGTTTCATTCGACAAAGTGGATTTTATCTGCTCCACAAGAACAAGTTCGAGGAGTCCCTCATATGAAAGAGGTAGGTCAGATAATTCAATGCACTTTGTCAGATAACCCGTGAGACGTGAAGAGAACTGGGGAAATGTTTCCGTGCTCTCTTTTCGGCTGTTTCTGAACAACTGCAGAAACTTTCGGGCAGTCATCTCAAACTGCTGTAGTAAGGCCTTTTTCAACATGTCGTAATCATGTTGATTCGGTCCCAGCTTTGTGTACACGTCATAAGCATTGCCTTTCAGTGACGTTGAAAGTTTGAGCGCCCAGCGGGTACTCTCTAACCCATAAAGATTCGCGAGTCTCTCGAATTTTTCTAGGTAGCTGTCAATTTTTTCGTTAGGGCTAGGAAAAGATTCTAAAGAAAAACGACATAGCAGTTAATTGGGCAGATTGAGTACTGGAGAGGTCCATTGATTGAGACTGGGGCGAAGACGGCTCTCCGTTAGTCGAAGTAGAGGCGCCCCGACTCTCTAGAGCCTTAAGCGCCAGTTGATGCTGTCTTTCCTTGTCTCTCTCTCTCTCTCTGCGAGTTTCCATCTCTGCTTCAATTTTCTTGTTCCAAAAGACGTTCTTCCGCTTCTTTCTTATCTGCCCTCTCCTGGGCTTCTCTCCTCTCTGTTCTTTCTTTCTCTTCCTTCCTCTCAGCTTCTGCTCTCTGTTGCTCCGCCTTCCTCTCAGCTTCGGCTCTCTGTTGCTCCGCCTTCCTCTCAGCTTCGGCTCTCTGTTGCTCCGCGTCATTTATTTCCAATTCCTGGTTAATAAACGCGTTTGCAGCTTCTGCATCTAATCCTGCCTCTTTCGCTTCCAGCCTCAAGATGGACCTCATCTTTATCCTCTCTGCCATTGTTAAAGAATAAGATGAAGTATGCCTAGAGAACTAGTAAGAAGCAACGCGAAAGGGAGGAACTCTGAACCGCTACGAGAAAAAAACACAAGTATAAATTTACCTGTGTTACCTCCTACCTGTACTGTGCAAACTTATCGCTGCTATTATCTGGCAATTAAGGCTCTAAACGCAAGCGACTATGCCACTAAATGGTAAGTTACACTGGAAAAGAATCTACTTTTACTCACAGTCGAGAAAAATTTAGATTAAAACAATTTAAAAGGAAAAAAAAATGTTCCACTAAATTTTTAATCTCTGACAACAAACTCCGTCCCTAAAGTCAATTATTGAGATGAGACGTTGTTAACTTAATTTTTTAAAATCAGAACAATCCGTCTTTAGCTAAGCTCAACTCTTTTTAACTTCAAAAACCTTAGTGACTGTAAAACAATCACGCAATCCCAGCAACTCTTATAAAGAAAGAAATTGAATTATCTCCGCCAGAGGATAATTATAATAGCAAATATATTTGTTTATCTGTACTTTCTACTGCTGTGGAGAGAAAACAACCTGTAAATATGCTGTGTGGACAACCCAAATACTTAAAGAACGTTTGTCTAGGGGTGTAATTTTTTATTTATTTCCCTAATTCACAAAGACAAATCATTCACACTCTACCTAGTTAGACCCAAACTAAATCAGACTCAAAATATCTTTATCCCGGCTATGCGATTGCCTCAAATGTAGCTCAAGATCCCAGAACCAGCCCACAAATATGTGTGCATCAAATGTATCTCAAAATTATCCCGGCGAGCCGGCCAAATATTGTCGTAAATTTATTTTGAGAGAAAAGAGTCTTAGAAATAGTGGTCCGGTTTAGAGTGAAAAATGATGATGGAAAGCTCAGTGATAGAAAATGTAGAGATTTAATAGTTGCTTCACAGCGAGCTGGAGGAGAGTAAAGACAGACTTATTTACGACAAATCGTTTCTCTCAATCTTCTCTTTCACTCTCCTGGTCAAACAATTATTTGCCAGTTTTCCAGACCCGCATCTGCGCGCACACCGATTTGGTGTTTTTTCACACACACAGGCGACGTTGATACAAACTATATTAAACGAATAAGGGGAAAAGTTGGGCTTTGGGTATATCCAACACACAGAACTAAATGAGTTTATGTGATTTTATTCACTTTAAACATCAATCACTAAAAATATCAGATATTACATAAATTATCATAAGTACACAAATGCAAATAACAAGTTTGGAAGGGGTGAAGAAGATTGGTATCGACTAAGCCCTTCCCGCTTATTAGACAAAGATAAACCCAGTCCAAAGATAGATAATATCAGGAACATAGGTACGTTAACCTAACAGTGAAGTTAATTACTCTGAAAGAGGTGTTACAAAATTAGGTATAGGTGATAGAAAAAAAACTGTTCTTCCCAGCTGTTCTTCCCTTTACTAAGCAAATGGAAAGGAGGTGGTTTTAAACAGAGTTAACAAATTATCAACTATCCCACTTAAAGGAACAATGTAGGGTATACAGAAAAGATATATATTACCAGGTAAGCAAGTTAACAAAATGGTCACACAAAAGAATTAATTTCCTGTCATTCATACACGCGCTAGCAAAGGCCTTCACTCATCTTGCTCTCACTTACCGATTGTGAAAAAATCTTGCACTCCATAGAATAACACAACAGCAGTTACACCTCAAACTAAATGTATGAGTGTTTGTTCAAGTTCTAGCCCCAGATTAGCGGGTAGGCGGTCAGCACATAAAAGGATCCCGTAATCGCTGGAAAATGAATCTGTAGTTGTGTCTCTTTTCTTAATAACAGTTTCTATGGGAGGGCACGGTCTCTGATACCGGGGTGAGGATGGTGTGGTCTATTTGACTATGCCGCTGATAATAAAATTCTTACGCGTGCTGGTACACTTTATCCGTGAGGTATGGTTTAAGTCCAGTGAGAAAACTAGTCACATCACTGTTCAGGAAATTATGAATTATCTCTCTGTGTCAGTAAACTAACAAAGCTCGGGCCAGTGTTCTTCTTCCCGTTACGACTTAAGTTGTTTGATGGTGCGTTAAATTTGTCTTTGGGTGTGCTTTCTTTGCTATAAGTTAGATAGCGGAATTCCAAACATAGAATCGCCTCAAAGATTAAAAATTTACACAGTCTCAACAAGTTCTGCGTCAGGGGAACTCTACACACTGTTTATGCTTTGCCTTGCTTAGATTGATTTCTTTATTGCTTTCTTAATGCTGGGATCGCACAGGTTACGATCACTCTGTATGAAAGAAAAAAAAAAAGACATGTAATATACCGAAAACAAATAACCTTCTAAAGCGCGATGAATTTCCCGTTAAGCCTATAATACACTCGAGTATTTAATTATGTATTTAATAAACACTGCGCGAATTCTAGTGGTTAAAAAACCCACATCTATAAAACTAGGACTTAACTGAATTTATTAATTATAAATTCCTTCGCGACTTTAAAAGTTAATTTAAGCATCTATTATCTTTTGAAATAATATAATAGATAGATCATTATATTTACCACTGGAACTATTGAGATGGTTTAATTTAATAGATTTAAATTAACACAAAATCCATTGAAATAGAATGACTGAACTAGACCACTGATCACTTTACACAATATATATTACCGCTCTGCACAGAATAGAAAACACTGCAAATATATATATATAAAATCCAGGGGAAAATCTATAACAAGATTTCAATAAAGCTAGTGCTTCTGTAAAGGTCTGGCCAGCGAGTGATAACGTGTCTAGTCTTAATGGTCTATTTAGCTAAAATGGAATGTAAGTTGAGTGGGACATGATAAACTTGACAACTTATTTGATCTCACGAACTTTTGGGGATCTGACCGCCAAATCAAGAGAAGAAACCGCCCCCTGGTCTTCGTATCCGCTCGCTGCTGCCCGTTTCGCTTTCCCCCGTTCGCTCGGTTCCTCGATTGACACCGAGACGCGAAAATAGCGGCAAGCAACTGCGTCTCGTATCAGGGACCACTACTGTCTTTGATAGCGCCGATAGTCTCCCCTGAAATCCCTCAGTCTGTCTCTTTGATCTCGTGCCGCCTACTAAATGAGTCCCGGTGGAATGAGTTCTGGCAAACGAAAAGTTACAACAAATGTTCAGGGGTTCTAATGTTATGAAAAGCTAAAAGTCCCTTTAAATCATCCATCATATCAGGGAGAATTCACTTGTCAAACTAGACGTACGTCACAATCGTCCCCACTTTTAGACATGAAACCATTTTTCATGTTTCATTTTTTTGACAATGGAGGTGACCTGATTGGTGATTTTAGGATGAGTGGTATCTTCAGTTTGCTCTTCTTCCTCTGTAGACCAGTTTCTACTCAGGAAATCAGCCCCGACATTCTGTCTTCCCGGAATATATTCCACTTTGAAAGAATAAACGCTTAAAAGAAGCGCCCAACGCATGATCCTTGCGTTAAATTCTTTATTGGCACCAAGAAATGCTAACGGAGCGTGGTCTGTTTGCACCGTGAAAGATGTACCATAAAGAAACTCATGATGGCGTCTGATACCGTCAATCAGAGCAAGACATTCCCTTTCAACTACGCTGTAGTTCCGTTCCGCTTTATTTAATTTCCGACTGCCATAGGCAACTGGAAATAGCATGTTCAGGTCACTGTCATCGGCTTGAAGCAGTGTTGACCCGATGCCCTGACCTGACGCGTCGACTCTCAGTACAAAAGGTTTCTTGAGGTCAGGCAACCTCAAGATGGGGTATGCAGACAACTGTCCTTTCAAAGTGCTATACGCGTGTTCGCACTTTTGATCCCATATGACCTTATCAGGACAACCTTTCTTTGTGAGGTCAGTCAGCGGTGCCGTCAGTCCGTTGAAGTTCTGGATGTACTTCTGATAGTATGCACATAGCGATATGAAGGAACGTACGTCTTTCTTCGTTCGGGGTCTTTTTGCTGCCATTATTTTCTCCACGCCTATTAAGGCCAACTGCATCCGTGAGAAATAGTGTGCCCCAGGAAGTCTAACTGTTCAAACCCGATGAGACATTTGCTAGGTCTGGCTGTGAGACCCGTTTCCTGTAGTCTCCTGAGGAGCATAGCAACCGTAGCAATATGTTCTTCATAGGTTTCCGATGCAATTAAGATGTCATCCATGAAATTATGGATATGGGGACTTTGCAAAGGTTGTAGAAGCTTCCTCATCATCCTGGTGAACACTCCTGGTGCGTTATGCAAACCGAACGGCATCACGTTAAATGTGTAATGTCCTTCACTAGTGCTGAAAGCTAACAAAGGTTTAATTTCCTCCTTGACTGGTATTTGATAATAACCTTTGCTGAGGTCAATCTTGGAGAAGATCTTTGCTTTGCTGAGCTTGGTGAACAACTCAGAAACAGTTTGGAGAGGTTCGGGCTGGAATTCCGTTACAGCGTTTAGCAACCTGTAATCAATGCACAGCCGAACTTCCTTATTGGGCTTCTGCAACAGCACTACACTCGAGCTGTAAGGAGATGTAGACTCACTGATAATTCCTGCCTGACGCAGCTTGTCTATTTCTCCGCGAAGTGCATCAGCTTTAGCGTACGGGATGGGGTAAACTCTGGTTTGAACAGGGGTCTCGTTTGTTAATTTCATATCAAATTCAATGAGATTTGTTCGACCAGGTACATCCGTTAAGACTGCACTGTACTGTTTTAGTAGAGCCCTGGTTTCTGTTTGTTGTTCTGGTGAGAGATTGTCGCCGAACTTGACATCTTTAAAGGATTCTGTGGGTTGCAATGGATACTCCATGCAACCATCATCATCTTCCTCGTCTTCCGTTGCTATGGCGACAGCCAGGAGATGCTCGGAGGATGGCACCGGTCTTTCCAAATATTTCTTTAGCAGATTTATGTGGAAGACCTTCTCCTTTCCTTTGATGGAGATCTTGTAGTTGGTACGTGAGATCTTTTTAAGGACGGTAAACGGTCCTTGCCATCCGATGCGAAGTTTATTGCTTCCGGTTGGAAGTAGCAATAGGACTTTCTCCCCTGGTTGTAGTTCTCTCTCTTTTGCAGCTTTGTTGTATCTTTTAGTAATTTTAGCGCGGGCTTTCTTAAGGTTGGTAGTAGCTAGATCCCATCCTAGCTTTAGCCTTTCCTTAAGCTCAGATACATACTTGCTTGCAGAGACGACTGTCTCGTCAGCCTTCTGGTCTGTCAGGGACCGAAGTAAGGCTTCTAGTGGCCCCTTAATAGGTCTGCCAAATAAAAGTGTAGCTGGCGCAAAACCCGTAGACGCTTGGGGTACCTCTCGGTAGGCGAATAAGGCAGCCGATATATATTGGTCCCAGTCTTCCGGTTTCTCCTGACCCAGCTTACGTAACATCATGGTGAGGGTACCGTTAAAACGTTCCACGAGCCCATTTCCGGCCGGATGGTAGGGACTTGTGTGGATATGTTTGGCCCTCAAGATCTTAAAGATCTCCTCCATTAACAGGCTACGGAATTGGGATCCATTGTCCGTCAAAACTTGTTGAGGGAATCCCAACCGTGTAAAAATTTGCACAAGGGCTTCTGCGACATGCTTGGAATTAGTGCATGGTAGCGGTACGGCTTCGGCCCACATAGTGCAAGTGTCAACTAAGGTCAGGATGAACCTGTTCCTTCTTTTGGTCTTTTCCAGAGGACCAATAATGTCGACAGCAACCCGTTCAAATGGAGTCCCTACTATTGGCATTTGCCCCATAGGTACTGGGGGTGTCAAGTGCTTGGGTGCTACCCGTTGGCACTGGGCGCAGGATTTCACATACCTGACAATGTCAGAGTTCATTCCTGGCCACCAATAGTGGTTTTTTATTCGCTGAATAGTGGCGTTTTGTCCCATGTGTCCGCTAAAGGGAAGAGAGTGCCCCATTTCTAAGATCTGGTTTCTGTACTGCGTCGGTACTAGGAGCTGGTTATTCCCCGTGTCCGGGTTGCCCGTTCTACGATACAATACACCATCCTTAGAAAAAATGTCTCCGTTGTGTCTGGGGTCCTTAGCCATGGGCAGTTTTTTAAAGCAGGGCGCCAGAGTAGGGTCCTTTTGTTGCGCCTCCTTCAGTTCATTCGGCAACAAGTTTGGCGCAGGCTCCCTCTCCTTCTTGGCTTGCCCTCTTGTGGTTACCGCTGCCACAATCGGCTCCTTAGGTCCCAATGAACACATATCTACATCCCAGGATAACTGGGTAGATCGGATCATCCATTATGGCCGCTTTAATAACTCCTCTGACAAAGTCAGAGTGTATTTCTACCAGTGCGATAGGAAGCGTCCTGGGTGCATCACTCCTGAAAACTCCACTAAGTTTGACGGTTTCCTCTGTCTCCTGACCGGGTTTGACTAGGTGCCTAGCGACAATACAATCAAAACTTAATCCAGTGTCAAAAAGACAAGTAGTAGAGGTACCGTTCAAAATTACAGTTCCTCGAGTTGAGGGTCGGTCCCCCTCAGGTTGAGAATCACTGACATTGACTCTACCTTTCGAGGCTGTATGCAAACATCCAATGCGGTTTGCACCGGTTTGTTTGCCCTGATCAGACGTTCCTGGTGTAGGGGTCTTCCCTTTTCCTTGACCTTGGTGGCCGCGCTGCCACGTAGGCTTGTTGGGTTGATCAGAATTTGTGTTGGGGGGGGGGGGTATCGGGTTTTGTAGAATTTCGATTTTTCCTGGGGGGTTTCTGGGTATTGTTATCTCGTTGGTTATAATGTTGAGAGGAAGTGGAAGAATAGGATGCCTGCTCTAGATTCTGTTTTCGAGATGGCTCATCGGTGGGTTTACGTTTAGTGCTGGGAAGTTCGGCCATTGCATTGCTATAGCGTTCGGCTTTATTGAGTATGTCTTCAAGCCTGACTGCCCCCTGTTCCGCCAAAAATCTACGTGTTTCATTCGACAAAGTGGATTTTATCTGCTCCACAAGAACAAGTTCGAGGAGTCCCTCATATGAAAGAGGTAGGTCAGATAATTCAATGCACTTTGTCAGATAACCCGTGAGACGTGAAGAGAACTGGGGAAATGTTTCCGTGCTCTCTTTTCGGCTGTTTCTGAACAACTGCAGAAACTTTCGGGCAGTCATCTCAAACTGCTGTAGTAAGGCCTTTTTCAACATGTCGTAATCATGTTGATTCGGTCCCAGCTTTGTGTACACGTCATAAGCATTGCCTTTCAGTGACGTTGAAAGTTTGAGCGCCCAGCGGGTACTCTCTAACCCATAAAGATTCGCGAGTCTCTCGAATTTTTCTAGGTAGCTGTCAATTTTTTCGTTAGGGCTAGGAAAAGATTCTAAAGAAAACGACATAGCAGTTAATTGGGCAGATTGAGTACTGGAGAGGTCCATTGATTGAGACTGGGGCGAAGACGGCTCTCCGTTAGTCGAAGTAGAGGCGCCCCGACTCTCTAGAGCCTTAAGCGCCAGTTGATGCTGTCTTTCCTTGTCTCTCTCTCTCTCTCTCTCTGCGAGTTTCCATCTCTGCTTCAATTTTCTTCTGTTCCAAAAGACGTTCTTCCGCTTCTTTCTTATCTGCCCTCTCCTGGGCTTCTCTCCTCTCTGTTCTTTCTTTCTCTTCCTTCCTCTCAGCTTCTGCTCTCTGTTGCTCCGCCTTCCTCTCAGCTTCGGCTCTCTGTTGCTCCGCCTTCCTCTCAGCTTCGGCTCTCTGTTGCTCCGCGTCATATATTTCCAATTCCTGGTTAATAAACGCGTTTGCAGCTTCTGCATCTAATCCTGCCTCTTTCGCTTCCAGCCTCAAGATGGACCTCATCTTTATCCTCTCTGCCATTGTTAAAGAATAAGATGAAGTATGCCTAGAGAACTAGTAAGAAGCAACGCGAAAGGGAGGAACTCTGAACCGCTACGAGAAAAAAACACAAGTATAAATTTACCTGTGTTACCTCCTACCTGTACTGTGCAAACTTATCGCTGCTATTATCTGGCAATTAAGGCTCTAAACGCAAGCGACTATGCCACTAAATGGTAAGTTACACTGGAAAAGAATCTACTTTTACTAACAGTCGAGAAAATTTTATATTAAAACAATTTAAAAGGAAAAAAAAAATTTTCCCCTAAATTTTAAATCTCTGACAACAAACTCCGTCCCTAAAGTCAATTATTGAGATGAGACGTTGTTAACTTAATTTTTAAAATCAGAACAATCCGTCTTTAGCTAAGCTCAACTCTTTTTAACTTCAAAAACCTTAGTGACTGTAAAACAATCACGCAATCCCAGCAACTCTTATAAAGAAAGAAATTGAATTATCTCCGCCAGAGGATAATTATAATAGCAAATATATATTTGTTTATCTGTACTTTCTACTGCTGTGGAGAGAAAACAACCTGTAAATATGCTGTGTGGACAACCCAAATACTTAAAGAACGTTTGTCTAGGGGTGTAATTATTTATTTATTTCCCTAATTCACAAAGACAAATCATTCACACTCTACCTAGTTAGACCCAAACTAAATCAGACTCAAAATATCTTTATCCCGGCTATGCGATTGCCTCAAATGTAGCTCAAGATCCCAGAACCAGCCCACAAATATGTGTGCATCAAATGTATCTCAAAATTATCCCGGCGAGCCGGCCAAATATTGTCGTAAATTTATTTTGAGAGAAAAGAGTCTTAGAAATAGTGGTCCGGTTTAGAGTGAAAAATGATGATGGCAAAGCTCAGTGATAGAAAATGTAGAGATTTAATAGTTGCTTCACAGCGAGCTGGAGGAGAGTAAAGACAGACTTATTTACGACAAATCGTTTCTCTCAATCTTCTCTTTCACTCTCCTGGTCAAACAATTATTTGCCAGTTTTCCAGACCCGCATCTGCGCGCACACCGATTTGGTGTTTTTCACACACACAGGCGACGTTGATACAAACTATATTAAACGAATAAGGGGAAAAGTTGGGCTTTGGGTATATCCAACACACAGAACTAAATGAGTTTATGTGATTTTATTCACTTTAAACATCAATCACTAAAAATATCAGATATTACATAAATTATCATAAGTACACAAATGCAAATAACAAGTTTGGAAGGGGTGAAGAAGATTGGTATCGACTAAGCCCTTCCCGCTTATTAGACAAAGATAAACCCAGTCCAAAGATAGATAATATCAGGAACATAGGTACGTTAACCTAACAGTGAAGTTAATTACTCTGAAAGAGGTGTTACAAAATTAGGTATAGGTGATAGAAAAAAAACCTGTTCTTCCCAGCTGTTCTTCCCTTTACTAAGCAAATGGAAAGGAGGTGGTTTTAAACAGAGTTAACAAATTATCAACTATCCCACTTAAAGGAACAATGTAGGGTATACAGAAAAGATATATATTACCAGGTAAGCAAGTTAACAAAATGGTCACACAAAAGAATTAATTTCCTGTCATTCATACACGCGCTAGCAAAGGCCTTCACTCATCTTGCTCTCACTTACCGATTGTGAAAAAATCTTGCACTCCATAGAATAACACAACAGCAGTTACACCTCAAACTAAATGTATGAGTGTTTGTTCAAGTTCTAGCCCCAGATTAGCGGGTAGGCGGTCAGCACATAAAAGGATCCCGTAATCGCTGGAAAATGAATCTGTAGTTGTGTCTCTTTTCTTAATAACAGTTTCTATGGGAGGGCACGGTCTCTGATACCGGGTGAGGATGGTGTGGTCTATTTGACTATGCCGCTGATAATAAAATTCTTACGCGTGCTGGTACACTTTATCCGTGAGGTATGGTTTAAGTCCAGTGAGAAAACTAGTCACATCACTGTTCAGGAAATTATGAATTATCTCTCTGTGTCAGTAAACTAACAAAGCTCGGGCCAGTGTTCTTCTTCCCGTTACGACTTAAGTTGTTTGATGGTGCGTTAAATTTGTCTTTGGGTGTGCTTTCTTTGCTATAAGTTAGATAGCGGAATTCCAAACATAGAATCGCCTCAAAGATTAAAAATTTACACAGTCTCAACAAGTTCTGCGTCAGGGGAACTCTACACACTGTTTATGCTTTGCCTTGCTTAGATTGATTTCTTTATTGCTTTCTTAATGCTGGGATCGCACAGGTTACGATCACTCTGTATGAAAGAAAAAAAAAGACATGTAATATACCGAAAACAAATAACCTTCTAAAGCGCGATGAATTTCCCGTTAAGCCTATAATACACTCGAGTATTTAATTATGTATTTAATAAACACTGCGCGAATTCTAGTGGTTAAAAACCCACATCTATAAAACTAGGACTTAACTGAATTTATTAATTATAAATTCCTTCGCGACTTTAAAAGTTAATTTAAGCATCTATTATCTTTTGAAATAATATAATAGATAGATCATTATATTTACAACTGGAACTATTGAGATGGTTTAATTTAATAGATTTAAATTAACACAAAATCCATTGAAATAGAATGACTGAACTAGACCACTGATCACTTTACACAATATATATTACCGCTCTGCACAGAATAGAAAACACTGCAAATATATATATATAAAATCCAGGGGAAAATCTATAACAAGATTTCAATAAAGCTAGTGCTTCTGTAAAGGTCTGGCCAGCGAGTGATAACGTGTCTAGTTCTTAATGGTCTATTTAGCTAAAATGGAATGTAAGTTGAGTGGGACATGATAAACTTGACAACTTATTTGATCTCACGAACTTTTGGGGATCTGACCGCCAAATCAAGAGAAGAAGCCGCCCCCTGGTCTTCGTATCCGCTCGCTGCTGCCCGTTTCGCTTTCCCCCGTTCGCTCGGTTCCTCGATTGACACCGAGACGCGAAATTTGCGGCAAGCAACTGCGTCTCGTATCAGGGACCACTACTGTCTTTGATAGCGCCGATAGTCTCCCCTAAAATCCCTCGGTCTGTCTCTTTGATCTCGTGCCGCCTACTAAATGAGTCCCGGTGGAATGAGTTCTGGCAAACGAAAAGTTACAACAAATGTTCAGGGGTTCTAATGTTATGAAAAGCTAAAAGTCCATTTAAATCATCCATCATATCAGGGAGAATTCACTTGTGTTAAATTAAATTCATTAATAGCCGACTGAGTTTAAGCTAGAAATTATAATTTTCTGTTTTCCACTGTAACTCGTCGCTATAAAATAATACAAACTATATAAATTAAGCACTCCGCACAAAATCTAACTAGTGAAATATGAAATAAGCGATTATCACTTTAAACACTTCACAAAATATTAGATACTTAATATAATATATTTACCTCAACACAGAACTACAGGTGATTGCACACTTTAGAATTATACGCTGATATATTTATTTTAAGTCTAGAAGCTAGGCAAATTTCCGAACAAACTAAGAGCTTCGCTATACAGCTTATTCTATTCACGAACAACCTGTCTACTGCGAATTTAGGAGTAAGAATGAAAATAAAGTTTCAAACTCTGGTTAATATCTTAAACCAGACAAAGGATGAGCGCTATTTCCAAAACCCGATCTCTCCCCTTTCCTAACACCTACGTTAACTTTGACGCATGCCGTAACTGCCACCAGTGCGTCTTCACACCTACGTTAACAAACTGACCGAGAGCGCGCGTGTCAGATGCGATTGTCAGACAACCTGTCTCCAATGCCGAGGCAGTTTTCACACTTCGCCGAGAATGACCATTCTGAGCAAATGCGTGATGGCAGTTTTTACACCTAACTAGCCGAATAAATGTTCGTGATAGATGAAACTGTAGACAAACTGTCTGCTCCTACGTCTGAGTAGGAAACATAATCGCACCTCTCGTCAGAATGCCGCGACTGACATCTGACGCAATAAGGTTACTAGTCAGTATGAGAAAGAAAAACGGTAATGTGAGAATGGGAAAGAAATATATTTTTCGCAAACAAACGAATGCGAGAAAAAAATATAGGAAAAGGATAAAGAGCGATAATAAATAGAGGACACGGGTGGAAGAAAGGAAGAATATATAGAAAATTGTTTGATCATAAAACTCTCCGTGACAGCCAACAACAACCTATATTCTAACTACAAACGCCGACACCATCTTGATCCTTTTAAGTTTCCAGCTCCCTCCTCCGTGAGTTTGTTTGGTCTCCATATATTTTCTATCACTCTAGGTGTTTCAGAATATCGATTTGTACCTGCCTGTGTGTCCTGTACAACGCAAGCATATTATCCTTCTTTCTGACTCCACTGGTTTATATCTGGCTCTTGATATCACTTCCACGTTGACGATCTGGTCATACCATTTCAATGTTCCTATTTTGCACAATCACCGTTTGTAAATATACCTGCGACTTCTTGGTTGCCATATTTTATTTGGTTGTTCTCCATGTTTAACAGCTATACAACACGATTGAATTGAAATTTGAGCTGCAGATGCTTTTGCTTTCTTAACGTTGAACGTGATTTGTTTGTTATTTTTACATACTTCATAATGAAGCCGCGGTAGCACGGTGGTTAGTGCACTGGCGTCCTAGTTCGTTGGTCCATGGTTCGATTTCTTGAGGTGGGATTTTTTAGACCGCTCAGGGGTCGACCCAACCTCATGAATTTGGGTACCAGAGCAACTCTGGACGGTTATGGCGGCCGGCGTGATGTTGACCACGTCACCCCAAGTGTGCCGATGGTCAAGAAAATATGGGCCTAACATCATATTCTCAATATGCCTCAATGTGCGTGCAACGGGATCCTTTACCTACCCCATAATGTAAATAAACCTCATCTGGCCCCTTGTATTGTTATTTTGATATCATTGTTATTTCAGCTTTGCGTATTTTGCGGACAAGATGTATTTACGAGTTAACATCTTATCATTTTCGGCATTTATTTTCATAAACCTTTTTTTTTTGTTTGTTCTTTTTTTCTAAGTTGTTCCGCAAATACTAGCCGAAATTCTGAAATTCAAAAAGCTCTGAAAACCAGAACTTTTTGTTCGTAGAAGATCACTCGATTGCACAAAATGTCCCCCCCCCCCCCCCCAAGAGTGAGGCGTTATTAACAGTATGTTTCCGGTTTAAATATGCTTGTAGTGCTACTTTAGCGCATACGTAGTACATTGTACAAGCTTATGTATGTGCCAGAGCGTCGTAAAGCTACATTATAAATATATTTATTTGTCTAACATAGCATGGTTAGTTGTGTCTGAGAACTGCTACCAGCCACACGTCCGTCTGCTGCTTTCATATATAATTGTACTTGTTTAGGGTTTGTTTAGTTTCAATGTGAAAATGTCAAAAAGCGCTGCAGATAGCCTGCGAGACGAAGAAAAGGAATCAACTCTCATTATAGTATAGAAATTAGTGTTGATTTTTCATTTATATATGATTGGTAAATTTCACTTAATCGTGAATATTTATTGTTGGACGCTCTGATTGTAAACCTTTTTGTGCCCTGTCACGTGGGTTTTCATCATTAAATTGCCTACATCTTCTTCCTATTCTCTCACCCGCGTCCTTTTATTTTATTATCTTTCCGTACTTGTTTTTCCTGTATTTTTTCGCATCACTCGTTGCGAAAAATACATTTCTTTCCCATCATCGTTTTTCTTTCTCATACTGACTAGTAATTTTATTACATAGATGTCAGTCAGACGTAAAGTGCGATTTAGTTGCAGTCCATCTCAGACATCGAGCCGACTTGGGTCTGCACCTTCAGATGACACGACACTCCTGAGTTAGATTCTCGACGTAAACGCGTGAGAATGCTAGGAGAGAGCAGACATCCGTCTGCATTTTTACCGGTCACCAACGAGTTGGATCGGCCGAACGCTTAAGTAGGAGCGAATGTTACACCTTATAGTCGCAGTTTCAGACGGTTGTCTGAGATTTGCAACTGACACGCGCTTTTCCCGGTCAGTTTGTGAACGCAGGTGCGTAATCGCACTGATGGCTGTTACGACATGAGGGAAGCTGACGTAGGGTGTTAGAGAAGGGGAGAGACGGGCGCTGTTTCGTGGTTTCGAAACAGTGGGATTCTTTGTCCGTTTCATAGATATTAAATCTAGTTTTAAACTTTATTTTCATTCTTGTCTCAATAATTCGCAGTAGACAGGTGGTTCGCGAAGAGTAGAGCTGTATAAGCGAAGTTTCTTAGTTTGTTGCGACAATTTGTCGAACTTCTAGACTTCCATAAATATAAGCGTAAAATTCTTAATTGTGCGATATCCTGTAGTGCTGTGTTTGAGGTAAATATTATATAGTAGTTCTCTAGAATTTTGTGAAGTGATTAAGTGTTAAATCGCCGATTTCATTTTAAATTAGTTCTTTTGAACAGAGTGCTTAATCTATATAGTCTGTATTATTTTCTAGTGACGCGTTTCAGTGGAAAGCAGAATAAATTATATCTTAGCTTACTAAACAATAATGTAGCTATAATGAAGTTAATTTAACTGCTAAATACTCAGTCGAGAATATTTTATATCAAACTTATAAATGCTAGATGCGACATCAGTGAATAGTGACGGAATACGCAGATATTCCTGAATTCATGATGATTGATTTTATAACTTATTTCACCGGAAAATTTAAATGATAAGTCAAGCAGTACACTTGCGGTTTAATAATGTATGTTATAGTGGGTACATATTGTAAAATTATTTGATATGTGTTCTTTCTTTTATATAGTGAAACGGTGGTACCCAACTTTGCCAGCGTTCTAGTACGTGAACATTATTTGGGAAGAAACAAATCACTTTCATTACATGAACTGTAACAGTTAAATGAAGTAAGAGGCCTTCGCGCCAGAATTAATTCTTCCAGAATAACTCTTCAGTACAATTCAGCCCGTTGTGCCAAGCAAAGATCAGAAACATTCCGACAGAGTTTTGACTAGTACTGTGGTGACCAAATATAGTAACTTCCTGAAAGTAGACACCGATCTGACATTCCTTAAATGCTAGAAACCAAAGCTAATGACATTGTGCTCTGCTAACTTTCGTGCCTGGACAATATTTTATGTGACTTAATCAGACATTCGAAAAATTAGAACACCCAAGGAATCGTTCCCTGAGAGTTTAGTACGTCTTTTGGAACTGGGGATTTCTTGGTCAAGGACTGCATTTTCGGGTCTGTGTGAAGGTCCTAGAATTTATTATGTTCCCAGAGGCAGCGAGCAAAGTTGTGAGTATAACTGTGTACCCATGGCCATGGCTGAATGAATGAGTGTACGCAGATCAGAGTGTTATTTTACCGTTGTATCTTGTCACCCATTTACTGTCTTAATTCTTTTTTTGTTTAACCTGCAGAATTTGTTACTATTTGCTAGAGTTTCTTTATTTCTTAGGCTAAATCAGATTATCCAACTCTGTTCATACATTTACGAGAAAGAAAGAAACCTCTTAGCCTCAACCCTACGTATCTATAACTCTTTGGGCCATCATCTGTTCTCTTAACGGGGCTGTGGGATAAACCTAGAGTAAGATTCTAACGGGCTATCATCCTTGTAGCATTTTCTTAAATTTTATGACTATTTGTATATGTTTTCCTTGATGTAATTTTTGGTGTTGTGAGAAATTTTGATATGATAATTAAAATATCTCTCTTGAAGAAAAAAAATCAGTGCGTTGGTCAGCTCGATCCCAATTATCTGTATATCATTGTTATAGTTTTCCCACGTCTGTGTGTTTACCTGTCGTCACGTGTATGTGCGTGCCCGTGAGTAGATAGAGATATATTAATATATATATCTGTGTTTAGACTGTCTGACGCCTTTAAAAGCGGTCGTAGAAGATAGGTGAGAGAGAGAAGATTATCTCGATTCTCAAAGACAGCCTCTATATCACATCCTATCATCTCACGTGGGGAAATTCTATTGTGTTTTTTCACCAGCTCTCACTGTATCTATCACTCATTCCAACCTAGTCTGAAGGGACCTAACCCAAGTCTTAATTTTCCTATCCAAAATCTACGACATGCCCCAAAGTTTTTCTGTGCCATGTCATGTTTTTGTTTCTTTGATGTTACTGACAAAGCTGACTGACCTACTGCCTTGGTATTGTCACATGACACTTACATACGTTTTGATATCGTGACGTCAATACATTGTTTAGTTATCGCACTTGTAATCAATCTTCTGTAGCAGGCTGGGGCTAAGCGAGACATTTTTTAAATATATACTACTCGTCAAAAGTCAAGGGCCACTTAGAAAAACCTTGGTTGAAACCATAAAACAAATTTGATATAAACGTAATTGGTATCAGTCAAAACGGCATTTATTGAATAACAAATTGACATGTCACGTAAAGAAATGGAAACACACATTCAAACGCAATGAAGCTGTGAAGTGTGTCCCCACCTTTTCAAAAGTCACACAATAGATATTGGACAAATAGACATTTCAAAATTGGGTATGACCACCGTTTGCAGCAAGGCATTCAAGACAGCGTAGACGCATCGAGTCCACAAGGATTCGAAGAGTATCCTGAGGAACAGCTTGCCATTCCTGAAGCAGAAATGCAGTCAGCTGTGCAACATCCATTGGCAGGGGGTGATTTGTTGAAAATCTTCGACCAAGGACATCCCAGAGGTGCTCAATCGGAGAAAGGTAAGGTGAATGACCTGGCCACGCCATCCTGATGATCCCATGTTGCTGAATAAACTCATTCACCACACGAGCTCGATGGGGTCGAGCGTTATCATCTTGGAGGATGGCATTACCACCTATGGCCTCTAGAGCAGGCTGAACAATTGGTCTCAAGATTTCGTTCTGGTATCTTGGGCCGGTCAAGTTGCCTTGGATGATGTAGAGTGGGATCCTGCCGTGTCTGTAGAAGCCTCCCCAGACCATGACAGAACCCCTACCATAACGATCCACCTCTCGAATTGTGTCATCAGTAAATGGCTCTCCTGATCGTCTCCAAACTCGAATCCTGCCATCATTGAATGACACAGTGAAGCGAGATTCATCAGTGAAGAGAACTTGACTCCACTGTTGCCTTCTCCATCGGATGTGCTCGCGACACCAAGCAACACTGGCTCTGCTATGAGCAGGAGTAAGAGGGATTCTGACTGCAGGACGTCGAGCAGCCAGTCCAAATTCATGTAAACGTCTGCGAATGGTGTGTAGCCGTGTATATCGGGATTTCTTCAGAAATAGACTATACCCTACCAGTAACGGAGGAAGCACAGATTAGCAGAAACAGAGATATAAATAAATCTTGACACAGATGTTTAATTAGGCTAGCTTCGCTTGCATAACGCCAAGCATTGGTCATGTGATATCCCCAACGAATCGCAGGGCTCAGTTCTTTTCCCCGGATTAATCAGAAGCGACGCCATATTACCAGTCACGAATTGAGAGCGGTCTAGATAGGACATGTTTTTCCTGCTCAGTGTAAATTCTTAGTTGAGGAAATCAACTTCGCACTTAATTAACAAAAGTGTATTTCAAAATTGTGGTGTAGTTTGTTTGAGATTTTCTACACATCTGTAAGTAGTACAATGTATAAAAAATGCCTTTCCTTTAGATAGAACACAAGGACATAGCTGCAACAGAGCTACGCTCTAAGAATGAAACAAAATCCTATGTCTAAAACCTTTGCTTAGGAAGAAGGTCCTTATGTTGAGAGTTATTCAACCTAAGGAATACCCAGGAGCAAAAAAAAGCCTGGACTAATAAATGAAGCTGAAGAGATGGAAAATGTTGTCGAACCTGGAAAACATTGACCCAAGGAAGGAACACTGTAGAAAATGAATAGTCTCGCCATGTTATGAAAACTTGGTAGACGATACAAAAGATGTACAAAGAGATATGGTATAAGTGAGCTACCATATGAACATTCTACAGGCATTTACTTATTACTATACTTATGCCATTGTTCATGAACTTGTTACATTTGATTTAAGCCAACTCTTGTTGAAGGCTATTAAAAGTTATTTCTATGAAAACCAATGCTGTTGAAGAATCAAATACTTACAGTTGGCCATCATGCAAATAAATCAATCCATCCTAAATTAATCGCTACATGTACATCTAAGAGAAACAAACATTATTACTGCTCACAAACTACAACATCTTAGAGGATCATCCCCGAACCTGGTAAACTCCTGTAAGACTGTAAGAGAGCAATTACTAACTCTAGCGGATAAGCTAGTATCTAGATCTAACACTCTCTGCATAAACAGCAACCCCCAACTGCCCTGCCCCGGTTACAGGTGCTTTGACTGACATTAACGTTTACAGTTTGTCTCAGCTGACATCTTAGAGTGGAACAAGTCACTGTTCGATGACGCAGGGCTGACAACAAGAGGTACCGGTCATCATGTTTATTGGTGCATTTAGGGCGACCTGGCCGGTGGCGATCTTCTACACTTCCTGTGGCCTGAAATCTCTCCAAAATTCTTTGGATAGTAGAGTGTGACACTGCAAGCCGTCTAGCAACCTCACGGACAGATAAACCACTTTCAACCCACGCTATAGCCCTCATTCTTTGTAAGGTGTCAAGACTTCTTCTCGATGGCATGGTTTTTGCAAGTGATGAAACTACCCTAAGTCTGCTGATTGTAAAACAAATTAAGAGTGAACTCTGTTCACGAAAAGTCGCCATTGCACGGGGAATGTCAATCAGCACGATTACTTCACCTGTTTGGTTGTACGGAAGTTTGAAAGAACAGATTAAAAATGTGAATTTATGGTCAGCAAACCAAATTGCACGTGATCACCATGGTTGTTGGTGAGTTGTTTTTATGCTTAACGTGTATAGAGGACTGTCAGGGGAAGATATTGCACCCATTTTTACTAAAAACTTCCTTCATTTAATCATTCTATGCGCTTATATAAAAGTGTATTGAAAATAATAGGGTCGCTCTTGACTTTTGACGAGTAATATAGTTGAGTGAGTTATTTATCACCAGTGCCTTCTTGTAAATCGTTTTGAGGTTTGGAGCGCCCGAGTTCGACCCTGCGGAGTGCCCTACGACCTTCTTTATTTTAATGTGTGAGTTATTTAACACTGTCTATGAGTTTTCTGTCTGGTGAGCTTTTCCCTATGTAGTCAGATGGTCTGTTGTTGAAGGTTTGAAATTTTGGCTGATTTGATTGCACTCTGACGACAGGCATGGATGTGGAGGAATAGAGGGATTGACATGGTATGACCAAATCACCATCGTAGAAAATGGCGCATAATAGTAAAGCTCATCGTGAGTTTGTTGCAGACTATTGCTCCACTGGGAGCTGAATATAATGAATGGAGTGAACGTAGCTTTTCGCATGACCTTCTCCCCATCAACTTTCCAACATCTTCTATCTCCTTGTTTCTTCTTGTGTCTCCTATATTACTTACTTACTTAGTCGTTCCCCTTCTACCGTGAGGTGTAGAGGTTCTCCTATATTGATATTTGCAATTTTTCTGCAATCTCATCTCCCATGTGGTGATCTTCCTCTCGTGTGCTTTAATTAGTGATCATGTTTGACACTGGTATTATAACATGTTTTAAACCTTTTTTATCAGTGACTAGGCCTCTAAAAAGCATGTCGTTGTCAGCTGAAAAATGGACCAGCAAAGTATGTCTCACTCGTCTGGATATCTTTAGGAAGGTGGTCGTGCTGTGTGTGATTGTCACCATCAGTCTGGCTGTTTACATAAACTGTTTGTATGGACGTCGCAGCTTATATTCGGAAATTCCCGCGTACTACGTGGTGCCACGACACTCGGGTATGACGTTAAGTGTTTGTTGTCATGTGATGTTAAAGCGTCACGTGTAGCTCCTGAAAGTCTATGATCAGATAAAGAATGAACAGGACGACTGGGTCCTAAGGCTTGTCATTAGCTGCGACTAAAATGAGTTTGTGCATTAGGCTGGCAACCTCATGTTGTAAAACCCTGATACAGAAACCACCGCAGCAAGACCATGAGAATGCTTTGTCTACCGGCTGTCTGCCTGCTGCAGTAGTGCGTTTATGGCTCCATAGTGAGTAGACGTGTAAGTAATGATGACTGTATGAGAGGAAGGTCAAGGTCAAACATGATCTAACGCTTAACACGTAAGTAATGATGACTGTTTGAGAGGAAGGTCAAGGTCAAACATGATCTAACGCTTAAGACATAAGTAATGTTGACTGTATGAGAGGAAGGTCAAGGTCAAACATGATCTAACGCTTAACACATAAGTAATGTTGACTGTATGAGAGGAAGGTCAAGGTCAAACATGATCTAACGCTTAAGAGAACTTCGAGGGTACTGTTCTCTGCTGCTGTCCTTGAAGGTTCATTCATTCATTACCCTTCGCACCCCAAGAAGCTTAGACCTTCAACAAACCCATGCCAAGTCCTCCTGTCACGTGCTATCATCTCAAGTTCTGTCCACGTTCTCCTCATCATTTTCATCTCTGTTTCCAGCTCTCGTCTCCATGTGCTTCTTGGTCTACCTCTGCCTCTCTTGCCCTGGGGGTTCCAGAACAAGGACTGCCTTGTAATGTTTTCAACAAGATTCTCCAGAGTGTGTATCTATCCATCCCCGTTGTCTTCTTCTCATCTATTGTTCCACTGGTACTTGTCTGGTTCTTGTCATCAGTTCCACATTTGTAACCTTGTCATGCCATTTTAATCCGTTGATTCTGCACAATCACCCATTTATGAAAGTATGTAGCTGTTTGGTTTTTATTTTATTTTTTTTTGCTCTTCACAATGTTTCAGAGCCCTATAATAGGACTGACTTGAGATTTGACTTGAAGATTCTTATTTTAGTGTTGGACCCGATTTCTCTTGATGTCCGTATATTTCCCAGTGCAATGAAAGCTCCTCTTTCTTTTTATATTCTTAATTTGATATCACTGTCTGTCCCTTCAACTTTGTCTATATTGCTGCTACGATATGTGTACGATTCTACATCTTGTAGTGGTGTTTCTTCAAGTTCAACCCTGTTATCATTTCCTGCTTTTATTCTCATTCTTTTTGTTTTTTCCCCGTGTATTTATATACCCAATTGCTGTGACCTCTCGTCGAGTGTCTTCATTTTGTCTTGCATCTGATTACGGTTATGGGACAGAAGAGCCAAGTCATCGGCAAAATCTAGGTCATTTAACTATTTAGTCAGATTCCACTGGATTCCATTTTTGTTGTGTGTCATCGATGTTTTCATAAGCCAGTCTATTGCTAGTAAGAAAATAAATGGAGACAAGAGGCATTCCTGTCGCACTCTCGTTCTTATCCCAAACGGTTCTGTAAGTTGTCCTTCTTGAAGAACTCTACAAGTCATGTCTTTATAAGTTTTCTTTATTAAATTAATGATTTTCAGGGGAACTCCATAATGCCTCATCAACTTCCAAAGTGATTCTTTGTCTTCATCAGTGTTTCTCGACCTTTGTTTGTTCCCGGCACACTTTTCAATTTTCTAAAAATTTGCAGCACACCTATCTGACCTTACGCCTGAACAAACAAATTACAGTGATATATACTAAATTAAATACACTAATTTGTCGGTGCTTTAGAATAAAGACAATTCTCAATTCAATTTTCTTTTAATTGTTTAATATACAGTAATAAGAACAAATTTTTGAACCAAAAAAACTGCTTTTCATACAAGCCTGATGGTCCTAATGCAAAACTTGGGCATGATGCTTTCGAGTAATTTCTTGTATATAAGAGCGTGTTTGAGATAAGCAAATCCTTATTTCATTTACAACGCAGAGATGTCTTTCTCTCTACTTGCATTTAATGCTTGTAAGTGTTGATAATCCCACTTGTAAGTGATGATAATTCCCACAACCTCAACATTAAATAATGACGTAAAGGAAAACTGAAATTCAAAATAAATTGAAGCTAGGTTTTGCAATAACAGAATATTCTCGTCCTTTAACAAGAAAATCCAGAATGGTGGAGGAGTGGGTATCTTCAGTAGTATTTTCAATTTTTAAGGACATGCGGTTTAGTTGAAATAGCAGGCTAACGTTTTCAATGCTATTATTGTAAAAATCCAAGTTTCAGTAGTCAAACAGGAAAAAACAAAAAGATATTCTTACCTCAATGGTCGAATCTCTCTCTGTAGTCAAACGACTGGAAAGTAAAATTTGATATATTTGCTCCATTGTTTCAGAAATACACACCATTGTGAAGGATCAGCAGTGTCCTTTCATTATTGCGTTTTTTTTTTGGTGGTACCTAGCTCTTTTATAACCAGATTAAAATAATACTTTAAAAAAAAGATGAAAGGTAGCTTATCAGTAGATCTTGTACGGGTGTTCTCATTTTTGTCCTTCCATACTGGTATTTCACGTGTTTAGTATAGATGCTAAGTCCTATAAATATTTCTGCCCTAGGGTATGTCATTGGCTTGGCCACACGCCCAAAGTATCCACTGCTGGGATTTGTTCATAAGAATGGTTTGATGTTTTCCTTGCTGGAACTGAAAAGTAAAAAAAAACATATTCATATTGTGAGAATCCATAAACTTTACAAAGCTGTTTAAAGAAATCGGGTCTTTTAGAGGCCTTGACTTCCACAAAAATTGCCAATTAGGAATTAGTTCAGGTCGATCGAGTGCTGCATACAGAACCTTTATTTTCTTTTTTCCAGTGTCTTTTTTTTTTTCCCAGGAAAAAATGGAATTTACCACTATGCCAGAAAGCAATGTGTCAGAAATCATGTTTAGGGAATTTTGCTACTTTTATTACAAGTGACGGGACTAAAGCTTTTGTTTAGAAACACCCACAATGGATGGAGCGCCATCTGTGGCGATAGAAGACCAACATATGACTTTTCCAGAAGAGATCAGAATTTTTGGTTTAAGTAGTGTCCGGCAAAGTATCAAATATATCTTGACCTCTCGTGCGATCTACAAGTTCTGTGCAGCATAAAAAATTTGTTTCTATGATTTCCATTTTCCGTGTACGGTAGAGGTCGAAGGGGGTCGGGATGCCAAATGCTAACCGTATCGTGCCTTGCCTCTTATGTGGGCAGACAAGTGTGACATAATCGCTTCCGGGCCGACTTGTTATGACAGCATTACTTTCTAATAAAGTGATAAGTATTGCAGCTTACACATGTTGTCATGTGAGTTCCTTGATCTGTCTGTAAGTTTGTACACACGGGCAAATTCGTGGGCCACCCTATTACCATGCTGGTGAGAGTTGAAACCTCTGCCATTAGCGTGTCAAGAAATTATCCGATGTCGGAATATATTTGTGAAATCATCACAATGTTATGATTAAAATAACTCATAACAGATCGGTCTGTATCACATAGGTATCGATTGTTGATACCATGCCAAGTTGAGACCGGTTTGACTTCTGCTCAAACTGTACCAAAAGTCAGTGACGTACTTCCAGGTAACCCGTGGATACGGTACATCAACAAACATGGTATCAACAATCGAAACCTATGTGATACAGACTGATCTATTATGAGTTATTTTAATCATAACAACATTAAAAAGCTTGGGGGCTTAAACGAGCTGAAAGTAATAAGTGCTTAAATCCTTCACAAAAGCGTCGGCAGAATTACAGAGTTAACATACTCAGCCAAAGCAGTATTGTTCTCGCTTTTTTTGAATAGCTTGTGACGACTCCCTTTGTAATAGAAGTGTCATCACCCTTCTATCTACATCTCTGCCAAGAGTAATCTTGTGCGAAGGCAGATACTTTGAAGCCCATATTAGGTACTCTTGAGTTTTGGCCACTGTTGGACCACTACTGCAAAGCAGGGGAGGCAATACCGTCACACATCAATATTAGAAGACATCTCGATTACTCATCTTCTAATCATATCATTATACAATGGAATTTTGGTAATTTCGCTTACCTCTTCATTACCAAACATTGCTCTAACACTCAAACTCGAAAATGAAATTTTGAAGTAAATCTATTTTTGTTCACAGCAGTAAATAGCTCCAATTATTACTGAATGAAATCAAGCTGTAAGATAAGTTTTATATTACATGATCACTAAAAATGTAGTTCTTTTATACAATTTACAAAATTTCCGCGGCCCACTTTGAAAGTCGTGGGAACTCACTAGTGTGCCAAGGCACACCGCTTGAGAAACACTGGTCTACATTGTCAAATGCCTTTTCGAAGTCCATAAATGCAATGTTTAGTGCTGAATTCCATTCCAAACTTTGTTCAACCATTATTCTCAAAGTGGTTATCTGGTCTGTACATGTTCTGCTTTCCTTGACTAATATAGTTAATGTCCCTAATATTTTCCGTGGACTCTGATGAGATAAAAAAGAATATGACCACTGCACCCTTACGCATGTCGTACAAGTCGACTTGTTGATGTTGTGCCTGAGGCTGGCGATCTCATCATGTAAAATATGAGTACAGAACCACTAGTATGTGACCGTTTGATACAGGCTTTCTGCAGGACCAGCCACAGTCAGTGGCAGCTCCACTCTTCGTAACAAGCACAAATTAAAATGATGATCGATGTAGTTAATATGATGATTATGATGATCTATGTAGTTAATATGATGATTGATGTAGTTAATGTGATGATTATGATGATCTATGTAGTTAATGTGATGATTATGATGATCTATGTAGTTAATGTGAAGATTATGATGATCTATGTAGGTAATATTATGATAATCGATGTAGGTAATATTATGATGATTGATGTAGGTAATATTATGATGATCGATGTAGGTAATATTATGAGGATTGATATAGGTAATATTATGATGATCGATGTAGGTAATATGATGATTATGATGATCGATGTAGGTAATATTATGATGATCGATGTAGGTAATATGATAATTATGATGATCGATGTAGGTAATATTATGATGATCGATGTAGGTAATATTATGATGATCGATGTCGGTAAAATGATGATTATGATGAATTATCTTTAAAAAGTAATGTAAGGTATTACAATTGTGCTGCCTCAGATTGGTTACATTAGATTTTAAACGTGCTAATTCACATGAACAAAAGTGTTTTTATTTACATAGCTATATTGGTGACTTAAATATGCTATCTTGTCTTTATTAATTGATTCCGAATTAATCGTCTACAGTCCAGGTATTAATGGATGAGAACTGTAAGTGAATTTATAAGCACACTAGCAATACGGGATTTCTCTTCGTCTGGAACAGTCACTATTAAGAGATAATGATAAGAAATTAAAATAATACCTAACTGAGTTTACGCACAAAACGCAACCACAACATGATAGCAGTAACATAAATGCTACCAGTAATTGCAACCCTCAGGAGCCAGAATAATGCAGACCTGGATGACTTAAGAGTAGTGCTCTATAAACTATGTCAACGATTCAAAAGAGTTGTGATACAATGGATTCCATCTCATGAAGCAATCCGGGCAATGAGGGTGCTCACGGAGTGGCAAAGGAAGGTGAAAAGCTTTCGAAGAAGCAAAGAATTGTATCAGAATCAGATACGGTAACGGGACCCCAAGATGCAGCAATAGTGAATGCAGTCAGCGACTCATAGCTTGACTGCCTGCGTCAGGACCAGCGAACCAGAGCTGGTCAAGACCGTGCTCCACCTCCACGTGGTGGTCCTGGAAACAGTCTGCAGCAGTGCAGGCTGGCTGAGCGAGCATGGATCGAAATGGGAAGGCAAACCCGGTCCTTAAAAAATGCCGTGCAGAAGTCGGATGTGTCGACCGAAAGGTGCAGATATCACAGCTTAGGCGCAAACAGGCACAACGCAACCACCGTCCTTTTCAGGACGAACGAAGAAGAAGAAGAAGATACGGTAACAACTGGAATGCAGAGCATCCAGACCACACGCAAAATGATGCATATTACCAGCTCAGCAGAAGAGAGCAAGTGGTACAAGCCACAACAGAATACCACCTATTCATCAATCTAACGATTGGAACTGCCGATGAGTGTTGTCGTGTGGTGTCACTGGGGCAACTACTACAGTAGTTTTTGCCAGGAATAGTCTATGAGATATAGATATAAGGTCTCTAGAAATTGGCTCGTTAAGAAAGAATAAAGACCTATTCGAGATAGGGACAAGAAGACAGGAATGCGAATGCTTTCCACTAGACAGTGTTTTCTAATTAATTATGGAAAGAGTTCTGTTTCCCCACGACCTTAGCTTCTGCCCATAGATCCCGTAAAGAAAAAGCCCCCAACCTCATCTGAGTAGAGAAAGGTTCCTATATGTAACACCGACAGCACGAGTGATACATTAACAAACTAGATAATGATCAAACGATCGTTGGGTTTATTAATGAAATATCCACACATATAGGGTTAGTAATGGTTAGAACGTGATGATGGTGAAAGACGATTCACACAAAACACACAGATGAGATAATAAAATTACAGTAAATTAAGTAATAGTTAATTAAGAATGAACTGGTGTAAAGTGAAATGATGATGTGATATGATACGTGTTACCAAAATGGTGAGTACTCTACACAGTCCATGTGTCTCTAAATGCTTCTCCTAGATATGAGGATTCACATGTATGCATAAAATGTCCCAAGTTGTTATACGTTCTGTCGAGTGGGGTATCTCTAAGCTGAGGACGTTCTGATGAATACTGTTGTCGTACGGAGAACGCTGACGAGATATCTATGTATATTCCTTCACTGTTTGAGTATATCTCTGTAGTGTTGATCAACAGTTAATAGCTGTCATATGAACAAAAGGTCTGTTGTCTAATCTCCCGAGGGTACTGGTCAGACTGGATATCTTCACGAAATGTTAGTGATATGTAGACTCATAAGCTTGCGTATGTAGTCGTGATTCATATACTTTCGAGTCTGCTTCATAAAATGCGCTTAAGAGTGTGTTGCACGTGGTATAAATATGCGATTCCTCTTTTGAGCTCTTTTGCTTGACTTCAGATAATACTGATCTTTCGAGTGATTAGAATTTATGATGACTCTGTATTGAACTTGTGATAACGATATTTAACTTGATAACGATGTATTGAACTTGTGAGCAAGCAGTATATGGTGACGAAAAATGCTGCGCGATCCACCCTTATGACTTGTGGGTGAGACAATATTCCTTTTAATTGAGGAATGAAAGATGTCCTATTGGCGAAATTACTGCTAGCCAAATGTCCGTTTTTAATAACCTTATTTCTGGTTAGACGTCAGACACGTTGCGTGTGTAGACTCAGACTTCTGATGAACTTCTTTTCCCCCTTCGCAAAATCCTTTAAGAACACCTTTAATCACAGAACTGAATTATCATCCACTCTGAATAAACACGCGTATTAGGCTAGGCGTTTTTGGGTTTAATCTCTTCCTCACAATGTAAAAAACTGGACTTCTCCACTCTAGTAGATTATGCGGTATTATATATTTCTGGAGTCACCTGGCCAAGCTGGGCATCCAATGTGGTAAGCCCACGCTTGTCTGAACCGCGGTGAGACGTTGTCCCCTGGCCAATCTTGGCGTCCAATGTGGGGTCACAGAAATGACGGCATGCGCATGTTTGATTTGGGTGACCATATGTGTTTTTACCTGATTTATCACGATGCAATGTGGGCTTCAAACGATAATGTCGGGCATGTGGACTCAATCAAAGGATTTTATTTCCCCCGATGAAAGAGCAAATGTGGTTCTCTAGATACCGGTTGCGAGTAATCACAACGATGAAATAGCAAATATGGATCGCAAATGTTGCATGAAAGAGCAAATGTCGGAAAAAAAATACAATACGAAAGATGTAGGAAAAGATAGAGCAATAAGGCCTTTGCGCTCGTTTATCACAATAGCCCCTCCTCAAGTGTGATGTCAATCGTACTCAGGAGAGCTAAGCCTTCTTGCTCGGGATTCCTTAATCATTTTCCTCATCTTCGTTTTTCTCTTCGGTTTTCCGCCCTTTCCTCTACTTGTTTGTGCTCTCCGTACCTGCCTCATAGGATGACGGCTTAAAAATCCGCTCCTACGTTATGTTTTCCTTGGATATAGTCCACTTGGAACGTGTAAGGTTGTAGAACAGCGACCACCTCATCAGTCTAGCATTCAAATTCTATGAATTGGCGAGAAAGGTCAGAGGTTAGTAATCACTCTCTGATTGTAAATTTCCCTCCGTACAGGTATGCTTGAAATTTTTTTATTCCCCAGACGAGGGACAAACATTCCTTTTCGATTGTGGAATAGTTTTGTTCTGCTCGGTTTAACTTCCGACTCGCATATGCGACCGGAAATAGATTTGGTGGGCTTCTATCATCTGGCTGTAGTAATGTAGCCCCGATTCCAATGTTACTGGCATCTGTGCGCAAGATGAATTTTCTAGTTAAATCCGGAAGCCGTAAAATAGGTTTTGTGGTGAGTTTCTCTTTTAAGAGTGCATATGCATGTTCACATTCTGCTGACCATGTCACTTTATCTGGGTTTCCTTTCTTGGTTAGCGATGTAAGCGGCGCACAGAGGCTATTAAAATCCTTTATATATCTCTGGTAGAATCCACAGAGAGATACAAATGACCGGACATCCCTTTTAGTGGACGGTCTCGGTGCATTTCTCAGCTTCTCAACGTTTTGAGTCTCGGGGAACATGGTCCCATGGGATATAGTATGTCCTAGGAACTCTAGCTGTTCACACCCAATTTGACCTTTGGTTAGGCGGGCGGTTAGTCCCGCTTCTCTGAGTCTGTTAAACAGCGAGGATAGCGCTGATATATGTTCTTCAAACGACTCAGTAGCTACTAGGATATCATCCATAAAATTGCTGATGGCGGAATGATTCAAAGGATCCAATAACTTTCGCATCATCCTTGTGAAGACACTAGGAGCATTGTTCAGTCCAAATGGCATCACATTAAACTCGAAGTGCCCATCTGGAGTACTGAAGGCTAACAGGTTCCCCACCTCAGCTTTTACCGGTATTTGATAGTACCCTTTACTGAGGTCGATCTTTGAAAAATAGCGAGACCTGCTCAGCTTAGTAAATAGCTGGTTCTGGTCCGGTAACGGTTCTGGCTGGAACTGTGTTAACGCATTCAGCTGTCGGTAGTCGATGCACAGGCGGTGTTCTCCGCTGGGTTTGCGTAACAGCACCACTCCCGCACTGTAAGGGGACTCCGACTTCGAAATTATGCCTTCCTTAAGTAAGTAATCAATTTCTTGCTTTAATGCCGTCGCCTTGGCATACGGAATCGGATAGGTTCTCATTCGGACAGGCGTAGGATCCGTGACTTCCATGTCAAACTCCAGCAGGTTTGTCCGGCCCGGTTTGTCTGTCAGAGAGTCGGCGTGGTTTTCCATCCATCTCCTTACTTTTTCTTGCTGGGCTTCCGTTAAGGTGGAGCTTATTTTCACATCTAAATGGGATTCCTCCTGTATCACCGGGTACTCTACGGATGATAATGGCTCTTCTTCCATTTGCATAGCAATGGCCACAGTCATGAGGTGCGCTGGTTCGGCAGGGGCTCGCTCGTAAAACTTCTTAAGCAGATTTAAGTGGTAAATTTTCTGCTTTCCGTTCACGGCGATTTTATAGTTGGTGCGAGAAATCTTTTCCGCCACTTTGTAGGGTCCCCTCCAGCAAATCTGCAATTTATTACTGCTACTTGGCAGAAGAAGTAGCACCTTCTCTCCTACTGCTAGTTCTCGGTCCTTCGCATTGCGATTGTAATATTTTGGCATGTTTCCGCCTAGCCTCCCCTACTTTCGCTGTGGCTAATTCCCAGCCAGTCTTCAGGCGTTGCTTCAAGTCTGTGACGTACTGGAAGGCTGATGTGACAGTGTCGTCTGCCTTGGCATCTGTCCATGTTCTTAGTAATGCTTCTAATGGACCTTTAATAGGTCTTCCGAAGAGTAATGTGGCCGGAGGAACTCCAGTTGACGCATGCGGTACTTCCCTATAAGCAAATAATGCGGCAGGAAGATACTGATCCCGAGTTTCTGGCTTCTCCTGTGCCAACTTCCGAAGAATAGAGGTGAGCGTCCCGTTAAACCGCTCTACTTGCCCGTTACTTTGGGGGTGATAGGGCGAAGTATGGATATGCCTAGTCTTGAATATTCTAAGCACCTCCTCTGTCAACTTGCCTCTAAATTGTGACCCGTTGTCTGTGAGAATTTCATGCGGGAAGCCCAATCTAGTAAAGATATTCAGTAAAGCGTCAGCTACATGCACTGAGTCGCATGCTGGCATGGCTATGGCTTCGCTCAACATGGAACAGGTGTCCACTAAGGTAAGGATATGGGAGTTCCTCTTCTTAGTTCTCAGCAGAGGTCCAATTATATCCACGGCCACTCTTTCACATGGGGTGCCCAAGATTGGCATCTCCCCAAGGGTCGCGGGTGCCGTCCAGTGTTTTGGTGCAACTTTCTGGCACTGAAGGACAAGACTTGACGAAACGTTCAATGTCGCCGGTGATCCCTGGCCAATAATAGTGGCAGGCGATCCTTTGAGTCGTGGCGCTCATTCCCATGTGTCCACTAAATGGGATAGAGTGGCCCATCTCAAGCACCTGGTTCCTATAGGTTGCAGGAACTACTAATTGGTTGTGTTCCTGTCCCTCATTTCCAGCTCGGCGATACATCAATCCATTTTTCATAAAGAAGTCTCCCTTGGTAGGTGGGTTGTGTGTCCTAGGTAATTTTTTTAAAACTGGGCGCCAGTGAGGAATCTTCCCTTTGGGCCCTCTTCAATTCCTCGGGGGGGCGATTGTTATGAGGTTCCTGCTCTGCGTCCTTTCTTATCTGTCCTCTAGTCTGTACGGCCGCCATGACTAGTGGTTGAGTAGGTTCTCCAAGGAACACATATCTACATCCCAAGATTAAAGAGTAGATTGGTTCTTCCATGATAGCTGCACGAATCTCTCCTGTCACATAACGAGATTCCACTCTGATAAGCGCAATTGGCAGTGTCATGGGTGCAACATCCTTCGTCGGACCTTGGATGTCGACACTCTCTTCTGTTATTTGGTCAGGGGTGACAAGAGATGCCCTGACCACCGCATCGAAAGCAAGTCCTGTATCATAAAGGCACTCCACAGATTGTCCGTTTACGAGGACTGATTCGATTACGGGAGGATGAGAAACGTTTCCGGTCCTCTGCTCCTTCCGGGGTGACGATTTTGTCTGCAGACAGGCAGCATGTTGGGGAGGAGGTCTGCGCTTGCACTCATTAGTGTTGTGATTGTTCAAGCGACAGTACTTGCACCATTTATCTCCCTGTCTCTGGTTTGGCGCAGCATTTTTCTTGTTTTGCTTTTTGTAGTTATCTTGTTTTGCGTGCTGTTTATTCGAGATGTGTGGTCCTTTGCTTTGTTGGTCTGGTTGGGAGCGAGCAGGTTGCTTTGGCGCCTGATCCGAAAACTTCTTTCTGGCTCCTTGAGACTCCATGAGAGCATTTTGGAATCGCTCTGCCAGTGTAAGAATATTTTCTAACCGGTCAGCGCCGTTTTCAGTGAGAAATCTACGCATTTCCACCGACATAGACTCTTTTAGTTGCTCTATCACAATCAGCTCTTTCAACCCGTCATAGTTCTCGGTAAAGTTTCCCAGTGTACACCACTTCACTAGGTAGTCTTCAATACGGGCTGCAAACTGTGAGAAAGTCTCTCCTGCATCCTTCCTAGAATCTCGAAATTTTTTTCGGTAAGCCTCTGAATGAAGCTCGTACCTCACCAAGAGAGCTTTTTTCAATGCCTGGTAGTCATCTTGCTCTCCGGCCGGAAGTTTATTAAAAAACTTCGTAGGCGGCTCCTCTTAGGCCCTGGGAAAGTTTCAAGTTCCACTTCCGTTCTTCAAGCCCAAACCCTGTTGCAAAGCGTTCAAAGCGGTCTAAAAAGGCGTCCATGGTATTGTTCCTTTCTGAAAAAGGTTCCAGCGGAAAGTTCATGGCATTGGGTGGTGCAGGTTGCGAAGTAGGCACACCATCTGAGCGGGGTGAGTACCCTCCATCCAAGTTGGAAGCCGCTGCACTTTTTGCCAGCTCTATCTGATTGGTCTGCCCCTGGATTTCCAGTTGCTTCATCTTAAGTGCATGCTCTGCTGCTGCTTTCTCTTTACGCTCCGCTGCTTCTTTCCGCTCCGCTGCTTCTGCTGCGGCTTTCCGCTCCGCTGCTTCTGTTGCTTCTTTCCGCTCCGCTGCTTCTGCTGCGGCTTTCCGCTCCGCTGCTTCTGTTGCTTCTTTCCGCTCCACTGCTTCTGCTGCCGCTTTCCCCTTCCGCTCCGCTGCTTCTGCTGCGGCTTTCTCCTTCTCCATTGCAAGTTTCTGCACTTCTATCTCTCTTGCATGGAGTTTATCAGTCTCCTCACTCACAAATTTCATCAGATCTTTTCCACTTAACCCGTATTCACGCCCTGCCTCCATTAAACTAGTTCTAATTTTTGCGGCATCTGCCATGATATGCAGTATGGGTTCACGAAGGGAAAAATTGGCAGTGACCTCCACGAAAATTGTTTAGACTCGCACGAGTAATTATCTCTTTAAAACCAGCTAGGTTTAAATTAATAATCAAGTTCAAATAGTTCTTTTAAAAAAATCACTCACTCAGCATATTCTGAAAATTATATAACAGATTATCTCGAAGTTTTCTATGAAAAATGTGCTAAATATTTATGATAACAATTTCTCCAGCAGTTACTGAAAAAAAATTTTCAGTTCCCTACAGTATCCTCTGTTCTCAAAAAGTGCTTACTCTGTCCGTTTGATACTCAATTTTAAAAGTATCACTCGTGCTTTAGAGATATAAATTATCCCCCCTTTGAAATAGACAAAATCGTCATCCCGGACGAGCCCCCAATTGTCGTGTGGTGTGTCACTGGGGCAACTACTACAGTAGTTTTTGCCAGGAATAGTCTATGAGATATAGATATAAGGTCTCTAGAAATTGGCTCGTTAAGAAAGAATAAAGACCTATTCGAGATAGGGACAAGAAGACAGGAATGCGAATGCTTTCCACTAGACAGTGTTTTCTAATTAATTATGGAAAGAGTTCTGTTTCCCCACGACCTTAGCTTCTGCCCATAGATCCCGTAAAGAAAAAGCCCCCAACCTCATCTGAGTAGAGAAAGGTTCCTATAGGTGAATATGTAACACCGACAGCACGAGTGATACATTAACAAACTCTTGATAATGATCAACCGATCGTTGGGTTTATTAATGAAATATCCACACATATAGGGTTAGTAATGGTTAGAACGTGATGATGGTGAAAGACGATTCACACAAAACACACAGATGAGATAATAAAATTACAGTTAATTAAGTAATAGTTAATTAAGAATGAACTGGTGTAAAGTGAAATGATGATGTGATATGACACGTGTTACCAAAATGGTGAGTACTCTACACAGTCCATGTGTCTCTAAATGCTTCTCCTAGATATGAGGATTCACATGTATGCATAAAATGTCCCAAGTTGTTATACGTTGTGTCGAGTGGGGTATCTCTAAGCTGAGGACGTTCTGATGAATACTGTTGTCGTACGGAGAACGCTGACGAGATATCTATGTATATTCCTTCACTGTTTGAGTATATCTCTGTAGTGTTGATCAACAGTTAATAGCTGTCATATGAACAAAAGGTCTGTTGTCTAATCTCCCGAGGGTACTGGTCAGACTGGATATCTTCACGAAATGTTAGTGATATGTAGACTCATAATCTTGCGTATGTAGTCGTGATTCATATACTTTCGAGTCTGCTTCATAAAATGCGCTTAAGAGTGTGTTGCACGTGTGTAGCGGTTTGTTTTATTTCTGATTGTGGCGGTACGCCTCTTCTTGTTGTGGCGTAAGGGCCCAACGGTTTTCTCGTTGCAAGGTTGCGTGTTATGTTATTGCGGGGAGAATTAGTCAATCATGATTCTTATAGAGCATCGTGCTGATAGATGGTAAATTTCGCAAGTGGTGGTGTAAAGCTTTGTATCAATTATACTGACGGTTGAACTTCTGATATTCAATAATGGGATAAGTCCTTTATGAGTCCACATGTATTTATTACATAGAAGATTATAGACAATATTTCAAACAATGGTTGTCATGAAGCATAAATATATAAAGTTCTGTTCCTTCCTTGAATTATGATTTATCTTCAATTCAGTCCTTGTCAAATAACAAATAGACAGAACGACATAACTGTATGCACGCGTGGCTGGTGATCCCAGCGACCGACAGTGAGATTATGCGTTCGTCAATAATTATAAATCTATCTCGACTTAGGTTTAGTCACTTACTAACCTGTAGCATTCTTCTTCCAAATCATAACATTGGACTGACCCATGTCCATCATTAATTATAATATAATCTGTGTGGCACTCCATGCCCGACACTGCATGAATACAAGGACACGTCTTATCCGTTCGACGGTCATACAAGAAAGGGGTGTGGTAACCTAGTCACGGTGCGTGACATACCAACGCATACACGTCATAATCAATCGTGTGTATCGCGTACACTAAACTAACAATTATTTACATTATATTAAACGTGGTCACCTCTTAATCTTATGCTGCTAACCTCTAGCAGACCATGCCAATAAAATACCGTAACAACGTGGTATAAATATGCGATTCCTCTTTTGAGCTCTTTTGCTTGACTTCAGATAATACTGATCTTTCGAGTGATTAGAATTTATGATGACTCTGTATTGAACTTGTGATAACGATGTATTGAACTTGTGAGCAAGCAGTATATGGTGACGAAAAATGCTGCGTCCACCTTATGACTTGTAGGTGAGACAATATTCCTTTTTAATTGAGGAATGAAAGATGTCCTATGGCGAATTCTGCTAGCCAAATGTCCGTTTTTAATAACTTATTTCTGGTTAGACGTCAGACACGTTGCGTGTAGACTCAGACTTCTGATGAACTTCTTTTCCCTTCGCAAAATCCTTTAAGAACACAATTAATCACAGAACTGAATTATCATCCACTCTGAATAAACACGTGTATTAGGCTATGCGTTTTTGGGTTTAATCTCTTCCTCACAAGGTAAAAACTGGACTTCTCCACTCTAGTAGATTATGCGGTATTATATATTTCTGGAAGTCACCTGGCCAAGCTGGGCATCCAATGTGGTAAACCCACGCTTGTCTGAACCGCGGTGAGACGTTTTCCCCTGGCCAATCTGGGCGTCCAATGTGGTGTCACAGAAATTACCGCATGCCCATGTTTGATTCGGATGACCATATGTGTTTTTACCTGATTTATCACGATGCAATGTGGGCTTCAAACGATAATGTCGGGCATGTGGACTCAATCAAAGGATTTTATTTCCCCCGATGAAAGAGCAAATGTGGTTCTCTAGATACCGGTTGCGAGTAATCACAACGATGAAATAGCAAATATGGATCGCAAATGTTGCATGAAAGAGCAAATGTCGGAGAAAATACAATACGAAAGATGTAGGAAAAGATAGAGCAATAAGGCCTTTGCGCTCGTTTATCACAAGTGTAACTGTGGCACTGATAAATTGACTCCTGAACATCTGTTTCAAAGATGCCCAACATATGTAGACAGAGAAATAACATATGGCCGTTACCAGTAGCATACTTGAAAAACACTCTTTGGACATGCAAATAGCCTAAAGCTGACCACTGCTTTAGTTGAATTTTCAAGTATATGGTTGAGAGTGTATGGAGAAGAACTATAAATAAAGAAAGGACTACTGTAAAACGAATAATATAAAGTAAAACAATAAAAAATGGTACCAGATTTAATTCTTCAAATGAACGATACACTTTCAAAAAAGTTGACTACATATGCACTTGAGGTATGCCAAAAAATCATTTCTATTGTTATCTATTTGATTTTGTCATCATCATCATCATAACCCTCCACTCCCAAAGGAGCATAGACCTTGAACAAACACATGCCAAGTCCGCCTGTCACGTGCCATCATCTCAATTTGATTTTGTGCCGACGAACAAGTTGGTTACATGTTGTGCAGTTGATATATCGAATAAGTGTAACAGTAATGTTTCCCTGGTGTGGAACATTTTAGATTCAGCAGTGTGACATTTTCATTTCAGCTACGTCAACAATTTTGCCGGAATTAGAGGAACCGTCACTCAAGACGTCATCACTACTGGGGAAGAAATCCTTACTGTCAGGACAGAGAACGCGTCCGCCATATTTTGAAGACTCAGCTAAGCAGAGCTCAACACGTAATCCCTTTCATTCACCTTTTATCACACATAGCAATGAGGTCACTCAGAGAGACAAGGGTAATAAGATATAAGCCAACAACTTTATAGCACAGCAGGAACAGCGTGATTGTGATAAAACAGTCTTAATTACTAAAAACTTTCGCCTGAGATGGAAATTCTTGACCTTAGTTTATTTTTCTTCCCAAAGTTCGTTCGTACCCTTTTTGGTTTAGTGAGAAGCAATACCTCGTATAATTGTTTGTCAAAGTAATCCACTGTAATATTCCAAAGAAAACTCAGCAATGTAGAAAAATAAAATACAGTGTGTCCGGCAGAATCACTACCAATAACAAATGTCAATATTTCTTATACTAATAATAGCAGACCGACCGGATTTTGATTTTATGTTAAGCAAACTCATTAAATTTCAGTAGCAACTCACCAAGTTTCAGTAGATCTCTACCAAGTTTCAGTAGATCTCCACATGAGCGCCTTTAGTGGCTCGAAGAATGTCAAGACGGTATTCTATCTCTCTCCACGTGTTTTGCAGCATCTGAGGTGTGACGGATGCACAAGCGTCAATTATTCGCTGCCGAAGATTATCCAGTTCCTGCACCGGAGTTTGATAGACAAAGCTTTTTACGTATCCCCATAGAAAGAAATCTAAGGGGGTCAAATCTGGTGACCTTGATGGCCAATCAATGGGACCTAATCTTTCAATCCATCTGTCTGGAAATTGTTGATGAAGTTAGTTTCTTACTTCATTGGCATAGTGTGGAGGTGTTCCATCTTGCTGGAATATGAATCCTTCTGGTATCCTAGGAACTGCAAAATTTTGCAGCATGTTTAGGTATGTTGCTCCTCTGACTGTGGCTTCGGCGAAGAAAAATGGCCCGATCACATAATTCGAGGTTAATGCACACCACACGTTAAGTTTAGAGCTGTCTCGCTCATGCTCCATTACGACATGTGGTTTTTCATTTCCCCATATCCTAAAATTATGCCGGTGAACTTTGCCACAAGTGTGAAAGGTCGCTTCATCGGAGAATACCACACGATTGAGAAATTCATTGTCATCATCGAGGTGACATAGCATTGCATTTGCGAACTCGGCCCGTCTGGGTTTATCATTTGGTTGTAACTTCTGCACTAGCTGGATCTTGTAGGCTCTAAGCCGCAATCTTTTGTGCACAATGTCGTGAACATTAGATTTTGGAATGCCCAATTCTCCACTTGCCCGTCGAATGGATTTCCGCGGGCTACGTTGAAAAGCTTCGCTAACTGCTTAAACTCTATCTGGAGACAACGCTTCATTGCCGCTTCCCTTCTTTCTCAACAAAGAACCTGTTTCCAACAGTTGCTTGTGCCATTTCACCATGGTATGTCGCTCTGGAGGTTTCTGTCCATATTCCTGCCTGAATCTCCTGTGCATAACAATGGGAAACTTTAATTCCGCAAGCCAATAAAGGCATTGCACTTTCTGCTGCACCGTGAACTCCGCCATTTTCACTACACGAGTCATCACATTCCGCGGCTGCGCATTACGTATGCGTTATCTGCACATTATCGGACAATTTATCAATTATCTCAATGCTCTAAAAATGTGATGGTTTCTATACGAGGTAACCATAAAAAAATAATTCTAACTTACATGGATGAGGAAATATTGACATTTGTTATTGGTAGTGATTCTGCCGGACACGCTGTATAGTTTATTAACGTCATTGGAACAGCAATGTTATTGACACAATAGTGAAGTACTTATTTCTTACGCTTACACAAAATAGCGAGTATCCAAAATGAAAGTGTATATCCACAGGAATAATATATCCAATAGAATAAAATACAAACTTGTCTACTTAAAAATTAACTTGTCTAACTTGAAAACTTGTCAAGTTAAAACCTTGTCTTGATAATCTCAAAGACGAAGTTCACCTAACACTATCTGTAAAATTCTCTCGCCTAATGAATCCTAAAAATCTGTAAAAACCTCTCTTTCGCCCACGTCTCTCCTTTTTATACTATTTCTTCTTTTTTCCCGCCAATTTTCACACGATGCTTTCTTTTTCACACGGTACAATTATCTACATTTGCACACGTTTTCTCAGCTTTTCGACTTTTTCTACACGTCTCTCTCTCTAACAACGGAAAAAACCCAGATTAGCAACTCTCACTTTCACACAATGTTCCATTCACAAACATGCATTAACTATTGTTTTGTTCTGGGACAGCTTTACAATGCTTCTCTCAAAGCCGTGAACTTTTCATGATACTGTGTTTTGTGCACAAATGTCTTAACTGCTTTTAACGTTGTTATTCTCATTGTATGTGGTTTTTAACACGTATTAATGGTAGTGTATGTCAAGCGGTCACACAAGTATATGGTTGAGAGTGTATAAAGAAGAAGAAGTATAAATAAAGAAAGGACTACTGTAAAACGAATAATATAAAGTAAAACAATGAACAATGGTATTAAATTTAATTCTTCAAATGAACGATACACTTTCAAAAAAGTCGACTACATATGCACTTGTAGGTATGTCAATGATCATTTCTATTGTTATCTATTTGATTTTGTCCCGACGAACGCCATGTTGGTTACTTGTTGTGCAGTTGGTATATGGAGTAAGTGTAACAGTAATGTTTTCCTGGTGTGGAACATTTTAGATTCAGCAGTGTGACATTTTCACTTCAGCCACGTCAACAATTTTGCCGGCATTAGAGGAACCGTCACTCAAGACGTCATCACTACAGGGGAAGAAATCCTTACTGTCAGGACTGAAAACGCGTCCGCCATATTTTGAAGACTCAGCTACGCAGAGCTCAACACGTAATCCCTTTCATTCACCTTTTATCACACAGAGCGACGAGGTCACTCAGAGAGACAAAGGTAAGAAGATATAAGCCAATAACTATATAGCACAGCAGGAACAGCGTGATTGTGATAAACAGTCTTAATTACTAAAGACTCAGACTATTTCTAATAGGTTTATAGAAACAATTCTTTGCTCACTTAAACAAAACGCGCAATCGTAAAGTAAATATGTATAACGCGATTGCTAAGAAATATATCCAACTATTCTTCTTCTTCTTCTTCCTCGTTCGTCCTGAAAAGGACGGTGGTTGCGTTGTGTCTGTTTACGCCTAAGCTGTGATATCTGCACCTTTCGGTCGACACATCCTACTTCAGCACGGCATTTTTAGGGACCGGGTTTGCCTTTCCATTGCGATCCGCACTCGCTCAGCCAGACTGCACTGCTGCAGACTGTTTCCAGGACCACCACGTGGAGGTGGAGTGCGGTCTTGGCCAGCTCTGGTTCGCTGGTCCTGATGCAAGCAGTACAGCTATGGGTCGCTGACTGCTTTCACTATTGCTGCATCTTGGGGTCCCATCCAACTATTCAAGAAGGATTCAAAATAATGAGAAAGATTACCAACTATTGAAGATGACGTCATTATTATGAGAAAGAGAACTATTCAAGAAAGGATTGCCATTACAACAAAGATGACCAGCTCTTTAAGAAGGCGTCATTATAATGAGAACCAATTATTTAAGAAAGGATCATGATTATGAGTAAGAGAACCTGCTATTTAAGAAGGTATCATCATTATAACAATGAGAATCAACTATTCAAGACAAGAGCTATGCCAGCTTACGTTCTACGCCTAGCAGGTTCAACCAGGCTGGACAGTTCTGCGTTGATAGGGATTTCACTAAAGCTGGCACCCTAATCCTCCAGATTTACGGGCGTTAGCACAGGACAACAGATAAACAAGCTTTGCTAGGTGACGGACATCCGGAGTCTGATGATCGTATAACTGCTAGTAGTGAAAGCCGAAAAGAAGCCACTGGCATGAAAATGGACCTCCTGACAGCTAAACATGAATCCAGAAAAGGATTTTATACGCAAGTAAGTGAAAGCCGGCCAAAACTAGCTGGCGGAGAACTGGAGAGGCAGTGATGTAAGCCATGAATCTAAGCTGGCGCACCACACTGTCACGGGATGCCTCCCCAATTAGCAAAAGTGATCCAACAATGGCCAAAACTCAAGTATCTAATGTGGATCTTCAAAGGTATCTACAGTCACTCAAGATCACTCTTGTCAGATTGGTAAATAGAAGGATGATGGTACTTCTATCTCATGGGAGTCTTCACAAGATATTCAAAAGTCAAGAACAATGATGAATGTGTCTTAGCAAAGTTAACATATTATCTGCCCGCCACCTTTTGTGAAGAGAAATATTGTGTAATTATCTAGCTCATTCAAGCTCTCAACTGATTTAACAGTAAAATGCTACATTGTTATATCTTTTATCTATGGAAAAATACTGATTCATATGTATGCACTTATCTCTATAATAATTAAATCAATTATGAATTTGTAAATAAAACATAACAAAATTAATGATCTATTATCTTTAACAAATGTAAAATGAATATTAGATTGGTGAGTTAATCTTTGTTTCTTCATTTAAACTTCGCTGAAAATAGAATATTAAAGTGTTCATTTGGTTTGGCATGATAAGATTTTGACTTAGCTGTCAGACTGATGAAATATTTCTGTTCGTTATTGACTTCCGTCGATGTACTATTTCTGTGGCGAGGGCACGTCCCAAAAATTCGAGTGCTAGGGATAACCGCTCCTGGGATCAATTGAGAGTATCTTCACATGCCGTTGAAGGTAGGCGTCTCGTAACAATTACTAGCTATGAATCACAGATTCACAGTCTTAAAAACTCGTATCGTAGACTCGTACCACCAATGGTCTTGTAGATTCGTACAACGAATGGTCTTGTATACTCGAACCACGAACTTTAGAGGAAAACAAAAGGCCTCTGCTAAGTTTATGTTTTCTGATACTAAACAGGCGCCTCCCCGCTGTCTCTTTCAGCGACGCTTTTTCTCAGTAATTGTATCCCCCCTGAGTAAACTTTGTAGCTCAGTGGATATGGTAAAAATTCACAAGTTAGTCTGAGGGAAAATTATGTCTGGACAACAGAAAGTGCAATGGTTTGTGCTTGGGTGACCATGTCCAAGTATACGTATAAATTATTACAAATGATAATTAATATATACACATGTCATCATCATCATCTTCTTGCTCCATGTGAAGTCTGGGGTAACCTCTGCTTTTGGTTCATTGTGAGAATTAGCACGAAGCAATCACCAGCGTTTTGCTGTGGTGGTTCATGAATATTTCATTTTCACATGCTGAGGTTGCCAGCTTCGTACAACCCTGTATAGCCACCAGCAAGTGCAAACATGTCAAAGTCAAAGTATAAAATATATGTTGCAACTTACCCCAAATAACTTTTGGGAACTCTAGACTTCTAGCTGTGTCATTGGGGCAATAACGATACACATTGCGTCACAACAAGTT